>JAPDOI010000149.1:115000-715000 GCA_029168955.1 Aplectana chamaeleonis
GGGAATCGAAAAATTCTTTGCTTTCGTTTAGGTCAAATGTCCGTTTTTCGAATATTTGTCTCAATCCAGATTACATCATGATTACACATCAAAAAAGTTGCTCATTTGCAAACGTATATTACTTGAGAACCATTTGGACTTCGAAATCGATTAATTGCTTCAATTTTTGTACAAATGTTCACACGTAAAACAATTGACTCGAGTATTTGATCTATTTTTTGAACTTACTCGTACTTTTTAAAACCTACTTTTTCTCAATTTAGCGAGTTTCGCATTTCTTGAAATGTTTAGAAGGTACGATTCCCATTACATCCCCATCATCCAACGTCTTTAAGCCAATCAACTTCAGATTTGACAATAATGCACAACGATTTATCTTACTGCCTACACATAATCATTTTTCCAATTATCAACCATTTTCAGAGATTAGATTTTAACACTTTTCAAGGGTTTCTAAAATGAATTAACCACAATCAGGAAAATAGTTATAACCAGAGAAGGCACGGTGAATAATACCTACACTCGCAAATTTGATGTTTGGTGAGGGGAAATTCTCGGATAATGAAGCTATGCCAGGAGTTCCCGTTTCGAAAAAGTCCCGAAAACTGCGATTTGCGCCCATTGGAGAAATTTTATTAAAACGTTTTAGTGCCATAGTCCTGCCCTCGCATAGTCAAAAGTTCTATATATGAATGTTTTGCCCAATTCTCTTGGTTTTTGCATCGTTGCTGCATATTTCTTGCTTAGAGTTTCAAAAAGCCCGTTAAAGTCGAATTGGCTCGAAAGAAAATCAATAACTTTTTTTTTCTTCTGCCGGCGACTGGAATCTGCGAAATACCTCATACAAAACTCTGAATCTCATCGGTCAACGCTAGCAGTGCGATGGTTACTTCCATCTACGGTGAGAAAGCAGAGGCGAAACGAAAATTGTAGGGGTTGTCAAAGGCCCTCTATCTATTGAATCCTTTTCCACAGTCTTTTATTGATTTTTGCGAAAAATCAATAAAATCGATAATTTCAGAAAATCGATAAAATTCCGCGGCAGTGATTTCAGTTGATAGAGGATTCTCAAACACTCATAACTGTGAAGTTTGACCACTGATTTTCTTCGATAAAGCGAAATACCATCACACTGACTGCGTTGACCGATGAGATTCAGAGGCTTGTATACCTCATATATTGAGTCGGTAAGAGTTACACCTCGAGAATAATTACGATAGAAAAAAACCGAAATCCCCAAGTTTAAAGGCAGTGTTCACGATAAGTTTCACTTCCGATATCTCCACGGCTTACGGAAGGTCTGGTGCCCTATATAGCAAGGCATGCTTAAAAAGGACACGAAAGACGCGTTTTTGAGCAAAACTAGGCCCTCTCTTGTTTACGTTGATTTTTGAGTGAGCGTGGAGGAATTGACCGCTAGACGGATGATACCTATCAGTGCAATGAAGCGATCAGCTCACTTATCAGCACTACCTTGACTCGAGCATTCTTGTAATCTGAGTCTTCATTTGTTCTTTCCGAGGGGTCGGATCTGGGGCACCAGGCATGTCTGGGGCACCAAAACGGTTGTTCGCAGCCGTTATTCTACCGCTCTTGGCTCGTTTTCTACCGTTCCTTCGACACTGGGAGCCTAGGATCCTTCTCGCCAATCATTTCACTGAGGAACGTCAACGAGGATGATCATCGTGAACGCTGCCTTTAAGGGCAGTTGAGTATGGGGACGGCTACAATTACAGCTAGGTAAAGGACTGATAGAGCAATAGTTTCTGAATCCTGCGATGGTCCAGCTCGATTAACTGCTCCGAATTTTGAAGGTGGCCACACTATTAAAGTCCGGCGATAGTAGAGTGCGCGCAATCATTTTAGTCTGAGGAGTGGACGGGGCCGCGAAGGTAGATCACCCCACGCTAATCGAAACGCCATTTTCCAGTGAGGCCGCCAACCCCACACGGCCAGACACCTGGTACATGAGTCAGACTAGAAAGAAAACGAAAACCATATGTCTACAGCGAAATCCATAAATCCGGCGGTAGCAGGTCGACAGCTGAACCTTTCGAGGCGTCAGTTAAGTCATGCCGCCGTCTCGAAATCCGGGGCTAAGAGGTTTACACCTGGACCTTTCGGGGTGATACCAGGTTCTCTCGCGCCGAAATCACGCTTTTTTCGTGTCCTCAGCTGGTGTGCTCAGTGATGGCACCTCAGAAACCTGCTGTCGACATTTGAGATTGCCTGAGCATGTGAATTTCGCCGTTTTATAGCCTGTACCTTCTATCTAACAGTTTAGATCTTTTTAACTCTGTTTTGTAACCGTTTAATGCCTCTATCTTCTGTTACTCTTCCATTAGCCTCGTTGGCTTGTTGTTGTGCTCGTTTCGGTAAGAGCGCCCGAAGAGGCCTCTCCGTACCACTCTACAACAACAAAATAAGCTATCTACAACTGAATGGGCCGCCTTAAGAAGGCAGCGGACGCGGCCTCCGATCGCAGGCCCCGCCTGGGATGAGAGACCACGGGGGCAGACGAGAGCGCGAGGCATACACAAGACGCCCCTCCCCCGCATCCACCCCTCCGCGCCTATCGATCGACGGAAACGGGGGGTAGACAACAGGCACTCTGCTGCGGGCGGAGCCAGAGAGGCGGGACCGACTCCGCCCCTCGGTGCGGACGAGATCGCCTCCAGAGTGCCTCTTTCACGAGTGCTTCGATTTGATTACTTCCTCACTGTATTTCTGCGCTATTCGTCTGTATTCCACTGAATCGTGAGCTACTATTCTGCTGATAAACAATTCTATTCAACCCCAATGACAACCCTTTCGATAAACGCTGATCCCAAAAGCATTGGTTTGCTAACTCATGAGAGTTTTCTTGTTTCCATGTCAACATGAAACCTTTCTTGACCAGCAATACGATGCTATTAATGCGTTAACCCCATTTCTACTACGAACTACTGGATTTGAATATGGGTCTAGCTTCCAATTATTTTTTTGAATTGTTCATTTCTTAAAAAAATGTGTTGAAGCCTTGGGTAACTCATGCAAGGTGGTCGAGCTCAAATTTTGTAAAATGTAAATGCAGCCTATTATTCATTGTGGAGCAATTTGATTAGCAAAATTTCAAAGTTGGGTACAACCTTAATTCGAAGGAGTGAAAAAAATTGAGAATTTGCCAAAGCCACTGACACAATTTTTTTCTTAAACTCATAATTGTCGGAAGAGTTCGATAAATTCACTTTTCAAGCTCGCTTTTGTAGCTTATAAAGTGGAAAGCCGAAGCTGGACACAAATTCGTAATTTTTTCCATTTCCACTGAGCACAGTTTTTTTAATTTTGTAGCACTTACTCGCACCCCTCGTATGTTAAGTAATTTATTGCACAGTTTTTTTAGTAATATTAGCGAGTACTTGCTGAAGCGGAATCAACATTTTCTCGCCATAGGATTACTCTCCAAATTGTTTTAGGGAAAAAGCAAATTCTTAACTAATTTTTCTGAAGAACCAGAGATTTATGTGAAAATTTTATCAAGGTTTCGAACGAAGTTAGAAAAAGGTGATGAGATTTCAACTTTACTGTTCAATAAAATTGTCACATTATCAGATAGAATTTTTTAAACATTAAATAGCATGTTTTCTACACTTTTTAATGCCAAAAATGCATTAAAAAACAAACACCACTTCAGCAATGTGAATCTCGAATTTTTGTGCCGTCGCTGGTCTTTTTCATGTTTTTTTATTCATTGATGTCCATTTTAATTTGAGTTTTCAAACAATTGGATTTTCCTTCAGCAACAAAAAATCTCGTTGCCTTCTATGACTGATTTCTGTCATTCGCTGAAAGAGAAATGGGGGATAGGTAAAGAGGCACTCCGCCGTAGGCGGAGCATGAGGGGCGGTCCGTCTCCGCCCCCCGCGCGGAAGAGCCGCGCGGCCGAGTGCCTCTTTCTCGGACGACTTGTCGGGTTTGTCAGATGGACGCCGCATTACTTGGCTAGCGTCCAAGTCTTTCCAGTGGCTATTATTTCTTCAATTTTCTCGGCATCATTCTCTATTTTCGTCTGAATCAACTGAGAATTATTACTGATGGTTACCCTCGACTCCTGTTTATTCAGCTAGTGCAGCAAATAACCTGCGAAATTCACTTATTTACCTGTATTTGGTTTTCATGGAATGTCTTAGAAAAATTCTAGATATTCCTTGTATTCTAGTAAGTAAATCTTTCTTCTCTCCTTCCCTACACGTGATCCATCTAGTTTCCTATCACGAAGGTGTTCATGAAATGTTTTTGTTTTCATGAAGCTTTTTTGACTCGTGAGACTATGCACGTTTTATGTCAAACGTTTTAACGTTTTATTTATATTTTATCGTTCATTTTCTTTGCCTTACTGAGTTACCCATAAATGTGAGAAAAAACATCATAGTTTGGTTTCACTTTCAACAAGCAGCGGCAGAACCCGCCTCTGATATTCATACAGTAATGGGGTTGGATCAGGAGTGGCTGGACTCTACTAATATTATGTTGGTTTGTCCTTACAAGATAGACGTGGATATACATACACCATTTGCGTAGCTGTAAATAAAAAACTTGTGTAGTATGGTTTTGCAATCGAATGGACCCTTAAAATGAGGATATCAAGTTTTTATGCAACTATTTCAAATTTATTCGAATTGCTATATCACCTTTTCCAAGTATAGAACTGCACTCTCGAATAAAGTACGAGAACTCTTCTTTATTCAGACAAATGCTTGAAATCAAGAGCAGGCCATATAGGCTCTGATTGTCTGGAGAAAATTTCAGCACCGAATTGTGGTTTACTGGGGAAGTCGTTCAGAAGGTCAATATACTTTTTGTGCTTTTTTAGAAGAGTTAGCGTCACCCTCAAGTTATCAAAACCCTATGTTTAACCATCGAGGTCCGATTGACACTGGTGATGACACCGTGTGGCTCGTCTTTCGCCCCGTCCGCCGTTGCGCGACCTTGCCGTTCACTATGGCGGCTGCTATGCCCCTGGTGTATCGAGTCATCCTGGCTGTGATGGTGAACGGCATGGTGTGGAAATCGTGTGTGACTTGTTCCTTCAAATTTCCTCTATTTTTTCAGCTCATTTAATTTAGTATACTTACACGGCTCCTTGGGGTAACCATGTTTTGGTGCAAAACCAATAGGAGGGGCCTACTCAGGATTGCAGTGAAGAACGAATGGTACCGTTTTCAGAAATCAGTGTTTCAATGGGAATTCGACGAAAACAATGACCGATAACGGTATTACGCAACTGTTATCGACAAAAAAATTTCATTTTCATGGACGAATCTCATGTGACCCCCCTCCCAACTGGTTTTGCGCTGATCCTTGTTATATTCTGAATATATTCTGTGTGCAAATCTGACATGACGAGTTCCGACGCAATCAAGAAATTGATTTTCCGATGAACAGTAAAGCAAAGGAAAAGAATTTATTTAGCTGCAAAAATTCCATTCCAAAAAGTCGCTCTCTATAATAGAAAGCTTTAACAACTCATTGTTCACAAAAATTAGCCCTAAAGAGGGCCTTTGGGTTAGCTGACTGCAAGGTAGCTTTCACAGGTTGGTAGCCATGCAAATCTGTAAATAAATGGTTAACTCTGGTGCTCACTCAATTTTATGTACAAATGCACCAGTATTTGTATTTACAAAACATCGAACAATGTGCGTGACTGAAAACAGCGAAATTGTATGTACATACTGTGCTTATCTGGGTCAAATTCCGGTCCGCAATCGCGTCTCGACACGCTTTGCGGCCGCGCGCTTTCGAGTCGGAAGAGTTTCCAGCGCCGCAGCTGCCGATCTGTTGACCCTAGGTGGGTTTTAGAAACTAGAAACTAAACAAAATTGAAAAATACTGCATAAAAAAGCTATATCGAGTCGGCTTACAATCCAACAGGTGCGCATGTTGGGGTCGTGAACGTAGAAGCTAGAGATGCCTAAAATATATATTAGTGTAGTACGGTGTTTTCTACCGTTGTACAGTGCTCAGCGCGGGATGTAGTGCACCACTCAAGAATAGGTTTACTATCGCTTTTAGTTTTTCAGAAAGGTCTTGAGAAACCGAGGAAAATAATGAAAGGTCGAGATTTCGGAAGGCGGTGAGTCTCAATAAATCGCAAAGAATATACCTGATTTAAAACACTGAGTTTGTTCTGGGCGGTTCTGTAGAGCATTACACCCCGTGCTGAATCGTGCTCCTACATAATCTCGCGTTTCGTTCCCAAAACGCACCCCCCCCCCCTATAAAGATCTCCTAGAGCAAGTGAAACCACTTAAAGGTTGGACTTACCGGTAACAAACCTTGACATGCGCCGGCAGTAGCGCTGTATTTCTGACGTCCTCAGGTGGGGGCGTCGGAGCTTCTCTTCGAATCGTCGCATCTCCCGTCGTACCCGGCGTCGTCTTCGGAGGTCCTTCCGCTGCAAGTTGATCGGGGCTGCTGGTTCCTGCGATAGGTTCAGATAGTTTAGGTTATCAATCTACTTTCATTAAGAAATTATTCAGTTATGAAACCTGTTCGTGGTGCAATAGCTTCGCCTCCGCATGAACGTTGTAGCCGTGTAGAACCTCTAATAGTTTCTGCAGTGTGGGGCGCTTATTCCGCATAGTTACCCTCAGCGAGCTGAAAATAAATTTCTTAGCTTATACTTCACATAGCGTTCCGTCAGGGTCTCACCTATGATACGCTTCTGCGATATTAGTCGTTCTGAGTATGTCCATATCCCATTTGTTCCATATTCCCTAAAACGGTCCCTCGAACCATGTTCCCTGCAAATATTCAAGAAAAGAGAGACACCCTTCATGGGCGGGGTGATCCTCTGCGACAGGCACTACCCGCAGTGCGCGCACCCTCGCATAAAGTTGGGGGGGAAGAAAAACGATACCCTTCAGGGTGTTCCACCAGCGCCTTACCCTCCTGTTGCCCCCCCCGCCCCTTAATATGTTTGCGTAAACCCAAAGAATCCCTTTTCCTGTTCCCACCGCGCCCTCGGGGGGACGCACAACCCTCCACACCAGCCCCAGGAAAATTCCGTCTCACCGCATGTATCGACGCCTTCTCGAAGTCCAAAATGACGCGGACGTCTTCTACTCTACCGCCGGTCGACTCTAATACTCCTGAAACAATAAAATAGGTTTACGCCGCAAATCTCAATGTCACCGGTCCAATTTTCGTAACTACCTTTGAGGGCGCTCCATATGGAGTCATATGCGGCCCGGGTTTTCTTATTCGTTATGGCGTAGAGCAACGGGACATCCACCTTGCCGTTGCACACCCCATGTATGGTGTACAACTGGCCGTTCTTCTCTTTTGGGTCTGGATGCATCGAAAACACCCCATCTGCTACCAGGGCGTCGAGGCCGTTGCGCTGTGCCAGCTGCAATAGTAGTGTGCTAAACGCCCTTCTTTTAAAACTTCGTTTAAAAAAACGAGACATTGTGATGAGCCCACTTGTATGGTCGCTTCTGAGTAATACAGGTGCATTTCTTCGCGCTGGTAGTGTAGGAAGCGATTACCATCTGCGTCGAAGGCTAAAGAGTCCGGTACGTTGCTCATGGTTACAGTCCTATCCACGTGGTATCTGAGGTTGCTGGAAAAATTTTGTTTGCACCTGTGAATGATTTCATCGCGAATTAGCGCTCTAACTTCGAAATCGTTCTCCTCATCTTGCCGTAGTCGTTCAGATACACGAGGATAGCTTTCTTCTCTTCCGCCGCTGAAATCATTTTCTTCAGCTCGTCTTCTTGATGAGTAAATTTAGGAATTTAGCATTTTCCATCGTTTGTTTGAATTTGATTCCCTTGGTTGGAAATTCCCAGAACAAAATTGCAGGCGGTTGTGCCTCAGTGCCACTGTGTCGTATGGCGTCTTATAAAAAACAAAATGGGTGACTCACTCAAATTAGCCTGGCCCTTTATGTCGCGTAGCAACTTTAAATACTCTGCCTTGGCGACTTCTTCTTCATGCGCAGTACCCCTCCATTCCTGGCACTTCTGTAAGGAAATTTTTTTCTGGCAGGAAAACGTTTTCTAGATTTAGTTGCGTAGCATTTATAGTCCCTTTTCTACAAGTGAAAGACTATTGTCCACTATACACCAACCTCATAAAGCTTCCTCTTGCCTTTCTCGATCTGCCATTTCTTCGGGATGCACACATGAGGCAACATGCACGGGTCTTGCGCAAATTCCACGTCGTTCAGTACCTTCAGAAAATTGCAGTTTTGCAAAAACCTCTCTGCCATAGAGAACTCTGCGAAAATATTGCTTACCGGCACTGGAGTGAAGTTGTTCAACTTCTTGCATCCGATGCAGCGGTAGGATTTATTGTTCCTGTTCACTCGCTGGAGACAGAAGCTGTATGCCAGCTGTCTTTCCGGTATGCGGTATACCAACACAGGAATGGGCAATGTGAACATTCCAAAGAAGTTGCACAACTGGAAAACCATTTTGTTCAACAAAAAATCGAGTCTGCTTTTTCTATTTGTACAGCTTTACACTGGACGGGGCTATATATGTAAATAGCTACGTTCCTCCCTACAAACGGGTTCGTCGAAGGTGGAGACTGCGGTCCGCGAAAGCTGTTTCGGGTTCTGAAATGCAGAACGGTGAAGGCCCCTTCAAATCTGCATTTTCCAAAACAAACGTTCCTTTATAATCACCTTTTCTTTGCTATTTTGAACTTTTTGTCCGAATAAAGTTTTGGCCCGAAATTTTAACGTCCCCCCCAAAAAACCGAAAACTCTACGTCCCCAAAAAAACTCTGAAATTCGAAAAATTTTGCGTTCCCCGTTGTCCACGTGGACAACGCCCGCCTGACCGTGCCGTAGCCCTATCTCATAACGTGTTGGACGGCGTCGTCCGGCGACATGTGAAAGGGGTTCTATAGAATAAGGCTGCGATGCCGTTGGGTACCGCAGTGCGACGTCGGATTATCGGATTACCGACTTCGCACTGCGGTGTTCAATGTCGGTGCGAAATTTCTTCGTTGATCGTGGGTGATCGATGTTACTCCTTGCTCCATCACGTACCTGATGCGCGCCGCGCGCGACGTCGGACGGCGACATATGTAACTGTGAAGAGGGCTTAAAAGCACAGTACACCCTACACTTTTACATTTTCAGATTTTTTTCGAATATTCGACTTTTCGAGTAATTCGGGATTATGAACTTTTCAAATATTCGACTTTTCGAATAAATCGGGATTTCGAACTTTTCGAATATTCGACTTTTCGAATAATTCGGGATTTTGAACTTTTCGAATATTCGACTGACCGAATAAAAAGTCGACTTTTTCAAACGACTGTAGAATAATTTTTCGAATTTTTTCATTCCACTTTTCGGGTAAGTCAAAAAAATATTTTGTCATTCCCACTACTTTTCAGAAATCATTTATATTACTTCAGCTAGCATATTCTATCTTTCTTTTGGGATTGAACTAAACTGTCGAGTAGGGAAGCAAACAAACTATTCACGATACGGTTGGCTATATCAGAAAAATATACGATTTATTACGTATATGCGACAAATTATGTAGATAACTGCTTCTCATTACTTAATTCCGATAGGAAGTGAGTACAAAACAATTACTCGGGCATCGGTTTCACAAATAGACTATTAAAATCCACCGCCGCCGTCTGAGGGGCCCAATAGACTCCCGTCGCTGAAAGGCGCGGCAGCATGCAATGGAGGAGAATTGATCATGCGGCGCCGCACGATCGATTCCCCTCCATTGCATGCTGCCGCGTGTTTCAGCGGCGTGAGTCTATTTTGCCCCTTAGGCATCTTTCATAGTCCTCACCGGAAGCTCGGCAAGTGCGTGACGCGTTGGAGCGCGGCGAACTATGAACGTTCTCACCGCGCCGTGCCGCCCATCCAGCGCCGCCATAGCGGCACCGCCAGAACCGCCATGGCGGTTTCACCATTTCAATCAATACTCCCTTCTCAGTGTAGGTCCACCCCAAAATAAGAATTGTAAGACTATTCCACGGCAACGTATACGCAAGTACAAGCCGGAAATTTCTGTGCATTTCACAGTTAAGGCCCAACTTCAACCCGCACCGCCCTGCCGGTGCCGATTTCATAGTTGTTTCTCGCGCGTGTCGCGCGGTAAGAACTTTGATAATCCACTGCTCGCCCAGCGCGTCTTGCGCATGCCACGCTGGAGCCTAGTGCATACTTCGTCGCGGGTGCGACGGCGTCGTCGCGACAGAGAGTCCTCAACGACGTGATCGGTCATCGGCCGGTCGCCTGCAAATGAAGTTGACACAATATTGCGTCCACTACCAAATGCACACATTATCGGAGACTCCATCTATCATCGGTTCTTCGCAGTAAATGGCCGGCCCAGCGATGCTTCGACTTCGCCATATACTGCAGCGGATCCTTCAAACGCGACTTCTGCCTCATTTCTGTTTTTCGTATGCCTTGTTGCCACTGCTGTCGTCGGCTCGTCTTCAGAAGACACCTCTCCAGAGCACGGTGTGTTGTTTGCATGGCATTGGAGATAGTCTTGTTATCAGGCCAGGTTTCCGTCGCGTAGCACATTGCGGGCAAAACAGCCACGTCGAAAATAGAAGCCCTCAAGTCTGGATCCACAATTTGGTCGGTCACTTCCCGAATTGATCCGAAAGCTGCCCACGCGCCGCGTCTCCTCCGTGATATTTCGGGGACGATGTTGTTCAGCATGTTCAGCTCTCTTCCCAAATATACGTATGAATCCACTTTTTGAAGAGCGACTCCAATCAGCTTCACTGTCTCACTGTCGCACCACTGATTCACCATCATCTTCGTTTTAGACATATTCATCTCCAAACCAATCCTTCTACCAGCCGCATCGAGTTCGTTGACCATCGTCTCCATTTCAGCCGTAACTTCAGAAATCAAAACGATATCGTCGGCGAAGCGTAGATTATTGCTCTTTTTAACATCGATGGAGCAGCCTCTGTCGTCCCACTGCAAGTCTGCCATGGCGTCTTGAAGCGCAGCCGTGAATAACTTTGGCGATATGGTGTCTCCTTGCCGTACTCCTTTCTTGATTGGAATCTTCAACTTTCGTTCGAGCGGTTGAATAGTTGTAGACGTGTCCGTAAAGCACTGTTCGAGTAAGTGAACATAAGCGGAAGAGATCCCAGCGTGGACCAAAGCATTGAGGACAGCATTGGTCTCCACAGAGTCGAACGCCTTCTTGTAGTCCACGAAAACGAGAACCAGAGGGAGATGATATTCACGACTCTTTTCGATGAGTTGAGTGACAGCTTGGATATGGTCCATACAGGAGAAGTTTTTGCGGACACCGGCCTGCTCCACTGGTTGATAGTCGTCCAAGATTCGTTCCATACGGTTGAGGAGAATTTTGGTGAAGATCTTGTATGCAACCGAGAGAAGACTGATGGGTCGGTAATTGGCAATATCCTCCCGTGCGCCTTTCTTGAACAGCAGCACCGTCTTTGATTCTCTCCATGCATCCGGAGTCTTCCCAAGACGTAGGTAGTGGCTGAAATGCCTAGCGAGAAGAGAGTGGAGAGCGCTACCTCCTGCGCGAAGAAGGTCCACCGAAATGTTGTCGGGACCGGGGGCAGTGCCCTTCTTCATGCTTCTAATGGCCACAGCAACTTCCGATTCCAGGACGGCAGGAGGGTCATCATCTGGTGGCGTTGCACATCTTGGAACAGGTGTGGATGAGCGGAAGAGATCCGTGTAGAACTCTTGAGTGATGTCTTCCATGATCCTCCGAGATGTCTGCACTACTCCATTTCTGTCCTTGAGGGCACATACAACAGCTTTCTGATCACTGAGGTCGCGCTTGCAGAGGTTCATACTGATCCGTTTTTCAGCCGCTTCCAGCAACTTCGTTCTTCTGTACGCTTGCAACGACTCCTTAACAGCGATTCGGCATGACTTGTTGATGGTGACCTTCTCCAGATGAGTGGCATGGGATCTTGTTCAACAACTCTTCTTTTTTTCCAAGAGCGCAGTGGCGACGCTATTGAGTCTTGGAATGGGTGTCGTACCGGCTTGACGCGAAATTTCCGCACACTCGATTAGGCCTTTGGCTAGATTTTCGTAGTCTACCGTTGGATCTCCGTGAAGATTCCATGCGTAGGACTTGATAGCGGATTCCAACACCTCAGCGTCGAAGACGGGGAGCCGAACAGGTGCCGGCCTATGAGTATCACGTTTGAAGATCTTCTTATTGAGCGATATCTTCGCACGTAAAAGCCGATGATCCGAGCCGGTGTCGAATGAAGGCAGCACTGACACGTCAAACAAGCTCCAGCGTCGGTTAATCAAGATGTGATCTATCTCCGACCTTCTCTGGCCATTCGGGCTTTCCCGAGTCCATCGTCGACTTAAAGGCAGCAGACACGCTCGAAAAAGTTGTTGAGATAACTACGTTTCTGAAGTCGCATGGCTTCTAGTAAACTTCTCACGCCGTTGGAAGCGTCAAAAACGAGTCAAAACTACTAAATTTTAGCAAAATCGAAAAAATTTCAGCAACCCCGCCCCTGAGCTTCTGCAACCCCGCCCCAAAATGCAAACTCGTCCAGATTGATAGTACTAATACGGTCCCTTTGGCTGGTTTTTGATGCTTTCAACGAGGTTAACGTTCCAGTACAGGCTGTAGGAGTACATCGGCATCTCTGTCTCAACCGTTTTGCTGCTAATATTCGCTGTTTCAACCGCGCGCCGTAAAACTCGTCCACTTTCACCTGATAACACAATAACAGTTATTCCACTATTTGCACACAGTTTTCGTTCGTTTTTTCGTCAGTTCCCACTACAACCAGTTCCAAACCTTTGATTTATGTCATAAAATCGATACCATTTTTGAGCGTGTCTGCTGCCTTTAATGGTTTTTCGAACATTGAGTTTCCGTGAAAGAGGCGGCATGCCGACAGGAAGTCTAGCAGTCGTTCTCCATTTTCATTTCGAAAAGCAGCTCCATGCAGTCCTAATCTCCAATCGCCGCCGTTGTTGTTCGTACCGACGATAGCATTGAAGTCACCAACAACTAGCTTATAGTAGCTTCTCTCCTCATGTAGAGTCTTCTCCAGAAGCTCATAAAACTCTTCACGCTCTTCTTGCGCAGCGGTAGAGGTTGGGGCGTATCCATTGATAATAGACACAATTCCTTGCTCTTCGGTTCTTAAACGCAGAACGCCGAGACGTGGACTTATGATTTCATGAGAATCTACCAAGTGGTGCACCGTCGAATTAATGAGGAATCCAACGCCGCCGATGTTCTTATTGTCCACCTTGGCTCCGATGACGATAAGCTCGTTGTGATAGGTCTTTCTAACGATTTCCGTCCTGCCTTTCGTCTCCTGCAAAGCGATAACATCGTACTTGATCTGCCGGCTTCTAAGAAGGAGTGTTCGGAGATCGGTTTCCGATGCAATTGTGCGGCAGTTGTATGTACATATGTAAAGGCATTGTTGATGTCGTGTGGTGTGGGAGTTTGCAATTTTCCGTATCCGATGACGTCCTATTGCTCCGAGATTAGATGGCCCCTCACCGGTAGAGGCTTCCTCCGACGCCGTAGTGGAGCATATCCGGTGCGCGGAGTACTGGGGCGCAGATTTAGTTGTCCGAGCGTTTCTTTTTGGTCTGGTTACTCTCGCTTGTTCCCTGCTAAGGATACAAGGATAGCCGCCCGTACACAGAAACTGCGTACTGCGTGACCGGTTTGCACCGTTGGCCACCAACAAGTGGTGTTCACCCTATCACCGCAATGAGGTGGTGCATGAAAGGGCTCGTTCCTATTGAGACCGAAAACTCTGAAGAGGGCGGAGCGAATGGGTGCTGATTTCGGGGGCGTAGAGAATGGGTGCTCGATTTTTCTCGCTTATTCCGGAGAGTTGAGTTTCCGCGTTTGGCAGGGTTGCTACACAGGGCGTCCGGACCATAATATCAAATTTTACCCACGAGCTTGGACAGTGTCTTTAAGACATATGGTTAGATCCGCGGCCTGTTTCCTCAAGAAAAAAACGTGTAAATTCAAACCGTGGCTGGTGTGGCGGTTTAAATCTCAATCTCTGAGAATTAAACAACCGTGCCAGCCGCGGTTTGAATTTAAACGTTTTTTCTTGAGGACACAGGCCACGGACGTAACTATAAGATAGATAGGATAGGGTGCATGGATGTTCCACATTCGATAAGGAGTCATTCGAAGTCGGTCGGAAAACTATGAAAGGGCTTTAGAGGCATAGCCGTCTTGGGGAGGTATCTCTTGAAATGGACACCCTTGTAGGATCATGCTGTATTGAAGTGGTGTAGCATATAATGGCGAGGTAGAACCTGTCGCAATCACATTATGACGAATTTAGGCCTGTTGCTTTTGCCTCTCACTGCTTTATTGAAAAGTCGGAATTGACGGATGCCCGATTCTGCAGGGGTGTCCAGTTGGCCGCAGCCCGTCATGTGTGACTTTTTTCCTCTGTAATCGGCAGGCGATTTTGAAGAAACCAACGTGCTTCACTGCGAACACTGCTTCTAAGAATCTTGTATTAGAATGGATGTGGTGAAAATCGACACCGCTGTTGGAGGCTACACCGTACATCTGGAGGGACAGTTCTGGTGATACCGTCAATTACTGATTCGTTCGCAATGATCATCATTCGCGTCGTCTGTTGTGAATCCGGGGAGGAGGATCCTCCTTCTCATGCATCGGCGGTTGACGAGAGATCCTCCACCCGGGACCCACGGCTCTATGCCGTAGGTCCCGGGTGGAAAATCCAACATTCCGGGACTGCACGCTCAGCTCGCTTTCTACACTGCCACTGCGGGATAAGTACTACTAGGCCCTACTGCCTTGATGGACTGCGGACTAAGACCTCTGCGACAACAAGGACTCATCGCAACAACCCTCTCGACAATGCGGCTACACTCTAGCCCACTGGTTCATGACTCCAATGTGCAATCAACGAAACACACACTGAAATGTAACACATAGAGATAAGGCACTTCGCGTGCGGTTATCGACCCTGTCTCTCGTCTTGCTACAAAACAGAAAAAACCCCAGATTGGTGGTTAGGCATTTTAACCGTTCTCAGTTTGTACATAAAACCTACTTTCCTACAGGACGGACCTCGTCCAAAGAATAGAGGTCAACATCCTAAGTGGCTCATCGACCAGGATCTAACGACGTGGACCTCGGCAGAACGTGTGTCACCATCGGGCCACATGATAGTGCACCTGACCCCCTGCCTCATTGTCCGACCTTTGGACGTCTCCGTTCGTCCAAAGGTCGGACGGCAGTACAGTGTGGTCATCTGCGACATTGAACCATTCAACCAATCCACGCTGCTTGCGAATGGGGAACGAGAGATGAGGTGGCTGGTAGTTGGGAATGCCACTTGCAGCTGTCAGGGACCGATCATCGGTGACGAGTACGGCAATCCGTGAGGCTGTGACCTGAGGCCAGCTTGAGTGCTGGTGTTTAGTAGACACGGTCCATGTGACACTGGCCGCACTGTAGCTGGCCTGCCACCTCATCGACGTGATGTGGGCGTGTCTGCCGCGCTTTCGTATGCTCTAACGTCTAGTGCTCCGCCAGGGCTTCCAGACCGGTGTTTTCTGCTGGGCCTTCAAGGCATTGATTGAAGGAGTCGGGCGAAAGTTATGACATCGTCAAAGGCTCCTAATAGGCCTGGCCTTCGAGGCACCACCTTTTCTACGGTTTCTCCTTACAACATCGCGTCTATATGTGAAATCAATGTGAACGTGAGGACGGCGTGATATGGTGCTGACCTACAAAAGTGTGTCAAATGAGGTGTGGGGTCTACAAAGTAGTGTGCCCCTTATGTACCGAGTTCTGCATTGGAAACTTTCCCCCCCCCCACCCCTCATTTTCTACAGGAGACGACTTTTTTTCCATCAGAGATTCGAAACCATCTCTCCATGTGGTTTTTAGATTACCCCGGCCAGTGCCCACCCTTTTGTTTGGAAAGATCAGTAAGAGGGTTGAGGCCGTAGCTGCTGCAGCGCTAACTTGTTGCCGTATTGTTTTCAGAGTAATATTTTCAGCGGCTTGATGATGGGGTTGCATTCCGACACTCCGCAGAAATCAATAACTTCGAAACAAGTTTCATCATAGAACTTGAAAAACAAGAAAGGACTTCATGAAGCTTAGAGAATCGTTTATTTTGAGATATAATCCGATAATTTAGCGTGAACATTTCACCGTCGAAGCTGGGATATCTCACGTTATTTGTCCAGCCTGCAGACTATCTTTCCATGCTTATGCTGATTTGGCTAAGCATTGTGGAGAAGAACACAGAAGTGAGGACGATCCTCAGGATTTCTCCATTTCGAGCGGAGAATGCGGCAGCATGGCGGCATTTGAGGTATTTCAGACATTTATTGGATCTTAGTAAGAAAAACTTGCACTGATTCGGAGTTTCACAAAGTACACTCACTAGGGATTGATTCCAGCAGAAACTGGAGTTTTGACAAATCTTTTAGTTCTTTGCAGCCACTGAGAGGGGTTTCGTCACAAGTTGAGAAACTGGGCGACCAGCACTGGATTCGTCCACAAGTCTATTGTACTGAGCATTGTTGGCCTCCTCGGACAATCAGATAGGTGTTTAGTGTCGTGGCTTTGGTTTCCTCAGTCCGGGCACACGTCAGGCTGGCTATTGTCGATCCTGTGCAGGTAAGACATAAGCAATGGAGAATGTCTGCAGCGCAACGAAGCTAGGATACACCTGGCGCGCCTACCGAGCTCGGACTCGGTATCACATACCCTGGGCGGCACATCACCGAGAATAGGGTTGACGGACGTTTTGGCGAGATGATCCTTCACGAACCGGGTGTGCTCCGCGCGTAAGAGACGAAGCCGTTCTTGATTCGAGTCGGTCCATCTCTGTACATTCACTTTGTTCGGAGCATCGGCAAACGGCACTCTGATCGATCTCTCTCTCACGGGATTTACTAGCCTTCTCGACGGATGATTAGGTTGCTTAAGGACATTAATAAACATCTGCTGAGCCTGGAGCTGACAATGCTCTTTCACTGGCAAGATACGGGCCTCGGCGTGAAGGTGCTCAATCGGTGAGCTTTTTGCACATCCAGTGGCTATTAGTAGTGCAGCATTCTGAACTCGCTGCATCTTAGTCCAGGAACTGTCCGACACGCTGTGCTGCCAGACAGGTGCAGCATACCCAATGCAGGCTGAGTAGCTCGATATGTCGTCAAGATTCTCTCTCTGCTGCCACCCCAGGACGTTACTCCTAGAGCCTCCTGGAGTTTTGACAAATGGTCCGCGGAGTGTTGTGGAGGGAGACAAACAGAAATAATTTGAAGTTTGTTAAATTTCTTTAATGCACCTGGGTAGATCAGGAACGTGAAAGAGGTGGAGCGAAGCCAATTTAACGTGTATAAGGGGCCTCAATATCATCTGAAAATTTTCCCCAGAAAGTTTGGTGGCGAAACCTAGTCTGAATCCGAAGTTATGGCTCGTTTCCTGATTCCGTGATTAATGCTCGTAGCATGCACCTCAGCGATCATTGCAATGAGAGAGCCACCCCAGCGTTGGCGAGGGCTCAGTCGTTAAGGCGGTGGACTACGATACGATGGGTTGGTGACAGGGTGAGGCGTCGCTCCGTGAGAGGCGAGATCTTCCCTTCAGATTTGGAATCAGCGCGGCCTCCTCTCATTGCTGTCGTGACTACTGTTACCCTTCGTGTGAACCAATTTGAGTGAAGTCTCTGCCGAACAGTGCTTCCAAACGATTTTTCGACGAAAACAGACGGTAAAGGTCAAATCACAGCTGCCGTTCTCTGCCCAAAATGTTCGGACGGACTCGGCCGATAACTTTTTCAAATGATTCTCTTCAAAACAAACAGTTAAGTAGACCATATGCAAGAAAATTAAGTTTTCGACCTCTCTAGACGTCTACGTTCAAACAGCGATTTTGTAATCAAATTCAAATTTATTACATGCGCAAGCACATGTGATATGACATTTAGAAAAAAAATCTAAAAATCAACAAACTGAACACAATCAATTCGAACACTATAGAACTAGTAGAATAAAAAAAAACTAAACCAAGACTAAAACACCAATGGTTCCTGTTGAAGATAACGACCGACCACCGTTTTGAAGCCAAAACAGGTAGCTTGGTCAAAACAGCGATCTCTAACGATCGACTTCTCCTTTCTCAAAATTCGATTGAGATATTTTCGGTCTGAAAAGGGGGTTTTCGGTGATCTTTTCGTGGTTTTTTTCAACGTTGCTGTTATATAGGGTACTAGAGCTCTCATTATGTATGGAAAACTCAAAAACGAAATCCGTCGTGAACGATGTCTTTAAGTCGAGGGCCACACCAACAGTACGTTGGGGTTTCATGGCATTGAAGCCGTCCAGAACATTGCTCACAATTTCCAACAAGGCCGTAGTGGTGGAATGTAATTTACGGAAACCATGCTGATGCTGTTGCTTGTTGTTGTGTTCGGCCAGCTCCTCTACAACCAGTTTTTCGGCAACGTTGGCAATGGGTGAGAGTAGACTGATCGGCTGGTTTCCTTTAGCCGTGGATAGTGATTTTCCCGGCTTCGGCAGTGGTGTAACGCGAGCGACTTTCCAATTTTGGGGTAAAGTACATGTACGAAACGATGTGTTTATGACGTCAGCAAGAAGGGACAGTAGTTCACTGGGCAGTCTCTTCAGGACTGCTGGGCTCAAACCATCTGGCCCTACTGCCTTCGAGGTACTCATCTCCTTTATCACCCTCTCGACCTGTGCAGGCGTGCCTGCTTCATCTACATTCATGAGAGGCAATTTACAGAGTTCTCGGACAGTTATTCTATTTTGCTTCTCTCTCTTGGTTTTAGTGATGAAAAAATGCTTCCCAAGAGCATTTGCGGCCTCTTTCCCTTACTTGAAGACTCCACCTTCAAATTCAATCGTGGAATTGTTGGCCGGGGTGATCTTTACGGAGATCCTTCTCAAAGCCTTCCACGTTGCTGCTGCATCATTTCTGAAGTTCATCTTGTCAGTGAACTTTTCCCAAGTTTCCTTCTTGTGCCTGTCAAGGTTCCTCCTGATCTCATTATCCAGCTCAGCGATGTCTCGGTCATGGTGATCTGCAGCTCTCTTTGCGTCCCTTGTCCTTATCTTCTGCCGTGTTTCCCTGGTGACATTGGGAAAGAAGGTCTCGACGCGACCTTCAGGGATCGCAGCTTTCATAGCCTTCAGGATAGCATCAGATAGGTGGCGCTCCATCTGGTGTACATCGCCATTCCACGGATAATCAGCCGCCTGGTGGAGCGCAACCTCCCTGAACACGCTCCAGTCTGCAAGGCCTAAATTACGATAAGAACGGTGACGAACACCTGTATAGGGAGCAAGAGAGTGAGAGAGATCAATATCGACAAAGACAGGGATGTGGTCGCTGGAAAGAGTTGTGGATGTCGACCAAGAGCAAGCATTAGGGAGATTGGATGAGACGAGGGAGATGTCTGGGCTAGAAGATCGGCCGTTGGCAGGGAGACTAGTGGGCTGATCTTCGTTTAGAATGACCAGGTCGCACTCCCCCGCCCATCCTTCGACGTCACTTCCTCTAGCATCAGAATCAAGCGGCGATCAGAACGTGTGCGCATTGAAGTCACCCGCAAAGACAAATGAGGGAGATAGAGAGCAGTCGTACAGCTGCTTGAGAAGGGGGATAGGATTGTGTGTTGATGGACAAGAGGTAGAAGGAGGGATGTATATATTGGAAATAGAAAGTGGTGTTTTTAGAGGTAGATGGATGGGGATGTTCTCGAGAGTGTCATCCACTGGAGTGTTTGGAATTGTGTGAGAGGGAAGAGAGGACAGAACAAAAGTAGAGACTCCGCCTCCTTGAGATGACCTAGGAGTATGATATGCAGTATAGCCCGGGATGTTTGGATGTCTAGAGGTAGCAGAGGGAGAGTTTGGTTTCCTGAACCATGATAACATCCGGGTGATGGGTACGGGCAAAGAGAGATAATTCAGAAAGCTTGGCGCGAAGGCCGTTGAGATTGATGTGTATAATAGAGAGAGGGCGGTTGGTAGATTAGGAGTTTGAGTTATTGGAGGCGGAGCACACAATACAACGAAAGGAAGAATCGTGGTGCCTCACAGAACTGAGACCCGAACAAGAGAAGTGCACCGACATTTGGCATCCAGAACATTGGAAGCTGTTTCCATTCCAAGTGACATCTCTGTCGCATGTGGCACATGGGTACTTCTTCTTCGCGGGTCCTGGATTCCTTTCGACGCCGGCCATTTGTAGAAGAATCCTCAGGAGAGCTGCAGCCAGCCAGCTCCTCTCCCATGACAAAAACCCTCCCCGCGGAGGGATTGACGTCGGTTTGCACGGAGGTGGTCTTCTTTCCTCCACACTGCCACTGCATGAACTTACGACATCTCGGCAGCTCCAATACTCTACAGAGCACAACCAAAACATTTTCCCTTTCTCAAATCATGAGAAGGAAGGCATAAAGCAAACCACCGGAGTTACAATTACATCTAATACTACAGCTTACTCTACAGCCAAAGAGGTATTTTATTTTGCCATAGAATCGCTGTTAACATGACATACGATCTGCTGAAATAGGTCAACGACGAAAACCTTTCATTTCATTTTCACCCTCCGACCGAAATCGCGACAGAACCGGGTATTCAAAAGAAAAGAATGTCTCAGATCTCCAAATAAATCTAATGTTTGAAAACACACATAATAAAATCACAATAAATGACTTCACTTCGAAAACTTGAAAAATCCTTTGAACACTATCCAAGTAATGATTTCACTTAATCCAAAATTCAATATGCGAGCCATAGCACAAAAGCACGTGCGCTTCACGAATGACAAGGAGAAATGACAGAAGGAGGTCCTCACTTGCGCAACCGAGTGAATATTTCGCCAAGCATCTGGCGATTCGGACGATCTATGTTGACCGGCGTTATGTGTTGCTTTATCAGCCTGCCATGAACAAACAGGTCGACAAGCTCCATGTTTTTTCGCGAAAGAACCTGTAATCGCCGGTTTGCTCGAGAAATGGGCGTGTCAACCTGCTGTCAACATTTGAGTTTGCCTGAGTTTAACGGATGGTTACACCAAAAATGGAGTGAATTGGATTGTGTTCTTACTGTTCCTGCTATTGTGGAGGCTGAAAGTTAGTACGCACGTAGTATCTTGCATACCGGGGCTGTGCTTTATACATTTACGTGTTAACGCATTAAGGTGTTAACGCGTTTTTTTTGGAAAATTAACGATCAACGCTTAACGAAAAAGTTCTAAATCACGTTAATTTTGGGTTCGTTAATTGCGGTGGAATTACGGCCTTGATTGGTATGCTTCAATTTCAAATTTCGAAACTGGGGCCGTGCACGTCGAAACATTTTTGCTTGTTGTGAAATATATCACAGACCTCGATGTTTCCCAATCCATTGTTTATCTATTTTAGTTATTTCTTTTTAGTATCGAAGAATTCCATTTCGTATTCCCAAAAGGAGATGTGAGGTCTAATCTACCTCTCTGCGGTCGAGTAAGGCACCAAACAAGGGTTGGAAGCGGGGATTGAAGGCGGTTTTGCAATATTTAGTGGATCGCATTACAGACTAAGCCGAGAAACGGAATATTAGGTTGATGCAAAAGTTTCCGGACTTTTCACAGCTTCGAATTAGAAAAAAAAAATAATTTCAAAAACAAACAAGGCTCACCCAACAAAATAATTCCCATCACAATCAAGTATCCTTCGCCACCGATTGGGCAAATCATGAATTCCCAACGCGTAGAACTCTGGCTGCTTCGAGTCGAAATATTCTTTCGATGCCATTTTGACTTCGTCATCTTTAGTGAACTGTTTGCCATCCAGGAAGTGTTGAATCGAGCGGAGCTGTTGGAAGTCGGAAGGGGAAGACCTGGGCTATATGGAGGGTGAGGAAGAACTTCCCAGCCCTGGTCCAGCAGTTTCTGTCGGGTTATCTGAGATACGTAAGGTCGAGTATTGTCGTGAAAAAGGCGAACAGTGTTCATGCCAGGGCGACTGGGCCTGGGCTGGGAAGTTCTTCCTTACCCTCCATATAGCCAATACCTTGTTCCTTCCGACTACCATCTGTTCCGCTAGATGCAGCACTTCTTGGATGGAAATCAGTTCACTAACGATGACGAAGTCAAAATGGCCTCAGAAGAATACTTCGACTCGAAACAGCCAGAGTTCTACGCGTCGGGGATATATGATCTGCCCAATCGGTGGCCACGGATCCTTGCATGTGATGGTAATCATTTTGTTAAGTGAGATTTGTTCGTTTTTGAATAATGAATAAAATGTTTTTCATTCAATTCGTGAAAAGTCCGGGAACTTTTGCATCAACTGAATGGAATCTGCGTCAAGTGTGCACATATACAAAACCGATCCGAAGTGCGGTTTATAGAGCGTTTGAGCAAGGTGTCAAGGGCATTATTCTACGTATGTCAGAGAGTGTAGCATACTCTGTTGCCAAGACGTTTCAGACACCCCTTCTGGAGCCCTATCCACTTTCCACGGCATCCTATTCAACAATTTTCCAGCTTGCAGTGAATCCTCCATTTGCGCTTATCACTCTTTACGCGGTGCCTTCTGCACATGAGGTGCTACTCAGTTTCTACCACGCGGCGCACGCCCTCATGAAGCGCTAATCATTTTTCACGACATCCTGCTGACGTCATCTGATGCCCTACCAACTTTCCATGACATCAACTGAAGGCCTGCTCCTATTCCACGAAGTCCTGGCCACGTCACCTAAAGCCCCACCCACTTTCCATGACGTCCTTTTGACGTCATTTAAAGGTCACTTTAATTTTTCTGGAACCTCTGATGATTTATCGATTTTCGCTGTGGTCAGGCAATGTTTTCAAATTTTTTAACGACCAAAATTAACGTGTTAACGCATTAACGGGTTAACGCGGTTTTTCCCAAAAATTAACGATTAACGCTTAACGAAAAAACAAATTTCCATTAACGCACACCCCTGTTGCATACCTTACTGTAATGATTAACTTCATTAGATTTCTGGACCCAGCAACCTGGTATCACTATCAGCTCTTCTTTATAAATCGTCTAAAATCTCTATAAAGCGTTCGCTTCCGTGATGACCGGTAGTATACGAGGTCTCTACGGATTACTGAAGGAACAGATGGAGTCAGCAACATAATTTCTGGACATACAAAAGAAATTTGATGTGCGCAAAGCGCACACCGATTTGGCATTGACTTGCCATCGCGCGACCCCGCGATCTAAGTATCAATGTCCAGAGTAAACCTAGAAAGGCCTTCTGATAAATTATTGAGCGCCTGGCAAATCCATTTGCTACAGTTTCACTACATTTGATGATTACGATGTCAGCATATACCAATAAGGCATCTTTCATAGTTCTCACCGCACGCGCGGAACGGGCGGTGGACTATGGAAACTTTTACCCGCGCGGGCCGCGCGTGGCTTCCTTCCAGCACCGCCACAGCGGCGGCGCCCAAACCTCAAGGGCGGTCACACCACTTGGCTCACTGCTCTCTTCTCAGTTTAAAGGCAGCATACACGCTCGTAGACGTATTCGAGATTACTACGGAAATATAATCGTATGGCTCAGAACACAACGCCTATGCATTTTGAAGCGTCAAAAACGATCCACAACGCCGTTACAGGAGTAGCAAGTTTGGCCTTGCCCGTATTTTCACGCCCCATGTATTTGCCCTTTTCCTCCAACGCCAGGTCGCTGGGTCATCTTCACTGTCGGAACTATTGGTGGATTGCCTAACAAGTGAACTATACACATCACTGACGGCGAAGATGACACAGCAACCCTGCTTCGGAGAAAAAGGGCGAATGCGGGGGGCGTGAAAATACGGGCGGGGCCAAACTTGCTACTTCTGTAACGGCATTGTGGGTTGTTTTTGACGCTTCAAAATGCATAGGCGTTGTGTTCTGAGCCATACCATTCTATTTCCGTTGTAATTTCAAATAAGTTTTCGAGCGTGTACGCTGCCTTTAAGTCCACTCCGACATAAGAAGTTTTGGGATTATCCTACGCTACTATATTGGCAAGTGGAAGGCAGGAATGTCTGTGCATTTCTTAGTTGAGGCCCAACTTTAACCGTAAGCCAAATGTAATCGAACAATTTCACGTTTTAGAGCAATGCCAAATCCTTAAAGACAGTGTTCACAATAGATTTCACTTCCAGTATCTCTACGGGTTACGGAAGGTCTGGGGCCCTATATAGCAAGGCATGCTTGAGGCATCGTTCAGAGTGCGAACGCTGATCGCCGCGATGACATGCTTTGAATGCAGAACGACGTGCGACGCGATCTCGATCGATGCTAATGTTTATCATCCCATCGCGTTGCGCGGCGATCGAACTCTGAAAGAGGCCTAAAAAGGACGCGAAAGCCACGTTTTTTGAGCCAAAGTAGGCCCTTATTGTGCTTATCTGAGCCAAATTCCGGTCCGCAATTGCGTCTCGGCACGCTTTGCGGCCGCACGCTCCCGAGTCAGAAGAGCTTCCAGCGCCGCAGCCGCCGATCTGCTGACTCTAGATGGGTTTTGGAAACTGGAAACTAAGAAAAATTAAAGGAAATTGAATAAAAAGCCAGATCGAGTTGGCGCTTGGGCGCTGGAAACCCGACTGACTCGAGCGCGTGCGGCCGCTCGAGCACAGTACTTGTTTACGGTGATTTTTGAGCGTGGAGGAATTGACCGCTATGAAGGATGATGCCTATCAGAGCAGTCAAGCGATCACCTCACTTATCAGCACTTCCTTGACTTGATCATTCCTGTAATGTGAGTGTTAATTTGTTCACATCGAGCTGCGGAAATGGGCCACGGGGCGGTTCTGGGACTCCAAAACGCTTGTTTGCAGCCGTTATTCTGCCACTCCTGGCTAGTTTTCTACCGTTCCTTCAGCACTGGGAGGTTAGGATCCTTCCGCCTATTATTTCACTGTGGAAAGTCACCGAGGATGATCATCGTGAACGCTGCCTTTAACCTTTTCTGCGGAGCCCACCTTTTAGGAATGAACTAATGAAAATCAGCACCGTTACTGATAGGCTTCCGCTCAGGATTGTGTTCTCTCTGGCACGGGGTTGCGCTTCAATCAATACGACGGTATCTTAGGAGTACTTTTTGGAACGCCGCACGGTGTGACTAGAGTTTCAGGAATGCACGGAACGTCAGTGAGAGTGCGCAGAACGCCGCAGGTGTGGGACACCAGTGGGAGTGCGGAAGACACGGTAGAAAGCGAAGGGGACACCACCTCAGGCAAACTGGAGCGTCGACAACAGGTTGATAAGTTGTCGTCTCATAAACCGCTCCTGTTGACAAATCAAATGGCGCGTAATGTCAGCCTGAGGCCTGCCCGTTGCCCAGCAACGTACGGCTGTTGACAACTCGATGTGTCGCGTTTAGCGGCCTATTCAGCAGCAGTTCACAACCACATGACTGTTTCATCTAGCCTAGGATCTACTTTACACCGACACTCGTCGCGGCCGGCACACCGACACGCGTTGGGGTCGGCACACGGACACGCGTCGCTGTCGGCACACCGACACGCGTCGCGGTCGGCACACCGACACGCGTTACGGTTTGGATACCGATACGCGTCGCGGCCGGTCGCCCAGCCTCCACTGGGGTCACCACCGGATAGGCAGGACCACCAGATGCTGGGCGGGGCCAGAGTACCGCAAACTTGGGTAATTGAACCGGTTGCGCTATCATCATTCGCAGCATGCCTGAAAAATGCGTCGTATACTTCCCTTGTATCTAGAGCGCTAGCTGTGCAACAGCTCGACATCGACCAGATCATAACTCGAGGCCAGGGGCCCGCCGAATATCGGCGCGTTGGCCAGCGGTGACTCATGGTGGGCGGATCAACCTGTTGTTGACGCCCCAGTTCGCCTGAGACTTGGAGTGGGCAGAGCGCCGAGAAAAGTGTGTGGGAGCCACATAAGTGTGCGGAGAGCAGTTTAGAGTTGGGGGCAATTGGACGGGGGGGGGGGGGGGGGGTACAAATCCGCACACAAACTATCGAACGAATCCTCCCTTCCCAATTAGTGAGGAGAGGTTTTCTTTTTGCGAAAATACTTAGAGAAAATCCAGTGGCCGTATTCATGAAACAACGGGCGCAGGAAGGAGGCGTAACCTTCCCGTACCCGTCGTATGGCCACCTTTTTTGTGGCTCCCCAGTCATGATTTCAATAGTGGCGGCCTCCTCTTCGCCACCTGTCAGAGCAGAGACAGGCATGGGTAGCCACCTGCAGAGACGGAGAGGAGACCGCCGGGTAGGAATCTGCTGTGTCTCAGCCCCGCTATCAATGCATTCCGGCGGGCACAACATGCCCGACCTCGACTGTGCGGGTGGACGGGCAGAGCGCGCGCTGCCTGCCAGCAACATATTGATCATGTTCTAATCGACGAAGCAGGCAGCCTCAAGTCTCGCGTCCACCCGCCAGGTGGCTAGAAACCCTCCTGTCTACCCGCCAGGTAGCCGGGATCCTTCCAGTCTACCTGCCGGGTACTCAGGAAGATACAACATCGAAAACTCGTCCATCAGCGGGTGGAACCTTCCTGGGAGGCCCAAATCGCTTCATGAATACGGCCACAGGTCTGTCCTTTCCTCCAACCTATGGACTCCCTGTCCTTGACCTTCGTAACACCTTCGTAGATAGATATACTCTATCCCAAAAGAGTCGGCAATCGGAGAGTCGCAGCATCTGTCTTTCCGTGATCCAAAAACAGAATTCTTCGTTTTTTTCATTTCTTTTTTTTCCGCATGCTACATAATTCTTTTGCGTTATTTTCGGTCAAACTGCTCGTGAAACTCGCTCTTGATGCAGATACTGTGCTTATCTGGGTCAAATTCCGGTCCGCAATTGCGTCTCGACACGCTTTGCGGCCGCACGCGCCCGAGTCAGTCGGCTTTCCAGCGCCAAAGCCGACTCCATATGACAGTTTTTATACAGTTTTATTCAATTTTGTTTAGTTTCCAGTTTCTAAAACCCACCTAGAGTCAACAGATCGGCGGCTGCGGCGCTGGAAACTATTCCGACTTGAAAGCGCGCGGCCGCAAAGCGTGTCGAGACGCGCACAGTACTCTCCTTTACGTGACAGGTAGTGGCAGGTAACCGATGAATTCTGTTTTTCGATTACGGTAAGACGGATGCTGCATCGCGTATGTGATTTGCGTTAGTTGCGCGCCCTTCAGAGATGCAGAGGGAGCGCTGCTTCTCTGGACTCTTCGATCGCCAACTCGTTTGAGTATAACAATCACGATGTACGATGAACTTTGGGTCTTCAAAATTAAAGGCCCGTGAAATGCAAGTCATCTCTCGAGTTTCGTTTTTTTTGTAAATAAATATGGGGGGGGGGGTTGTAGAACATGCTGGAAATATTTTAGAACCTGAAAGTAATGAATCGTTCCTTAGTTAGAAAAAATACAGCATTTTTCGCAGGAAAAAAATGGTACGAAGTCGCTCACTGATTATCAGGGGATCGTAAAATTCTCCGGGAAAATTTTCTAAACAGTGGGCGTAGCTCTTGCGAGAACGGGTGACTGTACTCTGCTAGCCAAAACGTATAGGGGGCTTGTGGCCAGAGTACACGAAAATAGAGAAGCATCGGCCGAGTTTGGCTGGTTGAATCCGCAGCATTCACTTCGTCACCGCGCGCGGCGCGACCTACCAGGTCAACTTTACGAGATACAAGAGAGCGATCATAACTTCGTGACAGATCACCAAGAATGCAAGCGTAGTAGAAATCCTGCCTGCATCAGTGCTAAGGTAAACCCCTTTTCAACCAATGGTCTTAAGAATGATTTTTTTTTTGAGAATGAAGTTAATTTGCAGTGCGAATTTCGATTTTGCATGATTCCAGTTGTGGAAGGAAGCACTTGAGAAGTCTTCGCTCACAACATTCTCCAAACGAGGGTCTGCCCCATCAAGGGTGGTCGTAGGCATTCATACGTCTGTAAGCATGCTCGTGGGAGAGAAAACGGAGCGAGCGCTGAATTTACAGGAGATATTCACCAAAGGAGCAAACGTGTCCAGTCGCATTGTCCAGCTTTTCTTAAGGTATGCAGAGCTCGTTTGATAACACTGCACCCTTCATTAGGCAATGCTGATGATTTTGGGTTGTTGAAAAGGATGATAGTAGTGTTTCATATGAGTATTGTGTTGGACATCTTGGTCATGTGGTGCGTGCTGCGTATTTGAGGTTATCCAAAAGCGACAAACATGAAATACATGATATGCTCAAATTAGGAATGAACGCTCCTTCGGTATGTCTTTCAGTTTTCCTCGAATATGTGTTGTTGTAGATTGGATTGTCACACTGCTTCAGATAATAGCAAAAATCAAGCATGAAAGGTGGAATTGCAATTTGGGCGACAATGAGCAGGATCGCATATGCTATACCACTCTGAAAGACGTAATGTGAGTCAATGGAATGCAAGTAAAGTCGGCACGGATCATACTGATGTCAGAGAACGGAGCAGAGGTGGCAAAATACAATGACCGGAGACTATAGTTGTACAATTTCGAAAAAAATGTCGAACGAACGAAAATCGAAATTTTTTCGTTCGAAATCCTTTCGAACGAACGAAAAATGAAAAAATTTCGTTCGAAACAATTTCGAACGAACGAAAAATGAAAAAATTTCGTTCGAGAAAATTTTGATTGAACGAAAAATGAAAAAAGTTCGTTCGAAAAAATTTCGAACGAACGAAAATTGAAAAAATTTCGTTCGAAAAAATTCTTTCGAACGAACGAAAAATGAAAAAATTTCGAACGAACGAAAAATGAAAAAATTTCGTTCGAAAAAATTTCGAACGAACGAAAATTGAAAAAATTTCGAACGAACGAAAATCGAAAAATTTTCGTTCGAAAAAATTTCGAACGAACGAAAATCGAAATTTTTTTGTTCGAAAAAATTTCGAACGAACGAAAATCGAAAAATTTTCGTTCGAAAAAATTTCGAACGAACGAAATTTGAAAAAATTTCGTGCGACGAAATTTCGAACGAACGAAAACGAACGAAAAAAATTTCGAAAAATCTTTCGAAAATTTTTCGAAAATTTCGTTCGTGTACAACTATACCGGAGACCCTTGAAGTGGAGAGCCTTTTAGGGTGATTGCTCGCCTTTTGATTTCCAGTCAAATAGATCGCGTGCGGCTGCGGCGCGGAGAACGCGCGGGAGTGGTCGCTGAGAGAGTTCGACGAGAGGGTAATCCATTCTCGTCTGGGCTGTGTCCACTCGCTGGTGGACATTTTAGTTTTCTGTTTTCTTGCCTGCGTGGCCCGTGTGTATCATCTGCCTTAGTGGCCTCTTGCCTTCGTGGCCCATAAGCTCTGTGTGTAGGACCATATTCGCCTTCGTGGCTGTAGAACTCTGCCTTCGTGGCCTGATAGTCGGACTTCGCGTAGATATTGGGATCAGTCCTCCTCGTCCTGGGTTTCCGTCTCCATTCTCCGCCTCTACTTCTGCTCCGGTCGTCACGATCTCATTCGCCTAGTGCCTGGTGATCATATAGTAATTATTGTATTGTTCCGTAAAGCTAAATATCTTTATTCCCCTTGTGTGTTCTCCCAGAAAAAGAGGTTTTCCCTAAAATATCGTTCTCCAGAACTCGCCCTAGACTCATCCGCGTCACACTGATACTTTGCCTTCCTTATTGCGCGCCCGGTGCACGTAGAGTTCGCGCAATCATTTTAGTCTGATGAATGGACGGGGCTGCGACGGTAGATCACCGCTAGCAAATCGAACCCCATTCTCCAGTGAGGCCGCCTACCCCGCACGGCCAGCCGCCTGGTCCATGCGTCAGACTAAAATGAAAACGGAAACCATATGTTATAACATATGTGCACCGGGTTTCCGCCAACGCACAATTAAGAACGCAAAGTATCCACACGATTCGTGCCGACTTTATGTATTCATTATGTAGTTGTAAAAATATTATCTCAGGCGTGTCGCCGAACGTTACGGTCTTGAGAGTTGGAGGTCACGCTCTGCACGCAAGCGGAAGATCAAGGAGGCACCCAATCAATCATGTGCGTATTCGGAGCTTGATTTTTGTTGATCTCCCTCGGCCTTTGTTATGCGAATATCACGAAAATGTTTGTTTGCAGACGAATCAGACTACTGCGGTTCATACGGAGAATGTGATCCAGATTTTCACACACCTGCATCTCAGCCTCTCGTGATTCACACTCCTGCACCTCAGTCCTGTGTGAAACGCCGACATACAATCGAAGACCAAAATTCAACCAATGCGGCATATCAAAGATTCCAGAAAGTAAGTATATTTCTAGGATTTATTGTCAAGACTTCTCTTTTCGTTAAGATTTAGTGTTTTTTGAAAAAAATCCATAACTGTTTAGACCGAGTCTTTCATCAAGGTTTTGGTGGAAGAATGTTTGAAGAGAAATGCGCACGAGTTTATTTCCCAGCTGGACTCCGCACTTATGGCGAAGGCGATTCAGATTGCTGGGCAGGCAGGATTGAATCCCAACACGCTCCGAAAGAACTCGAAGCAAGTAAAAAGTGTGAAGCGGGAACTATGCAGCATAGAAAAACCCGCTACGGTGAGTTTTTTCGTACAATCTTGGTTTTTGTAGACACGAAGCTAACACGTTTGCAGATCACTTCCAATCGAATGCGAAAACTCAAGCGTGAGGTCGAACTGGATGGCAGAGTGGAACCAACCCCAGCGCACCAGATCAACGAGCGTGAGAATCTGGTCGTCTGCTCCTTGTGCGGACGTCAGTCGCAACCGATTGTCAATAGTGAGACCGAGTTGTGGTGTGGCTGCACGAATCTGCCCATGTGCAAAGCATTGGCTCATGAATACTGTTGCGGTGGGGCTGGAAGCCGGTGTCACATGTGTGGCGTTGGGTTCTGGCAAGAAGTAGAAGTATACCAGATGGCCGTATAGCTTGTCCTGTGAACTTTCTAAATGGGAAAAGTACATTGATCAGATGGTTTCGCGCACCATAGCTGCGTGTGGCTTCCTTTTCCTAGGAAACAGACGATACTGTGATCATATTAGATGAAAATGCGTGTTCTGTTTTTTGTTCTTTCCTTTTTGAATAGCTGTAATGCTAATACGTGAAGCAGGTATTTATGATGAGTTGCAACTTTGTTAGCTGGCTCATAATCGTTTTTATGGTTTCCCGATTGACTTTCAGATTAGGTTCTGATTTGTTTGGCAGCTTAGTGCGTTATCGAAACGGATGCATTTTTGTACTGGTACTTTTTTTCCAATTCCGCTGTATCAGCTTAAGTTTTCACAATTCTGTGTCGTTACCTTGATTGTACATATGATTGGTTCGAAAACGCGCTGTTTGATTACAGTTGTGCTTTTTGACTAAACGGACCGAATGAATGAATGAATATATTTGATTTCAAAGTTTTCGGTTAGACGAATCAATGAATATATTCGACTTCAAAATTTTCGACAAAGCGAATGAATGAATGTATTCGATTCTCCATTTTGAAAGAATGAGTCAATTTAACTACGGGCCTACCGAATTCAGAGTTTTGCGTCATAATTAGAAGATACAGTTATTAAACATGGCGTCGAAAGCTTTTGAACTGCCCAATACTTTCAATATTTTGCTCACAAGGGAAGCATAACAAGCGTGTCTGAACGGTAGAAATCTAATGTCATACGGGAAAGTTCACGTTTTAAAAGGGGAAATAGTGTAGTTGGCCCGTCGCGAATCATTGATCTGAAGGAGTTACAAGCTCCAAAAGTTTGCCGGCCATCGATCTCCTCCTAGTCTATGAATCGCTAAACGGCCAAGCCAGTAGCATCGACGGCGTACAGGGAGGGAGGGGCAATGGTGGGCAGCAGGGCTGCGCGTAATTACGAATTACGGGCATTTTGGCAATTTTTTTACGATTTACGAAATTTCTGCCTAAATTCGTAACGATTCGTAACAAATCGTGAAAATGCGATTAAGGGAACAATGTGAATTTGCTGTCTAGGACACAGTTAAATTTTACATTTAACACGCATTCCTGGCATTTGATTATTCTTTCCGATTTGGAATTTTGTTGAAACCTTTCCCTGACATTCCTAGCCGGGCGTAGCCTGCAGGAGAGGGGTCGCTCACGACGAATTATAGTTGTTGATAACGAGATTTCGGTCAGACCGACCGATCCGTTTCTCACACCGACGTCCTCAAACTGATTATTGTGACCAAACATTCCTCGCTCCATAAGCGAGTCAGGTCGGTGAAGCCGAGCTGCACAGTTGTTAACCTCTAGGGAATGCTTTCGTTCCCATGACAAAAGCGAGAGATGCAGATTTTAGTGGAGCTACTGTTTATATCGAAGCGAAATTCGGTCCGCACTTCCAGACAACCGCTGTTGCAACTCGTAGAGAAAACATAATCATGCTGGGACCACGAGGTCCTGGCACGATTAATCTTCGTGCCAGAACGACTATCTTCAAGCCGCGGTCTCCAAAAGCGGTTGTCTGCAACTGCGGACAGGAATTCCACCTCGATAGGAACATTAAAGGCAGTGTTCACGATGGAAATCGTTTTTCTGTTTTTCGGCTTATCTTGAAAATGGCTCCATGCTGATTCCAATGATGTCACTGAAATCGTACAAGACCTGGAAATGCAGTTATGGTCCTTCAAAGATTGAGCTAAGGAAACATGGTGGACGAGTTGTCCGAGGCTTGTAACTTCCGTCTTTTGCAGCCGATGTATGCGAGCTGACCTGAGTAAAGAGAGAAGTTAAGAATGAAGGAAAGAACGGGGCTATTGAGCGGAAATCATCGCTCATCTCACAATCTCGAGCATTCATTTGTTCACGTCGGTGGGCGTGGAAAGTGCATCCGGGTGTGACGAGCTGACGGGTGTCCAACTTTGGGGCCGTAGGGGACCGCTCAGAGCTCATTTTTCTTAGTTTGTTCAACGTTAGGGTTGCGCTAGGCCCAGCAGCTGCCGATCTCCACCAAAAAATCAGACATGGTTTTTATCGTGGACACTGCCTTTAAATACGATGATGGCTTATAGAGCGAATATGTTGGAACCCACTATACACATTGTTGCCAAATTTCAAGTAGATTTCGAAAACAACCTACGTCACGCACACACTTTCAGTGGATAAAAAGTTACCAGCAAAAAACTGGTATTTCGTGAATTGAAACCTGCTGAAGGATCGGGAAAATATTTTTTTAACCTGAAAACACTATTCGGCGAAGAGTTTCACTGGATTTCTGAAATAACCTCTAGATAGATGTCTACCACTAAAGGCAATCGAGCGTTTCGAGGAAAAGTGGTAATCTTGAATTTGGTTCCAAACATTTCAACAAAAACTATGGCTGCAAAGTTACCAATCTATGTAAAAAGGCTATTTAATGTTTTTAAAAATTAAAATTCAAGAAAATTCTAAATGAAAAGAAAAGAAGATCAGGAAATCGTTTGTTTTCGAATTCAGAAATTTCTAGGAAACCTTCACCTTTTTGCATTTTAGATTCCTAAACAACCTTAAGCTCTCGGAATGCTGTCTCCACCCCCAACAAACCCATGTTTATGGGAGGATCGCTTACAAATCCGTTCCGAGTGACGCTTTCCAAATATAGAGAGCAGACTCCATTTCTGCATTAAAGGCAGCATACACGCTCGTAAACGTGATTGAGATAACTACGGAAATAGAATGGTATGGCTAAGATTACAACGCCTACGTATTTTGAAGTGTCAAAAACGACCCACAATGCCGCTACATGAGTTAGAAGTTGGCCCCGCCCTGTATTTTCACGCCCCCTGCTTGCCCTTTTCCGGCAACGTAAGGTTGCTGGGCCATATTCACCGTCGGTACTGTTGGTGGATTGCCTAACAAGTGAACCACACACGTCACTGACAGCGAAGATGGCCCAGCAACCCTGCGTTGGAGGAAAATGGCAAATACAGGGGGGGGGTGAAAGTACAGGGCGGGGCTGACTTCTCACTCATGTAGAGGCATTGTGGGTCATTTTTGACTTTTCAAAATGCGTAGGCATTATGTTGTAAGCCATACGGCTCGATCCACATTGTTATCCCAACCACGTTTACGAGCGTGTATGCTGCCTTCAAAAGTGGTTTTGCAAATGTACATATATGTATTTCTTTTGGAAGTGTCACCTCAAACAAGTGTCCTTCCCTTGACAAATATAGCCTAAAACTCTTGAACCGCAATTTTTTTCTCATCACAGTATTGTTACAGTTGGGTATCAACTGCGAAATGCACAGACATTCCTGGTTTGCTCTTGCCAATATAGCAGCGTAGATAATTTCAGAATTATTCATGTAGGAGTGGACCCGAACTGAGAAGAGATCAGTGATTCAAATGGTGAAACCGCCATTGCGGTTTGGGGATGGGCGATACGCGCTTGCCGCGCGAGTAAAAGTTTCACAATCCACCGCTCGTCCCGCCCGTCCTTTGCGTGCCGCGCTTGCGGTGAGGACTATGAAAGATGCCTAAAGGGATGATTTTTCATTTGTATTCAAAAAAAGGCAGAACGTGTCACGGGTTTGGTACTTGATCAAGCTTAAAATTTTCCCTTTTTTGTATCTAAGTCGTTTCTATTCCACGTGTGTGCACTGACAATATCTCAAAGAACTGCTGAAAACATTGCTATGTTGAGACCCAACCTTAAACCTTCTCTGATATGGAAACACCTCAGCACCGAAGTGCTGAGGTGTTTCCACATCGAATGAGGTTCGGGCTATGTGTGCGCTTATTTCTCATTATCAGTTACGAATTACGATTTACGAATTACGAGGAATTTGAAAAATTACGATTTTCGATTTACGAAATCACAAAATTCGGTTACGCACAGCCCTGGTGGGCAGGATACCAGGGTTCGAATCCGTTCCAAATCTGCATTTTTGCAAATACACGGAAGTTTCATATTTTGATCAAGAATTATATCCCAAATGTTATTTTATCCTTTCGCTACGCGATATAGCCATATCGACAGTGAAATTGACTCGGGCGCAAGGGATTCAAGGATTTGCTTCCCTTCAAGGGTTTTCCATTGTTTTAGAAAACTTACATGATTCGGAACTGTTACATCTCATATTCTGAACGAGTTACTAGTACCAACAACTAACAGTACTCGTTAAGTACTAGTTACAAGTACTAACAAATACTAGTTAGTGAACTCTTGAAAGAACCGGGTAAGCAAAAAGTATCTATCTTCTATCGATCGTAGCACGCTGCTAACCGAGGTAAGGATTCTTCGACAATGTTCTTCGCCACAAATGTCTACTGATCCGCGTGTTGTCATCCATCTTATTCCGCTCCAGTGTGGTCCCGGTGTTGATGCCGTCCATCGAGGGAGGAAAGGAAGTTAGCAGACAGGATCATAAGTGTACTCAACAAGTGTACCCAACACTTTCGAAGCAAAGGAACTGGATGAATTTACCGAAGCAGAAGAATTGGAGATCGACGAACAAGAAGAAGAAAACGAGTGGAACCTCGAGCAAGACGAGGACTGCATGATCTCGCAGTCGAATGCATCTGGAGAACTTACATGATTCGGAACTATCACATCACATATTTTCAACAATTTATCATTCTATGGGGCGCAAAAAACATATCGATTTCTAGCACCAATGGAAAGTGGACATAGGCATATTCCACAGTAAGGACAGCGAATGAACGCGATAGGCTCCTAGGAACCTATCTCCTCACAGAGGCCGAGCGCTACTGGGAATACGATATCAGTTGGAGTTTCAAAAGGACCCGGGCGGACCAGAACGTCGTCGGTCTTGTATTACGCGTACTCTACAAGCTTTTCGAGTGAGGGATGCCACAGGATATGGTGTGTGGTGCTAGGACCACTCACCCTTTTTTTCTAGCACTTCAATTCCTTCCGAGAAGGTGGCTGCCCATGATGCATTCGACTGCGAGATCATGCAGTCCTCGTCTTGCTCGAGGTTCCACTCGTTTTCTTCTTCTTGTTCGTCGATCTCCAATTCTTCTGCTTCGGTAAATTCATCCAGTTCCTTTGCTTCGAAAGTCTTGGGTACACTTATGATCCTGTCTGCTAACTTCCTTTCCTCCCTCGATGGGACGGCATCAACACCGGGACCACACTGGAGTGGAACAAGATGGATGACAACACGCGGATCAGTAGACATTTGTGGCGAAGAACAGTGTCGAAGAATGCTTACCTCGGTTAGCAGCGTGCTACGATCGATAGAAGATAGATAATTTTTGCTTACCCGGTTCTTTCAAGAGTTCACTAACTAGTATTTGTTAGTACTTGTAACTAGTACTTAACGAGTACTGTTAGTTATTGTGGTGAGCACGAAGCGCAAAAAAATTTCGGTATCGCAAACCCGCGATACCGAAATCGACGTTCTGAGAAAACTTGGAGAAGTGGCTTTTTCCATTGAAAAGAGCATAAAAAGTTAGGGTATACACCCAAAAATGGTTTGGAATTCTGTTCTAGTTTTTGAGAAAAATTGAATAAGCCGCCAAGTTATGATGTTAATCTCCTTTTTTTTCAGTTGGCGTTCACGATCTTGTTGGTACACTTAAAATCGAGCTAGGAAGCTCATTTTTGGACAGTAGGCTGGGAGTGGATGCAGGTCGCTCCTGTTAAAATTTGGAGTTGGAAGCTCAATTTTTGCGGAACCTCAAAATTGAGGTCGAAGATAGGCAAAAACAAGTAAACATGTTTATACAAACCAGCCGACGCTCACTTATCCTTAAAAATGAACTAATGAAAAACAACACAGTTACTGATAGGCTTCGAAACAAGATTGTGCCCTGTTCGAGACGGTTTTGGTTTCAAGCTGTACGAATTCGACGAGACCTTGGAAGTATTTTTCGGACCGCAGTATGATGTGAGTAGGATTCCAAGAGCGCGCAGGATGCCGTAGCAGGCGTACGGGAACACGGTGAGAGTGGCAGGATGCCGTAGAAAGTGTGTGGGACCCATATGGGAGGGCGCCGGACACCGTAGAAAGTGTGTGGGACCCATATGGGAGTGCGCCGGACGCCGCAGAAAGTGCACGGAACCCAAGTGGAAGTGCGCAGGACGCCGTAAAAAGTGTGCGGGACCCATATGGGAGTGCGCCGGACGCCGTAGAAAGTGTGTGGGACCCATATGGGAGTGCGCCGGACGCCATAGAAAGTGTGTGGGACCCATATGGGAGTGCGCCGGACGCCGTAGAAAGTGTGTGGGACTCATATGGGAGTGCGCGGGACGCCGTGGAAAGTGTGTGGGACCCATTTGGGAGTGCGCCGGACGCCGTATAAAGTGTGCGGGACCCATATGGGAGTGCGCCAGACGCCGTAGAAAGTGTACGGGACCCATATGGGAGTACGCCGGACGCCGTAGAAAGTGTGTGGGATCCACATGGGAGTGCGCCGGACGCAGTAGAAAGTGAGTGGGACCCATATGGGAGTGCGCAGGACGCCGTAGAAAGTGTGTGGGACCCATATGGGAGTGCGCTGGACGCCGCAGAAAGTGAGTGGGACCCATATGGGAGTGCGCCGGACGCCGTAGAAAGTGTGTGGGACCCATATGGGAGTGCGCCGGACGCCGTAGAAAGTGTGTGGGACCCATATGGGAGTGCGCCGGACGCCGTAGAAAGTGTGTGGGACCCATATGGGAGTGCGCCGGACGCCGTAGAAAGTGTGTGGGACTCATATGGGAGTGGGCGGGACGCCGTGGAAAGTGTGTGGGACCCATTTGGGACTGCGCCGGACGCCGTAGAAAGTGTGCGGGACCCATATGGGAATGCGCAGGACGCCGTAGAAAGTGTGTGGGACCCATATGGGAGTGCGCCGGACGCCGTAGAAAGTGTGTGGGACTCATATGGGAGTGCGCGGGACGCCGTGGTAAGTGTGTGGGACCCATTTGGGAGTGCGCCGGACGCCGTAGAAAGTGTGCGGGACCCATATGGGAGTGCGCCGGACGCCGTAGAAAGTGTGTGGGACCCATATGGGAGTGCGCCGGACGCCGTAGAAAGTGTGTGGGACCCAAATGGGAGTGCGCCGGACGCCGTAGAAAGTGTGTGGGACCCATATGGGAGTGCGCCGGACGCCGTAGAAAGTGTGCGGGACCCATATGGGAGTGCGCCGGACGCCGTAGAAAGTGTGTGGGACCCATATGGGAGTGCGCCGGACGCCGTAGAAAGTGTGTGGGACTCATATGGGAGTGCGCGGGACGCCGTGGAAAGTGTGTGGGACTCATATGGGAGTGCGCGGGACGCCGTGGTAAGTGTGTGGGACCCATTTGGGAGTGCGCCGGACGCCGTAGAAAGTGTGTGGGACCCATATGGGAGTGCGCCGGACGCCGTAGAAAGTGTGTGGGACTCATATGGGAGTGCGCGGGACGCCGTGGAAAGTGTGTGGGACTCATATGGGAGTGCGCGGGACGCCGTAGAAAGTGTGTGGGATCCAAGGAGGAGGGCGTCGGACGCCGTAGAAAGTGCACGGAACCCAAGTGGAAGTGCGCAGGACGCTTTGATACGTCGATGGGTCCCCACTGGAATGGCGGGGGTGGCTTCTGAAAGGCTCAATCCATCTTCAGGGGGGGGGGGATTCGGTATGATATTCCGCCCATCGTGAATGCTATTTGGGGCGCTGAACACAATTATGAAGTCCTTTTTAAAGTTTCCAGTAGATTCCGGTCCGGAAGATAACGACCGCAAGGTCATAAACGACCTTTTTCCTTTTTTTTCTTAAAGGGAACCATTGCTAAAATAAAATGAAATTTGTAACTGCTTTGCTTCGCTATAAAAGTGTTATGATTTGGCATTGAAGAAATCGCGAGAATCTCGTTAAAAGAAGTGAAACACTTCTTGTGTATGATTTGGCACATTTGGCACGAGGGAACGCCAAAAAGTGAGTGAAATGATGGACCATTGATTTGGCCGTGCACTTATTTAATAAGCAGCAAAAATTGAGAGTAGCATTGAAAAAACAAATCACACCCGTATTTTCTCCAATCAAGCTAATATTTACAACGTAGCTTTGCAAAGCTGAGAATCAAGTTTTGGCGTTCACCAAAAATTCAGAAACGCATAATTTCGAATATTACTGATTTCTTCATGTCTACATATTCGCTAGCGGATAAGTAATGAACCACATTTGTATCAGAAACAATATTTAATGAACTTGAAAATAATTGCAGTCACACAAAGATATGTGGGTGCTCAGTAAGACGGGTGTGATTTGGTTTTTCAATACTACTCTCAATTTTTGCTGTTTATTAAACAAGTGCACGGCCAAATCAATGGTCCATCATTTCACTCACTTTTTGGCGTTCCCTCGTGCCAAATGTGCCAAATCATACACAAGAAGTATTTCACTTCTTTTAACGAGAGTCTCGTGATTTCTTCAATGCCAAATCATAACCCTTTTATAGCGAAGCAAAACAGTTACAATTGGTACTAGTAACTCGTTCAGAATATGAGATGTAACAGTTCCGAATCATGTAAGTTCTCTAAAACAATGGAAAACCCTTGATGGGAAGCAAATCCTTGAATCCCTTGCGCCCGAGTCAATTTCACTGTCGATATGGCATTATCGCGTAGCGAAAGGATAAAATAACATTTGGGATATAATTCTTGATCAAAATATGAAACTTCCGTGTATTTGCAAAAATGCAGATTTGGAACGGATTCGAACCCTGGTATCCTGCCCACCAGGTCTGTGCGTAACCGAATTTTGTGATTTCGTAAATCGTAAATGGGCTCCATTGTGTATGATTCTACTGGGTGGTAGGAGTTTCTGGATCGATGTTGGCTGAAAAGTGAGTGAGTACGGGCATGATATAGTGGGGGATGAAGGGACTAGGTCCGTTGTCCCTGGTATGAGAAATAGAAGGGCGTTCTCGATTTGGACTGGAGTGAGGATGTAGCACGTACCGTTGACTTCATGTCGGATGAAAAATCGGGAGGATTGCACTTGTCTTCACCTTGCTACTGATAATCCTGTTTCCGTGCGAGTGGCTGCGATGCCAGCACGATCGAGTAGCAATCTTGCGGCTCCTGTTGGATCTGAGATGCTTAGAAGGTAAATTTGCTGTGTGAGAGTGTACTGTCGCATGCATACGCTGTTGAACATCTGTCGAAATGATGAGTAATCCGCTGCAACAGTTTCAGCCAAGATGGGTGGTTGAATTGTCGGTATCGTTACAGATCGGAGATTGACGAGATGATCGGGGATGTTATACGGGTTCGGGTAACTTGTGGATACTCGAAAAGTGGTTGGTTAGTATCCAATAGAGAAGGGTCTGTAGGTATGATAGGGCGTACGGCGTGTCGCGGTACGCGTTGGAGTTGTTGACGGGGGAGTTGTAATGGCAAATGTCTGTTGTAGAGCACCGAGAAGAAGGTCTCTTGCGGCCATGTGGTTGACAATGGTTTTGCCGATATTCGGATTGTTGCTGCTCGGGGACGGAGATGTCGTATCTGGAGTAGGATTGATAAGGCGTTCCGACCTGGGTTAATGCGTCCATGTTCCTGGTAGTGCTGGCGGATCAGGCTCGTTTCTTGCAGAAATCACTGTAGTTGGAGAGTGTGTTTGCCTGGTGTATTCGGGCAGTGATTGGAGGGTACTGCGCTTATGCTAAATTCGGAATTGGAGCGGTCCTCTGTGTCGTCGCAAGAGTAGTAGCGAGTGTGTTTGATATGTAGATGGACGGAAAGAAGGAGAAGATTAAGATGAAAAAAGGAGAATGAAGATGAAAAAGAAGGAGAGAGTGGTGTTCCGCATAGTAGCCCGAAATCAGTGGTAGCGCGCGCTACCGTGATTCTTAAAGGCACAGTCCAACCGCAGAATCGGTTCTCTGTTCTTCTGTCTATCTTGAAAACGGCCTCACGGTGATTCCAAAGATGTCTCAGGAATCGTACAGGACCCCCTGGGAACGGAACTATGGCCCCTCAAAAATTGAGCTGCGGAAGCATGGTGAACGAGTTGTCCGAGGCTTGTAACTTCCGTCATTCGCAACCGCTGTATGCGAGCTGACTTAAATAAAGAGAGAGGCTGACAATGAAGGGAAGAACGGGCTTTTGATCGGAAACCATCGCTCATCTCGCCACTGTTGAGCTCGAAAGATCGTAAAAGGGGCGTGCCAAAGTGGCTTCCCGAGGTGGGCGCCCCAGGGTGGTTTCCTCCTATAACTCGCTTATTCGGAGGAATTGAGAGCTCGCACTTTTCATGCGGTATACGGGGTGGGTCTATTTCACAGTTATGTGAAAATCTCAGATTTCGTCCCTAAGCTTGGACTGTGCCTTTAATGCCGCCTCCGGAGACATAGTCTTTTCTAAAAGAGATTCTTGTTATTTAATTTTTTTTGATTTGGAAAGAGCAATTCAAGAAATTGTGCAGTGCAGGGGTTCTCAGATGGGAAGAAAAACGGGGACCCAGATTTTCCTAATGGGAGCGGCCGTCTCTTACCTTAGTGCAATCTGAAGGGTGTAGGGGGTTGTATCGCGGCAGAAATAGGACATGGGGTGGTCTTTCATGCCGGCGGAACCATGCGCGTTTAACCTGATCAGGGTTCTCTTTTTACTCGCAGGAACTTAGTACCCGTGGGGGTACTTCCCCGGTCACCTACTGTTTGTATGCTTAGCGCGAGGGGTGACCTTTGAGCGCCTACAAAAATTGGTTCCGCAGAAGTTTTTTACTCTAAGGGAGGGTTACCATCAGGGATGTGCGTAATTACGACTCACGACTAACGAATTTAACGACTAACGGGCTTTTTGGGTGTTACGTCTAACGACTAACGACTAACGAAATGAAAAATATTTTCGTAAGCAATCCCAAAATTCGTTAGAGAATCAATAGTCATTCCCATCACGCTCCGACCCAAGAATTGCATAAGGAATGATACATAGTTCCCTGTTGGTTGTTCGCGGTGGGTGGTACAGAATGGTCATAGCCTTCAGTGTTTATTATTTCCACTGACACTATTTCGCAGCTCTGGAACCCCCACATCATGACCCCCAACCGAACGTTGCGAAAGGTTAGGGGTCGTTTATACTCCCACCGCCGAGCGGCGCGGCACAACGCATTTCTGTAATATTGATCGTGCGGCGCCGCCTGATCAATATTACAGAAATGCGTTGTGCCGCGCCGCTCGGCGGCAGGAGTATAAACGACCCCTTAGGCGCAGCACTTATGCAACTTGATGTCGGTCGCACGACTTCATGAAAGGCTCGCACAACCAGCTCCGACACCGACCGGCTCTAGCGGAAATTTTTACAGAGGGCTCTGTCAGAGGTGATAATGTGGAGCGGTGCCTGCCGGCCACAACTGAGCACCGACGGGAACTGTATTCGATGATTGGATTGTAAATGTTTCGTCCTAGGATTTTCAGTCATAATTTCGAGATATGTGAGTTCTATGAAGTGGTGCTGGGACTTCTTAGTGGGTAAAAGTTCCGCTTGGGTGCTAATTTCTTGCGACCTTTCCCCATTATGAGAACAAGCTATGAGAATGGCTCATGACGCTGAGCAAAGAACAAGTATTGCAAAGTTTGTGCACTTTTCCGCGTTGTCACCTAGGGATAGATCTCATACAACATCATAGAGCTCAGAATGGCGAATTTCGCACTGAAAAAAAAACGAAGAGCTCAAGGTTTCCTTGGTTTTCCATATTGCTTCTTTTCTAACCGAAAAAGAAGGACAAAAATCGTCAAATACACTCTACCGAGTACTTTCTGTCATATTTTTAATGATGTATATATGTAAGTTAGCAGATTAAACTAGGTTATCTAACCATGAATATTTTGGGTGTTTAATAACATACGTTTCTTCATGCCTTCCTTTTTTTTATTTATGAGGGCTTTTTCTGTCTCAAATGTGCTTTTTTTCAGAGCCTAGATTTCTAACGACTAACGATTAACGACTAACGACTAACGAGGGTTCTGGCCGGTTGAACGACTAACGACTAACGAATTACAAAATTTATATTACGCACATCCCTGGTTACCATGTCCCAAAAGGTGGGAGCGACTCGAATTTCGAAATGTCCTATTCTGAATACTATCTGCGACGTTCTCCCGTGGGCTGTTGAAGGTGTAGCGGGGTTAGTTCTTTTGTTGAGCTACTTAAAATAACCCGGACCCGGGACCTCCATGTTAGGTTTCGGCATCTACGTCACCGATCCTGAGCCTACTTATTTCTACACTGTAACTTTCTTGATGGTTACACACAGATTTGTATGGCAGGAGTTTATGTAATACACATATACATACAGTACCGCGCATATTTTCTGCAAAAACGGCGTTTTGCGGCGTTTTTTGCGCGCACAAAGCGCCGCTTTGTCATAACTCGCTTCAGAGTGGTCCAAAATCAATTTTGAAGATATTTTTGCATTTCCCTCAACGAGGGGATTGTAACGGTATACAGAAGTATGACCTTGTATGAAAACTGTCAGCCTTTATTCTAGAAAAAACGACTTTTCAGCCCAATTTTTTGGATTTTTCCGTGTAAAACATGCCATGACGGATATGTGAAATGGAAAATAGGAAGCTCTCAAATGTATTCTGACTAGGATTAAACATTTCATTCTGTGGGGACATTTTTATACGCGCTTACAGAGCCCACAATGACTGGACCTCCATAGCCCCAATTCTTCAAAGAATTATAACTTTTGTAAAATATGTTTGCTAGGGTTTATGAAGTATTCAATTAACTCCTCTCCTTACGAGCATCCGACTACCACCGCAAATTCATACAGATGATTTTGGAAAACCTCGAATTTTCAGCTGTTCGTTACCAAATTTTCATCGTTCTCAGCGTTATTACATTTGTATTCACCTTTATAAAGTTCGAGGTGTGCAAATCAGGTGAAGTGTGATGACTCTACTTACAAGCGAACCCTTGCAGAGCGAAAAACGCTCTTATCAATATTTTTCTGTAGCATAACAGCTTTGATATCTGCATTCAGTGATTTACCCATTTTTAAGCTTCCATTTTCAGTCCTCAGACGAGTGAAGAAATACAAATTGCTAGGCCTTTTAGAACGTTGGGTTCCCTCCTAATTACCAAATTCCGTCTCGCATTCTGATTAAACATAGCAGTTTCCCTGATACCCAAAAGTACCACCTCGCCAAGGTCTTACCAGCGACCTTAGCCAAGGGCCATGTTCAGAGGACCCTCTCGACAGTTCCAGACGTCTTCACCCGCAGTCGTCTCACTTGCGTGGGCTCGCCCAAAACAGTTCTAGAAACGGCCCTCACTCCCCCTCAGCGCCCCTTCACAAAAGAGATATGCCACCCGCAAATACACTCCTCGCCACACATTGCACGGAAGCGCTCCCAAAATCGCTCACTGTAGAGCACCCCAACAACTTCATTACTTGGAAATCGGCCAGAATACCTCTTGAACAATGCCTTATCCGAAATTCAGGTCATTCCGTGCCCATCTTGATAGTCTCCAACTTCGACTTTTCACGGCCCTTACCCCACTCACCCTCGCCCCGCCAGACGATGGTGTGCCGACGGACAAAAATGGGACTCCTCCACCACCAGAATCGCATCTTCATTATACCACCACGACACTTTTGAACCCTCACACGGCCTTGATTCACTCAAAATTTTAGTCCCCCTTCGAACACCCATGACACATTTTTCGCGATTTTTCTCGTTTTACACCCCTACTTTCCAGCCGCCCGGCATCCTACCCCGCTCCACCTGCCTGGGCTTACGCGACGCTTTTTACCTCCCTTAACTGTGTTCAGTTCCCCATTTCAAGAAATAGCCACGGAATTTTCGATCCTCAAATGTACCACCTCGCGAACGTGGGGAGCCCCGCGATGCATAGTGAGGGACCCCCTCACTCTCCCCGCCGGGAGACTCCCGGCTACGAAGAATTTGCTTGGCGTGGAATAAAATGCTGTGTGCGTTTGCGGCGTGATGGTATCACTTGCGCGCCCTCTATTTTCAAGATTTCTATACATCTTCTTTGTTCTTTGAGCTGCATATCGTGATGTCTCGAATTAACACCGAAATTCGAGAAGGAAAGATCACGATAATATAAAAATGCATCTCGCCTTTTTCATGGTATTCTTGTGCATTTTCATTGCCAAAAATTTTTTCTCAACATTTTTATACTTTATGGAGTTAGCGATGAACGAAGTTCAAAACTATTAATTTTCGGTTCTGTTTTTTAATTGGGAAAAAGCCGTCACGTCTGTTGGTGGAAGAATCGAATGCGAATAACCACCGGAGGTCGCGATCAACCCACTGAACACAATTTTTTAAATGCGGTTTGTTTTGGATTCTGACTACAAAAAACATTCCATTCTGTTGAAATAACAAAAAAACGAAAAGACCAACTCAAAAACATCAATTTTGAAACAAAAACGTGGGTGTGTGGGAAATAACTGGAGAAATTAGAAAAGTTTTTTTTCGCAGGAAAATTGTAACATAGCTGCATTTATGAAAAGAAAATCTTTTTTTTTTCTAAAATGAAGAATACTATCCGTAAAACTGCACCCTATAGAAAAAATACGCTCAAGACTGCTGAAATTCTCCATCTCCCCCTCATTCCGGAGTAGGGGACGTTAGGAGCCTCCGCAGATGAGATGGCGCCACTTGCCGGGGGCTCTCGAAACATGCATTACCGAACCCCCCGCCGGGTGCCCCTCTCCCGTGGCGGAGACCCCCATTCCCCGTCGGGAGCGATATGCATACGGCCCCAGCTCTCTTCAGAGTTCCCCAACGCTGATGGGTGCACGATATCATGAGAGACACCGACAGTCATTTCCTGCCTCGAGTTGATTCGATTGTTAACGTTTGACCTGTTGATCAATCACTCGACTCGACTCACTGGCAGCCAATTAACCATGGTTTGTGACAGCCGTAGTGGGTCTAGGGAATATGAGAGCATTAGTTTTGAACAAGGTTCAAAGCTTTGTGCTTTATGAATGAAGCTATAAGCATAAAACTTATTAAATCTCTTTCGAAGAAGGCGTGAGCAAGCGAGGTTGGGCGTTAGCGAACGAGAGCGGGCGTGAGCGCGCGAGAGCGAGCGTTAGCGCGCACGAGCTCCTAGCAAGTCGTGTGACTTCGATGACAATCGATTTTGCCTCATCGCTCGCTTCCGCAACGTATGGACGCTGCCTGTTGGCTAAAGGGCTGGTAGAGCTCACATATTGAAGGTCACCGCTTTTTGACTACTAAACAAATCGCAAAAGGGTGTTCGGTGGCGCAAAACGCGAAATTTTGCATAGCTGAACGACTGAAATTGGAACTTTATGTGAAAACCAATGCTGACTACAGACTGCACTGATGTTCCTGAGAAGTTATCACTTTTAATGGAGATTCCGTACTCCAAAGTGAGGGTTTCGCTAGACTCTGAGCTCAGTGGTGCTGCGAAAACTGGGTTAAGTTTGGTCAAAAATGGCATCACAGTGATGACGTGGGCGAGAGAATGAGTAAAATTATGAATAATCTAATATCACCAAGGATGTGGTCCAAAAAGGTTGAATGTTCAACATGCTGCGGAGGAGAACTTTTTGAAGGCGGAATACAGAAGTGGTAAGCGACATTGAAGATAGCGACTTTCGAGATGGATGCGAAATGGCCTGAAATTCGTATAAGGCGTTCTTTAAAAGGTATTCTGGCCGATTTCCAAGGGTGATGTTGTTAGGGTGCTCTACAGTGAGCGATTTTGGAAGTGTTTCCGTGCAATGTGTGGTGAGGAGTGTATTTGCGGGGGGCATATCTCTTTTGCGGATGGGCGCTGAGGGGAAGTGAGGGCCTTTTCCAGAACTGTTTTTAGGCGAGCCTACTAACAAGAGACGACTGCGGCTGAGGACGTCTGGAACGGGCGAGAGATTCCTCTGAACATGGCCCTTGGCGATGGTCGCTAGTGAGACATTTGTGTGGTGGTATATTTGAGGGTCGAAAATTCCGTGGGTATTTCTTGAAAGGGGTAACTAAACACAGTTATGGGAAGGTTAAAAGGCATTGCGTAAGCCCAGGCAGGCGGAGCGTAGGATGCCGGGTGGCCGGAAAGTGGGGGTCTAAAACTAGAAAAATCGCGAAAAATGTGTCACGGGTGGTTGAAGGGCACTAAAATTTTGAGTGAATCAAGGCCGTGTGAGGGTTCAAAAGTGTCGTGGTATAATTAAGATGCGATTTCGGTGGTGGAGGAGTCCCATTTTTGTCCGTCGGCCCACCATCGTCGGGATAGGGGCTGTCTACACACCAAGGGAGGAGTTGTCCCGTTTTTGCAGTTTAAAACGTCACGCCACTCCACGCGGGCGAAGTGGTCCCGAGTGGAATTAGAGCCATGAAAGGCGGGACAAATCCTCCCTCGGTGTGTAGAGAGCCCCTGCCCCACCATCATCTGGCGGGGCGAGGGTGAGCTGCGGCAGTGGGGCGGGGACCGTGAAAAGTCGAAGTTGACGACTATCGAGATGGGCACGGAATGACCTGATATTCGGATAAGGCATTGTTCAAGAGGTATTCTAGCTGATTTCCAAGCGATGAAGTTGTTGGGGTGCTCTACAGTGAGCGATTTTGGAAGTGTTTCCGTGTAATGTGTGGCGAGGAGTGTATTTGCGGGGGGCGTATCTCTTTTGTGGAGGGGCGCTGAGGGGGAGTGAGGGCCGTTTCCAGAACTGTTTCAAGGCGAGCCCACGCAAGTGAGACGACTGCGGTTGAGGACGTCTGGAGCGGGCGAGGGGGTCCTCTGAACATGGCCCTTGGCAAAGGTCGCTGGTAAGACCTTGGCGAGGTGGTACTTTTGGGTATCAGGGAAACTGCTATGTTTAATCAGAATGCGAGACGGAATTTGGTAATTAGGAGGGAACCCAACGTTCTAAAAGGCCTAGCAACACTCGCTCTTCACTCGGCTGAGGGCTGAAAATGGAAGCTTAAAAACGGGTAAATCACTAAATGCAGCCATCAAAGCTGTTATGCTACAAAAAATATGAATAGGAGCGTCTTTCGCTCTAGAGAGGTTTGCATACAAGTATAGTCATCACACTCCACCTGATTTGCTTACCTCGAACTTTATAAAGGTGAATAAAAATGTAATAACGCTGAGAACGATGAAAATTTGGTAACGAACAGCTAAAAATTCGAGGTTTTCCAAAATCATCTGTCTAAATTCGCGGCGGTAGTCAGATGCTTGTCTTCGCTCGGATGCTCCGTGAGGAGAGGAGTTCATTGAATACTTCATAAACCCTAGCAAACATATTTTACAAAAGTTATAATTCTTTGAAGAATCGGGGTTATGGAGGTCCAGTCATTGTGGGCTCTGTAAGCGCGTATGAAAATGTCCCCACAGAATGAAATGTATAATCCCACTTAGAATATATTTGAGAGCTTCCTGTTTTCCATTTCACACATCCGTCATAGCATGTTTTACGCGGGAAAATCCAAAACATTGAAAAAATTGGGTTGAAAATTCGTTTTTTTTTAGAATAAATGCCGACAGTTTTCACGAAAGTTCATAGTTCTATATACCGTTAGAATCCCCTCGTTGAGTGAAATTCAAAAATGTCTTCAAAATTGATTTTGGACTTCTCTGAAGCGAGTTATGACAAAGCGGCGCTTTGTGCGCGCAAAAAACGCCGCAAAACGCCGTTTTTGCAGAAAATATGCGCGGTACTGTAGGAGAGAGAACGTAGAAGAAGTGGGAGGGATGGGCAAGAGAAAAAAGGCAGATTCATAAACCACCCTCCGTAGAGTCGAAGAGGGATCAGGGCGGCATCGTAATGCTGTCGTGGAGATTCCATGTCCTTATATATCCAACGTGGTTCGGTCTCTACTGTTGTATGCTTATCGCCTGCCTCCTTTTCTGCTTGATTCCTTCAGGTTATTGGGCAGTTGTCAGCCGGTCGTTAGTTTGCTGTCCCATTTAGGTCCGTTCCTTGCTCAGCTAACCCAGTTTTTTGATGGCTGCGAATCTAAATCGGCCGCTTGTACTCTCCCGTCCGCCGTTTTTTTTTTGTGGCTTGTTCTTGTTCTTTACACTCGCATTTCAGCACACACGCATAGCTTTCAAACGGCAGCCACACCTCCGAGAGTTCTCCTGGTGCAGAGGGTGAACCAAGAATCTGTTTCGATTTCCGAAATTCAGAATTTTAACTCCGCTCATCCCTGCTGGCAATGCTATCCGACGCTCCGCGCGGCACGCACCAGTGGCCGTAATCACGAAACTACGGGAGCCTCCCGGGAGGGTCCAAAGTCCGCCCGTCGCATACATCGGCTGGTTTTGAAAACCCTCCCGAGAGGCTCCCGTGGTTTCATTAATACGGCCACAGTCCTGTCGTAGCGCGATTGATGATATCGATCACCCCATTATGAACGGAGAAATTTCGCACCGAATTTGATCGCCGCAACGCGACGTTGGTCATCCGATGTCGCACTGCGGTACCCAACGACGCCGTAGCCCAGGTTCAAGCAGACCGTTGTCTTGGACCTCGAAGAAGCTAAGTCTCCCTACTTGAAGATCAAAATTTTTGAAAATTTCTAAAATTTTTACGTCCCCCCAGTTTCCGAAAAAAATTTTGCAGCCAAAAATTTCAAAATGAGTATTTTTCCACTTAACTTTTCAGAAAATAATTACTGCACTCCTTATCCGATTGATTTGTCTCGGGGAGTGTCGTTTTGACTCGCTCTTCGCTATAGAAATTGTGGCACAGATCGCCTCACAATTCTATTATGGCATAACGATCACGAAAGATGTGGACAAATTAAGGTGGAAATTAAAAAAACACTGGATACTCGTTCCTTGCTTGCGTTTAGTTTCACCCTAATCGTGATCGCGCAATTAGCGAACAAAAAGTCAGGAATGCTACAAAAATGACGCAATAGGCGAGCTTGAGCTGATAGGAAATTTTTGTAGTGGAGGAAATTGCGGTGAGGATCTAGAAAGTTTCCTAACTTTCAATCGATTCCAACCTCAGAGTGGGCAAAATTCTGGCGTGTGCCGAGCATGATTCGGGGACGTTTTGGACTCTCGATAACAGCTCACTAATCACAACGCTTCACGACACCTGAGTGCAAACCTAGTTGGAGGGGGTGACTCAGGTTATGAGGGAAGATTGAATGATACAATATCGAAAATCGACGCATTTCGATGGAGATTCTTTGAGAACAATATCTGATAGCACTATCAAATAGCAGATACCGGCAGACGTCTACATTTTGACGGATAAGAGACCTCCAACTAGGTTCGCATCGAGACCTCCGGGCGAATGGAACTCTTGTGTGGGTGCACAAACCTTCGAAGATTCAGAAAAGTTCGATTCTCAACTGGGATGGTCCAATCAGAAGGGGTGCGAGCGCGAATGGGAGAGGGGGTATCACCCGCGGTGGTTTTGCGGTTTGCTCTGCGCACATCAGGGCTGTGCGTATTTACGAATTATGATTTACGAAACACGTGCGTTTTTGGCATTTTTTTACGATTTACGATTTACGAAATTTCGGTCCGAAATCGTAACGAATCGTGAGAAATCATGAAAATGTGACTGAGGGAACCATGCAAATTTTGAGGTCTAGTGTTAAGAGAAGCCTTCACTTCCTTCACATTCCTGACCTGTTTAAACTTATTTTGGGTTCCAAACTTTCCTTGATGCAAAAGCGAGCCGGGTCTGTGGGGCTTATTTCAAGATCCACAGTTATGAATTTCCATGGAATACTTTTGCCCCCATGATGAACACGAGAAAAGCAGACATTTGGTGGAGCTAATGTCTATACCGGAGCGAAATTCCGGTCCGCAGCAGGTGGTGCGAAATTCTCTGTTTTCTGACTCTGTTTTCTGACAAACTCGATTTTCTGTTTTCTGAAAACTTTTTAAAAATTACCGCTTACCCCTGATCCGCAGTAGCCGACAACCGCTGTTGCAACACGCAAAGTGAACATAATCGTGCTGGGAGCACGAGCTCCTGGCACGATTAATCTTCGTCCCGGGCATGTGGATCGAATCCACACCGCGGGTGTGGCGACGGAAAAACGCTGTGCGCGCTCGTCGTCCTTGGGGCGCGTTAACCGAGGATCTTCGAAAAAAGTAGTCTTTGTGCCATTGTAGCCGTCCCCCTTTATCATTTTTTGCATTTTGTTCATGTTTTTTTGGTTTATATTGTACTTTTTTAGACGCAATGCTTCTCACATACCATCGTTTCAATGGAATTCGCACTTTTTATACAAGTTTTTTAGAGTTCTTTTTGTTTGCTTCTTGGAGCGGAATGGGAGATGATGATATTGATTCCGACGCCGACCCTACGTCTGACACATCAACCTACATGAACAAAATGCAAAAAGCGATAAAGGGGAACGGCTAAAATGGAACAACAACAACTTTTTTGAGTGCCCTCGGTTAACGCGCCCCAAGGACGATGAGCGCGCACAGCGTTTTACCGTCGCGCGCGTCGTGTGTACCAGCCGAACTGCTCCTTAGCCACACCCGCGGTGTGGATTCGATCCACATGCCTTCGTCCCGGCTCGATTATCTTTAAGCCACGAGTTGCAACCAGAGTCAAGCAACCCGTTGGAAAAACTGTGATCATGGTTGCGATCCCCCTCCAGCGATGCCGAAATTGGCTACCCCCCCCCCTCCAACATGGCCGCGCTGATTCCGATTTTTTGCCCCTCCCGCTTTCTTTTTCCTTAAATAAGATTTTTTTTGCTGATAATGATTATTCGACTTTTTTAGTTTTTTTTTGCACGAAGGTTTCGACCTCAGTGCAAAAAAAAAACACCAATTGTTAAAGATTACAGTGATAAGGCTATTGCTGTATACTAGCCCTACCCTCTATAAAACGTCGTAATTCACATCATTCAAGGCGCCAGCGGCGCGCGCGATGCCTCAGCCTCCGTCTGCCCTCCGCTCTCTCACTGTCTCTGACCTCTGCTTCACACCAGCACGCGTAGGAACCACTCAGGCAAACTCAAATGTCGACAGCAGGTTGAACCACCTTTTTCTCGAGCAACCAGCGATATCAGGTTCTTTCGGGAGAATAACATGGACCTGTTATCGACCTGCTATCGACCTGTCGATAGCAGGTTCACAGCAGGTTGACAAGGCAACACATCTTACCGCCTGTGACGATTGATCGTCCAAATCTCCGAATGCTCAACAAAATATTCAGTTGGTTGCGCAATTGAAGAACCTGCTTTTGTTTTTTGTCTTTCGCGAAGCACACCTGTTTTTGTGCGATTGCGCGCAAATAAAGCCTTGTATTGAATGGAATTATTACTCGAATAATGTTCTAGAGATTTTTGTAGTATTCAACTATTTTATCGACTCTTGAGATTTGATTATGCGTATTTTTTCGAACACCGGGTATATTTGGAGTCTTGAAGCATCCTTTTTTGAATATTCGATTTCGTCGTGATTTTTTACTGTTTTGCTTCTTGCTTTATTGGAGGTTTCACGTTTTTCGCCTCTCGTGTAATCCATTAATCCGGTGAATCGAAAAATTCTTTGCTTTCGTTTAGACCAAGTGTCCGTTTCGGCTTACATCTTAATTACCCATCAAAAACGTTGTTCATTCGTACAAGTATATCACTTGAACACCATTTGGACTTCGAAATCGATTACTTGCTTCAATTTTTTGTACCAATGTTCACACGTAAAACATGTGAATCTAGTATGTGATCTATTTTGAACCTACTTGTTTATTTAAGAAATTATAAAGAACTCACACCAGGCTTTCAAATCAATGGGAGACTTTATGAAGACCACAATCGAGAAATTCTCCTCATTACTCATTATTACTCATTAGATCTAGTTTTGATTGTGTGATTACACAATAGGCATGGACAATCGTCGCTAGGTTTTGAATGAAGGAATAATTCAAATATCGCGTTTTTAAAACACCTCAGATGAATGAGTAATATGGATAGACACTATAGAAAAACGCTGCTCTTTCGCCGTCTCTAACCTCCGCTCCGCACCTGCCCGCTCTGAAACCACGAGATTTTCACTGTTTTACAGCCTATGCATATCTTTTTTATCGAATATGGTATACTTTTCGAAGGCGCAACACTTCCTCTATCTAATAGCGTTACCCGAAATTCCTACTTTTGTATTTTACATTGAAGTGTCAGGGACGGTTCAAGGGACCGAAAATATTTGGATACACCTCGTTCTCTCCTTTAAATCTATCGACGCTGTTCAAGATCCAAGAACATTTGAACTTTGTGAGGGCTGATCCTTGTACAAAATCGAGTTCGCGGAACTTTTTCTCAAATTAGCGAGTTTCGCATTTCTTGAAATGTTTAGAAGGTACGATTCCCATTATATTTCCATCATCCAACGTCTTCGAGCCAGTCAACCTCAAATTTGATAATAATGCACAACGATTTATCTTACTGCCTACACCTAATCATTTTGCCAATTATCAACCATTTTTCAGAGATTAGATTTTAACACTTTTCAAGGGTTTCTGAAAAAAAATTAACCACAATCAGGAAAATAGTTATAACCAGAAAAGACACTAAGAATAATACCTACCACCGCAAATTTGAGGTTTCGTGAGGGAAAATTCTCAGTTAATGAAGCCATGCAGGAGTTTCCGTTTCGAAAAAGTCCCGGGAACTGCGATTTTCGCGCATTGGAGAAATTTTATTAACCCGTTTTTGTACCATAATCCTGCCCTTACATAGTCAAAAGTTCTATAAATAAATGTTTTGCCTAATTCTCTTGGTTTTTGTATCGTTGCTGCATATTTCTGGCTTAGAGTTTCGAAAAACCCGTTAAAGTCGAATTGGTTCGAAAGAAAATCAATTACTATTTCTCAAATATTGGGTCGGTAAGAGTTGCACCTCGATAGTACCAGGTTGTCCAATAATTCTTGTCCGAAAATTTCAAAAATTTTTAATTTTTTTCAACTTCATCGAAAAACAAGTCTAATCAACAATATAATCACGACAGCTATCCACAACAGTGGCCCATCGATTGGGCACGTCGCCGATGCCCTTCGCCCAGAACTCCGGGGGCTGCGACTCGAAGAAGTCCGCGATGTCGGATTTGAGGTTGTCGTAGTTGGTAAATTTTCTTCCGGTCAAATGGTGCTTCAGCGGGCGGAACAAGTGGTAGTCGGAGGGGGCGAGGTCCGGGGAATACGGCGGATGGGCAACCGTCTCTCAGCCGAGCATCGCCAACTTCTGCTGGGTCTCCTTCGCCACATGGGGGCGCGCTTTGTCGTGCAGCAGGTGGACCGAGGCCCGTCGGGGACGGTTTTCTCGGATGGCGGCGGCTAGTTTCTCGAGCTGATCGGTGTAGATGGAGGCGGTGACCGTCCTGCCTTGCGCGAGCAGCTCGAAGTACAGCATGCCCTTGGTGTCCCACAAGCAGCAGAGCATGATCTTCGGACAAGAATTATTGGACAACCTGGTAATTACGGCAGAAAAAAACCGAAATGCCCATGTCTAAGGGCAGTTGAGTATGGGGACAGCTACAATTACAGCTAGGTTAAGTAAAAATATAGCAATAGTTTCTGAATCCTGCGATGGTTCAGCTCGTTTAACCGCTCCGAAATTAGAAGGTGGCCACACTCATTAAAAATCCGGCGATAGGATGTCTACAGCAAAATCAATAATTCCGGCGATAGGTCGACAGCTGAACCTTTCGAGGCTTCATTTAAGTCATGCCGCCGTCTCGAAATCCGGCGCTAGGGGTTCTACACCTGGACCTTTCGGCGTGATACCAGGTTCTCTCGCGCCGAAATCACGCTTTTTTTCGTGTCCTCAGCTGTTGTGCTCTGTGATGACACCTCAGAAACCTGCTGTCAACATTTGAGTTTGCCTGAGAAAGGAAGCAAGCACTCCCGTCAATGTTTTCGACTACATGAGTACATAAACATATTGAAATTCAATGTCAAGCCAGCTGGTGTTCTTGAAACTAGAGATCATTAATGCCGATGATATGGAGTGGGCTTGTCTACCATCAAAAGACAAGAAAGTTCAGGCTTGAAATTTGGCCCGAAACAGAGGTTTTTTCGCAATCTTTTCTCATAGGTCCTACTACTCTAAAACCAGAAGAGGGTTCGGCGAGGAAAAGAAGACAAGCATATTTGATCGCGACCACTGCCTTTAAATCTCATGACAAATCAATTGCACCAAGTATTGCACTTCTTTTAACGAGTTTCGAAATATTATTATGCCAAATCATAAACCTCTCGTAACGAAGCAAGACAGTTAGATAATCGCATAGCTGGATTCGCACCCGTGATACCGCTCCATTCTCGTTGCCTCGTACTCCACTTCGTTATCCTCTCGGCCATCGCTGCTGATAACGCTGTGCTGCTTTAGGCCCCGTCATAGTCGGCCGAAAATGGCCGTCCTAGTCCCACCCGGTCGATAGGGTGGGACTAGGGCGGCCGCTTTTGGCTATGATATGATGTTTGACCCTAAGGCCCCGGTCATAGTTGGATGAGCCGACGCCTCCAGCCCGGTCGATACACACAGAATGCATTGGAAATGGGATGCAAAAATCACTCGGTGTATCCCCCCCGCACCCCCCAACACCCCCCAACACCCACCCGGTCGATACGTATGAACAACACGGTGAGGTGAAGCTGAGAAAATCTCTCGGTGTATCCCCCGCTCCCCCAACACCCCCGCACCCCGGTCGATACGTATGTTTAAAATGATGGAGTGAGGTTGAGAAAATCACTCAATGTATCCGACGCGGTCGATATCCATGCAATACGTGGATGAGAAAATCACCGGGTGGGCGGGTCGAAGATAAAACATTGCGTATCACTAGAAAGCTAACCTTACTGCTACCTCCGTGACTTCACCATACTCGCCTTCACTATTTCTCTGAACAGGTGCAATCCTGTTGGCCACGTAATCATCGTCATATCTAGTTGGATGCATCGAGTGATTTTCTCAACCTCACTCCATCATTTTAAACATACGTATCGACCGGGGTGGTGTTGGGGGGTGTTGGGGGGTGCGGGGAGGTGTTGGGGGGGGCGGGGGGGAGGCAGATGCAAATAGCACCAACTATGGCCGGGGCCTAACTGATAAAAACCACCTGGAATGATGAAAATCCACCTGATACGACCAAGGACGACATCTCAGGCAAACCATAGCTCCAAGCGGTACCGGAGAGCTACTCGAGCGGCGCTGCCTCTCCGCTCCGAGCGAAAATTAGCCATCTACTCGGTCTCCGGGCCACAGCAGTATCGCTCGGAGCGATCTTCGGTCCCAACTGGCACTGCGCTGGCTCTTCGGGCGAATCAGCGTAGCTTCACCAATGGTTTCTCTTCGTTTCTTTACTCGTTTCTCCTCCTCTAATTTGCTCTCTTTCTTATTTCCCTCTTCTCCCAGTCCTTTTCTTTCTCTCATGTTTCCTCCTTGCCCCCCCCCTTTCTTTCCTCGCTCTCGAGAAACAAATTCTTCTCTATCTAACGCTGCCTTCCACTTGGTCCAAAGCCTGCTTGTTTGCGAAATATATGCTATGATTCAGTGGTAATCTTCAGTACTGTGTATCTTTAAGTGCTTCTGTTTACTTTGAGGTAAACCACCAAACCTGCCATACTTGACAGAATATCTGAGCCACCTTAGAACTAGATGATAGCGTTTGCGAAAATTTTCGCCAGAGCGTAATCTTTAACTGATATTGTAATTTTGTAGCTTCGGTCTTTTCTGTCCCTCATTTGAGAGGTTTAGGCCTCGAAGCTCCAAAGTTATGTATAATGGCTAAGTCCTTAATCAATTGTTTTTTTTTCGACAACTATCAATCTATCACAAGGTAGCTGAGTTGAACGCAAAACTCAGATGTCAGGCAGGACTCGAACCTGCATTGCACGCTTTCCGGGCGAGAGTGTTACCATTACACTACCGACACCCCGTTCTGCATCACTCAGCTATTCACACATGAACTGTGTGGGCACAACAGCAATCACCCGATGACGGGTATGATCTGGTAAGCAGAAATCGGCATTAAACCCAGTTAAGCTGAGGCCTTTTGGAGACAGAATTTTGATGTTTTTTGAATATTTAATGCCTTATTAAGGCATGGTATATGATCACAAGTTATCACAAGGTAGCTGAGTTGAACGCAAAACCCAGATGTCAGGCAGGACTCGAACCTGCATTGCACGCTTTCCGGGCGAGAGTGTTACCACTACACTACCGACACCCCGTTCTGCATCACTCAGCTATTCACACATGAACTGTGTGGGCACAACAGCAATCACCCGATGACGGGTATGATCTAGTAAGCACAAATCGGCATTAAACCCAGTTAAGCTGAGGCCTTTTGGAGACAGAATTTTGATGTTTTTTGAATATTCATGGTATATGATCACAAGTTATCACAAGGTAGCTGAGTTGAACGCAAAACTCAGATGTCAGGCAGGACTCGAACCTGCATTGCACGCTTTCCGGGCGAGAGTGTTACCATTACACTACCGACACCCCGTTCTGCATCACTCAGCTATTCACACATGAACTGTGTGGGCACAACAGCAATCACCCGATGACGAGTATGATCTAGTAAGCACAAATCGGCATTAAATCCAGTTAAGCTGAGGCCTTTTGGAGACAGAATTTTGATGTTTTTTGAATATTTAATGCCTTATTAAGGCATGGTATATGATCACAAGTTATCACAAGGTAGCTGAGTTGAACGCAAAACTCAGATGTCAGGCAGGACTTGAACCTGCATTGCACGCTTTCCGGGCGAGAGTGTTACCATTACACTACCGACACCCCGTTCGGCATCACTCAGCTATTCACACATGAACTGTGTGGGCACAACAGCAATCACCCGATGACGGGTATGATCTGGTAAGCACAAATCGGCATTAAACCCAGTTAAGCTGAGGCCTTTTGGAGACAGAATGACATCTGAGTTTTGCGTTCAACTCAGCTACCTTGTGATAACTTGTGATCATATACCATGCCTTAATAAGGCATTAAATATTCAAAAAACATCAAAATTCTGTCTCCGAAAGGCCTCAGCTTAACTGGGTTTAATGCCGATTTGTGCTTACCAGATCATACCCATCATCGGGTGATTGCTGTTGTGCCCACACAGTTCATGTGTGAATAGCTGAGTGATGCAGAACGGGGTGTCGGTAGTGTAATGGTAACACTTTCGCCCGGAAAGCGTGCAATGCAGGTTCGAGTCCTGCCTGACATCTGAGTTTTGCGTTCAACTCAGCTACCTTGTGATAACTTGTGATCATATACCATGCCTTAATAAGGCATTAAATATTCAAAAAACATCAAAATTATCAATCGTTTTTTACGAAAATTCGATTCTCGCATTCTTCATCGATTTCATCTAAAATACTTGCTTCCATACTTGGATGATCCATTCAGCTGGCGATCTTCTCAGAGTGGACCACAACTCTTCCATTCTGGGCGATTTCTGGCCAATTGCATCCAGCACTCCAGCAAAAAGTTTCGAAGATCAAGTCAGACCATCTTGATAAAGATCGTCCCAGCGGCCTCTTTTTGTGTCTGGGAGTCATTCTGTAACTCGGAGACTCCACCTATCATCGGTTCTTCGCAGTAAATGGCCGACCCAGCAATGCTTCGATCACGCCATGTACTGTAGCGGATCCAAACGCGACTTCTGTCTCATTTCTGTCCTTCGCATGCGTTGTTGCCAGTGCTGTCGTCGGCCCGTTTTCAGAAGAAACCTCTCCAGAGCACGGTGTGTTGTTTGCATGACATTGGAGATAGTTTTGTTGTCAGGAGTTTTGTTGTCAGGCCAAGTGACAGCCTAGATATGTTCCATGCAGTAGAAGTTTTTGCGAAAAGCGGCCTGCTCCAGTGATTGATAGTCGTCCAAGATTCGTTCCAGACGGTTGAGGAGAATCTTAGTGAAGGTCTTGTACACAACAGAGAGAAGACTGATGGGTCGGTGATCGGCAATATCCTCCTGTGCGCCTTTCTTGAACAGCAGCAACGACTTCGATTTTCTCCATGAATCCGGATTCTTCCCAAGACGTAGGTAGTGACTGAAAAGCCTGGCAAGAAGAGACTGGAAAGCGCTACCTCTGCGCGAAGAAGGTCCACCGAAATGTTTTGGACCGGGGGCAGTGCCCTTCTCCATGCTTCCGATGGCTACAGCAACTTCCCACTCCATATAGCAGGAAGGTCTCTATATGGTGGCGTTGGACATCTTGAGACAGGTGTGGATGAGCGAAAGAGATCCGTGTAGAACTCTTGAGTGTGTCTTCCATAATCCTCCGAGATGTCTGCACTACTCCCATTCTGTCCTTGAGGGCACATATGATAGCTTTCTAATCACTGAGATCGCGCTTGCAGCGCTTTATACTGATCCGTTTTTCCGCCGCTTCCAGTAACGTCGTTCTTCTGCACGCTCGCAACGACTCCCTAAGAGCGATTCGGCATGACTTGTTGGTGGTAACCTTCTCCAGATGGGTGGCATTGGAATACTGTTTAACAGCTCTTCTCTTTTCCAAGAGCGCCCCGCGAGGCTATTGAGCCTTGGATTGGGTGCCGTTCCGGCTTGACGCGAAACTTCCGCACACTCGATTAGACCCTTGGCTAGATTTTCGTAGTCCACCGTTGGATCTTCATGAAGATTCTATGCGAAGGTCTTCATAGCGGATTCCAATGCCTCAGCCTCAAAGACGGGGAACCGAACGGGTGCCGGCCTATGAGTATCACGTTTGGAAATCTTCTTCTTGAGCAATATCTTCCCACGTAAAAGCCGATGATCCGAGCCGATGCCGAATGAAGGCAGCACTGACAAGCCAAGCAAGCTCCAGCGTCTGTTAATCAAGATGTGATCTCTTTCTCCGACCTTGTCTGGCCATTCGGGCTTTCCCAAGTCCATCGTCGATTTGATGGCTTTCCGAACATGGGGTTTCCGTCAAAGAGGCGGCATGCCGACAGGAAGTCTAGCAGTCGTTTACCATTCTAATTTCGAAAAGTAGCTCCATGCAGTCTCTATCTCCAATCGCCGTCGTTGTTGTTCTTCGTACCGACGATAGCATCGAAGTCACCAACAACTAGCTTATAGTAGCTTCTCTCCTCATGTACAGCCTTTTCAGAAGCCCATATAACTCTTAACGTTTTTCTTGCGCTGAGCTCAAGGTTGGGGTTCTAAAACGCAGAACGCCGAGACGCGGACTAATGATTTTATGAGAATCTACCAAGTGGTGCACCGTTGAATTAATGAGGAATCCAGCGCCGATGATGTTCTTATTGTCCACCTTGACTCCGATGACGATGAGCTCGTTGTGATCCGTCTTTCTGTTTCCGTCCTGCCTTTCGTCTCCTGCAAAGCGATAACATCGTACTTGACCTGACGGCTTCTAAGAAAGAGTGTTCGAAGATCGGCTTCTGATCTTGTGCGGCAGTTGTAAGTACATATGTAAAGGCAGTGTTGACGTCGTGGGGGGTGGGGGTTTCTAAACTTCCTTATCCAATGACGTCCTATTGCTCCGAGATCAGATGGCCCTCAATGATAGAGGCTTCCTCCGATGCCGTAGTGTATTCAGTGCTCCATATTCAGTGCGCGGAGTACTGGGGGCAGATTTAGTTGTCTGAGCGTATAGCTTATATATTATAGCTTATGGCACCGAGTTTGCGCCAACCTGCAATACGGAACGCAAAGTATCACTAGGATACATGCCGACGTTATTACGGCGAAGTTCCTAATCAAGTATTTTTTTCGTTCATTATTGATCGTTATTTTGAAAATCCCTTCCATGCACCACCTCATCGCGGTGATAGGGTGAACACCACTTGTTGGTGGCCAACGGTGCAAACCGGTCACGCAGTATGCAGTTTCTGTGTACGGGTGGCTATCCTTGTATCCTTAGCGGGGAACAAGCGAGAGTAATCAGACCGAAAAGAAACGCTCAGACAACTAAATCTGCCCCCAGTACTCCGCGCACCGAATATGCTCCACTACGGCATCGGAGGAAAAGGCGAAAGGCCTCCTACCAGGGCAGTGTCGCAGCTGCCACAGCCTATTAGCTGGCTAGGCCAAGGGCGCTGTCGGTTAGTGATTTTAAGTTTTCGCTTCACGCCTTTGCCTCTACCGAGCACCGCCGCGTTGATGAATCCGGCCCCGGAACTCAACGATGTCGCAAGCCTATCGTATAACGTGTCGGACGGAGTCGTCCGGCAAACTGTGAAAGGGGCTTAAGTCTTCCCACAACCTGTGTCCCTATGCTGTCGACAAAGTACACTCAATTATGCGTATATGTACGAACTTGATGAGGCTGCGCTGCCGATAGCGCGTGCAACGGGAGGGAAAAATGGCACTAGCCAAGTCCGCAGAGCACCCTGAACGCGTTCTGGCAATCGGTCATAGGGGATGATTATCTGAGGTCAGCCTACATAATACATATCTTTAAGCTACCAAAACCTATATAAGAAGATCGTGTCGCGAGATAATGAGAAAATTGGTGGATGTCCACATTATGTCAGCCAAGAACTTTGAAATCACGTATCTGTACAATAACCTATCATATACCTCATATAACAGGCACAGGATGAAAAGTTTGAAAATAAACTTTGAACAGTGAAATTGCAATCTGAATGACTAAAATAATAGCTCGCAAGGAAAACGGAAAGAACAATCACAGCATTATAGACTGGAGAGTAACATACTCCAAATTATTATAAGCAGCACAAAAGAACAATTAGAGAACCATCTTAACAAAACCTATGAGAACGTTGGCACCAAGCAGAACCGTCCCCATTGATAGAATAATTGAAATAAGCTGTTGGCGGCGCCTAAATGAAGAAAGCAGATTACTCCGGTGATGTGAAACATTTTGGATGTGAAGGACTTCAAATGAAGTGAAAAAGCTCGCAAGGAAAACGGAAAGAACAATCACAGCATTATAAATAAACTAATCCAGCTCGTTCCAGAGTTGCACGTTTAGACCCCTATTTCCAGCCCTCCGTGCAACTACTTTGTGTGTCGCCGGGTCCCTAGGTTAGTTTCGGATAACTATCTGTGTGTCACTAATATGTACTGCAATATTATAGATGGTCTGAAGAAGGTTTTAAGAAACCGAAAGCTAGCCATAAAAAGGTTATAGAACAAGGAAGTCTCAACAGCAGCATACAATTAGATCGATTTGAAGTGAAAAAGGTACAACGCACATCCAGTACAGGACTTTTAGCTGACAACTTTCGACAAATACAACGAATTTGGTAAAGATGTACAGAACTTCAATTAGCAACGTATTCAGTGCAGTAATACACATTGCAAAAAATCAGCAAGCAAGCAGAAACGCGCTAGCAAAAATATGCGATTTTGTCTCTCTCTCAACTTTCTTTGAAAAGGGAGTATCTTTTAGTATTTTCACATACATCCTAACTTGACCGAAAAAATAGTACCTGAAAATTTATTAACGAAAATATATTTGCAGAAGCGGGTCAAGCGGGCCGTTGCCTACGATGGTGGCAAAGCTACGACGCCCTAACTTCATTATTGAAAAATTCGCAAACTTCTACGTTCCTCTACACTAATTTAAATTTTTGAGACGGATTTGCTAAGATCCATACCCAAAATTTTCGCTTTCGGAATGAATTTGCTATGACACCTCACCACCGTTGAGAAACTTTGCAACTGCGCTAGACACTGCAGATGTGAACTCCGCCGTTGCCGGTCCCAAGCTCAGATAAGAAAGGAGGGTTAGTCCTTGCAACCCTCGAGCAGAAAAACCTCTAACAGAACCATGGAGAGTTTCCCAGGACACCGCGATTAGGCTACCGCATCTAGGGCAGCCGATGCGCCAGCACTGGGGTAACAGGGTGTTGGTGAGAAGAATGCTATTGGCCAGAATAGAACACGAATTGTAGCACCGAAGATGCGAATCGGAGCGTGGAACGTACGAACGGCGCGTCACGTTGGGCAGGAGGAGATCATCGCAAAAGAAGTGTCCTAGGGCGGGATATCGGTTGCTGCAAAGTCCGATCCCAGAATAAGTGGATGCAGAACAATGACCGTCCAACTGCCGAAAAGTAACGAGAAGATGACGTTGTACCAGGGTGTTCAAAAAGTTTTGGCGTTCGATAAAAAAACACTATTTTATGGTTCAAAATACACTTTATTATTCAGTATAATATCCCTAAAATTAACACACTTGCTCCAACGATCCTCCAATCTGTGGATCCCATCCCTGAAGTGAGAATCCAGAAGGTATGCAAAAAACGCTTCAACAGCCGTTATGACCTCTTCATTTGATAAAAACGCTTGCCACGCATAAATTTTTTGAGTTCTGGAAACAAATGGAAGTCGCTGGGGGCGAAATCTGGTGAATACGGTGGATGCTCCAACAATTCGAACTTTAATTCACGGATTTTAGCCATTGTCAAAATGCTCTTGTGACACGGTGCATTGTCCTGATGGAAAAGGATTTTTTTCTTCTGCAACCGGGTCTTTTTCACAAATTTTTCCCTTCAACTGATCCAAAAGGTTGCAATAATATTCAGAATCAATTGTTTTACCAGTTTGCAAGTAATCCACAAACAAAATTCCTTTCGCATCCCAAAAAACTGATGAAATAACCTTCTTGGCCCATTTCCGGATTTGTGGTGTTGATGCGCTTTTTGGACGTCTTTCACGTGGATCGTCTTCAAGGCTTGTACGACCACGTTTAAATTCAGCAAACCATCTTTCTACTGTTCTAATTGTAGGTGAACAATCATTATACACTTTTAACATTCGTTCGTGAATTTCTTTTGGTGCTACACCTTCCAGAAATAAGAATTTTATCACTGCACGATATTCAATTTTTTCATTGCTGTGACACGGCGACACTAAATGGCTTGTATACAAAGAACGAATTGACAGATTGAAATGAAACTTCACATACGTTAATATGAAAAGTTTACCAACAAAACAGGATCCGGGATGCTCAACCTACGCGTGGTGGATCTGTGAAGTCGACTACCAAGATCAAGGAGACTTATCAAACGGGCATCAACAACTCCACGAGGAGTTTTTTTCTGTGTGGGAGTGCGAATGGCTGGCTGCCGCACTCCATCGTATTCTACTACTACGAGCTGGCATTGAGGGGAACCCAGGGCCGCGCAAGACTCCGCGATATCTCTGTTGTCATTGTGGATTATCGGTTCAACATGCTAGCGTTCAGTGCGGTGGTTGCCTTGGCTGGGTACACCTCAAATGTTCGGGGTTAGCTAGCTATAATGACTACACTGATGCTTATTGTTGTATATCTTGCTCTAATTCTCCCCCTAGTGTTCCTCTTCATAGTCTGGGCATTTTTCAACTTAACATTAATGGCCTGCGTGCCAAACTTGTTGAACTCACATTGTACATTGAACGCTTTCATCCAGATGTCATCCTCCTTCAGGAGACAAAACTTAGTGTATCATCTTCCTTGCCCCGCCTTCCCGGTTATACGTCTTACCACCTTCCCCGTACTTCTCATGGTGGTGGCGTCTCTACTTTTGTAAAACCTTCTATTCCCTCACACCTCATTGCGCTCCTCCCTGATAAAGTTGTTGAGTGTCATCCTCTCTTGCTGTTTCCTGCAACTGGTCCACTGCTGTTTTCATGGCCAGTGATCATGTACCAATATGCGCATCACTAGATTTGTCTCTTGATAGTCATCTCGCCCATATTGTATTGCAAAGTTACCCATTAGATGTTGTGCCAGTGATCATGTACCAATATGCGCATCACTAGATTTGTCTCTTGATAGTCATCTCGTCCATATTGTATTGCAAAGTTGCCCATTAAATGTTGTTAATGTTTATATTCCCCTAACCACCTCTTGTCCCAATTTGTTTGATCCTACACCATTTTTGCTTACTGTGCACTCTTCCCTCCCATCGTCCACAGTTATCATGGCTGGTGATTTTAATGCACACTCATCGTCCTGGTTCTCCTCTCTAGGCCCCGATGATAGAGGCGAACTACTTGAGCAGTTTGCGGATGATTGTGATCTTGTTGCTATTAATGAGGACGCCCCCACTGGCTTTTTTTCCACGGGCAGGCCGTCCTCTCCGGATGTCACTTTTGTATCATCCTTTCTTGCTGTTTCCTGCAACTGGTCCACTGCTGTTTTCATGGTCAGTGATCATGTACCAATATGCGCATCACTAGATTGGTCTCTTGATAATCATCTCGCACCCTGCTCAGACTCACGTAGCAAAGTACACGAATTATCGTAAGGCTAATTGGGTCCTGTTTAAGGAGGTGTTACTCAGCCGGGTGGCCAACCAGCCGCTCATCGGCTATGTACATGAGAAAGAGAAGTTCGTTGTTGATGCCATATGCAAGGCCTCTAGAGCAGCCATTCCGACAGGAGGTGTGAGAACGTTTCACCCTAATGTTCCGAAGGACGTTCCGGAGCTGATCGAACTACGGGATGAGAAGCGACGAACTGATCCTACTGACTCGTGCATTCAGCAACTGTCTGAAGAGATCACTAACTTGCTCAACATGCACAAGCAAAAGCGATGGCAGGAGTTCACTGAGTCCCAGGCTCAGGCGTACGGTGTGACGATCACAGAGGGGGGCCGCAGCCTTAGGCGCCGGTCATGCCAAAAAATTCCCTCCCACCGTACCGAGCAGATTTTTTTTTCGCAACAACAGCGAATTGCGGCAATTTTGCGCGCACAAAGCGCCGCATAGCCATAACTTGTTTCAGAGTCCCACGAATTCAATTTTGATGACATTTTTGAACAGCTTTCAACGAGTACCATACAAGAGTGACACGAAATAACTGAGCCAGTACCCGAAATCAATCAAAAATTGTATATCTCCACATTAAATTCCCTCGTTGTGAACTGATCAGACTGTCAACATAAGAGAAATCTGACGCGTTTCGACCTATGGTCATTGGGAATCACAGAAAGAAATACAAGTATTACGATGAATCTCCCGAGTCAGAAAGACTTCACATACATAACACTGCATTCGCCTCACTAACAGGACCATGAAAATTCTTACTTTGCAACTCCCCCACAGGCTTTGCATGAAACCTCAGAAGCCCGTCAATTTCGTTCTATCTCGACAGCAGGCTCCACTTCAGGGGCCCATTTCCCCACTTTGTTGTCCGTAGAAAGTTAAAAAAGGTACGGTACGAAGATACACGCCATTGAATCGAAAAGTGAAATTATCACCAGAATAACGTCTTTCTCTAACCATCGCATAACTGAGGTAGCAGATCGAAAATTGTGAAACGGACGCCAGATTCGTTTCCAGCGTACTGAATTGGACCCATAGGCAAGATTTCAGCCAAATCTGGCCAAAGATCGGAAAACCGCATCGCGACTTGGACGTCTGGAAGGGGGAAAAAAATTTTCCTGGATCGGGCTGTTGTAGTGTTTATTTTGAAGAGGACCATTAGAAAAGCTGTCGGCCGAGTCCCAGGTCGATTCCACCATTTTGAGCCGATTACAGCCGGTGTGACGGCTGTAAATGTGACGGTGTGATTTAAGCCCTAAAAACAGGCCTCATCACACCGTGTGATTTTTGCGATAAAGGCCTCTAGATCAGTTTTTCAAGCTTAATCAGATCGCTAAGGAAGTAAACTACTTGGTTAGTCCTTCCAGAAGCCAAGCAGTCGACTATGAGTGTGTCATTCGGGACTCTGAAAAATCAAAAAAACCGTGTCTGCACTTAGACGACTGGAGAGGTGGAAAAAATAATTTTCCTGGATCGGGTTGTTATAGTGTTTATTTTGAAGAGGACCATTAAAAAAGCTGTCGGCCGAGTCCCAGGTCGATCCGACCATTTTGAGCCGATTACGGCCGGTGTGACGGCTGTAAATGTGACGGTGTGATTTAAGCCCTAAAAACAGGCCTCATCACACCGTGTGATTTTTGCGATAATGGCCTCTAGATCGGTTTTTCAAGCTTGATCAGATCGCTAAGGAAGTAAACTCCAGTAGCCAAACAGTCGCCTATGAGTGTGTCATTAGGGGCGCTGAAAAATCAAAAAACCGCGTCTGCACTTAGACGTCTGGAAAGGTCGAAATTTTTTTTTCTGGATCGGGCTGCTGTAGTGTTTATTTTAAAGAGGACCCTTAAGAAAAGCTGTCGGCCGAGTCCCAGTTCGATCCGACCATTTTGAGCCGATTACGGCCGGTGTGACTTGACATATGACGTCCGTTTTTGCTGAAAAATCGTTTGGAAGCATTGTTCGGAAGAGACCGCTTAAACTGGTTCACACAAGGGGTTAAAGTCACAACCTCGATGGGAGGGGGGCCGCACCGGATCCAAAGCTGGAGGAGGGGGGCCGCACCTCTCACGGGCCGATCACACCGCTACGCCTTACCCTGCTGAGTCCATAAACTTCAAGACTGACGCCAAGAAAACATGGAGTGTTCTGAAGAAGCTTTCAGGAAAAACAATATCAACGGACCGAAACATGCTGGAGTTCCCTTCGGGTAGATTCGAGTCTGGATATGGTGCTGCCTGTCGGCTTGGGAAGCTCTTTGCCTCGGCGACGTCGCGCCGTGATCGTTCTCACAGAAAAACTCTCCGGTCCATAAGGAAACTCAGTCGTCACGATACTCCTGCGATAACTGCTTCAGCTGTGTCTGCCCTCATCTAACCGGACCAGTTCCTCGAGTTGCTCAGCGATCTTGTCTATTCGTCATTCAGTACTGGTGTGATTCCCGCAAGGTGGAAGCAAGCCAACGTCCTACCGATCCCGAAGCCAGGAAAGCCTGAGGACAAGGCAACTTCTCATTGACCCATTTCCCTTTTGTCCCCCATCGCTAAGTTGGCGGAGAAGATCATCTGTCCGCATCTCCAAACTGCACTCCAACATAACGTGTATCAACATGGCTTCAAGAAGGCTCACTCCACTATAACTGCACTCACGTCGATCACGGAGCACATTATTGTCGGTTTCAATGAGAAAACTCCTGCTGGTAGAAGTCTGGTCGTGGCCATTGATCTGACTGCCGCCTTCGACAATGTCAGCAGCTCTTATGGAGGATCGCCTACTCGTTGGCAAGAGCGTACGCGGAAGAAGAAGTCGTCTACAATGCCGTCATCCTTCCGAAGTCAAAGGTCCTCAACTATACCTCCCAGAATTCACTCTTTCACGAGTCCTGGAGCCAATTTTTTCGGTTACGGATCAGCATAAACCGGCTCAACTGATCCGTTGTCTTCTCCTACGTGCCGGAATCGAAGCAAACCCTGGACCCCCTCGCCGTATCCGATGGCCCTGCACCCAGTGTGGTACCTCAGCCGCAGCAGGGAGTGTCCAATGTATCAAGTGCAGAAAATGGACCCAAGTGAGACAATGTTCCGGCCTCAAGTTCTTCAAGGATGCGGATAGCTCATACGTATGTCCCAACTGCAACATAACCAGGTCAACACAACATATCAACTCAGACTCATTAAAGGTAATCCAATGGAACATAAATGGTTTTCGCCACAAATCAGCCGAATTGGAAGCTCTTGCTCATCGCATAGGGGCCGATGTCTTAGGACTACAAGAGACCAAGCTGGTCACAAGCCATGGTACACCTACTGTCCGAGGCTATTCTTGCCTGAGGAACGACAGATCGAGCTCAGGAGGTGGAGTGGCTTTTCTCGTCAGGTGCAATCTACAGTGCAGCGTGATTACTGCTGGAGTTGACGATGGTACAACGGAATCCATCTCCATAAGTGTAGAAACTAAGTCCGGGCCTGTACACCTTCACAACATATATTCTCCGCCAAGATCCTCGTGTCCACCCTCCTACGAATTGTCCATTTCACCGTTCCTGAAATGTGGGAAGTCCACAATCGTCGTGGGAGATGTCAATGTCCATAGAGCTCTCTGGTCACAGGGCGAAGAAGACCAACGCGGACAGTACATTGAAGAGGAAATTTTCCAGTCCAATCTAGTGATCCTCAATGGCACAACGCGTCCTACAAGGAAGCCGACGCATGGAAGACCATCATCGCCGGACCTCTCCTTATGTTCGCAGGACTTAGCATCGTCGGCCGTTTGGGACACCCTGAACACAGGAGCCAGTTACCATCTCCCAATACTGATGGAATTCAAGAGCGAAGCCCCCATATCATCATCGCCGAGGACCACGTTCGTCAACTTTAAAAAAGCGAGCTGGATCAAGTTTTCGTCGGTGTTGGAGCAGCAATCGGCTGGTTTTGACTTTCGTGCAAACCTGCAAGAGATGGATCGATTCCTCACATCAGCCATCAAAGCAGCAACTTCGCAATCTATTCCTAAGGGCAGACGGAAGGTTTTCACACCTTGCCTATCTGATACAGCCAAAGACCTGATACGTGAACGAGACACCATTCGGAGAACGGATCCTACCAACACCCGAAATCCCGCGCTCAACAAGGAGATCGCAGATGATGTAAAGAAAGATCGACAACACACTTGGAGATCTTTTGTGGAGGGCATAGACCATCGCACAAATTCCTCCAAGCTCTGGTCCACAATGAAAGCACTTGATGGCCGATCAGCGAAGCCAAACCCCCTCCAACTTCTGCACAAAGGCCAGCCGATCAGCAACAAGAAGGCGGCAAACCTATGCAAGCAGTTCGGCTCTCCATGTCCTCATAGAAGCCTAAAATCGTCCCGGAGAACCTACAGATGGATTAAAACTTTTCCAAGAAACGACGTTCCCATCATCACGGCCGCCCTCATCGACGCCTCTTTGAAGAAATGCAAGCCTTCTAGAGCTCTGGATACAAGTGGAGTGGCCCCTATTATGCTCAAACATACTGGACCAATTTTCCGCGAGTGCCTCAGAGCGCTATTCAACAGGACCCTGTCAACAGGGCTGATACCAGCGTCATGGAAGGAAGCCAGGATTTTCCCTCTGTTGAAGCCCGGAAAACCTGCCGAAGATCCGAGCAGCTACAGGCCCATTTCGATTATCTCATCCATGGCCCGTACTCTGGAGAGATCCATTCTGCCTACATTGGAGACTCATCTGCACGTTCCCAGTTGGCAGAATGGTTTCCGAAGAGGTTTCTCTACCACCTCCGCCCTGGTCGAACTCACTGGAATCATCACAGACGGAATGGATGAGAAGAGACCACCAAGCCGCTCACTTATGATGGCGTTGGATTTTAAGAAGGCCTACGATACTGTCGTCACATCCATCCTCTGTCAGAAATTAGCAGAATCACCGCTACCAAGAGGCCTAACCCGCTGGATTGCAAGCTATCTAAAGGGCAGAAAAATTCACACAGAGTTCAAGGGACAAACGTCTAATGTGAGACTGGTGCGCTCCGGGGTGCCTCAAGGAGCAGTAATTTCGCCGCTACTTTTCTCGTTCTACATCGCCGACCTACCTAGACCCCCACCAGAAGTAAATCTCATTGGATACGCAGACGACCTCACACTGATCGGGTCGGACCCTGACGTTACAACTTGTGAGAAACATCTCAACGACTACCTACCAATATTAACAAAGGCCTTGGAAGAAATTCATTTACAACTGTCACTTCAAAAGACCACTGTTTCCCTGCTGACGACCCACACTGCTCAAGCGAAGTACGTGCCGAAAGTTTTCATTAACGGGGTGCAAATTTCGCACGAAAGAAACCCTACGATTCTTAGCTATCAGTTCGACACGATGATGACGGGACGTTTACACGCTGATGCAGTTCGCAAGAAGACAGCAAAGCGAGCAAACCTCCTGAAAGCTCTGGCAGGAAGAAACTGGGGACAAAACAAGGAGCTGCTAACTACTACCTATCGTGCCATCGGACAATCAGTGTTGTCTTACGCAGCCCCCGCATGGAGTCCGCTACTGGCCTCGTCACACTGGGATCGGCTACAAGCTTGTCAAAATGCAGCTCTGAGAACTGCGACGGGAAGCCTGGCAATGGCGAGCACAACCCACCTCAGTAACGAATCTGGAATCATGCCAGTGCAGGCCCACAATGAAATGCTGTCACTCCAATATCGAACAGTTGCGGCACTCGACCCTGAACACCCCTCCCACGACATGATGAGGAAGCCGGCGCCGCCACGACAGATTAGGAGGCACGTCAGAACTGTCCCCCCAATGACGGTAAGGCCAGGAAATGCTGAGAACATCCGCAAAGAAGTCCACAAGGAGTTTGTGAAGGATTTCTTGGGTAATATGAACTCTCTTTTACTAAATGGACCACCGCCGCAAATCGCGAAAGAAGAGACTTTACCAAGATCAAGTCGAGCAGCGCTATCCCAGCTTCGGAGTGGTTACTACTCAAAGTCGCAGTGGTATCTTCATAAGATTGGAGCAGCAGATAATTCACTATGCCCGGAATGCAGTCTGGAGGAACACACAGTACCTCACATGTTCTCATGCGCTACAAAGCCAACGCATCTCACAATTGGAGATCTCTGGCCTAAACCCGTGGAAGCAGCCAATTTTCTGTCACTTTGATTCTGTAAGATTGTAAAGAAAGAAAAGAAAAAAAAAAGAAAAGAAAAAAAGAGAGAAAAAAAAAGAAAAGAAAAAAAATAAAAAAAAGAAATATATTAAAAAAATAAAAAAAAAAAAATAAAAAAAAAGGGCCAAAGAAAGCTTCATCAGGGTTCCTCCGAAGGAGGGGATCCCAGCCACTCGCTTCGATGAATCGTCTACATGCCGGAAATTGGAACCAGAATCCGTGTCTATGGTGGAGGATGGGCAACAACAACAACAACAATAATGTCAGCACGTCATTGCTGTCTAAATCGATACTGGACTGTGATATGCCGGAATGGTGTAAACGAAGGACCGACAACTTTATCAAAAATCGCTCTATACGTGTGAAGTTCGATGGACACTTGTCGGAGCCTGTTCCCTTGAAGGCAGGCGTTCCCCAAGGTTCCGCTGCTTCTTGTAAAGCAGCATTGCCAACTGCAGACACAACAGTTCCATATTGGCATAGTCAGGAATGCCACACACCCCAATTATCCCCTGCTATCATCTGACCCAACTCATTCCCGTAACATCCGTGCACCGTTGTATGCCGCTGTCTCCGTCAATGACCGTCAACGTTGGGCGACCTCAGAGCTCAACCGGAAGAGGCTCCTGCAGATGGAGCACACCAGATTCGTCAATGAATACCTCCCCTGTGCCCCTACCGATTCTATACTCGACGGAGCACCGATTAAGGTCGATGATAGTGAAAAGGACCTACCAAGACGCTCCCGAGTAATTCCGGCAGGTCTGCGCTGTGGACATTCCTCATTCCTCAAGGCCTATGTCCATAGGATCGATCCATCGGTCCCCAACGAATGTCCTGATTGCCACGGCACAGGGCATGATTCATTACATTTATTTTCATGCCCAGTTCGACCAACTTCTCTGACAGTTCTGGATATGTGGAAAAAGCAGTGTGATAAGGCCGCCTTGGGGCTAGTAGCAACGCCCTCTCTTATCGAGCGACAAAACTTATTGAACAACCTGGTAATACTCCGCTAGCGACGGACACCACCAAGGCATTGTGATGCGGAACAGGATGCGTTCTACGCTCAACTTCAAGATGCGCTGAATTCTATTCCAAGCACTGATCTCATCATGGTCGCAAGGGATTTCAAAGCTCGTGTCGGTAGTATACTTGTTCCGAATCGAATAATCGGATGAGTATCCGACTGTTTCAGTCGGATAAAAAAGTCGATTTTTTATTCGAAAAGTCGGATATTCGAAAAAGTGCTATATCCGACTATAGGCGAGAAGTCGAATATTCGAAAAAGTGCGATATCCGACTACAGTCGAAAAGTCGAATATTCGAAAAGGTGCGATATCCGACTACAGTCGAAAAGTCGAATATTCGAAAGTCTCATATCCGACTACTGTCGAAAAGTCGAATATTCGAAAAAGTGCGATATCCGACTACAGTCGAAAAGTCGAATATTCGAAAAAGTGCGATATCCGACTATAGTCGAAAAGTCGAATATTCGAAAAAGTGTGATATCCGACTATAGTCGAAAAGTCGAATATTCGAAAAAGGGCGATATCCGACTACAGTCGAAAAGTCGAATATTCGAAAAAGTGTGATATCCGACTATAGTCGAAAAGTCGAATATTCGAAAAAGTACGATATCCGACTATAGTCGAAAAGTCGGATATTCGAAATGAATTTCATTTGGAACAAGTATAGTCGGTAGGGACAGATCAGGATGGGAAAAAGTTGTAGTAGGCAGATTTGGATTTGTTGAAATGAATGACAATGGACTGCATCTACTCTATAACGCTGCGTTCAATGAACTTCTCATTGGGAACACCCACTTTCAAAACCGTAGAGAACATCAGTTGACATGGAGGAACTCTAATAGAAGAGACGTGGGCACGCTAGACTACGCACTGTTGGCATGTGGATCGAATCCACACCGCGGGTGTGGTTAAGGAGCAGTTCGGCTAGCACACGCGATGCGCGACGGAAAAACGCTGTGCGCGCTCATCGTTCTTGGGGCGCGTTATCCGAGAACCTTCAAAAAAAATAGTCGTAGTCCCATTGTATCCGTCCCCCTTTATCATTTTTTGCATTTTATTCATGTTTTTTTGATTTATAATGTACTTTTTTAGACGCAATGCTTCTCACACCATCGTTTCAATATAATTCGCCCTTTTTTGACAAGTTTTGTTATAGTTCTTTTTGTTTGCTTCTTGGAGCGGAATGGGAGATCATGATATTGATTCCGACGCCGAGCCTACGTCTGACACATCAATCTACATGAACAAAATGCAAAAAACGATAAAGGGGAACGGCTAAAATAGAACAACAACAACTTTTTTGAGTGCTTTCTGTTAGCGCGCCCCAAGGACGAAGAGCGCGCACAGCGTTTTACCGTCGCGCGCGTCGTGTGTACCAGCCGAACTGCTCCTTAGCCACACCCGCGGTGTGGATTCGATCCACATGCTCGCGCTGTTAAATTCACGTTTCAGGTCTTCACTGAATGACGTGCGCGCTATGAGAAGCGCTGGTTGCATTTCAGACCACTATCTTCTGCGTGCATTGGTGAAGCTTCGGTTGCACCGAGCTAAACGTGTGGGGCCTCCCAGAAGAAGAATTGATTGGTCGCGCCTAATGGCACCCGGTAGGAAGGAGGCGTCTCAAGTCGCACTGTCAAACCTTTTTGCTTTGTCAACTGAAGCTGCTTCTGTGGACGAGGGAGAGATGCAGACAACGGACGCCATCTTGGAATGTACTGAGCCACTTTGCCCGGTCACCCGACAGCGGACGCAACCATGGATATTCGACGGGTCTATTCGTCTCATAGATGAGCGGAAACAAGCTAAACTGTCTAATTTCGATCGGTATCGGCAGCTGTGTAGAGAACTTCGATGCAGGTTAAATTCGGAACGGATTCGTTATGGAATAGGATTGCCCACGAAAGGGAGGAGTCCGGAGACATGCAAGACTACCGTTCACTCTACCGTACGTCGAGACATCTCAAGAAGAAGACTAATCTCGTTTGCGCTAGAATCTGGAAATCGGACGGAACATTCATGCGCTCTGCGGACGAGCGACTACAGCGTTGGAGACAGTTCTTTAGTGACCTCTACAACCACGACGCACCACGGGGATCGGTTAGCGAGTTGCCTCCGATAGGAGACCGCAGGAATCGCGGCGGACGAATTGAGACTGGCTGCCAATTCGCTGAAGGGCGTGGATAAAATAATGCCTGGCTTGCCCGGATGAGTCCGGGCGAAGTTAGCAGCGGAGCGGTCGGTCATGGCAAAATATAACAGTGATAAGGAGATTTTGATATAAGCCCGATAGGCCTCACTCCGACCGGCTCGAAATCGGGGAGCTAGGCTATATGTTGTTCTCGGAGCCAAATTTCGGTCCGCATTTGCAGGCCACGGCTGTTGCATCATGCGACACATGATGATCGTTCTTCACGGCTGGTTCCAGGCACGATTCACCTTTCTCCCACCGATTATCATGTGTCGCATGATTCAACAGCCGTAGTCCGTAGTTGCAAACCGGAAATTGGCTCCAAGAACGTTAGTAACTGTTGAAGCATATAAAGCTTTCGGAGAAATTCTGTTGAGTCAGCTGCATAAGCTGATTTAGCTCATTTCACAGTCTGAGAACATACCAGCCACTTGGAAGCGCGGAATAATCGTGCCTACTCACAAAAAAACGCGAGGAACTCTCATAACTATCGCGGAATAAGTTTATTATCGAGTTTTGGGAAAGTCTTCAACAAGATCATTCAAAGAAGACTTCAGCGAGATCGAGAACAAACCAGCCGTGAAGAACAAGCCGGGTTTTTGCCGCGCCGTAGCTGCAGCGACAAATTTTCCGATCTGCGTAAGCTCCCGTAAGAAAGGGTTGCTGTTGTAAACGCGTCGTCATCGTGTTTATAGACTTCAAGTTAGCATTCGGTTGTGTTCACTGGCCGGCTTAAAGGCAGTGTTCACGATAATCTTCGATTTGGAGATTTATCGCTATATCGATTGTTTGGCCCCCGGGTACAGGGTTCGGCCCGGGGTGTGGATATCCACACCGGGGGGTCTGAGCTGCGCAATGGTGGAGGGAGGGGGGTCTGAGCTCCACCGGGAGACCACATGAACCATTCTGACCGTGGGTAGTAGGTACCAGGGGTGTGCGTTAATGAAAAATATTTTTTTCGTTAAGCGTTAATCGTTAATTTTCGAGAAAAAACCGCGTTAATCCATTAATGCGTTAACACGTTAATTTTGCACTTCGTTAAAAATGTTCGAAACATTACTTGACCACAACGAAAATCCACAAATCATCGGAGATCTCAGAAAAAAAATTGACTTTCTAGTGACGTCAGCAGGACGTCATGGAAAGCACGCAGGGCTCCAGAAGCCGTAGGCACAGCCTCGTGAGAAGCAGGTAGGGCTCCAGATGACATCGTCAGGACGTCGTGAAAAGTTTTGGGGCTCCATATGACGTCATCATGATGTCGTCGAAAGCGGGTGGGGCTTCAAATGACGCGGCCAGGACTTCGTGGAAATTGAGTAGGGCTTCAGATGACGCCAGCAGCACGTCATTGAAAGTAGGCAGAGCTTCAGATGACGACGTCAGGATTTCGTCGAACGCGGGTGAGGGCTCAGATGGCGTCAGCAGGACGTTGTGCAGAATGAGCGTGTGTCGCGTCCTACAAAGTCAGTAGCGCTTTATGTACAATACCCACCCTCAAAATTGGCAAATCAGCGAAAAACGCGTTTTCGTTTGTTTTCCACCACTTTGGAATATCGTCAACGCTGCGATGACCAAGCCGAGCGGCGCTGAGTTGAAGCGGGCGCGGTCGCGCAGCATGTCAGATTACCCCCGTCACTGTTATTCAAGTGTATTCGCCAGTTTACTGCCCGTATTCCTTTGAATCCGAGCATGAAGAAGTCGAAAATGCTAGAAATATGAGCAGAAGGCTAACAGAATTACCTGGATATTGAGCAATCTGATACAGGCCGCGCCGCGCCTGCTTCAACTCAGCGCCGCCCGGCTTCGTCACCGCAGCCTTGACGCTACCTCTGTAAAATTTGGGTTTTCGGGGGTGAGAAAGATATTGCTAGAAGCGTCTTGTCAAGCAAGATGTACAAGATGGTGTCAAAATTTCGTTGATTTTTCAAAGTACCTATATCTTATTTATAGGCATGTTGCTCGAAAAAATGAAAGTACCCGCCAATCGTCCCGGCGAGGGAGAGCGTGTTATTGAAAGAGCAACATACCCACGATAAAGGTACAGTTTAAGACATCAATGAAATTTTAGCACCATCTTGTAGATCTTGATGAAACAACTCTAGCAATACCTTTCTTACCTCCAAAACTCCAAATTTCACAGAGTTATTCCAAAGGGGCGAAAAAACGCGTTTTATCGAAGTTCGACGGTGGGTGTTGTAGAGCGTGCGACGCGTGGTAGAAACTGAGTGGCCTTCAATCCCCGTTCCCAACCCTCATTAGATGGCTTACTCAACCGTAGGGAGATGGATGACACCTCACATTTCTATTTTGTAAAACGAATTCGATCTTTTCGATATTGAGAAGAAATAACCAAAATGAATTAACAATGGAATGAGAAATGTTGAGGTCAGCGATATATTTCACAGCAAGCAAAAATTGACGGAGCCACAAGCCGACTCAACGTGCACGGCCCCAGCTTTTCAATCTGCCATTGAAGCAGACCAGTCAGAGCCATACTTTCACTGCAATTAACGAACTCAAATTAACGCGATTTCAGGACTTTTTCGTTAAAGGCATCGTACGCGCTGAAAACCATGTTCCGTTTTTAAGCGTTTTTGAGTTGTTAGCCCCCTATAGTATACTTAGTATCCGAATCACTCCATTTCGGATATCCGACCGGATATCCGAGATTCGGATAATCCGATATCCGAAAATTTGAAAACACGCATTATCTGAATCGAGCCAATATCCGGGGAATCTAAAATCGGCATTATCTGAATCGAACCATTATCCGAAGGGTCGAAAATTCGGATAAAATCGGATAAAAACGGATAAAACGGATAAAAATCGGATAAAAACGGATAAAACCGGATAAAATTTGCGTAAAATCGGATAAAACGGATAAAATTTGCGTAAAATCGGATAAAATCGGATAAAACGGACAAAAATCGGATAAAAATCGGATAAAAACCGGATAAAACGGATAAAATTTGCGTAAAATCGGGTAAAACCGGAAAAAATCGGATAAATCGGTTCATTTTAGGTTGAATGTAGTAAACCGGTCAAGTTGAATGTAGTAAACCGGTCCATTTTTATATCAACTACTTGACTCACTTTTGTTTCCTCATTCGTGTAAATTATGTATTAGGGTGAGTCATAAGTTCTTGGAATTTTTCAAGAATTCGCGAATAGATCAAATGCCACTCGTGCGCGGTTGTTTGCTAGGTAGATCAAACCTCGTTAATCAATACCTGCCAGCCCTCGAAACGCCATTCGTGGCTCAGTAAAATGTCGGAAAAGAGCACGCTCGCGTACTGATTCTTCACTACTTCGAAAGAGGTTTCACAGCTGCTCAAACTGTTAAGGAAATAAGGGCCAACGAAGGAAGGTATCGAATTGCTGCCAGTACTGTGTACAACTGGTATCAAAAGTTTCGCTCCGGCAGCTGCTCTCTAAAGGACAAGCCGAGATGTGGAAGGCCACGATTTCCCGACCCCACGTTGGCGGCGAATGAGCTGGAGAAAAACCCGCACCTCCACAGCAGAGGTCTCGCCCAGCTTACAGGGAGTTCGCAGTCGACCGCAGTTCGCCAGCTACACAATATGGGACTGAGACCGAGAAAGCCGTCCGTGATTCCTCACACTTTATCCGACACCGACAGGAATCGCAGGATGGCCACTTGTCAAGAACTACTGAAACGGCACCACAAAGGAAGTTTTTTAGGTCGCATCATTACATATGATGAGAAGTGGTGCTACTAAAACAATCCTGACCTGTCTGTGCAATGAGTTAAGCCCTTTGAGTCGCCAGATTTTGTGCAACGTCGGGATATCCACGGGAAAAAGTCTACTGACCGTTTTTTGGTCCACTGATGGAGTTGTGTTCTGGAAATTACTTCCGCCAGGAAAGACTATAGATGCTGACTACGTCTGCCAAGAACTAGAGGAAATGGTCATCAACGCGGAGAAAAATGGACGAAAACGTGACCAGATCATACTGCTCTGGGACAACTGCCGCCCACACATAGCGAAAAAAAAACTCAAGAAAAATTGAAGGAGCTGCAGTTGGAAACTCTCCCTCATCCAGCCTTCAGTCCAGATATTGCTCCATCGGACTACCATTTATTCAGAAGCCTCGAACACTGGTTGAGGGGAAAGCAGCTCAAAGGCAATGTTCACGAAGAAAAAGTTGCGAGTTTTTTTGGCCAAAACGTAAGCTTTGGGTCCCTATAAGAAGATGAAGAACGGAAGTGTGAAGAAAAACGGCCGTGAAGTGGGTGAAAATCTCGTGGGCCAGTCAACCCATTGGGCCGCTCCGCCCACGTCCTATAAAAGTTACCCTGAGTTCGTGGGTAAATGAGCGATGGTTTTCGATCAAAAGCCCCGTTCTTCCCTTCATTCTAAACTTCTCTCTTTACTTAGGTCAGCTCGCACACATCGGCTGCAAAAAAGCGGGAGTTACAAGCCTCGGAAAACTCGTCCACAGTGCTTCCTAGCTGAACTTTGAGGGGCCATAACTCCGTTTCCCGGGGGTCTTAGAAGATTTCAGGGACATCATTGAAATCAGCATGGGACCGTTTTCAAGATAGGCGGAAAAACAAAAAAACGACTTCCATCATGAACACTGCCTTTAAGACCGAAGAGCACTTGAGGACCGAGTTGGACGCTTTTTTTTGCATCGAAGCAGCGCTCATTCTACGACTACGGTATTCGAAGTCTCGCTCGTCGTTGGCAGAAAGTTGTTCGTTAAAATGGCTCTTACTTTGAATAAATTTGTTACCTTGTGTTTAAGAAAAGAATAAAAATAAAAAATTCCAAGAACTTATGACTCACCCTAATATATGTCCATTTCTCGTAGCTACTATTCTACTCATTTTGTGTGTGTGTATGTGTATGTGTGTGTATGTGTGTGTGTGTGGTGTGTGTGTGTGTCGTGTGTGTGTCTGTGTGTGTATGTGTGTGTCTGTGTGTCTGTGTGTGTGTCTGTGTGTGTGTGTGTGTGTGTGTGTGTGTGTGTGTGTGGCTGTGTATGTGTGTGTGGTGTGTGTGTGTCTGTGTGTGTGTGTGTGCGTGTGTGTGTGTGTGTGTGTGTGTCTGTGTCTGTGTCTGTGTGTGTATGTGTGTGTGTATGTGTATGTGTCTGTGTGTGTGTGTGTGTGTGTCTGTGTGTGTCTGTGTATGTGTGTGTCCAGGTCTGTGTGTGTCTGTGTGTATGTGTATGTGTCTGTGTGTGTCGTGTGTGTGTGTGTCTGTGTGTGTCTGTGTATGTGTGTGTCTGTGTGTGTGTGTGTGTGTGTATGTGTCCCTCTTTGTGTGTGTGTGTGTGTGTGTGTGTCGTGTGTGTGTCTGTGTGTGTATGTGTATGTGTGTGTGTGTGTGTGTGTGTGTGTGTGTGTGTCGTGTGTGTGTGTGTGTGTCTGTGTGTGTGTGTCTGTGTGTGTGTGTGTGTATGTGTATGTATCTGTGTGTGTGTCGTGTGTGTGTGTGTCTGTGTGTGTGTCTGTGTGTGTCTGTGTGTGTGTCTGTGTGTGTCTGTGTGTGTGTGTGTGTGTGTGTGTGTGTGTGTGTGTGTCTGTGTGTGTGTGTGTGTGTGTGTGTGTGTGTGTGTGTGTGTGTAGTATGTGTGTGTCGTGTGTGTGCGTGTGTGTGTCTGTGTGTGTGTCTGTGTGTGTGTGTGTGTGTGTCTGTGTGTGTGTCTGTGTGTGTCTGTGTGTGTATGTGTGTGTCTGTGTGTGTGTCTGTGTGTGTATGTGTGTCGTGTGTGTGTCGTGTGTGTGTGTGTCTGTGTGTGTATGTGTGTGTGTGTGTGTGTCGTGTGTGTGTGTCTGTGTGTGTGTCTGTGTGTCTGTGTGTGTGTCTGTGTGTGTGTGTGTGGCTGTGTGTATGTGCGTGTGTATGTGTGTGTGTATGTGTGTGTGTGTGTGTGTGTCGTGTGTGTGTGTGTGTGTGTGTCGTGTGTGTGTGTGTGTCTGTGTGTGTGTCTGTGTGTGTGTCTGTGTGTGTGTCTGTGTGTGTGTGTGTGTGTGTGTGTGTCTGTGTGTGTGTCTGTGTGTGTGTGTGTCGTGTGTGTGTCTGTGTGTGTCTGAGTGTGTGTGTGTCTGTGTATGTGTGTGTATGTGTGTGTGTGTGTGTGTCTGTGTGTGTGTGTGTGTGTGTGTCGTGTGTGTGTGTGTGTGTGTCTGTGTGTGTGTGTGTGTGTGTGTGTGTGTGTGTGTGTGTGTGTGTGTGTGTGTGTGTGTGTCTGTGTGTGCGTGTGTATGTGTGTGTATGTGTGTCTGTGTGTGTGTGTCTGTGTATGTGTGTGTGTGTGTGTGTGTGTGTGTGTGTGTGTGTGTGTGTGTGTGTGTGTGTGTGTGTGTGTGTGTGTGTGGTGTGTGTGTTTGCCTGAGATTTGTTCCGATAATATCCGAAATTTATCCAAAATTATCCGACGGATATCCGTATCCGAATCATTGGAAAAATGGCATTATCTGAATCGATCCAATATCCGAAAATTTGAAAAAACGCATTATCTGAATCGAACCAATATCCGGTAAATTTAAAATGGCATTATCCGAATCGATCCATTATCCGAGGAATTACCTTCGGATAACAAGTATACCCTATAGTGACTAAAGGTAGCGAAAAGCCCGCTCAAAAACGTTAACTTTTCAAGAAAAAAACGTTTTAAAAAAACTTCTGAAAATCATTTGAAATTCGCGCCGGCATCGACTCGGGATAGTTACGCGGAGGGCGCAGGGAACAGTTCTACAATTCGTCCATTGGCGCAGCGTTGGAAGCAATCACTCGTTGAGTGACGAGAAATTTCCAGTCAATAATGCCACTTTCGTCCGACGGTGCGTCAGCGTACAATGGCATGCCCTGTACTTAGCGACACGACGTTCTGCTCAAATATTGCGAAAGTGCCAAATGACTGACGGAAGTGCCGGCCCCTTTTGACGGAATTCCTTACTTTCCACTTCCTCTATGCTCACAATGGTACGTTTTTGAGCAGCCAAGCTCGTTGTACGTTCTCACAGGGGCCCGAGGAAGGGATTGAGCATAAAAAATGGAAAGTGGATTTCAGCGCGTACGGTGCCTTAAACCGTTAATCGTTAATTCTCCAGAATAAACCGCGTTAATCCGCTAATGCGTTAACACGTTAACGTTATAACGCACAGCCCTGGTAGGTACATTATCTAGAAATTTTTGTTGGGAATGATTCGGTAATACCGTCCGATAAACATGAAACCTTGTAGTAATTAAATTAACGTAAATGTTGAAATTATAGTAAAGGTTTTCCTAAGATTAAATATAAGGCACATAGGTTCCGGGCGTGCATCCTGGATAGTTGTGTACTGAATTGCAAATAAGAACAGATTGGAAACTACGGAATGGGGCGGAAGAAAAGAGAGGACGCGATGAATAAAGTTATTGGCAAAGGCGAAGACGAAGAGATGTACTAAAGAAATAAATATGTTATCAGAGAAGAACAGGTCACTTTAATTGTATGGAAAACACGCTTTAATAAGTGGTTGGATACGAAAATAGGTGCTTCAACATTATCGAGACCAGACATGGCAACAACACTCGCTTGTTGGAAAGAGCATTATCTAATCTGGTAACGTTTCGACTTTCATTCTTCGAAACTCACTCATACACGAAACACACTACGCGGATTCGATCTCGCAAGGTGCTTAACTTTTTTTCTTGCATTGTTTCGCGAAGCAAGGGTCACGAAAATAAGATATTCAAGTCGAGAGTGGTAGATTTACACTATATACAAATTTTCAGTCTCTAAGATGGACGCTGAAAGGCACTTCCCTGTGTTGCCCACACCTGTCGCAGGTGCGATCGCGCTGGAAGTCTGCATTTTTGCAAGGTATGAGTCAGTAGAATACGATAATCGAGTCCAGCGTAGTCGATTTATCCCACATACTCACTTTCACCGTCCAACATAGATGCTGAACACCGCTACAGTATAAGCCTCACACTTTTCTCAGGTGTGGTCCCGCTGAAAAGGGGCATTTTTGAAATTCAGATGTCATGAGAGTAAGATATTTGAGTCCAGCGTGGTCGATTTACCCTGGATGCAATCTTTTACCGCCTCAGCGTAACGCCGAAGAGCGCTAAATAGGAAGCGGAACAAGGTAAAAAAACGTAAAAAAAAACGTCAAAGTCCACAAACCTGGAATAGGGTTTTAAAACACCTGTAACCTAACTTCCAAAAGAGTTACCCCGGGTTTGAGCAAAACTAAGAAACTAGGTTTGTAACCCTACCGAATGAAACTTTACTGGTTAACAGAGGACTCCTTACAAAAATAATTACTAGGTGTGGACATTTGATGTTTTGAGCATAAATGTCCACACCTAAATGCACTGGCTAGGTGTGGACATTTATGCTCAAAACATCAAATGTCCACACCTAGTAAAATTTTCTGTAAAGCGTCCTCTGGGAAAGAGTAAAGTTTCATTCGGTAGGGTTACAAACCTAGTTTCTTAGTTTTGCTCAAACCCGGGGTAACTCTTTTGGAAGTTAAGTTACAGGTGTTTTAAAACCCTATTCCAGGTTTGTGGAGTTTGACGTTTTTTTTACGTTTTTTACCTTGTTCCGCTTCCTATGTAGCGCTCTTCGGCGTTACGCTGAGGCGGTAAAAGATTGCACCCAGGGTAAATCGACCACGCTGGACTCAAATATCTTACTCTCATGACACCTAAATTTCAAAAATGCCCCTTTTCAGCGGGACCACACCTGAGAAAAGTGTGAGGCTTATACTGTAGCGGTGTTCAGCATCTATGTTGGACGGTGAAAGTGAGTATATGGGATGAATCGACCACGCTGGACTCAATCATCGTAATCTACTGACTCATACCTTGCAAAAATGCAGACCTTCAGCGCGATCGCACCTGCGACAGGTGTGGGCCACACAGGGAAGTGCCTTTCAGCGTCCATCTTAGAGACTGAAAATTTGTATATAGGGTAAATCTACCACTCTCGACTCGAATATCTTATTTTCGTAACCCTTACTCTGCAAAACAATGTGAGGTCTAACGTCTTGCAAAAATTAAGCACTTTGCGGGATCGAACCCGTGTCGTGTGTTTGGTGTATGAGTGGGTTTCGGAGAATGAAATTCGAAACGTAACCAGATTAGATGACGCTGTTTCGAACCAGAAGTCTATACATCTGAAATAACATGTTCTTCTTGGACTTGCCAAATGAATTTACGAATTCATAGTAATTTAAAAACACATTTGTTTCTTCGAGACATCCCGTATTCTTGAACTTAGCCAATCACTTCATCTTCTCCACGCTTCTTTTCCACCACATATATAAACTCTGGTACCGCCGTAGTGACTTAATGATTTCGATTATCACCAGCAGCGGAGCGGTGGGCCCCGGTGAAATATAACTAGTGATAAGGAGGTTTCGACGAAAAAGCCACCGCTCCGCGCTGTGATAAACGAAAACATGAGTTCACTTGGAATGAAACAGAGTCTACCTTAGCTTCCTACCCGGAATCGTGCACAATTTCTGGAAACACGTTCAAACCTATGTGTCTTACATTCAACATTAGGAGAGCCTTCACTATAAGCAAAACCCTTAATTTAGCTAAGATTTTCAAAAACGCAGGAACTTCATGTAATCCGTCAAGAAAAACCTCGTCCGTGATCTTTTTCAATGTCAATGTCTTGTTTTTTTGAAATGGTTGTTCTTCTTCAAATTATAGATCTTTTAGAATAAGTTGCTCCTTTTGTTTTAATTTTACTACAAAAACAGACAATTAACACTCCTAGGAGGAGGTCCGAGAAAATCGCCAAAGATTTGACCTATTAACGCTCCTGGGAGGGGGTCTGAGAAAACCGCCAAAAGTTTGCTTTTAGAGGGGGGGTCTGAGAAAATTTAGCCTTGTCCACATTTCGTGCCGAAACCTGCCCGGGTAGAACTGAAATGACGAAGAATTCGAGAGAAACGCTCCAGAAGGGCACGAAATCCTTTACTCTCACTCCGCCACTTTACTCTCACAGGAACTGTTCGTTGTAACAATAAAATCTTTTGTGGAGCCGTCTTTGGCAATTCTCTACTTTCTATTCCTCCGTTCATTCCTTCGGACCCTGACTAATACTATTTTGCCTTAAATGTTCTTCAAATTTCGATTGACTCCATTTTTCACCGGTGACAACCACCATGAACATGTTCATCCAACCGGACAACTAGTCCATGCCAGAGAATAATGTCACTGAAATAAGACGTTTTGGTGCGTTTCAAGCCGTTTCTTCGCAATTTTGGTAACACTTGGAAACCAACGCATTGTTTCAAGTGAGAAACTAGAAAACGAAATTCATCGTGAACACTGCCTTTAATGGAGATTGCTTGAATAAGAACACATACCAAAGAAGATAGTGAAGCTCCTCCAGAAACATACAACGGATCAACTAGTTTTATTCGCACTGGAGATCGGATGTCTGAAGAATTGACTATCAATGCCGGTGTTCGTTAGCGTGATGCCATTTCGCCAGAACTGTTCAATACTGTGGTCGATGCAATCATGAGGAATGCCTTAGAAAACGTCAGGGCTCCACTACGGTACCAGCGATTACGTCACGGACTTGATGTTTGTGGATCATAGTGCTGTGCTAGCAGATACCGATGCCGAGGTAATGCCATTTAACTGGTAGCATCGCACAGATTGTGCATTCTTATGGCTTGCAAATCAATAAGGATAAGACGAAAGTCATGACATCAGACGGGTCGCACGCCTCCGTGCACTTCGAAGGAGCTCATCTCCAGCAAGTGAAAGCCTTCAAGTACCTAGGTTCAGTAATGCACGAGAAGAAGAGAGTGGCAGCAACGACGAAGATCCACAGCAAATTCGGGAAAGCTTACTGCGTTTGCTTGGCTGGTGTCTGTGGAAGAAAGCCAACGTATCGATGACGACGAAGATTCTGCTGTTCCGGGCAATGATAATTCCTGTGTTATCATACGGCTCAGAAACGTGGACGCTTCTCAAGTCGTATCTGGCGAAACTCGACTCCTTCAAGATGCGATGCATGCGCCAGATCCTTGGGATTACCCTTTGTAACCGCACACGGCTGCCGAGATGTCGTACGTTCGTGCCGTGGCAGTGTGGAGGAAAGAAGACCACCTCCGTGCAAACCGACGTCAATCCCTCCGCGGAGAGGGTTTTTGTCATGGGAGAGGTGCTGGCTGGCCGCAGCTATCCTGAATCCGACGCTTGTGGCTCAGTTCCTCAATCTATTACGGGACCCTCTCTGTGGCTGCAGAAGAAGAACCGCACACGCAACGAGATCATCAGGGTGCGATGTGATCACCAGCACACCATCGAAGACCAAGTCCAGACCAGGGCTGGGATTCATGAACGCAAACTATGGGCTACGGTTGGGTTTGGCTCCAGAGAATGCGTGCTATTTTCGCCGCAAACCCAACCGTAGCCCACGTTTTTCCGTTCATGAATCCCAGCCCAGAAGGTTGCAATGGGTTGGTCACGTATGTAGGATGGACGGCAGCCGACCACCGTACAGCATACTATGGAGGAAACGTTCAGTGTAGTGGATGATCCAACGAACGACCCCTAAGAAGACATGGCTGAAACGAATCGACGAAGATCTGAAGATACAACGGTGCAATGTCCTTAATGATAGAACTGCTGCTATGAATCGTTCTGAATGGTAGGTAAAGGTTCAGGCCGCTCAATCTCCCATGTCACCCACAGCATCTCGGACAGTCGAGGCTTAGTACGTCGGCACAATACCGTTAGTACGCCGGCACAAAGGGATCGGCAGCACCTGTGCTGTAGCTGCTGGTAACAGCAGGATATGCTGGCAACGACCAGGAGCTCCTGTTGCTTGTGCTGGCGTACTAACGCTTTGTTTATCGTGGCACGCGTGCTATTGCCAGCCACTATCTCCTAGTGTCTGCTGACACTCTTCCATTGATTTGTCTAATACGATTGAACACTGCAGCATCCTCTTGTACGACGGCGGCGGGTATATAAGGCGGCCAGTCTCGCTGAGGGGCAGTTGGCCTTTGAGGCCAGTAAGTTGGGGTGACCTTGCGTCACTGTTCGGAAGTAAATTTTTGGAACGCTGAGGGGATCATCCCCATCGCCCATCGCGAGGGAAGCCTCCTGGTTGCGGACCGCGGCGAGGATGTTCTCCTTGCTGCTGGCCGTGACAAGAATTATACCCAACAACGGTAAGGAGGGTGGCAGTCCAAATGCTGTCGATAATGAGCGTTAGTACGCCAGCATACGTTGGCAGGATATGCTGCCGCAACCAGCAGCTCTTGCACACAACGAGCGTTAGTATGCCAGGTTTGCCCTGGCGTACTAACGGTATTGTGCAGACGTACTAAGCCCCGACTGTCGGAGATTGTAGTGGCTGAGAGGTCACTCCGCTCCGCTAGACGCCAATAACGGAATGAGCGATTGAGTGAAATCCGATATATTACTGGATAAAGTGGCTATGAAGCATGATTTTAAATCTAAACACACCCAAGAGTTTTCAAATTCTAATTATCTTTTTCCAAAGCAGGTCCAAAAAATGTCAATATGATAGGAAATTGATTAAAGCATTTAACTCTGAAACACGTTATTGGTTAGGGAAGGGTCGTTACGGATGATGGAGGCCGCGCGGGCCACTTGCGGCGGAAGCTCTTTTCATTGCCTGAATCGGAGTCTCTTCACTATCAGCGAATGATAGTTAAGAGGTAGGATACAATTCATCTACGCATTCGCGTTCGATTCGCAAAGCGCACGTTGACTGCGAAAGCGTGCTGCGGTTCGGTTGCTGGTATCCTCAGACAGGAATGTGGGATCACCCAGGCTCCAAAGGCGAAAACCGCCCGGGTGATCCCACATCCCTGTTTGAAAATACTCGCAACCGCGCCGCAGCATGATTTCGCAACAAGGGTGTGCGGCAAAGCAATTTAAAATTTCGGCAAACGGCAACGGCAACGGCAAACCCTAAAAATGACCGGCAAACGGCAAAACGGCAAACTACAAAATCTGTTTCGTAGTATAATACACTCACTCCAGTTTACTGGTATGGTATTTCATGCAATAGCTACCAGCTACTATCTAGAGTTTCACTAGCACTTACAGGGAGTCAAAATCCTCTATTTATTAAAAAGCTATTGGAAGTCTCAGACAATCAGAGAACGTCGGTAGGACTGCTCCACATGTTGAAGTACAAATGGGTGGATGACTAAAGTGCGACATATGAGTATAGCAACATCTTCGAAATAGGCGTATCATATGTTGGATCGAGGTTTCGGATATCGGGAGAGATTCTAAGTTTTCCGCTACGTCGCGAACCTCGGAGCATTTGGTTTGACCCAAACTTTCCCACTTTGCCTTTAGTTACAGAAAAAAAGGTTGCACTTCGCACGACGCATAAGTATAACAACACTTGAGCGACTTGGACCAGAATTCATGAATTTTAAGCGTTTTCATAACATTAGTTCAGGGTGAAGCTACTTGTCCCCTTTCCAGCTCAAATTCACCTGTCTTCTGTCGAAAAAGCCCGGGTTAGTCCCTTCGAAAATGCATAAATTGGACTTCGATGGATTTTCAACCAGCTAGGACGACCGGCTGGATGCAATTGCAAGTTTATGCTTGACTCAGAACCTCTTAACGCCCCTGGTCTCCCAAAAGTCCTATGAAGCTTGAGGACCAATGCCAGGGGAACATTAATCGAAGAGTCCGCAGCAAGATGGTGTCGGCCCCGACGACTTATCACGAACTGTTGCTGAGTTTCTCGGCAAATACAACTCCTTACTCCATCAACCAGTATGGGTTCTTAAGGGAAGCAAACTCATCTCTCAGACCATTTTCATAAGATAATCTGACTCAAGATCGCGCGAACAAGAATGAGCGAATTCGCTCTTACGATTCAGACAGCCGATGAAGGACGACTTGTTAGTGAAATCTCGCAACTGACATCTTTTCCAATCAAGATCATCAAAATTGAACTTGTTATCATCGATGAAGATAACATTATACACGATTTATCAAGCGGCACCTTATTGCGTAGCGCAATCTTGTTCCCCAAATTCGTGCTCACGTTTGATCCTACGATCTTGAGTCAATAAACTTCTAAATATGTTCTGAGAGGAGAGAGGGATTCTTTTTGAATCCCACAATGTTGTCGTACTGGTTTATGGAGTGGGGAAACTAACTCAACAGTCTTCCTTCTGAGAAAGCTGAGAAACAGCAGCGAAATAAAAAAGAACTCATGCGCTAGGAAAATTGTTTCTGAAGCGGTTTTTTGCCAGTGAGACCCAGCTATTTTTTTACAAAGGTTCGAATATTGTGCAGTAGTGGAGCTGCCAACGGACTACGAATTCCGTGGTCGAGTCTACGATAGGTTACTACTTTAATCATAAGAAATTCGGAAATTCGTCCTTGTGGCGCAGGAATCAATTTTTGAAGAACCTGTCCTACCGCTGTGGGACACACCATCCGAAGTGCTAGTCTGCGTGTGTCCCACCGGTGGGACACGTGGTCGTGAATGGGTTGAACTTCAAAGAAATCGGACGCGGTTTTCATAAAAGTGATCTTCCTCCTGTCCCAATCATTACCATCCGCCTATCAACCGACGATAAGCGGATCGATTTCCACGAGTTCTTAACTCGTGCAAAACTCTCAAAAATATGCGATTTTCACGCTACAACTACGATACCAACTTGGTTTTGTAATCTTAGGACTTTCAGGAATCGGTAAAATTTTGAAAAAGGCTTTTTTTGTTATTTAGGGATTCCTAAGAAGTTGTGGTTTAAAGACTTGAGAAAATAAGACGCTTGGAACTTCTCAAACAAAAGTAGGCCTCTGATCGTCTGTCCATCATATGTTCTCTAGTTACGGTCCCGATAAATTGGGTACAATTACACTTTACATGACTACACAAGTAACTGAAACTAGTCACGATAATTATTTGTTTACCCTTGGAGTTGCAGACCAACACAGACATTGCTATGAGGAAATACAACCAAACCTCATGTTTCGATGCATTTTTGCCGAAAATTTGCCGTAGAAAAGCGAAAATTTCGGCAAGCGGCAACGGCAAAGCCCAAAAAGGGCCGGCAAACGGCAATTGCCGCACACCCTTGTTTCGCGATCAGCGTGCACTTTGCGGACTGAACGGCAATGCGTAGTTGAACTGTTCTATGTGGATACATCCTGTGTGGATAAATACGCAAGCAACCCTGTTGACTAGAACAACAAATAGTAGACAAAGCTCTATAAAATCATTCGCAAAAAATATGACTCAAGCCCTAATGCCGGGTTTCCTTTTTAGGAAGTCAATTAATGAAGAGGTCAGAGATATGATCTCAACTGAAAACTGCAAGGGTACCGCTGAATTATTACGGATTGAGGGGTACTCAACACTTCAAGCCAGATTTGCCTCAATAGTAGGCCTCCCTCGAATGGAAAGCGACCACCCAAACTGTTTTGCGTCACTAGCAGCAAGGGCAGTTTATTCTCTCTTAAGATATCCTTAAACGCTGCCGAGATGTCGTACGTTCGTGCCGTGGCAGTGTGGAGGAAAGAAGATCATCTCCGTGCAAACCGACGTCATCCCCTCCACGAAGAGGGTTTTTGTCATGGGAGAGGTGTTGGCCGGCCGCAGCTCTCCTTCGGATTCTCCTGCAAAGGGCCGGCGTGGAGAGGAATCCTGGACCCGCTCAGAAGTACCTATGCGCCGCGTGCGGCAAGGATGTTACCAGGAGACATACCAGCGTCCAGTGCTTCGGATGCCAAAGGTGGGTGCATCTCTCCTGTTCGGGTCTCTGTTCTGTGAGGCATCATAACTCTTCTTTTCTATGTGTTTTGTGCTCCTCACCTACCAACTCTGATTCCTCAAACTCCAATCGCCCCCTTTCCATTGTACATATAAATCTCAACGGCCTTCGTGGCAAGCTTTCTGAGCTATCTCTCTTTGCACGTACTTACCATCCAGACGTGATCATGGTTCAGGAAACCAAGCTCTCTCCATCCCCTACAAATCCTCATCCCAATATCCCGGGCTATACTTCTTACCATGCTCCAAGGTCAAATCTTGGCGGAGGAGTTTCCACTTTTGTATTATCTACTCTTCCCTCACACCTCATACCTAACACTCCCACGGACGGTACTCTCGAGTACCTCCCGGTCCATCTCCCCTCAAAACTCCCCTTTCTCTCTTCAACATCTATATTCCCCCTACCACATCATGCCCTCCATCCTATGATCCTATTCTACTCCTCAGGCAGCTTTACGACTGCTCCCTCTCATCTTCGTCTATATTTGCGGGCGATTTTAATGCTCATACATTTTGCTCGTCTCTTGGCTCTGATGCTAGAGGAAGTGACGTCGAGGAATGGGCGGAGGAGTGCGACCTGGTCATACTAAACGATGATCAGCCCACTCGCCTCCCTGCCAACGGCCGATCTTCTAGCCCAGACATAACTCTTGTCTCTTCCAACCTTTCAAACACCTGCTCATGGTCTACCTCGACTACATTGTCTAGTGATCATATTCCTGTCTTTGTGCACATCGATCTCTCAAATTCTCTTGCTCCTTATTCTGGTGTTCGACAACGTTCTTATCTCAATTTAGGCCAAGCAGACTGGTGCCTGTTCAGCGAGGTTGCGCTCCGCCTAGCGGCTGACTATCCGTGGAACGGCAATGTGCATCAAAAAGAGCACCACCTGTCTGATGTAATCCGCCGGGCCATGAAGGCGGCTATTCCTGTTGGCCGCGTTAAGACGTTCTATCCAAACGTCACCAGAGAAATTCTCCAAAAGATTAGGACTAGAGATGCCAGGAGAGCAGCCGACCATCTAGACCCTGTCGTTGCTCAACTCGATGACGAGATCAGAAAAGATCTGGACACGCACAAGAAAGAAGAATGGGAAAAGTTCACGGGACAGTTGGATTTCAAGGCGGACAGTGCAACTACGTGGAAGGTACTACGGAAGCTATCAGGAAAGAGCTCGCCAGCTACCGTATCCACCATTGAATTTGATAATAACGTTTTCAAGACGGGTAAGGAAGCCGCCTACTCTCTTGGAAAAAGCTTCTTTGTCACAAGTACACGGCGTGGTCCGCAGAATAGAGTGACAGTTAGAGAGCTGTGCCGCCTCCCGCTCATGAGCACAGCCGATGCGTACACTGTGGCGCACGTAGAGAAGATCATAAAGGACATGCGGAACTCCAAAGCTGTCGGTCCCGACGGCATTTGTCCTGCTGTACTGAAGAAGCTCCCGACTGAGATCCTCCCACTCGTCGTTGATGTGATTAACACTTCATTCAGCTCGTGCATTATTCCCCAAAACTGGAAGACAGCCAACGTCATCCCGTTGCCGAAGCCAGGCAAACCTCAGTCGTCAGTAAAGGGTTATCGACCCATTAGCTTGATGTCACCTTTCGCTAAGGTAGCCGAAAAGCTCATTGCGGAGAATTTAGCAGAGCATAACGAGAAACAATTGTTTCAACACGGGTTCAAAAGGCTGCATTCTACAACTACTGCGTTGCTAGAAATTACTAGCTATGCAATCGACGGGTTCAACGCTTTGAAGCCATTGAGAACTGTTGCTGTCGCGTTGGATCTCACCAAGGCTTTCGATACGGTTAACCTAGGAATCTTGTCAAGAAACGTTTTGGAGTCGTCGATACCACCGTGGCAAAAGCGCTGGATATCGGCCTTTATCAAAGGTCGACGGGCAAGAGTCATGTTCCAGAACCATGTCTCCAACAGTATTCCTATGGCAGCTGGAGTCCCCCAGGGCGGTGTTTTATCACCAGCTCTCTTCAGTCTGTATCTAGAAGATATGCCTGAACCACCACAGGATATCAAGACTGTCGCCTACGCCGATGATATAACAATCATGTGTCGAGACCGGGATATAAAGGTAGCCGCCACCAAGATCAACGAGTACCTGAAGACGCTGAAGCGGTTCTTCGACGACAAGATGCTAAAGATCTCCGCATCGAAATCATCAGTATCCGTCCTCACAACGGACCCATCCGAGCACAGAGCTCATCCGGAGGTAGAGTGGGATGGAGACCGTCTGCCTGCTGCTCGATTTCCAAAACTGCTCGGTCTTGTGCTCGATCCGTCGCTCAAGTTTCATAAAAATACCGAGCAGAAGCAGGCTGTTGTTAAAGCCAAACTCAATGTTCTCAGGGCCCTAGGCGGTACCTCATGGGGTAGCAGCAAGGAAACGATACTCATGACGTATAAGGCGATTCTTCAGCCAGCCATGGAATACGCCGCACCGGTTTGGCAGCATCTAGTTTCAGAATCTTCCTGGTTTAAGATGCAACGCGTACAAAATGCCGCTCTTCGCATTGCCACCGGATGTGCAAAGAATTCCCCAGTCGAGCATCTGCATGCCGAAGCCCGTCTATTGCCTGTGAAGGAGCACTGTCAGCTGCAAGCCCAACAATTACGAATCAATATTATTAAGCAACCAAACCACCCGTCCTGGAGAGTGCTTAACCCCGTTAGAGAGAGAGCCAAAAGAATGCCATTTGCCGATGCTCCATGCAAAGTCAACTTGCAGAGATGGCACGACTCACAGCAAGAACGACTCCGTCTTTTGCGCGAGGAGCACACCAAGTTCGTACGGTGTCATCTTGAGAAGGCGGCGGTGAATCCTATACTAGGAGAAGTACCGCCCCCAGTCTGCGAATCCGAGACTCAACTCGGAAGAAGGGCTAGATGCACACTGGCATCGTTGCGCTGCGGTCACTCGTCAATGCTCATGTCCTACGTCAGCAAAATCGACAGCAGCAAATCTGATGTCTGTCCGGACTGCGGTACTATCGGCCATGATACAGCACATTTATTTCGCTGTCCGGTGAGACCTACCACGCTGACCACAATGGATCTGTGGACGAATCCACTACTGGTCGCCCAGTTCCTCCGCCTATGACAAAACCCTCGATGTGGCTGCAAAGAAGAAGAGAAGAGAAGATATCCTTAAACAAACCACGTCAAGTTATGATGGCTTCCAAGCAACAAATTCAGACATAATCGAACGAAAAATGCAACCAACCGTCTCGAAAAAAATTTACACGTCCAGTTAACACAAGTGATCACGATATACTGCCCGTCGAGAGCATAACAAGGCACACTGTTCAGTAAGCCAAGTGCTAGTGATAGAGTGAAGAGATATTTCGGAACCAGTTCCACTGATTCAGCCCAGTAATACGGCACCCATGAAAAGCGAGCCACCAACGGATCGATTCTCACATATGCTATTAACTGAAAAAATACATGATTTCGCAATGAAAGAGGCACACAACTTCTTCACACTATGAGAGGGGCAGAGGTGCAGTTGGGTGCATTCTCATTTCATTTTTGTGATAGTGAGGATAAAGGTATGTTTGGCAAGATTGATGTCATCTTATTTTTGGACTTTACTACAAGCAATGATTTCATGATAATCTCATAGCGGAATTTTAAAAGCGATACTAACCTCGTTCAGGTCACCGACGTATAGAACGGGCCTGACTTGGTTTTCCACCGTTATTCTAGCTAATCGTGTACCATTATACAAGGCGGCAAACACACAGACACGTTCTTCAGCTTCATCTCGCTGTTAAATCAACTATCACAATTGTCGGCGAGTACTCAGACAAGTTTACTTACAATTATATAGTGATAAGGAAACACACCAATGCACAACTGGAAGTATTACTGCATGTTGGTTGAGCGGTCACGTATTGGGCTGACAAACAGCTGAACTGGCGAGAATGCTTGCGCTGTTTACGCAAGAGTTCCTCGGTAGGCTGAAATAGGACAGCAAAATAATCCACTTTTTTGCGAACATCTGCCGAGCACTATAGGCTCGGAACAGACACGGTGGTGGTTCATTGGCTTGAATCTCGGGAAGGACAGTTTTCAATACTCAGATTCCAAAAAAAACATTCTCAATGCCAAACTGTTCGTTGAGAATTTCGAACAGAGCTGTGAGGCCAGTAAAACCACCAACCTCCACGGCTCCAACGCGTAATACTCGATGAAGAGAGTGTGCTTTTGTAACCCGATGTTCAGTGATCACATCCAACATAGATTCGAAACACATGTGCGCATGAGTGATATTGGTGAAGTCATCGCAGCAGTGCAATTCGTCAAGAGACATTGAGGTCTGCAATTACCGGACAGTACCTCATCTCATGTGATGGAAGAAAAGATATGTGGAGAGAGCGACCTGTGTCGCTGATGAAGCATCAACAGTAGCGCGAGGAACGCATTGGCCGTGTCTATTCTTCTCCAGATGTCGCACACATTCTCGCCAGTCTTCGTGTTTTCGAACAGCACAACCGTCAATAGAAGTGACGATATTTCCGTGCTCCAAGCCACCGGGACCATGAAGACCAGAGCGTGTGTCCACGCCTAAACCTCTATATATTTTGTAAACCATGGACAAGCAAGTAGGCAGTAAGGCTGGAGAAAGCAGGAGACCCCTTATATAAACTCACTCGACGCATACTTGACCTCTGGTTCCAAATTTACTTTGTTCCCTCGCGCGCTTGTGCGGAGCGAGGGTAGAGACAGCGAGAAAGTGTGGGGAGAAGGAGACGCAGCGCACGCGCGCAGACGCACGCGAAGCCACTCGGAAACAGAGGATACAGTGCGGAAAAACATCCGAGGAAACTTCGAAAACTTTGTCAAATAATGAGAACCGAGGATTATACCAGGATTTTCACACAAAAAAAAATGAATAAACTACCCGAAACGGTGATTCCTCGTCCATGAGTGAAAAACGGCGCTAGGAAATACGGTGTCCATATGAACATTAGATAAGCAACACCAGCCAGAACAATGTTATGCCATATACCACCACCAAAGACTTCTAGACGATGACGTGGATGACTTCGACCTGAAAATGTCCAACAGAATTAAAAATGCGTGAAAATCAGCTCTAGAAGGGCATAGTTTTGAGCCAACATTTTTCAAGCGTTAATTCAGCACTAAGAAAGAAGAATAAACGGCACAGGTATGTGGCGCGAAAACAGCCGATGGAATGTCATCCCACATCCCATCTCCAACATTAATTGAGAAAGAGAAAGTAATTCGAACAAAAATCACTCACGGAGTGAGTCCTGATCAATGTCCGTGAAAGCTCCAGGATACAATCCAAACAAAAATACTCCAAAACCATTTACGCGCACATTGTGTGTTGTTGCCGCCTCAGAATGACCTACCTGAGAGAATAGAAAACATTTCGGAGGAAGCCAGGAGCGGGAACACATTTCTCAGTAGAGCTGATGTTTCTGACAACTGAAAGTACTCTGGCGTGTTTTGTGAACAGACTTTCAAAAGGAGTCGGAGTCCGGCTAAAGGCAAGAAAAGTTCACTAGGAAGAGAAGAACTCTGTAATGTTCTTGTTTGGTCGCGCCGGGTGCGGAAACATTCGAAAACGAAAAACTTCAAAAACAAAAAACGAAAAGTGTGCTTCGAAAATTCTTATTGTCGCAATCTCATTAATTTGGTTTCGTAAAACCTGGCCACGTCACCTAAATACTTCAAATGATCGCAGATTTATGCTTTCTTATAGCGACACCGGAGGTGTGTATACAAGCCTGTTGGTACCTGCTCGTTGGTGCCCCCGCTTCTACTGAACCCAGCAGACGTTTGAGTGTACACAGGGAATGTTCGAGCGATATAGCGAGCGCTGTCCAGACTTCTGAGCTATTTCCATGCACCGTTTGCTGCTTTGCAGGAAACCCGCCTCAAGGATAGACCCGTCATCAACGTCGGAAAGTACACCATCTACTGCGGTAACGCTGACGATAGGGGAGTGGGAGGCTGTGCAATAGCTGTAAGGAAGGATTTCAATGGTATGGTCAAGGAGTTTGGCTCAACGTCGTGCCGGAATGCATTCATAAGACTGCGGGATCACAGAGGATTCAATCTGTGGATAGTGAGTGCTCATGCGCCCACTGAAACCGCCGAGGAAACTCGAAGGATGCGTTTTGTGAGGAACTCAATACGTTGCTGGCCAGGATACCTTGTCAACATGCAGTTGTCGTGGGGATTGACGCAAACGCGAAGATGGGACTTGATCAGGAATCCGAAGTACTCGGTAAATGGTTCTACCCAGTGGAGCAAACATCGGACAATGGCTACCACCTTGTCGACTTTTGTGAACGCAGTGGTCTGATTATTGCATCGAGATTCAAAAGGAATCATCGCCGCCATCAGCTTACGTGGCAGGGACCAACCCAGCTATCTCCAGAAGAGCAGCGGAAGCGGAAGATGACAACTTTGAAACTACAGCTCGACTATGTTCTGACGAGGAATATTCCAGTATCAGACATTCGAAGATCTAGAGCTGGGTGGGATGTCGCATTCGATTCGGATCACCGTCCTGTACTGTTGATGTTCACTGCGAGGATTCCTAAGAGAAAGCGAGGGGCTAAGTCTTTCCAGAAGACTGATATGACAAATCTCAGGGATGAAGAATGCAGAAGGAATTTTCGACAACGCGTTTTATTCACATCGGAGTACAAACGAAGAAGAAACTTTGCGACGCGGATTCTTTTGTCAAGTGCATCCAGGACGCTTCGAAAGAGGCGTTCCCGGTTGTACAGCCTAAGAAGAAGTTCGCCTACGTCTCAGAGGACGTGGAATTCTTGCGCGTTTTTATTTCAGCGCCAGCGGTCACGGTGAGGTGACTGCTGACCGATGTCTCTCTCTCCGTGCTATTGGTCAGCAATAGCCGCGACGCGGCCGCAGCATTGAATCACAAGTCTCTCTAACACACCGGTCAACGCTACGTGGTTACGGTAACGTGGCGTGTTGCAGTGGAGTGTACAGTATACATAGTATCCGAAACACTCCTTTTCGGATATCCGGCCGGATATCCGACATTCAGATAATCCGATGTCCGAAAATTCGAAAAAACTCATTATCTGAATCGAACCAATATCCGGGAAATTTAAAACCGACATTATCTGAATCGAAACATTATCCGAAGAGTCAAAAATTCGGGTAAAATTCCGGATAAAATCGGATAATTTTCGGATGAAATTGGATAAGATTGCACTAGGCCACGACCATTTTCCGTATCGCCTTCTATTTAGTACATCAACCCAGGATTTTCCTCCTTCCGAAATCGGAAGAGTCGTTGCGGCGCGGGAAAATGGGCGTGGTCAATAGAGATGACCAAGTTTCTTTGTATAGTTGCTTTGCATACCCTTTCTTGCTAGTTGTCCACAAAAAACCTGTGTATGGATAATACTGTGCCTCCCCGATAGAGTAATTGAAGAGTTGTTTTCATATTTTTATTAATATGCATATACATATGAAGCTTGAAGTTTGTATGTGAACATGCTGCGAATGCAATGAAGTACTACTGTTTGCCGAATTATGGATGTTTTCAAAGGCTTGCCTTGACTACCTGGTTTATTTTTCACCGTTTTGCCTCACCTTCGTTCCGAAAATATCCGACCGGATATCCGTATCCAAATCATTGGAAAAATGGCATTATCTGAATCAATTCATTATCCGAAAATTTGAAAAAGCGCATTATCTGAATCGAAAAAATATCCGGAAAATTTAAAATCGGCATTATCCGAAAAATTATCATCGGATAACTAGTATAGTGTACAGAGGTGTACGGACGTCGCGCGCGGCGTCGCGGCTATTCGCACGGGGCTCTCATTGGATCCTTCCATATAATAAAAGAATCGGAGCACAGAGTACGACCACCTGGGCCTCCATCACTATTGCACTATTTCGTCACATCTCTAACCACTCCAAAACAGTATTGAGCTGCATGTGCATTTCAGTTTACCAAAACCTTCAAAGTATAGTTAGGCTCATACGATTGTGCACTCATTTAGGGGAAGGTTGGAGGATTCCGTTTTTCGGCTCTCAACATTCTGCCATCGAAATAGCCAAAAAAATCAGCGAGCAGTTTGAGTACTTTTCCTTTCTTCAGTCAAACGACTTCACCCTCATTACGTGGAAGAGATTCGATTCTCGGCATCACCTGGGGTCACAACCTTCGTGCGTTGGTGACACGACAACATCATTGACGTGACTTATAACCACCCCCGGACTTTAAACCCCGCCCCAAACCCGGTATGGAAGGAATTCAATTATCATTGAAGGCTGAAACACAAAATTTTTGAAGGCTGAAAAACAAAATTTCAAGAGAATTCAATGCATGTGTATGGAATTTTACCATTGTCGCAAAGAAAGCGGTTTTCATGGGCGATTTTGGTAAGTTGAAAGGAGTGCAGTTAGGCTAAGTCCCTGCAAAAGCGGTTTTTGATTATTTTAATATGGGGCTCTGGAAGTTATGGGGCGGGTGCGGACCGGCGACAAAACGACATTGAACAATAGTCATTGTTCAGTTACTGTTCCACTCCAAGAACGAGGTAATGCATAAAAGCCTAGAGGCTTCTGATTAGGGATGAGGGGAAATCTTTTTCGAAACTTCGGGAAGCGGAAATCGGAACGACCATTTGAATTTCGGAAATCGGAAATCTGAAGGCCAAAAGCCATTGGAAATCGGAGAATCGAGTAATCGGAAAAAAGTTCACCTGGATAGATTCCAACCACCCATGGTGGCTGTATGTACCTACCCTACTTCTAATCTAATGAGCCTTCAAAACTGTTCTTAATCTCTAGCTGGGAGGAGATCTCCTCCCAATGAAAAGAGTTAATGAAGCTTAATCTTCTTTCTCATTTTTCACGAAATTCGGATACACGACAAAAACCGAGAATCCAGACTAACACTGCTCAAAACTCGCTTCAATTAAGTATTTTCGGGTAGCACACTATAGATATCATGACTTCGAGACAACACTCACAAATTGACTGTAGCCCAATAAGATATCATTTCATGTATTGTAACTCGAATAGTGAGTGTAACCCTTCCATAACAATAACAACAAATATGTAGACCATTAGTATTGCCACAAGTGGACGAAAGTGCAGATGGGCAAAAATTCTATAATAGGTAATGCCCCCTTGCTAAACATGGTCTAGCGGATGGGCAAGGCGCGCTCATTGCGGCGAACAGTGCGGAGTTCGCGACACCACCGGCAAACAGAGTTTCAATCGTGCGTCTGCCCTTCGCAGACCCGTCCAAGTTTTTACACCACCCATTCCGAGAATATATCATGCGTTCACTCTGTTCCGACTGTCTCCACCTAAGCATAAACACGGCAGGACCCTATAAGTTTCAACAAAATCTATGGCCAGTCACCGCCATAATTTTTGATCAATCTGAACCCTGTCATACATACCAGCGCGCTACTACAGCACTCTGCAGTTACGCAATCACGTTACTTACGCAGTTTCCTTTCTACGGTAATCATGAAAACTGGAGCAATTTACAAAACAATTTAGGGTTCGCGGACGCGGAAACAACCATAAATTTATTGTTTTGAATTACGGCGTGGCAGAAACTGTAAGAGGCATGACTGGGTAACCGCAGGTGGGGGGGGGGGGGGGGAAGAACAAAGTTTCTTGGGACTCTCCATTGGCTGACACGATCGGGACAGATTATAGGGAGCAGAAGCAGCAAAAACTAGCGTTCAGTAAGTGCAGTCTGAAGCGGTACTGCTTCAGACTGCTTCAATAATCGCTACACAGGAGAATTTAGATGAAAGTTTTCCTGCGGTGTCTTCCTTTTTTTCTCAGTTGTTTTTTTAGATTTTTGTAATGTGGAGAATGCAGTTCTGTTAGCCTAAAATTTGAAAACCTTACTAAATTCTCTATTGAGCTAGGAACTCCAGCTATGGTGTCACATTTTCATATTCACCTACAACGGCCTTTTTCGGACTTGACCTGTAATCCACTCGTCAAAGGGGATCTTAAATTTTTGTTATGAAGAATTTTGAACGAATCGTTTGTAAATCACAAATATGAAGGGAAGACTGCGGGAATTTGCGAAAATTTGCTGTATCAGACTGTAAGTAGTGTCGTTATCAGTGTGAAATTACGGTCTGGAGCTGCGCACTGCCGCGTTTGAGAAGGCCCGCCACACAAAGTTGTGCAAGGATCACGGGCAAATTTTTAATTCGTCTGTAAAAGCAGTCCTGAGTGAAATGCAGTTCCAAAAAGTCTTTAAGTGAAATAGAAATCATTAATTGAAATCTCAGGACAGGAATGTGTATTGTTTTCACACATTACTGGACCTCTATGCCAGTGGCAGAGTTGTGGCGGGCCATTGATATCAATCGTGTAGAGATAGTGCACGCTTCAGTTAATGGGGATTTTCTCGAATAGAAATGGTAACTGCATTTCTACAAATCTTGAGGAGCAGGACATCGTAATATAAGACTCCCGGGACTTTAATACCCACCACCGTCCCCCGTTTCAGGTGTTTTAAAGTTACTATGAAACAGAGTTTTTTGCTTCGCTAGTGCTCGCAAAGCGACGCTTTGGCCGGGGTTGTCCTGACCGTGAGAGATTTAAATTATTCAGAAAAGCCACACAGTTTCCGGACAGAGCGCCGCGAACCCCCCGGCTTATGGTTCCCGGACAAAGCGCCGCGAAGCGGCGCTTTGGCCGGGGTTGTCCTGACCGTGAGAGATTTAAATTATTCAGAAAAGCCACACAGTTTCCGGACAGAGCGCCGCGAAGCGGCGCGAAGCCCCCGGCTTATGGTTCCCGGACAAAGCGCCGCGAAGCGGCGCTTTGGCCGGGGTTGTCCTGACCGTGAGAGATTTAAATTATTCAGAAAAGCCACACAGTTTCCGGACAGAGCGCCGCGAAGCGGCGCGAACCCCCCGGCTTATGGTCCCCGGACAAAGCGCCGCGAAGCGGCGCTTTGGCCGGGGTTGTCCTGACCGTGAGAGATTTAAATTATTCAGAAAAGCCACACAGTTTCCGGACAGAGCGCCGCGAAGCGGCACGAACCCCCCGGCTTATGGTTATCGGACAAAGCGCCGCGAAGCGGCGCTTTGGCCGGGGTTGTCCTGACCGTGAGAGATTTAAATTATTCAGAAAAGCCACACAGTTTCCGGACAGAGCGCCGCGAAGCGGCGCGAACGCCCCGGCTTATGGTTCCCGGACAAAGCGCCGCGAAGCGGCGCTTTGGCCGGGGTTGTCCTGACCGTGCGAGATTTGAATTATTCAGAAAAGCCACACAGTTTCCGGACAGAGCGCCGCGAAGCGGCGCGAACCCCCCGGCTTATGGTTCCCGGACAAAGCGCCGCGAAGCGGCGCTTTGGCCGGGGTTGTCCTGACCGTGAGAGATCTAAATTATTCAGAAAAGCCACACAGTTTCCGGACAGAGCGCCGCGAAGCGACGCGAACACCCCGGCTTATGGTTCCCGGACAAAGCGCCGCGAAGCGGCGCTTTGGCCGCGGTTGTCCTGACCGTGAGAGAATTAAATTATTCAGAAAAGCCACACAGTTTCCGGACAGAGCGCCGCGAAGCGGCGTGAACCCCCGGCTTATGGTTCCCGGACAAAGCGCCGCGAAGCGGCGCTTTGGCCGGGGTTGTCCTGACCGTGAGAGATTTAAATTATTCAGAAAAGCCACACAGTTTCCGGACAGAGCGCTGCGAAGCGGCGCGAACCCCCCGACTTATGGTTCCCGGACAAAGCGCCGCGAAGCGGCGCTTTGGCCGGGGTTGTCCTGACCGTGAGAGATTTAAATTATTCAGAAAAGCCACACAGTTTCCGGACAGAGCGCCGCGAAGCGGCGCGAACCCCCCGGCTTATGATTCCCGGTCAAAGCGCCGCGAAGCGGCGCTTTGGCCGGTTCGCTAATATTCCGGACCTTTTCAACTTCCTCACACATTGGTGGGGAATTCCCGTGAAGAGTTCGTCTAGTATAGTTCGTTATCAGTCGGTTGAGAGGAGAACGGAGAAGATTTTCAAACATTTCTCCTTGATTGGCGAGGGTAAAATTTCTGATGATGCTTTTCGGTTGTCATGAAAACATTGGTTTCAGGAATGTACATCTGACGACTTTTCTATCCTGATGTATTGCTGCTGCCGCCTTGAAAGTGGTGCCGTCTGCACGACCGTTCAAGGCTATGGTGGCGTATCAGTGGTTATCATAACGGTCTTCTCAAAAGCAAGGACTGTTTTGAGCTTTTACGTACAATATTCATCTGCCACCTTCAGCAAAAAAACCCTCTTCGAAGTCACTAAATTGAGACTAGAGCTGGAAGCCCTGTTGCTACGAAGGTTGTCAAAAATAGGGGCACGTGCTCATATAAACAGCCCTGCTTTAGCCCATCCGAACCACAACAGCTTTAAAGACATTGTAAATGGAAGCAAATGTAGCCTTTTTGACGTAATCGTACGTTTTCCTCATGAAGTACTCTCTATAAAACGTCGTAATTCACATCATTCGAGACGCGAGCGGCGCGTGCAACGTCTCAGCCTCCGTCTGCCCCCCGCTTTCTCGTTGTCTCTAACCTCCGCTCCGCACCTGCACGCGTAGGAACAATGTGAATTTCGCCGTATTATAGCCTGTACGTGTGAAATAATCGATGCGGAAAACGTGCTCTGATAACAGCGCTGCCCATACACCTCTGTTCACTCCTGTGCAACAAGCCATGCTACCGTAACCACGAAGCGTTGGCCGGTATATTAGAGAGGCTTGTCATTTAATCGGGTATCTATAAGAGTGCTTCAATTCAATCATTTTCAGTTGTTCGCACCAAGCAAACCTAAGATGTGTTTTGATTAGAAAAAAAAATGATAAAATCGATCGATGCATGCAGCCCACGGCCGGGCATGATCATCGATGATCACGCTCGGCGCTCAAAGCTGTACAAAAATTTACGACAGGGAAGTTGTTACCTTTGGAACAGCGGAGAACTGACCACGATTCACATCAGAGTAGCAGACTCTAGAAAAAACCGAAAAAAATCACATTTTCGTTTAATCGTCATTCATTTTTTTTTCGCCAGAAGCGCGAAAAACGAAAAACTGAAAAACGCGCACCCCTGGTCGTACTCTGGCCATGTTTTAAGCAAATACTCAAGCCATACCACTAAGGTCAGTCACTACAAACTTCTTCACAAACTTGAATCTCTAGGAATACGCGGGCAACTACGGAACTGGTTGAGATCATACTTGCACAATAGAGATATGACGGTCAAAGTAGGGGAGGCTTATTCTGACCGTCACTTGTGTCCAAGCGGTGTACCTCAGGGCGGAGCTCTTTCGCCACTTCTATTCCTTGCAAACACAGCTGTCGAAGTACTGCTGTCGAAGTAAAGATGTTTGCAGACGACATCAAGATATACTGTGCGTATGATTTGAATGGTCAAAATACAGCTCATGCTAATCTGTGCCTCTCAATTCAGAGAATGCTGGAGTGGTCCTAAGAGTGGGAACTTCCTGTCAACCTGTCCAAAACAGTCTTCTTTCACTTGGGTCCTACTTCGCCCTTGGCATACAATGTGGATGGCTATAGCTTGAAGATGGAAACTTGTGTCAGGGATCTCGGTATTTTGATCGATAACTTACTGAACTTGGGCAAACACGTAGATAGCGTTGTAAACAAAGCTACAAGAGCTCTGTTTATGATTTTAAGAAATGTTCAAGTTAATGAGCCTTCAGTTTTAACCACGTTGTACAAAACCTATGTTTTACCCCATCTTGAATACGGGTCACCCGCATGGAATCCAACTATGAAAAAGCAGACCCGGATGTTGGAAAGAGTTCAACAAACATTCACAAGATTGGTATTTTATCGAGTCTTCCCGAATTCAAACTACCCTGAGGAACTTCCCTCTTATAGAGATCGTCTCCGCGCGCTCAATATGAGAAGCCTGAAGTACAGAAGAGTGGTGCATGATTTGGTCTTCTGCTTCCGCCAGAGTCAAGCGGGGTTGCGAAATTTCGCAACGGAGAGGGAAGGGGGGTCGCAAAAATTCGGATCTAAAATAAGAATTCGGTCAAGATTCTTTTTTTTTGTCGAAAATGTACCAGAAATTCTCGATTTTTGTTCACCAAAGGGAAGGATCGTAGCATTGCTCAGCTTTTAGACGCTTGAGCCCGACTACTGAACGAATTTTCGATGTCTGAAAGATTTAGTAATCAATTATAAACTGCCCAGAAGCGCGCCTCAGGGGGGAGGATAGCAAATATTCCGAAAAAAAAAATGCTGACGGGGACTAGCTCCGATTTCGAAAAATTACGCAACGCCCCGCTTGAGCATTGCTTCCGCATTATTCGCATGGAAGTAAGACTCAGAGCTAGTAAGTAAAAGTATGGTCGCATTGGTGAAGGGTGTAATGAGACTTGCGATGACTGCAGCCGGCTATCTTTTGAAATGTTGATACTTTTTTCCGAGCTCTTAGCAAATACTGCGGACATTTTGTGCTTTATGGGAACCGCTGATAAATACCGACCTATTTTCATGAATTGGTTTCGAATTTAGAGTGAGTGTTCCCGCTTGAACTGTATTTTCTCTCGGAAAAATTATTGCGAAACTGCTTCTTTACTTGCCGCAGGCTGGTTGGCCACCTTACCGGTCCCATGTGGGAAGCCAGTAAACCCATGACCCGAAGTTCCGGTAAGGTCCAATGTGCCATAGCTGGCTGGCACGGCAACCTTAGCTTCGTTGGCCTGTAGAGAGATGAACTCCCACGGGCATTTTCATTTTGAAACGAAATTTTAAAAAAAAATATGCTCACGCATATTCAACCATTTCTGCAAAATGTGCCGGTGTTTCGAACTTCGATGCCTCTTAGTTCTTTTCACTACCGTTGCTGTTGTCTGCATTGATCTAGTTGCCGATGGTTTTATTGATTTTTGTTTTCCTGAGCATGGAATATATTTCTTCTTAATGGTCAGCTAGTTGTTTATTGGAGCGTTCTACGGAACGTAATAAATAAATAAATAAATATTCTTTCCATAACATCTCGAGTAAACCGCACTTAATTGCATATCAATGAAGAAGTTCTTTTTCCCAATATAACTGAAGGGTTCAAGACATTTTCACAAGATTCTTCACGTTTGCAGATGCGACGAACGCTCAGGACAATATACTTCTTAGTTAGCAGAGAATACGCATTGAAAACATGCAAAAAAAAACCTCATGCAGTAAAGCCGCCACAGCCAATACTATCACAAAAATCGGGATATGACTCCATGGCAGATTTATTCCAGGAATAATCGGGATGAGACCTTAATCAATGAATCATCTAAGAATCTCAAAAAGCAAATAAAAACGAGAGAGTAACCTGTTTCCGAACCCGTGGACCCGTCAAGTACGTCGTATTCCTCCGCGGCTGGCAGTGGAAGATCATCAACCTTTGAGACCTAAAAATGAATTAATCTTTTAGCGGAAATTAAACCTACAAAAGTAGAGAAGAAACTAATGAACAGGACTCAGGCAGGGTCAAGCGGGGCGTTGCGCAATTCTTCAAAATCAGGGCGACCCCCACCATCAAAAACTTTTTTCGTAATCGATAAATTTTTTGCGCCCCCCCCCGTGGCGCGACTTCTGATCAGTTTATATTTGATTACTGTAACTTTCAGACGCCGAAAACTCGTTCAGTAGTCGGGCTCAAGCGTCTTAAACCTGAGCAATGCTACGATCCTTCCCTTTGGTGACCAAAAATATTTAATTATTTATTATATGCACAAAAATTGTTCGAAGCTCCTCAAATCACACTTTACTGGTGAGCTTTCGCCAATAATGGCATCGTCAGACCTTGAAAATATTACAATATGTTCGACCTAGGTGTGCAAAACATCAAAGTTAAATACATACCGGCTGAAGACACTTTGAGCGGCCGAGGGGTAGCTTGAGCGAGCTAAACACAGGTGTCATAGCGTTGGAATTGGGATGAGGAGCAGACGCTAGAAACCCACCCCTGGTGTATGCAAGTGTGCTTAGAACTACCCCCGAGATGGAAAGGGCCGCCAGCGGGTGCGCGATGTCACAGTATCAGTCTCAACAGATCATTCAGTTCTTCCTTTGCGTTGATCTCTGGTTGTATTCGTTGGATTTCCCTTGCCTCCATTATGTTTCTCTCCAGCGGCCGTATCAGATGTTTATGGAAAACAGTCACGTCAAAAAGAGGAGCGTCTTCCTCTAAGTGCCTTCTCGTACGGTGCTTTGAGAGACTGCTGTTTGGGTAGGCGGCTGGGTTGGACAGTGCTCTGCGATGCTCATCCAGTCGAAATTTCAAAGGCCTCATTGTTTCGCCGACATAACATTCTCCACATCCTCGACACCGCATCAGATATACTGTATCTCGGAGCTCACAGATTTGTTCTGAGAGGCAGTATCGGCATGACTGCGCCTGACATTTTCTTTCATACATTCTTGTGGATGTGAAGAGATCTTTCAGAGTTGGCGGTGGTCGGAAGACCAAACGAATAGGCAGCTTGCAATTTTTCACTTCACGGTTGACCTCCCGAGCCATCTCATCATGGACAAATGGTAAAGCAAGGGTGATTCCATCGGGTGCTTTGTGTGGAACCCACGTATTGAGATTTTCGTGCAGATATCCATTATTTGGAAGAATATCTTCTACTAGCGCATCAACAGCAGGATCCACAAACGATCCGAGCCTTTCCTTGGTCTTCAGCAGATTCCGGACAACGTTTGCCTTCATGTAAATTGGATGAGCACTCCTCGAGTGCACCAGTATGTTCGATGACGCCGCTTTTTTGAACCACACGTTTTCCTTTCGGCTTTCGACGATGCGAATCTTCGTATTGAGGAATGGCAGAAAACCATTCCTATCTGGCTTCTCCACCGTGAAAGATATATTGGTATCCTGTGTGTTCAATCGTTCTAGTGTCGAATTCAATTCCTCTTCAGTCGTAGCAATCACAAATACGTCATCAATGTACCGTTTGTAGTACAAAATACTACTGGTGAGTGACGCCTTCTCAATGTGATCGAGGAATATGACTGCCAAGACCGGAGCTATGCGGTTCCCCATGGCCAATCCACGTTTTTACCGGTACATCTTGTTGTCGAAGCGGAAGATGCTGCACTGAAGGGTAACTCCGATGAGATTCCTGACTTCTGTAGCGTTGAATCCCATCATTGAAACATCTTGACGATTTTCTTCGAGAAGTCGTAGCACTGCTTCGATGGCATCTGCGTTGTTTACGTTGGTGTAAAGTGATACCACATCGAAGCTGGCGTAAGAGGCCGAACTGGGTACTGGGCATTGACGAAGCGTGGAAAGAAATTCATCAACGTTGACAATATGTGCGCCGACGTATTGTAGAAGTGGTGTAAGAAGCTGTACTGGAAGCCAGCTTAATCTGTCGAAAGGGCCTCCACAGCATGAGATGATGGAACGGGTTTTGATCTCAGTCCAGGATCCGAGATGCTCAACCTACGCGTGGTGGATCTGTGGAGTCGACTACCAAGATCAAGGAGACTCATCAAACGGGCATCAACAACTCCACGAGGAGTTTTTTCTGTATGGGAGTGCAAATGGCTGGCTGCTGCACTCCTTCGTATTCTGTTGTTACGAGCTGGCATTGAGTGGAACCCGAGACCGAGAAGCAAGACTCCACGTTATCCCTGCTGTAATTGTGGATTATCGGCTCAACATGCAAGCGTCCAGTGCGGTGGTTGCCTCGGCTGGGTACACCTCAAATGCTTGGGGTTAACCAGCTATAATGACTACACTGATGCTTATTGTTGTACTTCTTGCTCTAACTCTCCCCCTAGTGTTCCTCTTCATAGTCTAGACATTTTTCAATTCAATATCAATGGCCTGCGTGCCAAACTTGCTGAACTCACATTGTACATTGAACGCTCTCATCCAGATGTCATTCTCCCTCAGGAGACAAAACTTAGCCCAACATCTTCCCTACCCCGCCTCCCCGGTTATACGTCTTACCACCTTCCTCGCACATCTCATGGTGGAGGCGTTTCTACGTTTGTAAAATCTTCTATACCTTCTCATCCTATTACTCTCCCTAATGATAATGTTGTGGAATGTATTGGTGTTCATGTTGTTTTGCAAAGTTGCCCTATAGATATTGATAAGGTTTATATTCCCCCTGTCTCCTCGTGTCCTAGTTCGTTTGACCCCACTCCATTTTTGCATTCTGTACACTCTGCCCTCCCATCGTCTTCTGTTGTCATGGCTGGCGATTTTAATGCTCACTCCACATCCTGGTTCTCCTCTCTAGATCCCGATGACAGAGGGGAACTACTTGAGCTTTTTGCTGAGGATTGTGACCTTGTAGCCATTAATGAGGACGCTCCCACTCGCCTTCCATCCACGGGCAGGCCGTCCTCTCCTGATGTCACTTTTGTATCATCTTCTCTTGCTGTTTCCTGTAACTGGTCCATTGCTATAGCTATGGCCAGCGATCATGTACCCATATGTGCTTCATTGGATTTGTCGCTCAATAGTCACCTGGCACCCTTCGTAGGCTCGCGTAGCAAATTGTACACCAACTATCGTAAGGCTAACTGGGTCATGTTTAAGGAGGTGTTACTCAGTCGGGTTGCCCACTATCCGCTTACCGGCTCCGTTCATGAGAAGGACAAGTTCATCGTTGATGCCATATGCAATGCCTCCAGAATGGCAATTCCTACAGGGCGCGTTAGAACGCTTCATCCTAACGTTCCCAGAGATGTCCTGGAGCTGACCGAATTACGGGACGAGAAACGCCGTGCTGATCCTGGAGATCCCAGCATTCAACTACTGTCTGATGAGATCACCAAAAGGCTGAATGATTACAAGCGGACGCGATGGATGGAGTTCACTGAATCCTTGAATTTCGCCACTGATTCAAAGAAGACTTGGAGCATTCTTAAGCGGTTATCTGGGAAGAAATCGGCAGCGGAGCGCAACATGCTGGAGTTCCCTTCAGGGAAATTCGAGTCCGGATTCAAGGCTGCATGTCGACTTGGAAAACACTTTGCTTCTGCGACGTCCCGCCGTGATCATTCCAACAGGCTCACTCTCCGCTCTATAAGGAAGCTCAGCCGACAAGATGTACCTGCCATAACTGCCTCTGAGATGTCTTCCCTCATCAAGTCCATGAAGAACTCGAGAGCCGAGGGACCCGACGGCGTGTCAGCCGTCCATCTCAAGCACTTGCCGGAACAGTACCTTGAACTACTTTGTGATCTGGTCTACTCGTCATTCAGCACAGGTGTCATTCCTGCAAGATGGAAGCAAGCAATTAATCTACCGATCCTCAAGCCTGGCAAACCAGAAGATCAAGCAACTTCGCATCGACCCATCTCCCTTTTGTCCCCTATTGCTAAGTTAGCGGAGAAATTTATTAACCCGCACCTCCAAGAAGCATTGCGACATAACGTGCATCAACATGGCTTCAAGAAGGCCCACTCTACCATCACGGCACTCACGTCCATCACAGAACACATAATTGCTGGCTTCAATATGAAACCTCCAGCTGGAAGAAGTATAGTCGTGGCAGTTGACTTAACCGCTGCCTTCGATAATGTCAGTATCCCTCTGCTGTCTAAATCGATTCTGGATTCTACTATTCCTGACTGGTGCAAAAGATGGACTGATAACTTTGTCAAGAATCGTTCCATTCGTGTGAAATTTAATGGACACTTCTCGAAGTCTGTGCCCCTGAAGGCGGGCGTCCCACAAGGAGGAGTTTTATCTCCCAGCCTGTTTTCTTTGTATTTGTCTGATGTGCCGAAGCCGTCACCAAACATCCACTTATGCCTATATGCGGATGACATCACTATTATTTGTACTGACCCTGTCATCGATCGAGCCACTGCTGAGATGAATAAATACCTCGTCAGTCTGGCTAAGTTCCTGGAATCGAAGCAGCTAAAGGTCTCTCCAACGAAGTCCAGCGTTACTTTGTGCACTACAGCGACAGCCGAACACAAGCTGCATCCCAAGGTTCTTTGGGAAGGAAATATGCTGCCCTTATCAAAACACCCTCGACTACTTGGTGTATTCCTGGACCCGTCACTACGTTTTCATGAAAATACACGTATTCGAACTGCTGCTGCCAACACACGTAACAACATCCTACGTTCGCTAGCAGGCACTACATGGGGTAGCTATAAGGAAATCCTGCGAACCACCTACAGGGCTATGGTGCAGCCGGAGCTGGAATATGGAGCCCCAATATGGTCAAGACACCTGTCGGAAACCTCTTGGAGCAAACTTCAGCGTGCACAGAACACTGCTCTACGCGTGATCACTGGATGCCCTCGATCCACATCGGTATCTCATCTACAACAAGAGTGTTCGCTGCTTCCTGTAAAGCAGCATTGTCAACTCCAGTCGCAACAGTTCCATGTTGGCATTGTAAGGAATTCCACACACCCCAATTTCCCCCTACTGTCATCTGGTCCCCATTTTCGACATATACGCTCGCCACTTCATGCTGCAGTCTCTGTCTTGGATCGTCAACGTTGGGCGACGTCGGAGCTCAATCGCGTCAGACTGCTGCAAATGGAGCACACCCGATTCGTCAGAGAATACCTTTCCAGTGCTCCCCTAAATCCGATTCTTGGTGACGTGCCTCCCCCGATCAATGACAGCGAAATGGACCTACCCAGACGTATACGCGTCATCCTGGCAGGTCTACGTTGTGGACACTCCTCTTACCTCAAGGCCTTCGTCCATAAGATCGACTCGTCGATCCCTGACGAATGTCCCGACTGCCACTACCCAGGGCATGATTCATTTCATTTATTTTCATGTCCTGCAAGGCCGACATCTCTAACAGTTATGGATATGTGGAAGAACCCGTGCGATGTGGCTGCCTTTCTACACCTATGAGGAGAAGCTCTATGTGGCCGATAAGAAGAAGAAGAAGATCTCAGTCCATGAGAGGGACATCATATCGGCGGTTGACGGTATCTTGTGAGTCTTCACTAAATTATACAGCACTGGCACCGTTGGCGCAGTGTTGTGTAGCCGGGCGGCAACTGAGAAACCTAGCCGGCTCTTCACAACAGTATTGATCGTGTTTGCGACTCGTTTGCATGTTTCTTCGCATGCTGAATACGTGGTTTCCTCGTATAATGAGCGATCCAAAAGGGCTTCATTACTGATCCTTTTATCCAGCGCCTGTGGCATGACCACGAAAGAGCCGCATTTATCACCAACAGTATACCTCAGTCTGTTCTTAGCACTCAGCAACTTCTTTACTCGACTCCGTTCAGGGGATTGTTAGGTTTGATGGGTATGGTCTCGCTGCTGCGTTTTGGTAGATTCGTTGAACAGCATATCCAAAATTTGCGATTGCCAAATCCAAATGGCGGGAAGGGGGAGGAAGTTGAATTCTTGTTCCTTTGAACAGTATATATATATATATATATATATATATATATATATATATATATATATATATATATATATATATATAATATATATATATATATATATATATATATATATATATATATATATACAGTATATATATATATATATATATATATATATATATATATATATATATTGAGGATTTCTGGGATATCTTCACTAAATTTGCATTTTGGACCGAATTTTTGCGATCCCCCAACCTTCATTTTCGGGCCCAAAATTTCGCAACCCCACTTCACCCTAGACTCAGGTTGATGTGAGAAGACACTAACTGCACAGAAAGTCGACGTAGAAGGGTTAGCAGAAAGACCTCAGAAGGCGTTACCTGTTGGATTGCATGTGGAATAGATCGGTATGGTGCCACCTTGGGCCGGAGTGATAACAGATACGACGTATCTGAAAAGAAATCTAGGTGGAATGCTATAAGATTATAGAAGCTGTAAAAAAGAAAGACTGACACATCAATAAAAAACAGGTTTCGATGAAACATACCACGATAAAGAAGATGCGAGAGATAAACAGTGATTCCAACTAAAGAAATGACGGCAACCACAGCTCCAATTGTGAACCACAACGACCTCAACCTTCGACTAACAGGTAACTCCTTCGAAGCCGAAAGGTAGACAGCCTCGTTGTACCGTGATGTGTAAAAACGCAGCTAAAATGGGGCAATAAAAGAACGAATACCAAAACACATTATCGTGGTAAGTTTGACAAGAATAGCCAGAAAGGCGGTTGATGACTAACGAAGAGGTGCGTCAGCAAAATTTGAACTTCTGCGCTCTCAAAACACGATAGCCCGTCACGCTACTCAATTTCTGGCAATTAGTCATCAATGAATAAAGTAAGTGGTGAGAAATTTGAGAAGTCATCTTCATTTTGTCAACTAGGGAAGCCCCGTGGCGCTTACTTGGCGTGGATTAAATAGAAAGTTGAGCACCAAACAAACCACAAGGCGCTATCTTACATTAAGCTCGCACAGACAGCGGGTGGTCGTCTCGTGGCGCCTAACTCCGAGGAGGGCGGGCAGATCAGTGGGAAGGGTTGTCGCATCTATTGGTCGAGGCGACTTTGGCAATCAATAGCGCTGTCTAGCCCTTTCCACTGATCTGCCCGCCCTTTTCAATGTCCGGCGCCACAAGACGACATCCCACATACAGCTTATTGGAGAAGCAATCTAGAACATAAACTCGCGCCAGGGCTCCATGATCTATTGTGATTTGGGAATTGACAAGGAACTACCGCATCCTAGTATGTCTTCGTTCGCCAATGCATTTTTACTGACTTTCACTGTCATTTCGCTGACCTGAAATGGCGCCACCTCCAAACCATATTTCGTCGCGAAATTCACATACGGAGTGAAGTTTTTGATTCGCAGAACGTAATCAAGGAGAAATATCGAGCTCCATGAGATCAAGAAGTAGCTTAGCGCTGCAGTGAACAGCATCGACTTCACAAAACACCACTTTCACAGCGATTTCCGTCTCATTCCGAAGAATAAGTTGGGCAACCTGGAAATGGTTATGTCAAAGATGTGAATATTACCCTTTTCCACATCTGAACGGAACATTAGTATGTCTTCACAGCAGGGCTGTGCGTAATTACGAATTACGGGCGTTTTTGGCAATTTTTTTACGACTTACGAATTTTCGGACCAAAATCGTAACGAATCGTAACAAAACGTCAAAAGGTGGTTGAAGGAACAATTCAAATTCTGCGGTCTAGTGCATATATAAATTGAACACTTCATTTTCCAGATATATAATTTTTCTTTCCAATTTCAGCTACCTTATCCTGACATTCCCAGCCGAGTGTGTTCAGCAGTAGAAATGTAATTGTTGATAACGAGATTTAGGTATTAACGATCGCTCCGCTTCTCACACTGACCGGCCCAAACTTATTATTTGGTTCCAACCTTTCATAGTTCCACATGCCATCTAGGTCGGTAAAGCCGATCTTTATAGGTACTTACTTCTTTGGAATGCTCTCGCCACATGATAAACACGAGGGACGCAGACCTTTGGTGGAGCTACAGTCGATATCGGAGCGAAAATCCGGTCTGCAGTTGCAGACAACCGCTGTCGCAACACATAGTGCAAATAGAATCATGTTAGGACCACGAGGTTCTGGCACGATTGATCATCGCCCAAGTACGACTATCTGCAAGCTCTCTGCAATTTGGAAAAAGCGGTCGAATGCAACTGCGAAAAGCATTTTCATTCCTATATAAACAGTAAATATGGGGCTCGGCTCTGAAACGTGGCTGGCTCACGGAGCAAATAAAGGTTGGAGCCCAACACAATTTGTTGCAGAATGTTGCGAAGATTACAAAAACAACCTTCCCCACGCACCCATCTTTAGCTGTCTAAAAGGTGCAAGCAAAAACTGGTATGTCGAAAATTCAAAACTGCTAAAAATTCGGGAAAATGTTTTTCTTACCTGAAAACACCATGAGACGAAAAATTTTATGGGGACTCCCAAAATAACCGTTCATTGATGCCGGTCTCCATTCGGTTTGGAACATTTAAAACAATGTTGCCGCAGAGATTCCTATGGTGGGTGTAGCCGCGAAAGGGATAGCTGCGGACACCTAAGCAGCCTGCGCTGCATCGTGCGGGCCAACGAGAAATGTGACGATCCATCGGTGTGCACGACCAGGGGTGTGCGGAAAATTCTTTTTTTACCAAAAAAGTTTTTACCGAATTTTTTTCTCGGTAAATACGGTAAAAACGGAAAATTCGGTAAAAATTCCTACTTCGACTTTGGTACATATCCCATACTATAGCACAAATAAACAATATTTATGCATCATTTTTAAAAGTGCATGAGGATAGTGCAAATAATGAGCGAGTTTTACATATTATACTGAGCTCAATGGCTGAACCCGATCAGCGGGACGTTGATTTTGGAAAAGAGTAACATTTTCAAATTTTCTGTCGTCAAGGCCTTTTTCTAGTGACTCAAATTTAGGCCAGCTAAGGAAAACATCCTTTCCGCCTCAACTGTGCCAGGAGGCGCGAACAAGTTTTTATTGGTGGTGCTATGTGGGAGGGGGGGAAGGGCACTGTGGCGCGATGCACTTGGCCACGCCCATTTCACCGTGCCGCACTAAATTTGAGCCTCTACCCGGGGTTTCCCTCTCCTGCCAAAATTAGGGGAGTCGTTGCGGCACGGAAAAATGGGCGTGGCCAAGTGCGATACAACAGTGCCCCCCCCCCTCATCCCACAAGCACCTTATTGGTCAGTGAGGAAAGGTGTGGATACGATAATTTCACGATGCAGTCATCACAGAACTGCGCAGTGGATTCAGTGTTGTGTCCGGGGGCTCAAAAGAATTTTCCCACTTCCTGAAATATCTGTTTCAGGCCTCTGCTGCGTTGCGAACCTTTTCACATTTCTAAATAAAATATGTATTTCTCGTAGTGGTACATATCTCGACAAGAAGAAGCACTTAAAGGCAGTGTCCACGATAAAAACTATGTCTGTTTTTTTGGTGGAGATCGGCAGCTGCGGGGCCTAGCTCAACCCTAACGTTAAAAAACTAAGAAAAATGAGCTCGGAAGGGTCCCCTACGGGCCCAAAGTTGGACACTCGTCAGCTCGTCACCCCCAGATGCACTTTCCACGCCTACTGACGTGAATAAATGAATGCTCGAGAATGTGAGATGAGCGATAGTTTCCGAACGATAGCCCCGTTCTTCCCTTTATTCCCAATTTCTCTCTTTACTCAGGTCAGCTCGCATACATCGGGTGAAAATGACGGAAGTTACAAGCCTCGGACAACTCGTCCACCATGCTTAGCTCAACTTTTGAGGGACCATAACTCCGTTCCCAGAAGGTCTCGTACGATTCCAAAAACACCATTGGAATCAGCATTGGACCGTCTTCAAGATAGGCGGAAAAGCAGAAAAACGATTCTTATCGTGAACACTGCCTTTAATAGAAAAAGTGAAGAGATCGTTTGAATATTCAAAAAGTAAGCCAAACAGTTAAAAAAGAGTAACAAAAATAAGGATGAAAACATATATCGTGCCAAGGGCATGCCACAACAGTGGCAATCACGTGAAAAACGAGTAAGAAGTAGGCCGGATCGGCGAAAACACCCATTTTTTTCTTTTCGGTAAATTTCGAGAAAAATTCGGTAAATCAAAATTTTCCGAAAAACTCCGGTAAATCCGGAAAATCGGTAAACGGAAAATGCACACCCCTGTGCACGACAGGCGCGCGGGCTGCTGAGTAGTCACCAGCTATCCTTTTCGCGGCTACACCCACCATACCCTTTCAAAGGTTTTTCTAAAATGAGAATTGAAGCAAATTCTAACTGCAAATGAGACGAAGATTAAGAAACTGCTTATTTTTGGTAAGAAACTTGGAGGGAACCTTTTTGCAATTCAAAAACCTAAACAATCTTCACGTTTCAGGTCACTGTCTTTAGAATAATGCTAACCAGACACCCACTTGGCGCGACGTGATTACGGACCCCGCACACAATCTCACGCCTAGTGGTATTTTTAGCACTGGGCGAGGTGATAATGCAGTTTTCGTCGTTGCGAAGGGTTTTAGGGTTATTCTTCTCAATCTGGGAAGAAGTTTTCAAAATATAAGAATTGGAAACACTCGAATTGACATAAACATTCACGTATATAATCTACAGCTCCTAAATATCAAGTTGCCAAATGAACGACATTCACGTTTAGGCACAGGGGAGATGGGAGTACGGGGCGGGGTTTATCCCTCCGTCGACCAATCACCCACGTCTTAGGGGTGGAGAGACGTCTGTCGATTGGCCTACGGAGCAATAAACCCCGCCTCGTACTCCGATCTCCCCCTGTACCCACGTTTATATACTTTTTTCTATTTCTACTATTGCAAATTTATTGATGTTTTCTCTACGGCCTGGGCGGATAGTAGCACACTACTTCAACAGTTTATCAAAATAAGCCAAATGAACGATGGATTACGTTTCTTACGTAAGAAATGAATAAACTGACTAGGAAAGTGTTTAGAGTTTTCTTATTTATATGAACGATATCACGGAGGGGTTGTCGAGCACATGTAAACTTTTTGCGGATGATCTGAAGATACACCGCCCTCTTCACAATCCTGCTATCGACTTTCATGAGCTTCAGTGTGACCTAGCCCGTCTTGCTGACTGGTCCAAGTTATGGCAGTTCTTCTTCTTCTTCTGCAGCCACAGAGAGGGTCCTGTCATAGACTGAGGAACTGAGCCACAAGCGTCGGATTCGTCCACAGATCTACTGTTGTTAACGATGTCGGTCTCATCGGGCAGTTGAAAAGGTGCGCAGTAGTATGCCCTTTATTACCACAATCCGGGCACTCGTCAGGTCTGCTGCTATCGATCTTATGTAAATAAGACATAAGCATGGGGGAGTGCCCGCAGCGCAACGAGGCAAGGGTGCACCTGGCACGCCTACCGAGTTCCATCTCGGTTTCGCTGACCTCAGGCGGCACGACTCCGAGAATGGAGTTTACGGCGGTCTTGCATAAGTGATCCTTGACGAATTGGGTATGCTCAGCACGTAAGAGACGGAGGCGTTCTTGTTGTGCGTTAGTCCATCTCTGTATATTGATTTTCGTGGGAGCATCAGCAAACGGCTTTCTTATACCTCTCTCTCACGGGGTCTAATACTCTTCGCGACGGATGATTTGGCTGCTTGAGAATGTTTATGTACAGCTGTTGTGCGTGGAGTTGGCAGTGGTCCTTAACTGGCAGGATGCGAGCTTCGGCATGTAGGTGCTCTATTGGAGAGCTTTTAGAACAGCCTGTTGCGATTCGCAATGCTCCATTTTGGATGCGCTGCAGCTTGGACCAGGATGTGTCCGACACGATATGCTGCCAGACTGGTGCAGCATACTCCAGGGCGGGCTGTACGATGGCCTTGTACGTGGTCAGGATCGTTTCTTTACTGCATCCCCAGGACGTTCCGCCGAGAGCACGTAGGACGTTAAGTCTTGTTTTCACTGCAGCTTGCTTCTGCTCAGTGTTCTTATGAAACCTCAGCGAAGGGTCCAACACGAGTCCGAGCAGCTTAGGGGATCGGGCGGCCGGCAGGCGAGTTTCGTCCCATTTCACCATGGGATGAGCACTGTGCTCCGCAGGAACAGTGGAAAAAGACTGTGACGGATGATTTAGCGGCAGAGACCGTAAGCATCTTGCTATCGAGAAAACATTTCAACTCGATCAAGTAGTCATTGATCTTACTGGCAGCTACATTTATGTCGCGATCCCGGCATAGTATAGTAATATCATCCGCATATGCAACGACCTTGATGTCTTGGGATGGAACGGGTAGATCTTCAATATACAGACTAAAAAGAGCAGGCGATAAAACTCCTCCTTGAGGTACGCCGGCGGCGATTGGGATGCTATTGGAGACGTGCCCTTGAAATAGCACATTTGCCCGACGTCCTTTGGTGAATGCGGTTATCCACCGCTTCTGACAGGGCGGAATGGTAGACCTTAACAGGCTCTCCGACAAAATGCCCAAGTTTACAGTGTCAAAAGCCTTCGTTAGATCGAGGGCTACACCTACGGTTCGCTGAGGTTTCATGGCATTGAAGCCGTCCAAAACATAGCTCACAATTTCCAGTAGGGCCGTAGTGGTGGAATGTAGCTTACGGAAACCATGTTGATGCTTTTGTTTGCTATTGTGTTCGGAGAGCTCCTCCACAGCCAATTTTTCCGCAACTTTGGCAATAGGTGAGAGAAGACTGATTGGCCTGTAACCTTTGCCGTGGATGGTGATTTCCCCGGCTTAGGCAATGGGATGACGCGTGCTACTTTCCAATCTTGAGGTAATGTACAGGTCCGAAACGATGTATTAATGACGTCAGCGAGCAGGGGTAGTAGTTCACTTGGCAGTCTCTTTAGAACTGCTGGGCTCAAGCCATCTGGCCCTACTGCCTTCGAGTTACTCATTTCCTTGATAACCTTCTCGACCTGAGCGGGCGTGACTGCATCATCTTCAGCCATAAGCGGCAATTTACAGAGTTCCCGAACAGTTATTCTATTCTGCTTCTCTCTTTTTGTTTTAGTTATGAAAAAATGCTTCCCAAGAGCATTTGCGGCCTCTTTCCCTGACTTAAAGACTCCGCCGTCGAATTCAATCGTGGAATTGTTGGCGGAGGTGAACTTTCCGGAGATCCTTTTCAAAGCCTTCCACGTTGCTGCAGCATCACTCCTGAAGTTCATCTTCTCAGTGAACTTTTCCCAAGATTCTTTCTTGTGCCTATCAAGGTCCATCCTGATCTCATTATCCAGCTCGGCAATGTCTGGGTCAAGATGATCAGCAGCTCTCTTTGCGTCCTTATCTTCTGCAGTGTCTCCCTGGTGACATTGGGAAAGAAGGTCTTGACACGACCTTCAGGGATCGCAGCTTTCATCGCCTTCCGGATGGCATCAGAGAAGTGGCGCTCCTTCTGGTGTACATTGCCATTCCACGGATATTCGGCCGCTTGGCGGAGTGCAACCTCCCTGAACAGGCTCCAGTCTGCAAGGCCTAAATTGAGATAAGAACGATGACGAACACCTGTATAGGGAGCAAGAGAGTTAGAGAGATCGATATTGACAAAGACCGGAATGTGATCACTGGAAAGAGTTGTGGATGTAGACCAAGAGCAGGCATTAGAGAGATTAGAAGAGACAAGGGAGATGTCTGGGCTGGAAGATCGGCCGTAGGCAGGGAGACGAGTGGGCTGGTCATCGTTAAGGATAACCAGATCGCACTCCTCCGCCCATTCTTCGACGTCATTTCCTCTAGCATCAGAGTCAAGCGATGAGCAGAACGTGTGAGCATTGAAGTCACCCGCAAAGACAATTGAGGGAGATAGAGAGCAGTCATACAGCTGCTTGAGTAGAGGGATAGGGTTGTAGGTTGGTGGACAGGATGTAGGAGGAGGAATGTATATATTGAAAAGAGAAAGTGGAGTTTTTAGAGGTAGATGGATGGGGATGTACTCGAGAGTGCCATCCACTGGAGTGTTTGGAATGATGTGAGAGGGAAGAGACGACAGAACAAAAGTAGAGACTCCGCCTCCCTGAGATGACCTAGGAGTATGATAAGCAGTATAGCCCGGGATGTTTGGATGTCGAGAGGTAGCAGAGGGAGAGAGTTTGGTTTCCTGAACCATGATAACATCCGGGTGATGAGTACGGGCAAAGAGAGATAATTCAGAAAGCTTGGCGCGAAGGCCGTTGAGATTGATATGTACAATAGAGAGGGGGCGGTTGGTAGATGAGGAATTTGAGTTACTGGAGGCGGAGCACACAATACAACGAAAGGAAGAATCGTGGTGCCTCACAGAGCTGAGACCCGAACAAGAGAAGTGCACCCACCTTTCGCATCCAAAACATTGGACGCTGGTTCCATACCAATTGACATCTCTGTCGCATGTGGCACATGGGTACTTCTTCTTCGCGGGTCCTGGGTTCCTCTCGACGCCGGCTCTTTGCAGTAAGATCTTCAGGAGAGCTGCGGCCAGCCAGCACCTCTCCCATGACAAAAACCCTCTCCGCGGAGGGATTGACGTCGGTTTGCACGGAGGTGGTCTTCTTTCCTCCACACTGCCACGGCACGAACGTACGACATCTCGGCAGCCGGCAGGCAGTTATAGCAGTTGAAGCTTTCTGAAGAAAAATGTAGTCTGCTTCATATAAACCTCCAGCACGAGTGCCCTTTACGTCTAAACGGCGTTGTGCTTCCCGTACACGAGAGTATAAAGGACTTGGGTGTGATCATTAGTGCTGACCTCAAGTGGAAATCCCACTGCGAGGAAGTCTCTAAGAAAGCTACTCGTGTGGCAAACTGTATTATGAGATCGCTCCAATACCCCTGTCTTGAACATTTTAAGAGAGCATTTGTTGCATACTGTCGACCGCTTCTGGAGTATTGCACGCAGGTGTGGTCGCCATCTTTAGCTGAGGATGATGAACTCGTTGAAAACGTGCAGAGGCGGTACACCAAACGCGCCTTTGTCAAAGTATTCCCTACGCGAGAAGTGCCAGATTATATGGCCAGGCTTAAAACGCTAGGTATTGAAACTCTGCGATATCGCAGAACTGAGTTTGATTTGCACTTATGCTATAAAATCGTAAACGGCTTTTGCGACATTCCTTTCCGAAGTGTTTTTGCGTTCACTCGGCACTCTGCACGCTCTCGACAGCACTGTTTTCAGCTCGAGCGTGCGTTCACCTCAAAATCCAGCGTACTGCATTCTTTTGCGTTCAGGGTTATCCGAATTTGGAACAAATTGCCTTCGGAAATAGTCGAGGCCGGAAATTTCTCGATTTTCAAACACAGACTATCCATGTTTGACCCGTATACAAATTTTGAGGAAAATCTGAGATTTTGACTAAACTACCATATACCCACCGTAATCTGCCGTAATTTGCAAAAATTCGATAAAAGGACTCCAGATTCGTGTTCAGCACTCCAAATAACCCACAGAGGAACAAGTTGAGCAATATCTACCGTAGCACTCCGAAAATCTCGAAAGTGGCGTTTTTCCTCGAAATTTTCCCCGGTTGGGAAGCTTCGAACGAAATTAGCCGAAAACTTGGGAAATTCGACTAGTAAACCACAGATTCGTGATCAGCGCCCCAAAAAACCCGTGGGAGAGTTTTGAGTCAACTATGAAACATTTTTCTAAAACGCTTCCAGAGCTTTCTAATCGGTATAAATTTACGCTCAACCGAAAATCCATACAAGTCCAAAACGCTTTCAGTCTGGACAAAGTATGGAAAGCGCCCAAAACTACCACGCCTTTAGGGTGGTAGTTTTGGGCACTGAACACGTTTATGAGGTCCGTTTCCGAATTTTCGAAAGAATAATGTCCTTTCCGGAGGGTACAAAAAGCACAAAAAACTACCTTTTTAGGCTTGTAACTTCTTGGAACCTGCAGCTCGGGGCGGGATACTGTGCAGTTTTACTATTGAGCCACTAGAGGTACTAACGATACTAGTCGTTTTGGCAGATGCGTTCACTACTCTAAATTGTTGTGGTCAGACAGATCACGTCCAGCGAAACGCCGTGATCTGGGCGGGAGGGCTGACCAATAAGGGTCGGCTCGATACCCGGGAAGTACCGCCCAGGTCCGGTTGCCCCACCCCCCTGTTCGAGAATCATCTACATTCGTCTACGCCTGCACCCGCCGAGCCACTCGCCGGGTACTCATCGTCTAGCCCACATCATTTATGGGCAAATCACATTTTATTATTTTGCAATAAATCATTAATAATTATCTGTGTCTTAACTTGCATCCCCAACGAACGGTTATTGCCGTGAATTTCTATTTGCTCGACAGAATTATTTGCGTTGAAGAACACTGGCCCGGTACATGGGGGCCGAACCGGTCGAGCAATAGGAGTTAACGGCAATATCGAGCAAAAAACTGGGCAGATAATAGGCCTAGGCTGCACGGATAGAAGAAGAGTGGAAATCTAAGGTCTTAGATCCAGAGGACCGAAGATTAAAGGAATTTATTAGAGAAATAGGCGTGGAGTGTGAGGTGCAGAAACCGGAAGTGGCGAGAGAGGGGTGGTGAGACGGTCGATTGAGCATCGACAGATCAGGGTGGCAGGCCAGTGGTGATCGATCGCGGTGATAGTGGTCAGTGGAGGCGCAGAGTAAGTCGCCAATTGCTCTAGGGAATTGGAGAAAGAGGGAGCATTGAGAGGAGGGGTGCACAGTAAGCCGCCCGTAAGTGTTCCAGGGACTCCACAGTAATCTGAAAAGGGTTCAAAAATTCCAGACATTGAGATTCCATTGATCAAATTTTGTGTTTCCTGTCGATCCCGTCGATATACCTCGCAGTTGTGAAGAAATGGATGTTTCCGAACAGCAATCCTATTCCAGAGATATGGCTTCGAAGGACAAACACGATGCTCACATGGAAACCGGACAAGATGGAACCGGAGCGTCACAGGTTAGCAGAGACATTGGTGTTTTCGACATTGTTGATGTTAGGGAAGAAGTTTTGAGGGCAGTTAAAAGAATTAGGCAGTTACCGGAAAGAGTGGGGGAAGACCTTTTAGAGGCACGCATTGGCTCGAAATACAGGACACAGTTGGCGCAGGTTTTGGAAAAAGAAGTGGCTCAGGCTTGCAAAATTCTTGAGGACCTCGCAGCAAATGTGACGGGGTACAAACAATTCGGGCGTCAAATGTTTCGTGCTATACAAAGTAAAGGAATCGAATCCCTAGATGACTTAGAAGATTTTTTTGCCACCACAGAAAGGGACGGAGATTTACTTGCAGACATATGTGGAATGTTTCAGACGGACGTGTCGAAGGTGAGGTCAGTCTTGGGGGAGATCCAGAAATCGATGACTCAAGTGCGATGTCGCAAGCCGTCGGATGAAGACGATGAGGCTGAGATGGACACGGGAAATGGTAGGCGAGACAACACAACATTTGAAAATGGGAATTACAGAGGTGTAAATGATGGGTTTCAGAGCGACGCGATGATGACGGAAAGTCCAGCTCGGACTGGGGTGCCATCCGCGCAACACTGGAGTCAGCCCTGGGAACATGTGGTGGAAAGGCAGCAAAGGGAGCAAGGTCAGGACTCGTTGAATTTTTTGGCTATGATGCAGGCAAATGCGTGTGTGAACCCGGGAATGTTGAGAGGGAACAGATCAGAAAATTTCAAGGAATTCATACGTCGGTTTAACAGAAAGTATAGAAATGTTATTTTTGATGATGGTACCCTCATTGACATTCTCGGTGACGATCATCTGGAAGGCAGGGCAAAGAGTGTTTTCCTATCGTTACCCAGGGAAGTGAGAGCTAGAGGGTTTGATGCCGTGGTAACCGAACTAGGGAAACTTTTGTCAAATGATTCAACTGCAGGTCGTCTTCGGGCCCTTACAGAGTTAAGGAATCTGAAGAAGAGAGTGGGTCAAAGTGTGTCAGATTTCTGTGTGGCGTTGGAGAAATTGGGACGTCAAGCGAATCCTTCATGCACTTTGCGCGATAGATCCATGGAATACGCGCAGATTCTACTAGATAATCTTGCAGATTGGCCGGAACACGTACAGCTTTTAGGCGCACTCCATAAAGTAGATCCCAAGGAGGCTTATGATTCAGTGAAAGAATTAGCTTTGAGCATTGAACAGTCCAAGTCAATGTGGGGAGGTCATGATAGTAAACGGAAAGGTGAGCGAGACGGTTGGAAGCGAAGATCTTTCATGTACCAGGAAGGGACTAGAAATACGAATTTTCAGCGCCCATCAAGACAAGATGGTTATGGCGACAATGGACCTAGGTTGAGCATGGAATCGGAAAGACAGGACGTTAGGCGTGCGCAGATGGAAAGACCGGGCCCACGAGGGGCGATAGGGAATAGTGAAAACCAGAGAGATAATAACAGTTCAGGAAAAGACGGTAGAAAATGTTACAATTGCTCCAAGTTCGGACATGTAGCAAAGGATTGTCCTGTAAGGAAGCCAGTGGTGAAGCAAATCGGGAATAGGGAGGTGAAGCGCGAAATAAGTGAAGATTCCCATTTGGCAGAGGTGATTGCAAAAGCGAGGAGTTTGGGAATAAGGACCCCAAAGCAGTCAGAGGAAAACACTATCCTTATTGGTGGGACAAGAACAGGATGGGCTAATTTGTTGCAGAATCGCGTGCGGGCAGTTCTTGACACAGGGTCCATGATTAGTATTGTTCCGGTAGGGATTTTGGCCCACGCGCAAAGGACTGGAGTCGATATGAGCACACTTCATATGCTTTCGGAAAAAGGTATGGTGCCAGTATATGATGCATCTAGTAACCGCATGGAGTTTTTGGGAGCTGTCATGGTTAGAACGGAACTGGAGGGAGGTAAAACAGCGGATGTAGCTTTCCATATTGCAGATACCAATGATAAGGAGATCTTGTTAGGCACAAATGCTTTGGAAAACTTAGGAGTGCAGTTAATTCTCTCACCCGACAGTTCTGCGAAAGGAATAGAAGACGTTGAAAGGAAAGTGGTGGTTACAAGAAGGATATACCCATGGTAAAGGTATAGTATCAGCGAAGTGTGAAGGTAATAGCGAAGAGGATTAACGTGTTGTGTGGCCATCAAAAGACGGTATAGCAGCAGGAGTTGTTAAGGTACGGAATCAGAGAGTGGAACTACCCGTCATGAATGAGAGTGAAGTGCCCTTGATTCTTAAGGAAGGTGAGGAAATAGGAAACTGGGGAACAGAGAAGTGGAAAGAAAGATGGGAGGACTTGAATCCGTTGATGATGGATGGTGAAATGTTAGATGTGACTCTAGAAGAGAGAAATGTTGCACGAACAAGTGGAAAAGAGCTCGAAAGTGGAACAGTTAAGTGAGGATATCAAGTCCGTGTTAGATGACTTACCAGATGCTTTTGCTGTGTGCGATAGCGAGTTAACAGGGACAAACAGGGTGGAAATGGATATTGATACGGGAGAGCACAAACCAATCAAAATGAAGGCCAGACCCGTTCCCTTGGGAATTCGGAAAAAGCTCAGAGAACTACTTGCGGACCTGGAAAATAGGAAAATCATAGAAAAAAGCAGTTCGGTGTGGGCGTTCCCAATCGTGCTGGTAGAAAAGAAGGATGGCAGTCTAAGACTTTGTGTGGACTACCGGGAATTGAATAAAAGAATCAAGTTAGACTCTTACCCGCTACCTACGATTGACGCAGTATTGCAAAGCCTGTCCGGAAAGTCGTATTTCTCCACGCTCGATCTCTGCAGTGGATATTGGCAAATTCCGTTAACCCCCGAAGCACGAGAAAAATCAGCTTTTACGACCACAGAGGGACTGTTCCAGTTTACGGTTACCGCGTTTGGGTTGAGTACAAGTCCCCCGGTTTTCCAGCGATTAATGGACTCGGTGCTGCATGAGGTGTTAGGAACAGAGGTTTTTTGCTACATTGACGACATCATCATTTGTACGAGCTCGCGAGAACGTCATATAGAACTGTTAAGAAAGGTCTGTACGCTATTGCGGGATGCGGGGCTCAGGTTAAAGGCACAGAAATGCGTCCTATTGCAAACCAGAGTTAGTTTTCTCGAACACGTTATTGACAGCCAGGGTATCCACATGGATCCGAAAAAAGTGGAAGCCATCGGAAAATACGTAGTGCCCAGGAATGCAAAAGAATTACGAACGTTCCTCGGAATGGCATCTTTTTATCGGAAATTTTGCCTAGGATTCGCGAAGGTGGCTGGGTGTCTGTTTTCTTTAACGTCAGCCAAATCAGGTTGGAACTGGACCAGTGAACATGAGCTGGCTTTCGAAAATATCAAGAAAATGATCTCATCCTCGCCAGTACTTATGCAACCGAACATAGAGAAAGCTAGGGACGGTTCGAGACCTTTCATGATTTGTACGGATGCATCCACGTTTGGACTAGGGGCAGTTCTGTCGCAGGAAGGAGATGACAGTCAGCTTCATCCAGTGTATTTTGCGTCAAAAGGGCTAAGCAAGGCTGAAAGAAGATATCATGTAACGGATCTCGAAGCATTAGCAGTAGTTTTTGCCGTGAGGCGATTTCATATGTTTATTTATGGATTGCCGACGGTAATATTGACAGATCATCAGCCGTTGACGGCGTTGTTCAACCGCAGCAACGTGTCGGCAAGGGTTTTGCGCTGGTCCCTGGAGCTGCAACGTTACAACCTGGAAATAAAGTATGTAAAAGGTAAAAATAACGTGGTAGCGGACGCACTCAGTAGAGGAGTAGCACGGTGGGATGGTGTAGAATCCCTGCAGGGAGTCAGCGAGGCTGTGGTGAATGCGATACGAGCACAGGAGAAGACCAAATGGATGGAAGAATTGGAAAAAGATGAGGATTTCGCACATATTTTGGAAGCTATGGAAGAGGGAAATGAGAAGGGCATGGTAGCTCTGCGAGACACAAGAAAACCAGTGCGTGTAGCGGAGTTCATAGTCGATGATGGAGAGCTGAAAATGTACCAATCTGATGGAACCTTGGTGTTTGTGGTGCCAGAAAGTGCGCGGTATGAGATTTAACATGAGGCGCACGCTGGGACTTTTGCAGGGCACTTTAGCGCGCATAAGTTGTTGAACAAGCTCAAGAAGCAAGTATTTTGGCCTTCTATGGTGCAAGATATCCATAGGTGGACAAAGGAATGCCAGAAGTTCGCGGCAGCCTATCCAGTACCCGATAAAAGCGCGGAAACAGTGGCAAAAGTGTTGTTTTCACGCTGGATAGCAGAGGGATGTCGTTGGCCGAGAAGTATTCTGTCAGATAAAGGGGGAGAATTTGAAAATAGGGTTATGGAAGAACTGACGCGGATAACGAACATAGGCCATGTTACGACAAAAGGCTATAATCCGCGAGAGAATGGCATCACGGAGAGGTTAAATGGTACTATAGTGGCGATGCTTAGGCGTAGTACCGTTGTGCCGATGGAGTGGGACATGCGGTTACCTTTTTGCATGTTTGCGTATAATGTAATGCCGCACAGTTCCACAGGAGAGAGCCCGTATTTTGTCTTACATGGAATGGACCCCGGATATCCTTCTGCGATAATCCCGAATGGAGGTGTCACGTGGTACAGTATGGATCAGAGCAGGGAAGACTATAAGGCGCAACTGTTACTATCCGTGTCAGAGATTCAGGAAAGGGTGAAGGAGTATAATGAGAGGATAAGAGAAAAAATGAAACGGGAATACGACAAAAGGAACGCGGTAGAGGTCGATAGGCTCCCAAAAGTTGGTGATCGTGTGTATATGAGGTCCCCGAATGAGAAAGCGGCAAGTTCCCATCCAAAATTGGTTTGCGAATGGGCGGGGCCATTTCGAGTGATTCAGACAAGTGAAAATTCAGCACTGATCAATAGGATAGGCGAAAATTCAGAACCTATTAAAGTGAATTTTGACATGTTAAGGGTGGTACCGTCATGCATTCCAAATGATCGTATAGACACGGTAACGAACAGAGGAAAGAGAGGCAGAAAACCACAGGCTAAAGTGAGAAGAATAATCAGTTGTTGTTTCAGAGGTGCAGTGATTCGATCAAGGGAAGAAAGAGGCCATCTGAACTTTGCATGCAAAGAAGGATGTCTGAAGAACACAAAACTTGGAAGAATTCCTGGAGTACAGTTCCCGGGCGCGCTAGCCAACAAACCGTTCGGAACCTTATGGAATGCCTGGAGGGCGGCATCATCTTCGTGCGCACGGATATTACCACCAGCATGAAGATCAAGTTCTGGAAAGAAGGAACAGTTTGCTTGGACGAGACTGCACTGCAAAAAGTTCTGGGAGTGGCATACGAGGACTGTTTCGACTGGACAGATTTCATATGCATGACCGAGGGAATCAGAAAACACGAGAAAATCGAAGACTACGGATTTGAAACGACTTACGATGCGGCACTGAAAAAGCTAAAGAAAGAACTCAGAGATGCGGAAAAGGCAAGTAGACCGATTAAGGAAGGCCCAACAGCTTTTGCGGCTCCACCTTCAGCGACACTACTCGAAAAAGACGGGCCAAAGAGAGGAATCATAACCAAGGTCGCAAGGAGTTTCGGCGATTTGCGAGAGATTCTAAACGAATGGACGGCAAACACGATATGGATTCTAGTATGGCCAATGGATAACAGGATGAAACAAGATGAAGTAGTGGAGATCGTGAGAGCATGTGAGAAGCACTTTGAAGATGGAGGTCGAGTGGTGACCGCATGGCCCCCAGTAGTAAAGAAGACAATAGAGGAATGGAATAAGATGGTGGAAGTCTGGGAAACACTGGACGATATGCTAGAAAAAAGAGCAGGACTTGATCAATTTGTGAGCACAGCGAGCACAATAGTGAGTTTTTTGTGAGGTGGGAACTCCCGAGGCAACACTAGCATTCCATGGCACAGACGCGACAGTGGGCTGCGCGAAAGCGCTATATGAGGCTATCAGAAGAAACTGCCCAGGTTTTACGCTGCCAGAACTACAAAGACTGCATTACGAGGCTCCAGTACATTTCGAGTCGCCGAGGACGTCGACTGCGGAGGGGGGAGGCATGTTGTGGTCAGACAGATCACGTCCAGCGAAACGCCGTGATCTGGGCGGGAGGGCTGACCAATAAGGGTCGGCTCGATACCCGGGAAGTACCGCCCACCGCCCAGGTCCGGTTGCCCCACCCCCCTGTTCGAGAATCATCTACATTCGTCTACGCCTGCACCCGCCGAGCCACTCGCCGGGTACTCATCGTCTAGCCCACATCATTTATGGGCAAATCACATTTTATTATTTTGCAATAAATCATTAATAATTATCTGTGTCTTAACTTGCATCCCCAACGAACGGTTATTGCCGTGAATTTCTATTTGCTCGACAGAATTATTTGCGTTGAAGAACACTGGCCCGGTACAAAATACCTCCTTTGTGAGAGCCTCAACAAAAGAAGGTTTCCAAAAAAAAAGAATAAAAACAACCAGATTTCAGTATTTAAATCATATGCACCGTTTATAAACCATACCTTACTGAAAAAGAAGTAAAACGAAATAATACAATAGTGGAAATAGCAAAAAAGTGGGCACAGGGGGAGATGGGAGTACGGGGTGGGGTTTGTCCCTCCGTCGACCAATCACCCACGTCTTAAGGGGTGGAGAGACGTCTGTCGATTGGCCGGCGGAGCAATAAACCCCGCCCCGTACTCCGATCTCCCCCTGTACCAAAAAGTGTATAAGCGTGAATGTTTTTTTTTTGTCAATTCCAGTGTTTCCAATTCCCAAATCTTATATTTTAAAATCTTCTTCCCAGATTGAGAAGAATAGCCCTAAAATCATTCGCAACGATGAAAACTGCATTACCACCTCGCCCAGTGCCAAAAATACCACTAGGCGTGGGATTGTGTGCGGGGTCCGTAATCACGTCGCGCCAAGTGGGTGTCTGGTTAGCATTATTCGGGGAGCACTACTCAGAAAAATGAAAACATGTTACATGTAATATAAAGTGTAAGATACTTGAGACATTCAAGTATATTACCTTTATATCGCATGTAACCTACACTTATATTACATGTAACATACACTTATATTACATGTAACGTACACTTATATTTCATGTGCTGCCGAGATGTCGTACGTTCGTGCCGTGGCAGTGTGGAGGAAAGAAGATCGCCTCCGTGCAAACCGACGTCATCCCCTCCACAAAGAGGGTTTTTGTCATGGGAGAGGTGCTGGCCGGCCGCAACTCTCCTTCGGATTCTCCTACAAAGGGCCGGCGTGGAGAGGAATCTTGGACCCGCTCAGAAGTACCAATGCGCCACGTGCGGAGAGGATGTAAACTGGAGACATACCAGCGTCCAGTGCTTCGGATGCCAAAGGTGGGTGCATCTCTCCTGTTCGGGTCTCAGTTCTGTGAGGCATCATAACTCATCTTTTCGTTGTGTGTTATGCTCCTCACCTTCCATCTCAGATTCCTCTATCTCAAATCGCCCCCTTTCCATTGTGCATATCAATCTAAACGGCCTTCGTGCCAAGCTTTCTGAACTCTCTCTCTTTGCACGTACTTACCATCCAGACGTGATCATGGTTCAAGAAACCAAGCTCTCTCCATCCCCTACCTATCCTCATCCCAATATCCCAGGCTATACTTCTTACCATGCTCCAAGGTCATCTCTCGGCGGTGGAGTCTCTACTTTCGTTCTATCTTCACTTCCCTCACACCTCATTCCCAGCACCCCACGGACGGTACTCTCGAGTACCTCCCAATCCATCTCCCCTAAAAACACCCCTTTCTCTTTTCAACATATACATTCCACCTACAACTTCATGCCCTTCATCTTACAATCCTATCCCACTTCTCAAGCAGCTGAGCGACTGCTCCCTCTCATCCTCGGTCGTTTTCGCGGGTGATTTCAACGCTCACACCTTTTGCTCGTCTCTCGGTCCTGATGTTAGAGGAAATGACGTCGAAGAATGGGCAGATGAGTGCGACCTGGTCATTCTAAACGATGATCAGCCCACTCGTCTCCCTGCCAGCGGCCGATCTTCTAGCCCAGACATATCTCTTGTCTCGTCCAACCTTTCTAGCTGCTGCTCATGGTCTACCTCGACTACTCTGCCAAGTGACCACGTTCCTGTCTTTGTCCACATCGATCTATCCAATTCTCTCGCTCCCTTTTCTGGTGTTCGCCAACGTTCTTATCTTAATTTAGGCCGAGCAGACTGGCGCCTGTTCAGTGAAGTTGCGCTTCGCCTATCGGCAGATTACCCGTGGAATGCTGCCGAGATGTCGTACGTTCGTGCCGTGGCAGTGTGGAGGAAAGAAGACCACCTCCGTGCAAACCGACGTCAATCCCTCCGCGGAGAGGGTTTTTGTCATGGGAGAGGTGCTGGCTGGCCGCAGCTCTCCTGAAGATCTTACTGCAAAGAGCCGGCGTCGAGAGGAACCCAGGACCCGCGAAGAAGAAGTACCCATGTGCCACATGCGACAGAGATGTCAATTGGTATGGAACCAGCGTCCAATGTTTTGGATGCGAAAGGTGGAGTGCACTTCTCTTGTTCGGGTCTCAGCTCTGTGAGGCACCACGATTCTTCCTTTCGTTGTATTGTGTGCTCCGCCTCCAGTAACTCAAATTCCTCATCTACCAACCGCCCCCTCTCTATTGTACATATCAATCTCAACGGCCTTCGCGCCAAGCTTTCTGAATTATCTCTCTTTGCCCGTACTCATCACCCGGATGTTATCATGGTTCAGGAAACCAAACTCTCTCCCTCTGCTACCTCTCGACATCCAAACATCCCGGGCTATACTGCTTATCATACTCCTAGGTCATCTCAGGGAGGCGGAGTCTCTACTTTTGTTCTGTCGTCTCTTCCCTCTCACATCATTCCAAACACTCCAGTGGATGGCACTCTCGAGTACATCCCCATCCATCTACCTCTAAAAACTCCACTTTCTCTTTTCAATATATACATTCCTCCTCCTACATCCTGTCCACCAACCTACAACCCTATCCCTCTACTCAAGCAGCTGTATGACTGCTCTCTATCTCCCTCAATTGTCTTTGCGGGTGACTTCAATGCTCACACGTTCTGCTCATCGCTTGACTCTGATGCTAGAGGAAATGACGTCGAAGAATGGGCGGAGGAGTGCGATCTGGTTATCCTTAACGATGACCAGCCCACTCGTCTCCCTGCCTACGGCCGATCTTCCAGCCCAGACATCTCCCTTGTCTCTTCTAATCTCTCTAATGCCTGCTCTTGGTCTACATCCACAACTCTTTCCAGTGATCACATTCCGGTCTTTGTCAATATCGATCTCTCTAACTCTCTTGCTCCCTATACAGGTGTTCGTCATCGTTCTTATCTCAATTTAGGCCTTGCAGACTGGAGCCTGTTCAGGGAGGTTGCACTCCGCCAAGCGGCCGAATATCCGTGGAATGGCAATGTACACCAGAAGGAGCGCCACTTCTCTGATGCCATCCGGAAGGCGATGAAAGCTGCGATCCCTGAAGGTCGTGTCAAGACCTTCTTTCCCAATGTCACCAGGGAGACACTGCAGAAGATAAGGACAAGGGACGCAAAGAGAGCTGCTGATCATCTTGACCCAGACATTGCCGAGCTGGATAATGAGATCAGGATGGACCTTGATAGGCACAAGAAAGAATCTTGGGAAAAGTTCACTGAGAAGATGAACTTCAGGAGTGATGCTGCAGCAACGTGGAAGGCTTTGAAAAGGATCTCCGGAAAGTTCACCTCCGCCAACAATTCCACGATTGAATTCGACGGCGGAGTCTTTAAGTCAGGAAAGAGGCCGCAAATGCTCTTGGGAAGCAATTTTTCATAACTAAAACAAAAAGAGAGAAGCAGAATAGAATAACTGTTCGGGAACTCTGTAAATTGCCACTTATGGCTGAAGATGATGCAGTCACGCCCGCTCAGGTCGAGAAGGTTATCAAGGAAATGAGTAACTCGAAGGCAGTAGGGCCAGATGGCTTGAGCCCAGCAGTTCTAAAGAGACTGCCAAGTGAACTACTACCCCTGCTCGCTGACGTCATTAATACATCGTTTCGGACCTGTACATTACCTCAAGATTGGAAAGTAGCACGCGTCATCCCATTGCCTAAGCCGGGTAAATCACCATCCACGGCAAAAGGTTACAGGCCAATCAGTCTTCTCTCACCTATTGCCAAAGTTGCGGAAAAATTGGCTGTGGAGGAGCTCTCCGAACACAATAGCAAACAAAAGCATCAACATGGTTTCCGTAAGCTACATTCCACCACTACGGCCCTACTGGAAATTGTGAGCTATGTTTTGGACGGCTTCAATGCCATGAAACCTCAGCGAACCGTAGGTGTAGCCCTCGATCTAACGAAGGCTTTTGACACTGTAAACTTGGGCATTTTGTCGGAGAGCCTGTTAAGGTCTACCATTCCGCCTTGGCAGAAGCGGTGGATAACCGCATTCACCAAAGGACGTCGGGCAAATGTGCTATTTCAAGGGCACGTCTCCAATAGCATCCCAATCGCCGCCGGCGTACCTCAAGGAGGAGTTCTATCGCCTGCTCTTTTTAGTCTGTATATTGAAGATCTACCCGTTCCATCCCAAGACATCAAGGTCGTTGCATATGCGGATGATATTACTATACTATGCCGGGATCGCGACATAAATGTAGCTGCCAGTAAGATCAATGACTACTTGATCGAGTTGAAATGTTTTCTCGATAGCAAGATGCTTACGGTCTCTGCCGCTAAATCATCCGTCACAGTCTTTTCCACTGTTCCTGCGGAGCACAGTGCTCATCCCATGGTGAAATGGGACGAATCTCGCCTGCCGGCCGCCCGATTCCCTAAGCTGCTCGGACTCGTGTTGGACCCTTCGCTGAGGTTTCATAAGAACACTGAGCAGAAGCAAGCTGCAGTGAAAACAAGACTTAACGTCCTACGTGCTCTCGGCGGAACGTCCTGGGGATGCAGTAAAGAAACGATCCTGACCACGTACAAGGCCATCGTACAGCCCGCCCTGGAGTATGCTGCACCAGTCTGGCAGCATATCGTGTCGGACACATCCTGGTCCAAGCTGCAGCGCATCCAAAATGGAGCATTGCGAATCGCAACAGGCTGTTCTAAAAGCTCTCCAATAGAGCACCTACATGCCGAAGCTCGCATCCTGCCAGTTAAGGACCACTGCCAACTCCACGCACAACAGCTGTACATAAACATTCTGAAGCAGCCAAATCATCCGTCGCGAAGAGTATTAGACCCCGTGAGAGAGAGAGAGGTATAAGAAAGCCGTTTGCTGATGCTCCCACGAAAATCAATATACAGAGATGGACTAACGCACAACAAGAACGCCTCCGTCTCTTACGTGCTGAGTATACCCAATTCGTCAAGGATCACTTATGCAAGACCGCCGTAAACTCCATTCTCGGAGTCGTGCCGCCTGAGGTCAGCGGAACCGAGATGGAACTCGGTAGGCGTGCCAGGTGCACCCTTGCCTCGTTGCGCTGCGGGCACTCCCCCATGCTTATGTCTTATTTACATAAGATCGATAGCAGCAGACCTGACGAGTGCCCGGATTGTGGTAATAAAGGGCATACTACTGCGCACCTTTTCAACTGCCCGATGAGACCGACATCGTTAACAACAGTAGATCTGTGGACGAATCCGACGCTTGTGGCTCAGTTCCTCAGCCTATGACAGGACCCTCTCTGTGGCTGCAGAAGAAGAAGAAGACCCGTGGAATGGAAGCGTGCACCAGAAGGAGTGCCATCTATCTGACGCAATCCGCAAGGCCATGAATGCGGCTATCCCTATCGGTCGCGTCAAGACGTTCTATCCAAATGTCAACAGGGAAATCCTCGACAAAATTAGAACGAGAGATGCGAGGAGAGCGGTTAATCATCTGGACCCCGTGGTTGCTGAGCTTGACAGTGAGATCAAAAAGGATTTGGACAGACACAAGAAAGAAGAGTGGGAGAAGTTCACCGGACAGATGGACTTTAAGACGGACAGTGCAGCTACTTGGAAGGTTTTACGGAAGCTTTCGGGTAAAAGCTCACCCGCCACCGTCTCCACTATCGAATTCGACAACGGCGTATTCAAATCAGGAAAGGAAGCCGCTTATGCGCTCGGGAAAAGTTTTTTCATCACCAGTGCTAAACGAGGTCCGCAGAATAGAGTGACTGTAAGAGAGCTGTGCCGCCTCCCGCTTATGAGCACGGCCGAAGCGTTTACTACGACGCAAATTGAGAAGATTATAAAGGAAATGCGGAACTCTAGAGCTATTGGTCCTGATGGGATATGTCCTGCTGTCTTCAAGAAGATACCCACTGACTTGCTACCGCTCCTCACTGATGTGATAAACTCCTCGTTCATGTCGTGTACTATCCCGCAGAATTGGAAGATGGCAAACGTCGTTCCGCTGCCCAAGCCTGGCAAGCCCCAAGCTTCAGTCAAGGGATATCGGCCCATTAGCTTGTTGTCTTCTTTTGCTAAAGTAGCTGAAAAGCTGATCGTCAAAGACCTGGCCGAGCACAACGAGAGACAGGTGTTTCAGCATGGATTCAGAAAAATGCATTCCACCACGACAGCTTTGTTAGAAATTACGAGCTATGCAATTGATGGTTTCAACGCGTATAAGCCGGAAAGAACTGTAGCAGTTGCCTTGGATCTCACTAAGGCTTTCGACACAGTGAATCTCGGTATCTTATCAAACAACTTACTGGAGTCATCAATCCCGCCATGGCAAAAGCGCTGGATAGCTGCATTCACTAAGGGAAGACGGGCTAGAGTGATGTTCCAGAATCATGTCTCAAACAGCATTCCGATTGCAGCTGGAGTCCCACAGGGCGGTGTATTGTCGCCTGCTCTCTTCAGTCTGTACCTCGAGGATATGCCCGCCCCACCCCAGGATGTCAAGGTGGTCGCTTACGCTGATGATATGACTGTCTTGTGTCGTGATCGGGACATAAATGTGGCCACCGCTAAGATTAACGGGTACTTGACCGCACTGAAAAGCTTCTTCGACCGCAAAATGCTGAAGATTTCTGCGTCAAAGTCATCGGTATCCGTACTCACAACGGACCCATCTGAACACAGCGCACATCCGTATGTCGTATGGAATGGAGATCGTTTGCCTGCCGCCCGCTTCCCAAAACTTCTCGGACTCGTACTCGATCCATCGCTCAAATTCCATAAGAACACGGAACAGAAGCAGGCTATCGTTAAAGCGAAGCTTAACGTGCTTAGAGCCCTGGGCGGTACAACATGGGGTAGTAGCAAAGAAACCATTATTACAACGTATAAGGCTATTCTCCAGCCTGCACTGGAATACGGCGCCCCAGTTTGGCAGCATCTAGTTTCGGAATCCTCTTGGACTAAGATGCAACGCATACAGAATGCGGCTCTTCGAATCGCCACCGGGTGTGCAAGAAGTTCCCCGGTCGATCACTTGCATGCTGAGACCCGCTTATTACCAGTAAGGGAGCACTGTGAGCTCCAGGCCCAACAATTTTTCATCAACATTGTCAAACAACCAAATCACCCCTCTTGGAGAGTGCTAAACCCCGTCAGAGAAAGAAAGATCAGAAAGCCATTCGCCGATGCTCCCAGCAAAGTCAATCTGCAGAGATGGCACGACTCACAGCAAGAACGACTCCGTCTATTGCGCGAGGAGCATACTCAGTTTGTACGGTGTCATCTGGAAAAGGCGGTCATTAATCTCATATTGGGGGTAGTGCCGCCCCAAGTCTGCACATCCGAGGCTCAACTCGGAAGAAGGGCCAGGTGCACGCTCGCATCATTACGCTGTGGTCACTCTACAATGCTAATGTCTTATGTCAGCAGGATTGACAGCAGTAAATCTGATGTGTGCCCGGACTGCGGTACCATCGGCCACGATACCGCACATTTATTCAACTGTCCGGAGAGACCTACCACGCTGACCGTAATGGACTTATGGAGAAATCCGTTACTGGTCGCCCAGTTCCTCAACCTATGACAAAACCCTCAATGTGGCTGCAAAGAAGAAGAAGAAGATATTTCATGTAACTTAATTAGAGCTGCAAGTTGAAGCTCGATGCTTTAAGGGTTGGAGCTGCAAGTTCCTGGCTACTGCTTCAAGTACGAATCAGCAAGCTTAAGGGCCTGAGCAGAGTGCCACCGCGGCGCGGCCTGATGATGGAGAGCCGTATTGATAGATCGCGGCGATCTATCAATACGGCTCTCCATCATCAGGCCGCGCCGCGGACAAGCCAGTAACGGTCAAAATTTGAAAGGGCTGCCCCCGATCCACAGTACCCCTTATCGCGGCGGGACCAGCATGGATTCTTGGCTCGCATGGATTCTTGGCACGGTTGTTCGATCAATATGCCTCACATATTCGTCATCACAGTGTACGCCGTGGAAAACGGTTGAAAGTAGACGTTTTTTTTCGAAAACGGCTCAAATCTGTCAGCAGGGCCATTTTCCCGTATGTGACGTCATTTTATCGACCAAATCGATATTTGCTTGCAGATAGCAGAAATTTTGAAGAAAAACTTGAACGAGAAGACCTTTTTCGTGGTTAATGATATTTTTCACATATTTTAATCATTTCACTCTTCTGTAGCGCTTCAAAAAAAAGACGAATTGACCAACTTCAAATCTGCCTCTCTTCAATCCAGTATGTTATTTTAGCCTTATTTCATGTTCTTAAGGCCCTTTTTTGGAAACACCATGGAGGGTATGATCCTAGCGTGAATTGCTTATGCTTGAGTAAATAACGAATAAAATGAACGAATTCTCATCGACGAAGACCGAACAGATGCGCCACGAACGCTTTCGTCTCAATAATCAAGAACGCTTTCGTAGATTTTGAAAGTTGTTTAAAGATAAAGTCATCTCAACGGAAACCCCAAATTTAGCAGGCTCTCACAAGGTTCAGTCAGTGTTGAATCCACCATACATCAGTTTATGATTTTACACATCAATATGAATTATATTTTTCTTTTAATGAATGAAAGATCAGCAATAACATGAAAAGCCTTGAAGTACATGGATACGGCATTACACGTGTATAACGAAGAGCTAAGGTGAATTGAGATTAAATCGTTGTTACTGAAAAAAACGAAGCACCATGAACAAATCACAAACTTCAGGACTACAAAAAACTGGGCTCTTCAGGAGTACAAAAAAAGACAAGTTCAGAGATCATATCAAATTGCTAAAAACTACTATTAAAACACATGTCTTCGGTCGAAGGGCATCGAAAGACGACGATTTTTTCTCGAGACTTGAAATCTTTCCACAATCAGAGCTAGTATTGTTGACAATATCATGCTGTGATGTGAGCAAGTCACTAAGCCATTCGAGTCCAGCGCTTCTGACATGATCTGAACAAACTTTATTGGATAAGTCTGGAAAAAGTATATTACACTAAGTCAAATATCAAATGTGTGATCAGTTACTATTGTAGGCAGCGTTCATATGTCCCATCGCATGCAGTACAGTCTCGGGAAGTCATGCATTCCCAATGCACCCATGATAGACAAGTGGTGCAGCGCATCCAGTCAATGTTGATCTCTCGATCCAACCATACTTGCAGGATGAGACACGACGATGTTGTCAGCAAATTTATCTGAAATAAACTAACTATAACTTCAAAATGAAGATTAACATCAAAACAAGTAAAAAAGGCCGTATAATAAGCTACAATAGAGCTAACATGTTAAATGGACACAATCGATAACAAAAACAATAAAAAGGAGAGTCCTAATACTTCACAAGAGAATCAGCTGCGAGCAGGAAATTATTGGACATATCGATCGATCAAGTGTACCAAGAATCCATGCGAGCCAAGAATCCATGCTGGTCCCGCCGCGATAAGGGGTACTGTGGATCGGGGGCAGCCCTTTCAAATTTTGACCGTTACTGGCTTGTGCGCCGCGGTGGCACTCTGCTCAGGCCTTAAGGTATGAGGCGGCCCATATGCTGTGCAGGTTTGCAGAAGGTGTTCAGCATAGGCCCTCAGTTTTTGAAGATATTTGAATCATGTTACACTTATACTACATGTAATTTACTTGAGTAGAGATAATACACATGTAACTTACATTGACGGAGATGTATTACAAGTATATTGTAAACGTCTCTTATGTTACAAGTATTATGTTTTCTCCATCGAAAACATATTACATGCGACATTTGGCCTGCGAGCGAAGGACCGATATATTACATGTAACATACATCGGTCGAGATAATTTGCAAGTAATATACATTGGCCAATTTATTTTACATGTATATTAATCAAGACCTTTTATATTACATGTAATATGTTTTCATTCTTCTGAGTATGGCGCGATGGACTTGGCCACGCCCATTTTACTGTGCCGCACTAAATTTGAGCACCTACCCGGGGTTTCCCTCCCCTGCCAAAATCAGGAGAGTCATTGCGGCACGGAAAAACGGGCGTGGCCAAGTGAGATACAACAGTGCCCCCCCCCTTCCCACATAGCACCATAATATTGAATGAATTCGAATAGGCTTTGAATTCCAACTGAAATGGTGAGTGGATTCGTGTGTACATAAATAAAGGTTTTTGGACATTTATTGTCTTCACAGCAGCATCGGGATGTGAAAATTGGATGGAGACGTTTCAGTTGTACAGTGGTACAAGAACAAGCAATTCACAAACACCTTCGTTAATCTATTAATGTACAAAGGAGGGAAGCCTGCAGCTGCTTTTAAACAAATCGGGTCACCCTCGTGAGGAAGCTATGCGTGCGGCTCGCAACGCGTATCCGCCGATCGGACACCCCGCGCTACCATAATGGGGACCACCCCGGCCGTAGAGTTACGGATGTACCCGCAATTGGTCCCGCGGAGTATGCCGATAAAATGACAGAGCACGGGAAGGAAGAAAATGGGAAAAAAGATTTACCGCGACGCGGGCACGCATTGCGGTCACCCGTTCACAAATGGAGCACGATTTCTCGCTGTAATTCATTAGTTCGCGTGGCGTGCGGTGTTTCGCTTACAGCGCTGACCTTCCTTGTTAACTACTCTGAACGCAATTTCGGACGCGAGTTCTATTTTTACTGACTCTAGTCGTTCGGTTGCAGTCAACCACAAGCCTTATGGTTCCTTTCGAAGTGTTAAAAAACCTCGAAAGTAGTCGTGTGATATACGAAGGTGTTGAATGCGCTCAGAACATCGGAGGGCCGCATCCCCGTACCCACCACTCAGCGAGGCGGGGCCCCCCTCCGCGCCTGGCGCCCAACAGGTCCCCGCCTCAGCCCCATGACTCATAATGGGCGCGAAGCCCGGACATTCAAGCGAAAGGGCGCGGGGCCCGGGCAGATTATTTCCGCGGTGTCATCGCTTAAGTGATTGATTCCTTGTATAACGATCTGCGGGAACCATCCCTCCCACACCCTGGGCGGGTGCTCTACCTTTCTCCAAAATTTTCGAAACCCCATGGTGGGTGTCCCATTCAAGTCTAATCGATAGACTGGGGAACTTACCTTACTCCCACCGCGCGAAGTGCGCGATGATGTACTCAGGGACTCGGGGGGTCCTATTCGACCACGATAGGCTTTCTATTCGGGTACCTAGTCGAGTTGAAAGGAACTTTTGCAGCAGCACGTGCTGCTCCGAGGAGCACGTGGCCTGTTCGATATGACGACGTGGCGCAGAGAGACAAAACCCTTGCCGCACCCCCATTTCCCACGCGGCAGCACGTGGCCTGTTCGATAGGACCACGTGGCGCAGCGAGGCAACACTTTTGCCGCACACTATTTCCCACGCTAAAGCACGTGGCCTGTTCAATAGGAGCACGTGGCCCAGACATGCAAAACCTTCTCCGAACCCCGTTTCCCACGCAGCAGCACGTGGCCTGTTCGATATGAGCACGTGGCGCTGGGGCTCCCACACCTTCGATGGGAGCGGGTCTCACCCCCCACAACAAGGATACGGTCCAAGTCACGGACCGCAGTAGGGGATCACCCCCACAGCAGTCCGCGACAGGGACATCACCTTCGCCACGGTCGACAGCGAGGGAGCTCCCTCGATGAGGACCGTGGGGGGAGACCCCTTAGCGGTTCAAAAATCGTCCAGAAAGTAACTCGTAGTCACCTTCCAGGAGCGGCCCGAAAGGCGCACTGCTCTCTCTTTGGGATCGAGCCCCTTGTATACGTGCTGTGCGGCTGACATGCGCCGGGCCAGTTCTGAAGCGATCGATCAACGTGTTCAATCATGGGCATTGTGGCTCGTTCGTCGTCCAAACTCATCGTAGTCGAATCGAAAGCTTATCGTGGCCGAGTGGAACGGCTATGATTGGCGCCACCTGCTTCTCACTTGGACGACGATTAGGCCACGTGGCTCAAGGAAATTACGTGGCCATATCGTCGTCCGACCGCTTTGTAGTCGAGTCGAAAGCCTATCGTAGCCGAATAGAACCCCCCGACTCCCTGAGTAAGTACTTACTCGAGGCTGCCTGCTGTGAACTCAGGGAGTCGGGGGGGTCCTATTCGACCACGATAGGCTTTCTATTCGGGTACCTAGTCGAGTTGAAAGGAACTTTTGCAGAAGCACGTGCTGCTCCGAGGAGCACGTGGCCTGTTCGATAGGACTACGTGGCGCAGAGAGACAAAACCCTTGCTGCACCCCCATTTCCCACACGGCAGCACGTGTCCTGTTCGATAGCACCACGTGGCGCAGCGAGGCAAAACTTTTGCCGCACACTATTTCCCACGCTAAAGCACGTGGCCTGTTCAATAGGAGCACGTGGCCCAGACATGCAAAACCTTCTCCGAACCCCGTTTCCCACGCAGCAGCACGTGGCCTGTTCGATATGAGCACGTGGCGCTGGGGCTCCCACACCTTCGATGGGAGCGGGTCTCACCCCCCACAACAAGGATACGGTCCAAGTCACGGACCGCAGTAGGGGATCACCCCCCACAGCAGTCCGCGACAGGGACATCACCTTCGCCACGGTCGACAGCGAGGGAGCTCCCTCGATGAGGACCGTGGGGGGAGACCCCTTAGCGGTTCAAAAATCGTCCAGAAAGTAACTCGTAGTCACCTTCCAGGAGCGGCCCGAAAGGCGCACTGCTCTCTCTTTGGGATCGAGCCCCTTATATACGTGCTGTGCGGCTGACATGCGCCGGGCCAGTTCTGAAGCGATCGATCAACGTGTTCAATCATGGGCATTGTGGCTCGTTCGTCGTCCAAACTCATCGTAGTCGAATCGAAAGCTTATCGTGGCCGAGTGGAACGGCTATGATTGGCGCCACGTGCTTCTCACTTGGACGCCGATTAGGCCACGTGGCGCAAGGAAATTACGTGGCCATATCGTCGTCCAACCGCTTTGTAGTCGAGTCGAAAGCCAATCGTGGCCGAATAGAACCCCCCGACTCTCTGAGAACTTATCATAAAATTGTGCTCCGTATGTGGCACGGGTTTGATTCTAGCGTTCAACGTGTAATACGATTTGCCTGAGCGAACATGTTTTCCTCTGTTTCGAATTTTCCCTGCAGGACCGAGCTAACGAAATTTGGTGGCGCCCCCGCCTCGCGCCTGATGATTCTCCGCTCGCAAAACATGGCCCCCGCCGCTCGCCCTTGGTCGGAGATTCCCGGGCACACGGCCCTCCGACGTTCTGAGCGTTTTGTGATTTCAGCCGTATTCGCCTGTTATCCATGACATTTTGAATCTTCAGGCTAATATGTCCGGAGGATCTTTTTTTTTTCTAAGAAAGATCGATTGCCCGTTGACTTTTGATTGTACCCATTTCCTTTCACCTTTTATACGTGTTTCTTATCTTGCAACTTTTATAGTGGAGTCCACCAAGAGAGTCTCATTTACTTATCAGGCTCCGTCCATACGTGGCGAGGGCGTGCGATTACGCAAAATCGATGGTCATCTTGGGCACACGATTCGCTTAAAGCCATTGATGGTAGGACTTCGGCGTATTTTGGCTACCGTAATCCGGCAATCGCTTCAGGACCCAAAGCCCGTTTCCCTCGACATCGGAACCGCTTCGCAGCTTCATTCAGTTCAATCACGAGCGTTGAATACCGGTATGGAGCTTCGGGGGTCGGACCTGCTCCGCGCGCGGTCGCGGCGCGGCGCAGCTAATCACGATCATTTCAGCTCCATCGCATCTCTCATTCGCGAAACGAATGAGGAATCAACAAGTGGTAATGGTAATACAACTAGTAACATTGATACAATGCCAAACAAACAAAACAAAAAATTGCAAAGGGAGATTAACATTAATGTTTAAAATGGCATGTTCGTTAAGCTGCACGTGTTGTGTTCATTCACGGCGTAACGCACCAATATTATGCCATTTTTTTAATTTTCTCCGTTATTTTGGGCCGCGGATGATTCAAGTATTGGTGGCATCTTTCCTGCGATTTTTTTGGGTGCAAAGCTAGTTGGTGAAAGCCACTCACGTTTCAGACATGAAAATGAAACACGATAGATTTAGCCTCCATGCAGGGGATTTTCGTTCAAACCGATTCCCACCCCCGAAATGCCCGATACACGATAGATTTAGCCTCCACGCAGGGGATTTCCTTCCCTGAGCGACGGTGCAGCCGCAGGCTGCACCGTCCACATAGGGTTCAAACTGATTCCCACCCCCGAAATACCCGATACACGATAGATTTAGCCTCCACGCAGGGGATTTCCTCCCCTCAGCGACGTCCACATAGGGTTCAAACTGATTCCCACCCCCGAAATGCCCGATACACGATAGATTTAGCCTCCACGCAGGGGATTTCCTCCCCTCAGCGACGTCCACATAGGGTTCAAACTGATTCCCACCCCCGAAATGCCCGATACACGATAGATTTAGCCTCCACGCAGGGGATTTCCTCCCTTGAGCGACGGTGCAGCCGCAGGCTGCACCGTCCACATAGGGTTCAAACTGATTCCCACCCCCCGAAATGCCCGATACACGATAGATTTAGCCTCCACGCAGGGGATTTCCTCCCCTGAGCGACGGTGACCGTCCACATAGGGTTCAAACTGATTCCCACCCCCCGAAATGCCCGATACACGATAGATTTAGCCTCCACGCAGGGGATTTCCTCCCTTGAGCGACGGTGACCGTCCACATAGGGTTCAAACTGATTCCCACCCCCCGAAATGCCCGATACACGATAGATTTAGCCTCCACGCAGGGGATTTCCTCCCTTGAGCGACGGTGCAGCCGCAGGCTGCACCGTCCACATAGGGTTCAAACTGATTCCCACCCCCGAAATACCCGATGCACGATAGATTTAGCCTCCACGCAGGGAATTTCCTTCCTTGAGCGACGGTGCAGCCGCAGGCTGCACCGTCCACATAGGGTTCAAACTGATTCCCACCCCGAAATACCCGATACACGATAGATTTAGTCTCCACGCAGGGGATTTCCTCCCCTGAGCGACGGTGCAGCCGCAGGCTACACCGTCCACATAGGGTTCAAACTGATTCCCACCCCCGAAATGCCATATACACGATAGATTTAGCCTCCACGCAGGGGATTTCCTCCCTTGAGCGACGGTGCAGCCGCAGGCTGCACCGTCCACATAGGGTTCAAACTGATTCCCACCCCCCGAAATGCCCGATACACGATAGATTTAGCCTCCACGCAGGGGATTTCCTCCCTTGAGCGACTGTGCAGCCGCAGGCTGCACCGTCCACATAGGGTTCAAACTGATTCCCACCCCCCGAAATGCCCGATACACGATAGATTTAGCCTCCACGCAGGGGATTTCTCCTTGAGCGACGGTGCAGCCGCAGGCTGCACCGTCCACATAGGGTTCAAACTGATTCCCACCCCCCGAAATGCCCGATACACGATAGATTTAGCCTCCACGCAGGGGATTTCCTCCCTTGAGCGACGGTGCAGCCGCAGGCTGCACCGTCCACATAGGGTTCAAACTGATTCCCACCCCCCGAAATGCCCGATACACGATAGATTTAGCCTCCACGCAGGGGATTTCCTCCCTTGAGCGACGGTGCAGCCGCAGGCTGCACCGTCCACATAGGGTTCAAACTGATTCCCACCCCCGAAATACCCGATACACGATAGATTTAGCCTCCACGCAGGGGATTTCCTCCCTTGAGCGACGGTGCAGCCGCAGGCTGCACCGTCCACATAGGGTTCAAACTGATTCCCACCCCCGAAATACCCGATACACGATAGATTTAGCCTCCACGCAGGGGATTTCTCCCTGAGCGACGGGTAGCCGCAGGCTGCACCGTCCACATAGGGTTCAAACTGATTCCCACCCCCGAAATACCCGATACACGATAGATTTAGCCTCCACGCAGGGGATTTCTCCCTGAGCGCCAGTGCCGCCGCAGGCTGCCCCGTCCACATAGGGTTCAAACTGATTCCCACCCCCCGAAACGCCCGATACACGATAGATTTAGCCTCCACGCAGGGGATTTCCTCCCTTGAGCGACGGTGCAGCCGCAGGCTGCACCGTCCACATAGGGTTCAAACTGATTCCCACCCCCGAAATACCCGATACACGATAGATTTAGCCTCCACGCAGGGGATTTCCTCCTCTGAGCGACGGTGCAGCCGCAGGCTGCGCCGTCCACATAGGGTTCAAACTGATTCCCATCCCCCGAAATACCCGATACACGATAGATTTAGCCTCCACGCAGGGATTTCTCCTTGAGCGACGGTGCAGCCGCAGGCTGCACCGTCCACATAGGGTTCAAACTGATTCCCACCCCGAAATGCCCGATACACGATAGATTTAGCCTCCACGCAGGGGATTTCCTCCTGAGCGACGGTGCAGCCGCAGGCTGCACCGTCCACATAGGGTTCCAACTGATTCCCACCCCCGAAATGCCCGATACACGATAGATTTAGCCTCCACGCAGGGATTTCCTCCTTGAGCGACGGTGCAGCCGCAGGCTGCACCGTCCACATAGGGTTCAAACTGATTCCCACCCCGAAATGCCCGATACACGATAGATTTAGCCTCCACGCAGGGATTTCCTCCCATGAGCGACGGTGCAGCCGCAGGCTGCACCGTCCACATAGGGTTCAAACTGATTCCCACCCCCGAAATACCCGATACACGATAGATTTAGCCTCCACGCAGGGGATTTCCTCCCTTGAGCGACGGTGCAGCCGCAGGCTGCACCGTCCACATAGGGTTCAAACTGATTCCCACCCCCGAAATACCCGATACACGATAGATTTAGCCTCCACGCAGGGGATTTCCTCCTGAGCGACGGTGCAGCCGCAGGCTGCACCGTCCACATAGGGTTCAAACTGATTCCCACCCCGAAATGCCCGATACACGATAGATTTAGCCTCCACGCAGGGGATTTCCTCCTGAGCGACGGTGCAGCCGCAGGCTGCACCGTCCACATAGGGTTCAAACTGATTCCCACCCCGAAACCCCCGATACCCGATAGATTTAGCCTCCACGCAGGGGATTTCCTCCCTTGAGCGACGGTGCAGCCGCAGGCTGCACCGTCCACATAGGGTTCAAACTGATTCCCACCCCCGAAATACCCGATACACGATTGATTTAGCCTCCACGCAGGGGATTTCCTCCCCTGAGCGACAGTGCAGCCGCAGGCTGCACCGTCCACATAGGGTTCAAACTGATTCCCACCCCCCGAAACGCCCGATACACGATAGATTTAGCCTCCACGCAGGGGATTTCCTCCCTTGAGCGACGGTGCAGCCGCAGGCTGCACCGTCCACATAGGGTTCAAACTGATTCCCACCCCCGAAATACCCGATACACGATAGATTTAGCCTCCACGCAGGGGATTTCCTTCCCTTAGCGAGGGGGCAGCCGCAGGCTGCACCGTCCACATAGGGTTCAAACTGATTCCCGCCCCCCGAAATGCCCGATACACGATAGATTTAGCCTCCACGCAGGGGATTTCCTCCCGTGAGCGACGGTGTAGCCGCAGGCTGCACCGTCCACATAGGGTTCAAACTGATTCCCACCCCCGAAATACCCGATACACGATAGATTTAGCCTCCACGCAGGGGATTTCCTCCCGTGAGCGACGGTGTAGTCGCAGGCTGCACCTTCCATATAGGGTTCAAACTGTTTTTCACCCCCGAAGTACCCGATAAACGATAGATTTAGCCTCCATTCAGAGGATCGACGGACGATCCTGTGATAGAGTGGCTAAGCTGCACAGCAGCACCCCTTTGTGAAGCATGGTCTCACATTGTAGCTAGTTATGCTCTTCCGGTGTTGGTGTATTCTCAAGGAAAAAAGCGAATTTCAATTGTATTCCAAAAACTTGGTATTTGGAAAAGTAAACTACAAGACGAAAAAGTGCACCGGATTATATGAGTATTCTGCAGGGTTGTTGGGAGCAATCATTCGATTTCCCCCATTTTCTGGTTTATTTAACGGTCTAGTCCGATATCGCTAGTAGTTTCATATTGATTCCAGCTGTTGTGTGAAAATTTTACGGCTAATACGCTTTCTTTGTCACGTCGAACGTCATGCAGACGCCTTGGAACGCTTGTGCTCATTTTTTTTTATTCACATCCGGTTTTTCTATCATGTTCATGAGATCGCATGTATTAAACAGCTCAACGTTCAGGTTATATTCATGTGTGACTCGTTTTTACTCGTTTGAGAGCATCCAAGTTAAAATAGATAATCGGCGTTCTGCTGGCTAATGACGATTTTTGAGTAAATTGCTCTCAAAATAATACTCAGCTCAATTTCGTATACGAAATCATTTCATATGTTGACATTGCTGAGCATTGGTGCATTACCGAGAGCCTTTGTACCGAGCTCCGACATTCGGACGGTTCAACTACCGTGGAAAATCCGTTGAACTAATGTCCACACTGAAAATCAGCAGAATTTCCCCGTTAGTTCAACGGAAATTGCTCTGTAGTTGATGCGGATTTCCACTAAAGTTGAACAGAAGTGCTGATTGGAGGGAAATTCAAATAATTTCTGCATGGATATTTATACACGTTTTAGCTAGTTTCTCCTTACGGTTGAACGTTATCCCTATATACCTGAGCCGGGTGCGAGTAGGGAGCTTCGGGGGTCGGACCTGCTCCGCGCGCGGTCGCGTCGCGGACATGCGCTGAACACGGCTCGGCAGCAATCCCTCGGTACAAAGGCTCTCGGTAATGGACCAATCCTCAGCAATGTCAACATACGAAATGATTTCGTATATGAAATTGAGCTGAGTATTATTTTGAGAGCAATTTTCTCAAAAGCGTCATTAGCCAGCAGAACGCCGATTATCTATTCGATTTTATAACTTGGATGCTCTCAAACGAGTAAAAACGAGTCACACATGAATATAACCTGAACGTTGAGCTGTTTAATACATGCGATCTCATGAACATGATAGAAAAACCGGATGTGAATAAAAAAATTAGCACAAGCGTTCCAAGGCGTCTGCATGACGTTCGACATAACAAAGATAGCGTATTAGCCGTAAAATTTTCACACAAAAGCTGCAATCAATATGAAAACTACTAGCGATATCGGACTAGACCGTTAAATAAACCAGAAAATGGGGGAAATCGAATGATTGCTCCCAACAACCCTGCAGAATACTCATATAGTCCGGTGCACTTTTTCGTTTTGGAGTTTACTTTTTCCGAATACCAAGTTTCTGGAATACAATTGAAATTTGCTTTTTTCCTTGAGAATACACCAATACCGGAAGAGCATAACTAGCTCTAATGTGAGACCATGCTTCACAAAGGGGTGCTGCTGTGCAGCTCAGCCACTCTATCAGAGGATCGTCCGTCGATCCTCTAAGTGGAGGCTAAATCTATCGTTTATCGGGTATTTCGGGGGTAAAAAACAGTTTGAACCCTATATGGACGGTGCTCAGAGGAGGAAATCTCTGCGTGGAGGCTAAATCTATCGTGTATCGGGTATTTCGGGGTGGGAATCAGTTTGAACCTATGTGGACGGTGCAGCCTGCGGCTGCACCGTCGCTCAGAGGAGGAAATCTCTGCGTGGAGGCTAAATCTATCGTGTATCGGGTATTTCGGGAATCAGTTTGAACCCTATGTGGACGGTGCAGCCTGCGGCTGCACCGTCGCCTCAAGGAGGAAATCCTGCGTGGAGGCTAAATCTATCGTGTATCGGGTATTTCGGGAATCAGTTTGAACCCTATGTGGACGGTGCAGCCTGCGGCCGCACCGTCGCTCAGGAAGGAAATCCCTGCGTGGAGGCTAAATCTATCGTGTATCGGGTATTTCGGGGTGGGAATCAGTTTGAACTCCTATGGGACGGTGCAGCCTGCGGCTGCACCGTCGCTCAGAGGAGGAAATCCCTGCGTGGAGGCTAAATCTATCGTGTATCGGGTATTTCGGGGAAGAATCAGTTTGAACCCTATGTGGACGGTGCGGCCTTGCGCTGCACCGTCGCTCAAGGGGAGGAAACTTCTGCGTGGAGGCTAAATCTATCGTGTATCGGGTATTTCGGGGTGGGAATCAGTTTGAACCCTATGTGGACGGTGCAGCCTGCGGCTGCACCGTCGCTCAGGGAAGAAACCCTGCGTGGAGGCTAAATCTATCGTGTATCGGGTATTTCGGGGTGGGAATCAGTTTGAACTATAGGACGGTGCACCCTGCGGCTGCACCGTCGCTCAGGGAAGGAAATCCCTGCGTGGAGGCTAAATCTATCGTGTATCGGGTATTTCGGGGTGGGAATCAGTTTGAACTCTATGTGAACGGTGCAGCCTGCGGCTGCACCGTCGCTCAGGGAAGGGATCTCTGCGTGAAGCTAAATTTATCGTGTATCGGGTATTTCGGGGTGGGAATCAGTTTGAACTTTATGTGGACGGTGCAGCCTGCGGCTGCACCGTCGCTCAGGGAAGGAATTCCCTGCGTGGAGGCTAAATCTATCGTGTATCGGGTATTTCGGGGTGGAATCAGTTTGAACTCATTGGACGGTGCAGCCTGCGGCTGCACCGTCGCTCAGGGAAGGAAATCCCCTGCGTGGAGGCCAAATCTATCGTGTATCGGGTATTTCGGGGTGGGAATCAGTTTGAACCTCTATGTGGACGGTGCAGCCTGCGGCCGCACCGTCGCTCAGGGAAGGAAATCCCCTGCGTGGAGGCTAAATCTATCGTGTATCGGGCATTTCGGGGTGGGAATCGGTTTGAACGAAAATCCCCTGCATGGAGGCTAAATCTATCGTGTTTCATTTTCATGTCTGAAACGTGAGTGGCTTTCACCAACTAGCTTTGCACCCAAAGAAATCGCAGGAAAGATGCCACCAATACTTGAATCATCCGCTGCCCAAAATAACAGAGAAAATAGAAAAATGGCGTAATATTGGGGCGTTACGCCGTGAATGAACACAACACGTGCAGCTCAACGAACATACGCTTTTAAACATTATTGTTAATCTCCCTTTGCATTTTTTTTTGATTTAATTGTTTGTCATTGTTTCCATGTAAGTAGTTGTATGTATTACCATTAGCATCTATTGATTCCTCATTCGTTTCGCGAATGAGAGTTGCGATGTGGCTGAAATGATGGTGATTAGCTGTGCCGCGCCGCGACCGCGCGCGGAGCAGGTCCGACCCCCGAAGCTCCATACCGGTATTCGTAAATTCTCCCCTCCATGCGGGTATTTTCTCTCCCCCTCGCGGGCAAATTCTCCCCTCCAGGCGGGCATTTTGGCTTAATCCTCGCACACGCCTCGGCTCCGACATTCGGACGGTTCAACTACCGTGGAAAATCCGTTGAACTAATGTCCACACTGGAAATCAGCAGAATTTCCCCGTTAGTTCAACGGAAATTGTTCGGTAGTTGATACGGATTTCCACTAAAGTTGAACAGAATCGCTGACTGGAGGGAATTTCAAATAATTTCTGCATGGATTTTTCCCACACGTTTCACCTAGTTTCTATAGTGGATCTATCCACGGCAGGGACCGATGCACAACCCCTTCCGCCGGCACTGGTGGGCGCGCTGCGCAACTCGGTGGACGCCCGGTGAAAGGGCATCGATCGATTTCCGGCCGCACAGCTGATCAGCAGCAACACATTTCCTCGTTTTCATCCCTCTTCTGCTTTCTCCTACCATCTTTCTATCCATCTCCTAGTTTTTCTGCTTCTTCATTATTAACTAGGCGTTTTAATTGCCTGTACGTTTGTATCACGTGTCTTCGTCAACAAACTCCTTCAAAACTTTCAAACTTTATCATCCAAATTCTTTTTTAAGGTTAATATTCCATCGCACAGGCAATTAGAACACTTAGTTAATAACGGAGAAACAGAAAAACTAGGAGATAGATAGTAAGATGGAAGGAGAAAGCAGAAGAGGGATGAAAAAGAGGAAAATGCGCTGTTGCCGGTCAGCTGTGCGGCCGGAAATCGATCGATACCCTTCCACTGGGCGCCCACTTCGTTGTCAGCGCGCCCACCAGTGTCGGCGGCAGGGGTTGTGCATCGGTCCCTGCTGGGGATAGATCCACTATACCTACGGTTGAATGTCATTTCAATCTACCTAAGCCCACCTGGCCCCTAACCAGGTGTGCACTTTCTGTGCGCATCAAAAATTATTCAATCAAAATGCGAATGCTCCGCCGCTTGCCTGCTCCCACGATAGAGCACCCGTGTTGGTGCAGGAGCAGGCAAGTGCAGGCACTCGCACCCCCACTCAACTCGAAGGCAGAGCCCGAGGAGTTAACACTTGACAATGAAATGAATCGGTCGAGCCCACCTCGAGACGGCTCGTATGTGCCGCTGGTTTGGTTTTGGCGTTCAACATTGCGTCGGAGCCGTCGTCTGTCGGCACTGCGCACGCGACGCAACACGCAGCGCGGCGATAAGCCCAGCAGTTCAACGTATCTTTCTCATCAGTCAAACCCCTCGACAAAATAGCCTCAGTAGTTCAACTCGAACATCATTTTCCCCTAAAGTTCAGCTCTCCGAAAGTCTGAGGGTCATCGGGACTCACGCGTCAAATAAACTGCGTGTAGTGTAGGCGCACACAACACACGCGCCTCTACGCGCAAATTCTCTGATTTTCTTGCAGGACAGCTGATTTCCAAATTCAAATTTATCACACTTCCCTAGGCACATCAGATGAATAAACAGTCAAAGACACATAAAGAAAAACACAACAAATTCAAAAACTATAAACGTAATTCTAATAGAAATAGAACTAGAATACCATTTATTCCTGTTGAAGATACCGGCTGACAACAGTTTTGAAACCGAATTACGTGGAAAAAACTTGAGATCTCTTACTGAAGCTTAGATAATACAATTCCACACGAACCGGGAGGAAATGCCGTTAGTCTTGAAACAAGGCCTAGCGAAGCCAAGTTTGTATCCTTGGCCCCTTGTATCAGAAATTATAAAAGTAAAAAAACTGATAGGTACAATCCCACCAAACCTCTTACAAGGAAACTACTTTTAGTTCACCTGGCCATTGCGGACGAAATGTACTTTTCTAGAACCTTTTTTTCGCGTAGAATCCGATTATGGTCTCTGCAGCTGCCTAAAACTACCCTGAAAAAAGTTATAGGCGTTTTTCGTCAGAATGTCGTACCTATTGTACCTTCCAAAACGCGCATTAGTTTTCGGAAAACCCGGAAACAAACCTCATAATGGTGTTCAGCGCCCAAGACTACCTCACCGAGCGGAAATTTGGGTGAAGACAAATTTTCCAAACTGTGCACAGACTGATAGCGTACCGATTTTCGGTTTGGCGTTTGTTTGCTCCAATTAAAGGGCTCTGAAAGCGTTTTAAAGAAATGTTCCGAAATTGACCTAAAATCCTCACAGGTGGGTTATTTGGGGCGCTGATTACGAATCTGGGGGTTTATTTGTCGATTTTCCGAAGTTTTGGACTTGATTCCTTCAAAGTACCCATCGCTGGAAAACCTGATGGCAAATCGCGACTTTTGACGATTTCCGTAGCGCAACGATAGATATGACTCAATTTGTTGTTTTGGGGGTTATTTGAAACGATGAGCACGAATCTGGTCTGTTTATCGATTTTTGACAGATTACGGTAGATTACGGTGGGTTTACGGTAGTTCAGTCAAAGTCTCAAATTTGACCCAAAACATGTGTACGGGGATTATTCGGGATGGTGATTACGAATTTAACGTCCATTTGTCTTTTTTCGAAATACTAAGGCAGATTTTGCACCCTAATTGGCATGGTACCTACCGCAACCTACAGTAAACTTCAGAATTTTAAAAAACGGACTCCAGATTCGTGCTCACCACCCTAGATTACAACCACGTACAAGTTTTGAGCCAAATTCGATTTTTTTTTCAGAACACCTCAAAAATTTAATGGGGGTACCCTTGCCTTGTCGCCAAGCTTTGAAAAACGCGTTCAACTTTTTTCCAGAGTGGTTTTAGACAGCTGCGAAGACCATAATCGGATTCTACGCCAAAAACGGCTGTAGAAAAGTTTACTTTATTTAGAATGTTGAGGCTGGCTAAAAGCATGTCCCTTGTTAGCATTTTGAAATTGAGTACAAACAAATTCTCCTTCTCCGGGAAGCGATCGGGTGCAAATGAAACCTATTGTTCCTAAGGTTGCCTCTAGGAATTGCGCTAAAGGAAAACTTATTTCCCGTTTGAAGACCTTCCATGTCAAGCTTTTTTGAACCCTTGTTAGTTTTTGAATGAACATTCGCTCATGCGGCGCATGAACGCAGGTCCCATACACTCGAAGCTAACCGTCACGGCGGCTGCGGGGGGTGTAACTCACATTTTTCTCATTTCTGTACACTGAAATTCGTAAAAAGGCACAAACGTGCATTGGGACTAGCCTGATCTTTCTGGAAACAGATACCTCATTTGAACGTTTTTTTTTCAAAATCGGGAAATTTGTGTTTTTGAGGGGTGACGAACAACTCGTCCACCACCTCCAATTCAAAGCACTGGTAAGCAACCAAAATTGGGATTCGCTATTCCTTTGAAGCAATGAAGGCTCCCACACGCACATTGAGTCTTACCCTCCCGGAGGTTTCAATCCCCTATCCCAAAGCCGGCGAGCACCCTGCGGACATGGACGAGTTACACCCCGCAGCCGCCGTGACGGTTAGCTGCGAGTGTCCCATACTCTAACAAAGCGGACGTAAATCTTATCTTACATGCTTTAGTCAGAAGCTGTGGATTCTTCGATAGTAAGGACTTGGCCGATAGAGTTGTCACTGTTATTTAAATAAATTGTCATATATAAAGAATATATGACATGTGAATTCAGCATCACATCACAAAGTTGGCCATTTCAGCCGTATTACTTGAGGGTGTAAACAAGGTGGCTGATTTTTGTAATAAAAACGATATTCTGCAGATAAGCTGGCTGCAAAGCTGTTTCAGATCCTGTTTCGTACAATGAAGAACGTAGATTTGGGAAGCGGCCAGTTGGAAGCATTTTAGCACTTTGCGCGTGTTGTGTGTGCGTACACAACCCGCATTTCATTTGACGCGTGAGTCCCGATGACCGAGGCGTCTGCGAGGATTAAGCCGGAGAGTCAGGAGGCCTATGAAGTCAATAATGAACACAACGTGAGATTTCCAGTTTGAGTGTCCCTTTCTAGGCTATCACGCCTAGAGCTCGAAGACATTAGGCTTGAAAGTTTGAAAAAATCGCTGCGCTGACAATTTCTGATGTGATCCAACCTCTGGAGGGCAGAAAATTTCGGTCGCGAGGGCGGGATTCCGCTTGCGCTAGAAAACATCATGCTAGCAATGAGTGGTCATATTGCAATGAGTGGCCTCGCGGGCATATTCTCCACGCGCTACGCATCGGGCAGATTCTCCGTAAACCAAAAATTTCATGGGAGTACCGTTACCTTGCCGCCAGGCTTTGAAAAACGGGTACGACTTTTCTCAGGGTGGTCCTAGGCAGCTGCGAAGATCTTGCCCAAGCAGTTTTCGTGCTCCACGGCTAATTTAGTGTGTAAACCCACGATTCTGAGGTACGCTTCAAGGTTAAGGTATCAATTTCAAAGTGGATTAGGAGCGACCGCGCAATCATTTTAGTCTGATGAATGGACGGAGCTGCGACGGTAGATTACCCCGCGCGAATCGAAACCCCATTCTCCAGTGAGGCTGCCGGCCCCTCGCGGCCAGCCGCCTGCACCATGCGTCGGACTATAGGGCTACGCATAGTCCGGCGGGAAAAGTCGCGCCGCAATAATGGGGATTATCAAAGAGCTGACTTCTGTAGCTGTGAAGGTGTGCACTTTCATACAAGAGTTTCGCACACACGGAGGTTTCAATTCCTGTTCATAATCCACGGATAACACGTGCGTGCGTTTGGACGAGTTACACACCGATGGGAGAACGAAGGGAAAGTGGCTATTGATCGCGCATTTTTTCCCGCGTTGCGGCGATCCCTCATCCAGTGACTGACGATAAGTATCATGAAAATGCGAAATGCCGGACCGGACATATTGCCAGTGCGGTATGATACCATTCATCCATTCATTCATGTTTATTGCCAATAGAACACGTATGGATAAACGGTCGCTGCTGCCTGCTTAAGTTTTCTGTGACTCCATAGCTTCAGTAACCCGCGAGCGGTTGCGTCGCGGTAGCTCCAGGCCGCAGGCGACGTAGTCATCCTTTCCGAAACGAGGATTTTTCCGATTGAAAATGCAGTTCTATGGGTATTAATATGGTGGAAGTCACTAATAGTGCTATTTCGGAAGGAGTACAACTGCTAATTCAATAGAATTACGTTACTGGGCTTACATGTGTCCCTTGCCGCGAAGCTTATCGCGCGGCGGATTCTCGCCGCGCCGCGACAACTCGGGTAACCGATGCGTGCCCCTCGGTTTTCTGTATATTATCTTGCGGCTTCTTGTGAGTTATCGTCGATCACTGGATGGGGATAGTCGCAGCGCAGCGATCTAACGTGACACTACTTGATCGATGTTCATGACTAGCACTACCTCATGCCTTCCGTGCGTGCCACCTGTGCTCGTCGCGGCTACCCCATCCAGTGATCGACCATATGCTTACGGACTTCCACTCTGCGCATTGATAATGAGGTTACGGGCACCGTGTGTTCGTACTTTCGTCCTTCTGAAAGGCTTCAACAAAGTCGGGAAAATCTTCTTGACGGTTCTGAAATATGGGTTTTTTTAGATGGGACCGGACTTGCTCAACTCAAAAAATCTGAAGCAGGATAGCTGTCCGAAATTTGCCTCTAAATCGACACGAACAGAAGCGGAAAACGTATACAGTTGTGCATAATGCGATGGCAACAGTATGGCGGTGTTAAAAACTCATCAGTGACTGCGTCTGGCGTTGCTTATGCCCCGCCTTTGCCGTCTGGTTTCTATTTTATATTATTCTTTTTGATATTTTTAATTAGGCCAGATTCGTACTTTTTGCGGCAAAATATTCCAGGCGTTTCGACTTTCGATTAACCTGAATGACAAGGTGCACACCCACGCCGCTTCGCCTACTTGTGGGCATGCCTCGCGGTCTGTGCATTATTTGATCGGACTTTGGATAAGCGATAATAACGTGGAAAATTTCCACTACAAAACCTGTTTGCAATCAGTCTTGGGAGAACTCTTAGAAAAACCTCTTCATCTTCGTCACCCCCCCCCCCCCACTTAGCCGACTTGGGCCGCGCCTGCAGTGTGCCCCTTGTCTGAGCTCTGACCTCTCAATTTTTTTCCGGAACTGTGCGCTCACAGCTCAAACACATGCCTTCGGGTAGTTTTTCATGCCTATTCTAGAAATGCGACCCTTTAAAGGCAGTGTTCACGATAAAAGTCGTTTTTCTGTTTTTCCGCCTATTTTGAAAACGGTCCCATGCTGATTTCAATTATGTCCCTGGAATCGTACAAGACTCCCTGGAAACGGAGTTATGGCCCCTCAAAATTCAGCTAGGGAAGCATTGTGGATGAGTTGTCCGAGGCTCGTGACTCCCGTTTTTGCAGCCGATGTATGCGAACTGACCTGAGTAAAGAGAGAAGATGAGAATGAAGGGAAGAACGGGGCTTTCGATCGGAAACCTTAACTCATTTAACCACGAATTCAGGGGAGCTGTTCTTCTTCTTCTTATCGGCCACATAGAGCTTCTCTTCATAGGTGTAAAAAGGCAGCCACATCGCACGGGTTCGTCCACGTATCCATAACTGTTAGAGAAGTCGGCCTTGCAGGACATGAAAATAAATGAAATGAATCGTGCCCTGGGTTGTGGCAGTCAGGACATTCGTCGGGGATCGACGAGTCGATCTTATGGACGAAGGCCTTGAGGTGTGAGGAGTGTCCACATCGTAGACCTGCCAGGATGACGCGTGTACGTCTGGGTAGGTCCGTTTCGCTGTCATCGATCGGGGGAGGCACGTCACCAAGAATTGGATTTAAGGGAGCACTGGAAAGGTATTCTCTGACGAATCGGGTGTGCTCCATTTGCAGTAGTCTGACGCGATTGAGCTCCGACGTCGCCCAACGTTGACGATCCAAGACAGAGACTGCAGCATGAAGTGGCGAGCGAATATGTCGGAAATGGGGACCAGATGACAGTAATGGGAAATTAGGGTGTGTGGAATTCCTTACAATGCCAACATGGAACTGTTGCGACTGGAGTTGACAATGCTGCTTTACAGGAAGCAGCGAACACTCTTGATGTAGATGAGACACCGGTGTGGATCTAGGGCATCCAGTGATCACGCGTAGAGCAGTGTTCTGTGCACGCTGAAGTTTGCTCCAAGAGGCTTCCGACAGGTGTCTTGACCATATTGTGGCTCCATATTCTAGCACCGGCTGCACCATAGCTCTGTAGGTGGTTCGCAAAATTTCCTTAGAGCTGCCCCATGTAGTGCCTGCTAGCGAACGTAGAATGTTGTTACGTGTGTTGGCAGCAGAAGCTCGAATACGTGTGTTTTCGTGAAAACGCAGTGACGGGTCCAGGAATACACCAAGTAGACGAGGGGGTTTAGATAAGGGCAGCATATTTCCTTCCCAAAGAACCTTGGGATGCAGCTTGTGTTCGGCAGTCGCTGTGGTGCACAAAGTAACGCTGGACTTGGTTGGTGAGACCTTTAGCTGCTTCGATTCAAGGAACTTGGCCAGACTGACGAGGTATTTATTCATTTCAGCAGTGGCTCGATCAATGACAGGGTCAGTACAAATAATAGTGATGTCATCCGCATATAGACATAAGTGGATGTTTGACGACGGCTTCGGCACATCAGACAGATACAAAGAAAACAGGCTGGGAGATAGAACTCCTCCTTGTGGAACGCCTGCCTTCAGGGGCACAGACTTCGACAAGTGTCCATCAAATTTCACACGAATGGAACGATTTTTGACAAAGTTATCGGTCCATCTTTTGCACCAGTCGGGAATAGTAGAGTCCAGGATCGATTTGGACAGCAGCGGGATACTGACATTATCGAAGGCAGCGGTTAAGTCAACTGCCACGACTATACTTCTACCAGCTGGAGGTCTCATGTTGAAGCCAGCATTTATGTGTTCTGTGATGGACGTGAGTGCCGTGATGGTAGATTGGGCCTTCTTGAAGCCATGCTGATGCACGTTATGTCGTAATGCTTCTTGGAGGTGCGGGTTGATGAATTTCTCCGCTAACTTAGCAATAGGGGACAAAAGGGAGATGGGTCGATGCGAAGTTGCTTGATCTCCTGGTTTGCCAGGCTTGAGGATCGGGAGAACAATTGCTTGCTCCCATCTAGCGGGAATGACACCTGTGCTGAATGACGAGAAGACTAGGCCGCAAAGTAATTCAAGGAACTCTTCCGGCAAGTGCTTGAGATGGACGGCTGACACACCATCGGGTCCCTCGGCTCGCGAGTTCTTCATGGACTTGATGAGGGAAGACATCTCAGAAGCAGTTATGGCAGGTACATCTTGTCGGCTGAGCTTCCTTATAGACCGGAGAGTGAGCCTATTGGAACGATCACGGCGGGACGTCGCTGAAGCAAAGTGTTTTCCAATTCGACATGCAGCCTTAAATCCGGACTCGAATTTCCCCGAAGGGAACTCAAGCATGTTGCGCTCTGCTGCCAATTCCTTGCCAGACGACCGCTTAAGAGTGCTCCTGGTCTTCTTTGCATCAGTGGAGAAATTCAAGGATTCAGTGAACTCCATCCATCGCATCCGCTTGTAATCATTCAGCATTTTGGTGATCTCATCAGACAGTCGTTGAATGCTGGGATCTGCAGGATCAGCTCGGCGCTTCTCGTCCCGTAATTCGATCAGCTCCAGGACATCTTTGGGAACGTTAGGGTGAAACGTTCTAACGCGTCCTGTAGGGATTGCAGTTCTGGAGGCGTTGTATATGGCATCAACAATGAACTTGTCCTTCTCGTGAACGGAGCCGGTTAGCGGATAGTAGGCTACCCGACTGAGTAACACCTCTTTAAACATGACCCAGTTGGCCTTACGGTAGTTGGTGTACGATTTGTTACGAGAGCCTATGAAAGGTGCCAGGTGACTGTTGAGAGACAAATCCAATGAAGCACATATGGGTACATGATCGCTGGTCATAGCTATAGCAGTGGACCAGTTACAGGAAACAGCAAGAGAGGATGATACAAAAGTGACATCCGGAGAAGACGGCCTGCCCGTGGAAGGAAGGCGAGTGGGGGCGTCCTCGTTAATGGCAACAAGATCACAATCCTCAGCGAAAAGCTCAAGTAGTTCCCCTCTGTCATCGGGATTTAGAGAGGAGAACCAGGATGTGGAATGAGCATTAAAATCGCCAGCCATGACAACAGAAGACGATGGGAGGGCAGTGTGCACAGATTGCAAAAATGTAGTGGGATCAAACGAATTGGGACATGAGGAGATTGGGGGAATATAAATATTAACAATATCTATAGGGCAACTTAGCAATACAACATGAACACCAATACATTCTGCAAAATTATTATTAGGGAGAGCTATAAGATGAGAAGGTATAGAAGTTTTTACAAACGTAGAAACGCCACCACCATGGGATGTGCGGGGAAGGTGGTACGACGTATAACCGGGGATTCGGGGTAGGGAGGATGTTGGGCTAAGTTTTGTCTCCTGAAGGAGAATGACATCTGGATGAAAGCGTTCAATGTACAATGTGAGTTCAGCAAGTTTGGCACGCAGGCCATTGATATTGAGTTGAAAAATATCTAGACTGTGAAGAGGAACACTAGGGGGAGAGTTAGAGCAAGATATACAACAATAAGCTTCAGTGTAGTCATTATAGCTGGTTAACCCCGAGCATTTGAGGTGTACCCAGCCGAGGCAACCACCGCACTGGACGCTTGCACGTTGAGCCGACAATCCACAATTACAACAGGGATATCGTGGAGTCTTGCTGCGTGGCCCTGGGTTCCTCTCAATGCCGGCTCGCAACAGTAGAATGCGAAGGAGTGCAGCAGCCAGCCATCTACACTCCCATACAGAAAAAACTCCTCGTGGAGTTGTTGATGCCCGTTTGATGAGTCTCCTTGATCTTGGTAGTCGACTCCACAGATCCACCACGCGTAGGTTGAGCATCTCGGATGCGGGAGCTGTTATAGGACGTGGGCGGAGTGGCCCAATGGGTTGGCTGGCCCACAAGATTTTCGCCCACTTACCGGCCGTTTTTTCGTCACACTTCCGTTCCTAATTTTCTTAGAGGAACCCAAAGCTTACGTTTTAGCCAAAAAAAACGTGCAACTTTTTCTTTGTGAACACTGCCTTTAAGAACCGCGCTCATCTTAAATCACGTCCTACCCATTACATGCGGTTTCACAGGTGCTTGGCGCACATACAGTTAACTTCCGCACTGCCGTTCAGTCCGCAAAGTGTGCGCTGATTGCGAAATCGTGCTGCGGCGCGGTTGCGAGTATCCTCAGACAGGGATGTGGGATCACCCGGGCGGTGGGATCACTCGGGCACCAAAGGCAAAAAGCGCCCGGGTGAACCCACATCCTTGTCTGAGGATACTCTCAACCGCGCCGCAGCACGATTTCGCAATCAGGGTGCACTTTGCGGACTGAACGGCAGTGCGGAGGTGAATTACAGTTGGGTCCCACACACTTTCCTTGGCGCATGGCGTGCTCCCATTTGGGTCCCACACACTTTCTCCGGAACTGGACGCGCTCCTAGTTGGGTCCCTCGCGTTTTATCCGGCGCTCAGCGCACTCCCAGCTGGGTCCCACACACTTTCCTTGTCGCATTGCGTGCTCCCGTATGGGTTCCGCACACTGCCCGCATGTCGGTACACTCCCAGTTGGGTCCCGCACACTCCCCGGAACTGGACGCGCTCCTAGTTGGGTCCCTCACACTTCCTCACGCTCCGGACGCACTCCCAGCTGGGTCCCTCACTTTTCCTTGACCCCGGACGCACTCCCAGCTGGGTCACGCACACTTTCTCCGGCCCTCGGCGCGTTCCCATTTGGGTCCCACACACTTTCCCCGGCACTGGACGCACTCCCAGTTGGGTCCCTCACACTTTCTCCGGCACTCGACGCACCCCAAGTTGGTCCCGCACACTTATCTCGGCGCGTTCTCCGAGCTGGTTCCCACACTCACACTTTTCCCGGCGCTTGGCGCACTCCCAGTTGGGTCCCGCACATTTCCGCCGTTACTGGACGCACTTCAAGTTGGTCCCACACCCTTATCCCGGCCCTCGACGCCTTCCCAGCTGAGTCCCACACACTCCTCGGCGCTTGGCGCACCCCCACTTGAGTCCCGCACACTTCCTCAGGCACTGGACGCACTCCTAGTTGGGTTCCGCACATTTTCTCCGGCGCTCAGCGTACTATCAGCTGGGTCCCGCGCACTTTCTCAGGCGCTGGTCGAATTCCCGTTTGGGTCCTGCGCACTTTCTTCGGCGCTTGACGCATTCCAAGTTAGGTCCCGAACACTTTCCGGCGCTTGGCACACTCCCACTTGTTATGTATGATAAGCACTGTGTCGCGTCAGGGGAAATGTAGCAGACGCAGAATTTTTCGTCAGGTAGCTTCATTTCCCGCAGTTTGCGTCTCCGCAAGTTTATATCTACGGCGCGCACTTTTAATGTCTTCCTGCAGTGTATCCTCTGGTTCCGAGCGTGATTTACGCTGTTCCCTCGCGCGCTTGTGCGGAGCAAGGGTAGAGACAGCGAGAAAGTGTGGGGAGAAGGAGACGCAGCGTACGCGCGCAGACGCACGCGATGAACGGAAATAAATCACACTCGGAAACGGAGGATACGTCTCTGTTTATGTCTTCGATAAAACTCACCCACTCGACGAACAATCTGCGTCGGCCGGTTTCATGCCTCCGCGACAGTGCGTAATAGGCATACCGATACGGGGCGGCATTTACGTACGCGGCGGGTTAGGTTGGGGGTTGAGCAGGATTTGGGGCGTCGGCGCATTCGATCATAGCAGCGCGAGGGCTGAAAAGGGTTGGGTTAGCGCTGAAAAATCGTTGCCTCGCCAACCCTACCTAGAAGGGTGGGGCAGTCGAAACTCCGCTGAGACACCAATTACTGATGATCTCCAGCACTCGTAGAGCAATCATCAAACACGCCGACGCTCCAAACCCTCCCCAAGTCCAACCTAACCCGCCGCGTACGTGCATGCTGCCCAAGGGTGGTGATAAACCTCGTGTTACATCCCTCGTCCGCTCCATCGGAACTTTGCGCTAGGCCGCAGAGATGAGTTGCGTCCCTCAACGCGATTCGTTGCCGCTACCGCTCGCGGTATGAGTAAGTCTTATGGTATACTTGCGTTGCAGAGTTAATCGATGCCCTGAGCGTTCGGTCTGCTATTGGTAAAAGTCGAATCTAGACCTATAGCGGGATTGTAACTGAGGGCAGGACGACAGGTTCTGCGACGCAAACCGCTCCAGCCGCGAGCGGCTGGAATGGTTTGGTTTTCTATTAGACCTTGTGATCAACTAGATTTGTATAAATTACACCATAGGCTTAAGTGTATCCTTCGTAAAAATCATAATTCTCATCAGTCACGGCGTATGAGGTGCGAGCGATGCTGCAGCCTTTGCACGCCTTCCGCTTTCTCACTGTTTTTAACCTCCGCTCCGCACCAGCACGCGTGGAAACCATGAGCGTTCACGATTTCACAGGCTCTAAGCGTGATGCGTCGCGTGCGACGATAACAGGACAGCTGCCATGTTCTACGCACTAGCTGGTCTATCGCTTCTTCTTCAGCGACACAACGTCTCATGGTGGTCGCATCGTCATGCACTTCAAATCAGCGAGAGTCGATCACAGCGTTGGAAAGTATGAACTACGAGCGGCATAACCTATCACGGAATCGTGTTGTCATCTCTTTCGTGCTGCTCTGCGCGTCTGCGCCTCGTTCTTCTCACGAGACCTCTTCTACTTAGCACGCTCGCATTAGCCTCAGCGCGCTTTTGTGAGACTAAATACTACATTTACAGAAAGTGCAAAGGTCAGCACTGGGTAAGAGTTCATTATGCATGAACTCATGGCAGCACAACCAACTCGCTACAACTGTGACGAACCTTCTTTGCGTATGGATCAGGGCACTGCGCGAGGTGTGGACATCCACGGGAGGGGGAGGGGGGGGGGGGGTCGAACTCCGCCGGGAGACCAAATGAACCACTCTGGACTCGTGGCTTGTTTCCTCAATAAAAAACATGAAAATCTCACTCGCGGCTAGCGATATGGTAAGCTGAAGACGATTTAAGAGAGGAACCACCTTCTTTCAATCGGTTTGCATGTTCATTCGGGCGAATCGGAGCCGCGATTCATTGTGGTTGTCTGTAAGACGTGGAGCATTTCTCATTCGCTCGCGGACGACGTCCCGGGACCTATGAATGTTTCGTAAAATTCTGGATTTGTCCTCGGCTCCCTTGATCTCGCTGGCACCCCTCATGGAATTCGATGCCAGCCTCACGACTGGCCGTTCCTCTCGGTCGTTCAGCTTCCTCTGTCTCCCACTTTGAGCTTTATGCAGGTACAAAGCAGGATCTCCAACTCATCGAGACAACGAATTCGTCCAATTCGTTGGCTCATAGATCGGATACTAAGGCCCATATGGCTCATGACTTTCGCATACCGACAACCTGGTCCACGTGGCTTTTCGGAAGATTAGGAGCAGGAACATCCTGTTGTTGAATAGATTTCATGAAACCGTAAATTTTCTCCTTGTAAGTGTACGAGATTTAGGAAATCCCCACATTCACCTGCTATGTCATATAGTTTTGCATCGGTCAATTTCGACTCTTTCCGGTGCCAGTCTTGTACAAATCGACGTATTGTTATGAAAATCTGCATCCGGGGTTTTTTGAAAGTGTAGCGTCGATTGGCATTAGCAGTTTTTCTGCTCGGCCCACGCGAAATCCAGAACCGCGGAAATCGGGGTATGTCATATAGTTTTGCCGCGTAGTGTATACAAACTTACAATTAAGAGGAAATTGACTACAATTGACGCCTTAACTTCAGTTCCTTTCCTTTAATTTTCACATCTTTTAGGACAAATTGTTTCTTGTTTCTCTATATTACAAAAAAAACAGGCCAACTAACGCTCCTGGCGGGTCTGAGAAAATTGCCAAAAATTTGACCAAAATACGCTTCTGGATTGGGGCGTCAAGTTGAATTGACCCTGCTATGGATGTGTAACTCTTGGTGGGCTGCCTTATAAAACACGGACTTTGCTCTTCTCCCATTCTGGAAATGAGGGATAGAGTCACTGTAGCGCACGGTGTCCTTTTCTCGTAGTGAGCAGAGCGGCTCTCTGTTTAGAAGTTCGCAATTTTCAGTGTAAACTCCTCATGTGTCTTCTTCTTCTTCCTAGCGTCTGTCCCATGTGTTCGCGGGGTCCGCTTGTTTGCGCTTTGTTCGCCATTTGTTCTTGTCAGCGGTGTCCCGTAAACTTCATGTGTATACGGCGAAATTTCCAGGTAGTCAGTTTTTCCAGCATCGCACTATTTTTTTCGAATTTGCTTTCCGTGCTCGACTGTCAGGCCATGGGTAACAGTGGAGCTAAGCTGAAAGAGGCCAACAAATCCGCGTTTTCATGTTCATTGGACAGAATAGAAGAGCGTGTCCAGCTTGCCTTCACGAAGCTAACAGGAAGCAGAACAAACTTCCTGACGTTCGAAATTCTAAAGGTAATTCTTGCCTTTAGAGGGTGCTGTACAAGATGGAAAGGAAAGATGCCGATGAAGACGAGATTCTGATGTTACGTAAATCTACCTCTAGTCGCCGTCGCGCGGCGCGGCGTGATGTGATGGAGCGCGCTTGTCACATACACACACCGCTAGTCGCATGGTGATGAAACAAACAGAGGAGTGAGGAACAAGTTAACCGGTTATGTTTCTCGTCATAATTTGATTCAGAGTGCCAGACTGTTTAGGTTCTACGAACGCAAACGAACCGGCTCAATTGCTGAGCCTCGATTTGAACTGAAAACTGCCTACATGTGGGCATTTCTTCCATAAATAAGGGTCAACCATTGCTACCAATCGTAACTTGTCCTCGTATCAGAAGCAATGCTGCTCATGAACACCGTACAATGTGTTTCGTTAGTCAAAAACAGGAATGTCTCGAAACTAGAGATGAAAAAATTTGAACAATTGCGAACTTATTTAGTATGAACTGAATCCTCATAACTAATAGATACAGAAAATCTTTTTTATTCACATCCTATTCGATTCGGCGCACGTTCGTCAAGTCTATCCACAGGTAATTGAACCGAGCACGATGCAACTTTCATCTGCGAGCCTCTCGTGTGGGAGCATTCTTAGATGTTTCAAAGAAACGAACATGTGTATCAGGGCTGTGCGTAACTGAATTTTGTAATTTCGTAAATCGTAAATCGTAATTTTTGAAATTCCTCGTAATTCGTAAATCGTAATTCGTAAATCGTAACTGATAATGAGTAATAAGCCCACACATGACCCAAACCTCATTCGATTTGGAAACACCGTAGCATTTCAATGATGAGGTGTCTCCATATCGAAGGAGGTTGGAGGTTGGGTTTCAAAGTGACATTTTTAGAGCAGCACTTGAATAAATATTCAGTACACATACGCGGGGTAAGAACGACTTTAATAGACAAAATGGAAACTCTAAGTTTATTTAAAGGCACTGTTCGGGATAAACTTCATCCTCGAATTTTTCATGACAAACGCTTCTCGTGGCTCTCAGAAGCAGAAGCAGAAAAAACGGGACGAAAAGCTACCCAGGAGCCGCAAAACGGCTTAGAAAAGTGGGCAAACCCCGCAGCTGTGGGCAAGTCCCGCCCCTCGGTGTGAACAAATGAACACTCGAGATCGTGAGATGAGCGATGGCTTCCGATCAAAAGCCCCGTTCTTCCCTTCATTCTCAACTTCTCTCTTTACTCAGGTCAGCTCGCATACATTGGCTGCAAAAGACGGAAGTTACAAGCCTCGGACAACTCGTCCACCATGCCTCCCTAGCTCAATTTTTGAGGAACCATAACCCCATTCCCAGAAGGTTTTGTACAGTTTTAGAAGCATCACTGGAATCAGAATGGGACCGGTTTCAAGATAGGCAAAAAAACAGAAAATCGATTTTTATCGCGAACAGTGCCTTTAAGTACCACCACACCTGTGCCAGGTTTCGTACAACTTTTGAATACGAAAGCATAGGGAATAATCGCTCTAACAAACACAGTTCAGTTGAAGCCAAGGAGGGCAACACTGTGATGAGAAAAAATTTACGGTTGGATAGTTTTAGCCTTAACCTTCTAAGGAAGGATGCTTGGATAAGGTGGCCATTTCAAAGGGGATATACATTTCCCTTTGAATATATACATTTACAAAACCACTTCTTGACGCAGAAAACGAGTCTGCTCTCTATATTTGTAAAGCGTTGCTCTGAACGGAGTTATAAGCGTTCCTCCCCATAAGCGTAAGTTTGTTGAGATGGAGATGGCGGTATGAGTGGTGAAGGTTGTTTAGGATTCTGAAATGCAAAAGGGTGAGGGCTCCCTCTAAATCTGCGCTTTCAAAAATAAGGTTCTTCACCTTCTTTTCTTTTGCGTTCAGAATTTGCTCCTCATTAAAACATTTGAAAACTTCTTTGAAAAAGTAGGAGACTCTGCAGCCATAATTTCTTAGAAATATTTCAAACCAAATTTTGAAATTACGGATTACGGTAGAAATGAAATTACGGCAGATTTGAATTCACGAAGTTCCACTTTTTTGTTTGTATCTTTTCAACAGCTAAAGATGAATGCGTGGGGAAGGTTGTTTTTGAAATCTCCGCAAAATTCTGCAACGAAGTGTAACTATATTGGGTTCCAACCTTTACTCGCTCCATGAGCCAGCCAGGTCTTTGGAGCCGAGCCCCATATTTACTGTCTATTTATGTGGGAATGGAATTGCTGTCCGCAGCTGCAGGCGACCGCTTTAGAAGTTTACAGAGAGCTAGAAGATAGTGGTGCTGGGACGAATATCAATCATGTCAGGACCTCGCGGTCACAGCATGATTCTGTTTGCAGTAAGTGTTGCAACAGCGGTTGTCTGTAACTGCGGACCGAAATTTTGGTGCGATATAGACTGCAGCTCCACCAAAGGTCTGCGTCCTTGGTGTTCATCATGTGACAAGAGCATTCCATGGAAGTAAATAGCTGTGAGGCTACCGACCTGGCTCGGCTTGGGGCAAGGAAAGGTTGGAACCAAATAATAAGTTTGGGTCCGTCAGAGTGAGAAGGGGAGCGATTGGTCATTCCTAAAGCTCGTTATCAACAATTATAGTTCTCCATGACTGACCTACTGCTGACTTCGACCGGCCGGGCATGCACGGGTACGGGTTCACCGAAAATTAAAAATTTGAAGAGTAATCAAATATTAGGGGCGTGTCAAATTTGAAAGTGTTGAAGTTGTGTCGTATTGAAAGTGTTAAATTTATATTTGTACTAGACCGCCGATTGGAATTGCTCATTTAACCGCGTTTTCACGTTTTATTACGATTTGTTACGATTCGTTACGATTTTGGTCCCAAATTTCGTAAATCGTAAATCGTAAAAAAATTGCCAAAAACGCCCGTAATTCGTAAATCGTAAACCGTAATTCGTAATTACGCACAGCCTTGATGTGTATCGTTTACATTAATTAACCCCTAGAGGAAAGCGAAAAAATCGATCATAGCTGGCCACTAGTTTGAAGTAACCGCATTGGTCTATTGGCTCACTATTATTTGAAAAAAACGTCTATGCACCATTTCGCGCGCGTACTGTATCCGGTCCCGACGCGTTCTGCGAAAAGTATAGTCGCGCTGCTCACACCCGCGTTGCTTGCAACCGACTGTAACTCTATAATTGTCATCACTGGTCATCATTATGGACAAATCAACGTGCCCCGTTGGCAGCAAGGACATACATAAGAGGAGCTTCTACCGCCACTTAAAAACTGTTCACAATTACAGCGAGGAGCAGTGCGATAGATTGAAAAACGAGAATCGACGACTGGCAGAAATCTCTCAGATTATATGCCCCATCTGTGAGGATTAGCAGGGGACTCATGAAGATTTGGCTAAGCATTGTCTTGGGAGGCATGCTGAAGATGGCGCGGATGGACGCCCACAGGATTATACTATCTTCACGCGTACCTTCGCGACCGAAAGCGATTACAAGGTTTAGTTTAGCTCTTGCGTCCGTGAAAGATATTTTTGGGCCTCTATCTAAAAATTCTGGTTTAGCAATGGTTAGCGATAGAATGCGAGAAACACTGCCTCACACTAATGCAGAGATCGGTGGATGTCAGAAAATCTGGAAAATATCGTAGACTGCGGTAATGGTAATTATTTTTCTTCATCTATAGGACATCTCACATTGGTTGAAATCAGGAGCAATCGTGCGGGAAGTTACATCCAGATGGGTAGTCAACGAGTTAGGGCAAGCCGAAAGGATGTCCTCCATTGTTCGTGCTTTCTCAACGTGGAAAATAAGAATGATGGAACGGTTGAGGCAAAAGGGTGTTTCGGGCATGTCGGGCACGATTTGGAGCCAGCCCTACTCAATCTTTCTTCACAGCAACAGCAATACCTGCGAATGTTTCTTGAAGGTGGTATTGACGATCTACATGCTTTAGTTCGAGATATGAGACAGAGCCCTCTACACGGTGAAGCTGGACCGTCCCATGCTTCATGAACCAACTTTCACCTGGACCGTCCCATGCTTCATGAACCAACTTTCACATCTGTTGAATCATGAAGTTGTTAATTGTTGTTAATTACTGATTTGTTGTAAGCCTATATAATATATTTCGATACATTTAGAAGCTAATTTGAATACATAATTAAACACGTGTTGAAGAAAGAAGAGCAAATCCGTGAAATTCCCTGTGAATGAGCAAGTTGTCATCATTAACGAAATAGTCAGGTGCTGTTAGTTCAGCAGTTGTTGGCGTGGTCGCTTTCCACTACAATTGAAAATGGATCCGTTGTCTGCATTAGGGCTAAATAATGTATCCTAGAAAAACGGTATGCGATATGATTCAAAGCTCTGCCAGCATTGGCCTCACCACTACGCGACTAGCGGTGTGTGTGTGTGTGGGTGGTGTGACAAGCGCGCTCCATCACATCACGCCGCGCAAGCCGCGCCGCGCGACGGCGACTAGAGGTAGATTTACGTAACATGCGAGATTCTGGCGTGGGTCCGGGACAGGGGTGTGCGGCAAAGGAATTTAAAATTTCGTCAAACGGCAACGGCAAACCCCAAAAATGGCCGGCAAACGGCAAAATCGATTTTGTGCTATAATACACCAACATTTACTTGCAAGGGAGGGTTGTCAACTTCAGTTGGAGTTTCGCGATGCAATTTTAATATGTTCTAGGGGGAGGACAGTGTTCCAGTATCCCATGCTCAGAATCTGCCGTATGCGTCAGGCAGTCCATAAAATGTCAAAATCTGATCAAGGCCTAAACGGTTCGGCTGAAGTGACTGGAGCTGATTTAACGATTGAGTTACCTTTAGATATGTTCAGAATAGAAGTAAAAAATTCTGGTGCATTGATTCTGTTAAGATAAGGAATTATGCATTGTTGCCCAAACCCTGATCTATTCTGAACATACATAAAGGTAATTCAATCGTTAAACCAGTTCACTTCGGCCGAGCCGTTCTGGCCTTGTTTGAATTTGGATCTTTTCAGGGACTGCCTGAGGCATTTAGCAGATTCTGAGTGTGGGATATGGGAACACTGTCCTCCCCCTAGAACATATTAAATGTGCATCACGAAACCCCATTTGATGTAGGCAACCCTTCCTTGTTAGCCATGTCGTATTCCATGCAATATCTGCCAATTATTTTACTGTTAGTAACAAGTAGTAGGCGCAGGGATATCAATTTCGCTCACTTCAAACTACGATTGAATGGTTACCCTTGTGAGGCTACAGGAGTGGAGTAAGACTAGTCTAGTTGAATGCAGTGCTCGCGGTTAAAGCAGCCTTTAATTTTTAAATCAAAAGCTCCGAGGGCCATGTTGATCGAATGCACAGAATGAGGGGCACCTAAAGACAGTTCGACTGGTACAACGCGCGCGACGGAAGTCCGCTGCGCTCACTTCGTCGCTGGAGCGCCGCGTGCAGTGCGTTTAGCCAGCTGTACTGCTCTTGAGCTCTTCCCTTTCTGTGCATTTGGCCTACAAGCCGGCAGGAGGCCAATAACAGTAACAATGTCGGCTAAAAACAAGCAACAAATCGATCTATACTGTCCCGAAACTTGAATGTGATTTACCCGCCCCACTCAACTCCCCTGTGGCTACCGAGGAGGTGGGTGGGGCGAGTACACCACGTTCAAATTTCGGGGCCGTATATTGCTATTGGTTGCTCGTTTTAAGCCGGTTTTCCACACTGTTGTTGCAATGGGCCTCGAACTCTTCGATTTCTGGCAAAAAGTTGAATGCGGTTTCAATCGTTGCCTTCAAAGATTTTTCATTGTTTCATTTTTACACCATTTCATAACAAACTCAGCTCTGTCATTGAGTCAACCCTCCATTTCAGCTAATGATCTCGTAATCAAAGATATTATTGACCACTGCCTTTAATAACCGCTGTGAATATTGTTCAACTTTTGAAGAGCTGGACAAAGTGTTAGCAGAACTGATAATTTTCCTGTCCCAATTACTACCATCAGCCAACCAACCGACGATAAGCGGTTAAAACTTGCAGTTAACGGTATGTCTCTGTAAAAGAGTTTTTTGTGATTTTGGCATGTTTAAGTGGTTAGGAATTTGATGATAAAAAAAGACATTTGAGGCTCCCAAACAATTTAGAACTCGAACGAATTCCTCTGATTCCCCAGTCGAGATGTTTTCATCAGTTAGCGATTGAACCGTTACATTCATACATTGAAGGAGCTGGAACTAGTCAAAATAATTATTTGTAGCAGCTCCGAATCGCTGACCAACCCAGAAACTGCCGTGAGCGCAAATCCTGTTGTTTTAACGAATATTTGCCGAAAATTTGCCGCTTTAGACGGAAATTTCGGCAAACGGCAACGGCAAAGCCCAGAAATGGCCGGCAAACGGCAATTGCCGCACACCCCTGGTCCGGGACGTTCATCATAGAAATGTTTTGCAGCCACTGACGAAAAAATGCTCATATCAGAAGCAGGTACATGGCGCGTGCAATGTGCCCTCTCCGCCTATATATAGGACAGCTCTGTTTTTTTCGAAGTCCATGGTATTTTTTCGAAGTCTTCGTATCCGTTCTTAAAATTTCAAGAATTAACTACGTAGTCAGGCTCGTACGATTCCTACCAGAAGGCCAACGCCATTTGAGTCACCGAAAACTAAGTCAAAAGTGTACTGAAGAAACAGTGATCCACAGCGGCTCTCATATTTGGGTCTGAAGTCCCGTTTTGACTGCATCGCTGCTGTTTTCCAACACAGCGATTTCGCACCCGCTATTACAGCGCTGTGGCAGCGGCAGCGATTTTGTTCATAGTGCATAGCTTCACTGATAATCGGAGAAAATCAATCAATCAGTGAAAATCAGTAGACAGCCACCATTAATAACCCGTTCCGACTTGTAAACATAAATCTCGTCAAGTGAATGGATCAATGTATGCAGGAAGAAACATTGGCAATCGCTGCCATTTTGGCCGCGACGGAGCGATGATTAGCATCCGTTGATAATCGCTCCTCCAGCAGTGAAGCAGTAAAACATAGGATTTGGTCGCCGCGACCCAGCGATGAAGGACGTTTGCCACGAAGCGGTCACAATTGGAGCGTTTTTTAATCACGCGCGATGAAAAAGGAGCAGTTGTTCCTCGCATGGCCGCAGCGACAAGCTGCAGTCAAAACGGGCTTGATACGATTCTTTATGTTTTTCGCAGACTTGCAGTTTACCGTCGCAGCAACGTTGAAGGAAGTGTTCACGATAGAAATCCTCTGTTTTTCCGCCTATCTTGAAAACGGTCCCATTCTGATTCCAATGATATCTCTGGAATCGTACAAGACCTTCTGGGAACGGAGTTATGGACCCTCAAAAATTGAGCTAGGGAAGCATGGTGGACGAGTTGTCCGAGGCTTATAACTTCCGTCTTCTGCAGCCAATGTATGCGAGCTGACCTGAGTAAAGAGAGAAGTTGAGAATGAAGGGAAGAACGGGGCTTCTGGTCGAAAACCGTTGTTCATCTCACGATCTCGAGTGTTCCATTGTTCACGCCTAGGGGCGGAAAGGGGCCGCACTTGCCCAAAGCGGCGGGGTTTGCCAACTTTTCTAAGCCGTTTCGCGGCTCCTGGGTAGCTTTTCGTCCCGTTTCTTCGACGCTGTTCTGCTTCTGAGAGCCACGAGAAGCGTTTGTCATGGAAAATCCGAGGATGAAGTTTATCATGAACAGTGCGTTTAAGGTGTGTTAACACAAGGTGCCGAGTTGCTTCTGTGAATGTCTACCGAGCAGCTGCGTTAGAACTGCGCTCGAATTTTGGTGGTTTAGTGGGATGAGGGAGAAGTAAAGGGAGAATTCTGGTTCAACTTCGCCTAGAGCCAAGCGTTTTGCGATCAGCTCAGCACCTTATGTTCATACCAGCCGTCACGCCGGTCTGGCTGCTGGATGGGGACTTCGCAACCAGAACCCGGCTTTCCGCCTCTGGTGGAAGATCTCAGATTATTTCTGCATAATAACACAATTATAAGACGGACTAAAACTGAAAGAAAGCCTTAAGCCTAGTTTTGACTGCAGGTGGTCGCTGCGGCCATGCGAGGGACAACTGTTCCTTTTTCATCGCGCGTAATGGAAAGCCGCTCCAATTGTGATCGCTTCGTGGCATACGTCCTACATCGCTGGGTCGCGGCGACGAAATCCTATGTTTTACTGCATCGCTGCTTGAAGAGCGATTCTCAATGGTCGCTGACTATCGCTCCATCGCGGCCAAAATGGCAGCGATGGAGCGATTGCCTGCGAATGACACGTTTCGTCTAATGAACGTTGACCCTTCCACATGACAAGATCAGTGTTTTTGAGTCGAAACGCGTTATTGATGAATACCAACCATTAATTTCACTGATTGATTGAATTTCTTCTATCATCCGTGGGCCTTTGCACTATGAACAGAATTGCTGCTGCTGCTACATCGCTGCAGCAGCGGGTGCAAAATCGCTGCGATGAAAAACAGCAGCGATGCAGTCAAAATTAAGCTTTAAGGCTCATTCATAGCTGGTCGCTTCGACTTGAAGTCGAAGCGACCAACAATACTGCCGCGATCTGAAATCGCTCCGTGTCGCGAGTTGAAATCGTTTCGTCCAGCAATTTCAAAACGCTCGGGCGGGCGTAATCTCGCGTGAAATAGACGGACAACTGCGGACCAAGCCACGGGACTGAAAAAAAGCTTTTTTCTCGGCATTCCTACTTTTTTTTGACATTGTTGCCCTTACCCTCTAGATAAAAGAGTTTTGCACAGTTTTCAAAAAAAATGGTTCCAAAAGAGGATGGGGTGGAATTTGCATGAAGAGCAACATAAAACTGGAGCTAAAGGTACTAGTTGCTCGAAGCCGGCATGAAATGTAATCTTTCGGTAGCCTCATTACATTTTCTGATCTCTCTCATCGTGAATGTATGATAAATACTCGTTTTTCCCTTTCAAATGCCGTATTTTATGCGAGTGAACTGTGACGTCTGCAATTTCGCGCCGCATACGCAAGGTTGTGACGAAAGATTGCGGACTAGTCGCTTCGACTAGACGAGTCGCTTCCATCATGGAAGCGACGCGATAGTCGAAGCGTACTAACAAAATCAAGCAGGTCGCTTCGACCAGCTATGAAATACCCTAGACGCTCGGCGATCGCGACTGAAACTGCAAACTGTTCCAAACCGTCGCGACTCAGTGCAAGATCTGTTGGCGCGATGGTTTTTGTAACTGTTGGCAGTGCCGCGACTAGTCGAAGCGACCTGCTATGAATGAGCCTTTAAGAAATGCCGCGGGCTCCTGTCGCAGTTTTCCGTCGTTGAATGAACCACCTTCAAACCTTCCATTGGACTCGGTACTGATATCGTAGCGGATATCAACATAGACCGACCGAAACCGGTAATCAGGCAACCATATGTTTATACATAAGTTTATGTTGCGCGTCCACTGGACATAATGAATGAACAAATTATTAAATAGAAGGATTTGAGAGTAGGGGATTTAACTGCAAATTGACCTGTTATATCAAAGCCTCGTCCCACTCTTCAGAAGGCTGTTCTAATATTCTGGGGATTTGCGACGTGAATCTTAGCAGGCGTTTAACATTCTTTCAGGAGGCGACCAATATACACGAAAAGGAAGCAGAAAAAAAATTGCTTGCGATGTCTTTGAGGTCCCATTTCCATTCTGTCACGTGTAAAGATGAAATTTACAAGCCAGCGATTCAAGTTTGACCCCATCAAGCTGGTGTAGCCGCTTGCCAAGGTTGTCGAAAAGCTAATTGTGAATGATTTGGCTGAGCATAAATAAAAGCAACATTACCTGCACGGCTTTGGTAGGAGCAACTTTTTGTAGTCCTCTACCCCACCTTGGCAGAAGCGTTGAATAACTGCTTTTGGTTGAATAGTAATGTAAAAAATGTATTGGCCGTAACCGTTCTCATACTACCCAACACGACACAGTGAAAACAAAAAATTTATATACCTAAAAAAACAATCCTAAACCAAACAAAGATAAGACAGCTTTATTCAGGCGAACCTGAACTATCAGGAGTAAGAGAATGTGGGGAGCAGACAAAAAAAATGGAGAGGGTAATGTCTCGGGATCGTCGACGCTCAGCTCGGCCAGACACACACGGGTCGATCGTCCAGTCCTCGTCCACACAGCAACTGCAGGGCCAAAGGCGGGAACGCAGCGAGAGCGGCAGAAGAAAGAGGTGAAACAAACGCTGCGAAAATAGAGGAGAGATGCCACTGACTGGCAGAATCCCCTTTTATAGGGTTTGATGCGCCGGAAATAGATCCGAATCAGGCGCCGGTTGAGTATCGACGCCTATTTGCGGACTGTACACAAACAAGACAACTGACGCCAAAAAAGACAGAAACAAATCTTATGTTCTCATCAATAAAAACATTTTTTTTCTACTCTTCAACCCTACTTCACAACTCTCATATTACTACATATTTCCTACTCCTATTCTTCTACTACTACTCTAACATGCCCCTCCTCCAACAAATGATCTGTCCCCAGATCACAACTCAGTCATCTGACATGCTCAAGTCCCTCAGATGCTTTTCTGTCGCCCTCTGTAAAGCTCTCTCCGTCCTTTTCTCGGTTCTCTTCAAGTGGCGTCTCGAAATACGCCCGTCGCGATTCGTCGGTACACCTAACGGCTTCTCTTGACGTCATCGGCCTCTTAGTCATCGTTTTCGGGGGTCGGCCTCTTAGTCATCGTTTTCGAAGGCTTGATTCCTCCCAGCGCCACGTATGGACCCAACTGAGGTTGCAGGTAGCCATAGAACTCGACCGCTTTGTCCATTGGCCACCATTTCTTCGGCTCCTCCGCCTTTCCAACTTTTAAGCATGCCATTGATGCCTTCATTTCACCAGCCTCGGCAGGCACCAAGTCGACGACCTGTGACAGAAACACTGGATTTCCATTGAGGTAGCTCAGCAGATGTTCTCTGACTCGCACATTGAGTCGATCCCAGCTGCTCGTCTCGTCTGACCTCGGTCCATTCACCAGAATAACCCTAGCGCCACATGTGAGCCACAGATTTATCGAGTGCACAAAGGGGATCCAGACGTAAGGATCCGACGGCTCCTTGGGTGGTAACACGTATACCACAACTCCCACATCATCTGCGAAGATCCTGGTCATCCTGGGGTTCACTTGGTTGAACGCTTCGTAGCTGAACAGTGTGATCTTGGACGGGACGATGCAGTGCTTCAATCTGTGGAGAACCTCCGGCAGGAGTACTACGACACGCGAATGCTCATTCGCTGTTTGCACCGTGGGCGCCACAGTTGCCCAAACCAGCGATCGATCAAAGTTCCATCCGTATTCAATGACACGCGTTGTATCCCACGGCCAGTTTTTCACCATCGAATGACGGAATCTCGCGTTCTGCGGCACCAATCCAGTCATGATCGCCACGTGAAGACATCTGTGCCGGAAAAAGGCGTAAGCCAGTCCAATCGCTTTCGGGCTGATTGCCAACGACGATTTGTCCACGATCCTCTTCGCTTTGTCGGTTATTGAACCCGACCCCACCATATGGCCAGAACTCGTGCTGCGTCAAGCACACACTCAATTCTCTCTGCACAAGCGGGTAATGGCACCGTAGGCAACAAATCACCAACAACAATGGAACAAGCACATCTACACATGTCCAACGGGAAGCTCGCTTTTCCGTGGATTGCAGGAAACGGCTGCCCATAACATCTGAACTGTACGTGCAGGAAGTGCTGCGGGTCGGCGACTTCGTACTCCTCATCGACACTGAAACAAACATTCACAGATATCGCAACACTTCTGTCTTTCGTTTCCTTCTTTTTCCTTGGCCTCCCATTTCTACGCTTAGTTTTGACCATAACGGGCTCGTCGCTGATTTCATCGGGACAACTCATGAGGAGGTCGAACTGTACTCTGACCGGCTCCTCATTCACCCCAATTTTGGTCACTAGCGTTGAATTTTCACTAGCTTCGAGAACTGTGTATGGGCCATCCCACTCGCACGCTAGCTTAGGATACTCCGCTTGATTGCGTTCTCTAGGCATTTTCATGAAAATCCTATCACCAACTTTAGGAATGTATGACTTTTCCACTCCTTTCTTAGCATCGTAGTGCTCCTTCATTTTTTTCCTATACCTTTCCGTCTGGGCGTTTACCTCATCACGGATCAGTCTCCTACCCCGGATCAGTTCCGTTTTGTAATCGTCGAGGTCAATCTGACCCAAACGCACCCGACTGTCTGGTACCTCATTCAGAGGAATCACAGGGTCGGAACCATAGATGAGAAAGAACGGACTCTCACCAGTGGCTGAGTGCGGCGTGACGTTGTAAGCAAACACCGCGTTCGGCAATACCACATCCCAATTCTCCGGGAACTCAATTTTCTTTTTCAGGATGCGTTGCAGGGTGCCTATCGCCCGCTCCACTCCTCCGTTATCCCGGGAGTTGTAGCCTTTGGTAACTGAGTGAGTTATCCCGGAGATCTTTGCCAGCTCATTACCAACTTCATTTTTGAACTCTGTACCCTGGTCTGTGTTGAGTTGTTTCGACCAGCGACCCCCTTCACACAACCATCTTTAGAAAATGGCTTGCGCGACCGATTCTCCGGATCTGTCTCTGAGTGGTTACGCGCCTAATCACTTGGAAAAGTGGTCCACAATAACCAACACATTCTTCATGCCGCTCGCGCTAAGCCCCATTTCCAAAATGTCGGCGCAAACACATTTGAAGGGCCTCTCCGAAAGAAATGGCTTCAGGGGCGGCGTGTTAGGTGACCTCGGGTTTGTAAGCAAACATTTTCTGCATGCTCTCACCCAGACAGGAACGTCTTTCTCCATGGTTTCCCAGAAAACTCGCTTTTTCAGTGTTCTGAGTATTTTCCGAGCAGAAAAATGCCCTGCTAGGCATCCTTCAGGGACTTCCTCAAACACAGCCTTCTTCCTGGACTTGGGTACCACAGGCACAACCGATCCGTCTTCACGGATGAGCTTTAGGTCTCCTGCTTGAATCAGGAAGTCGGCGACTTTTAGCTTCTTGTGGAAGCCTGGTTAGATGAGTTCATCACAAAGTCTATCTCCACCCAGCAGCTCTAACACCCTACCGTAGTCTGGATCTACCTCTAACTCTTTCATCCATTCCGTACCCTCTTCCTTGTTAGCTATGCAGACAATCTTGTCATCGCCGGGATGACACATCTCTTCCGATGCCCCTTCCACAGGTATCCCTCTTGACAAGGCATCGGCAACCGCGTTGGCCTTTCCCTTTACATGCTCCATCGTCAAATTATACTGTTGGAGCTCAAGGGCCCACCTCAAAACCCTCGGTGACACGTTGCTCCTTTTGAAAAGGGCCATCAGAAGCAAATGATCGGTTCCGACTACCACGTGCATTCCATACACGAACCAGTGAAACTTTTGAAGCGCGAACACAATGGCTAACGCTTCAAGTTCCGTCACGTGATAGTTTCGTTCCGCCGCTGATAACCTTTTTGATGCGAAGTATATTGGATGAAGAAATCCATCTCTTCCTACTTGTGAAAGAAAGGCGCCCACCCCTGTTTGGGAGACATCCGTGTAGATCACATAAGGCGATGGACACAACACCGGGGTAGTCATCAAGCATTTCTTCAATTTCTCAAATGCTCTTACTTGATTTTCCTCCCATACCCACGGTGCCTTCTGCTTCGTCAAATCGAACAAAGGCTGGGCTATTCTCGAGAACCCCAAAACGAACTTCCTGTAATAACCACAGAGGCCCAAGAACGTTCTGAGTTTGGCGATACCTGTGGGTTTCGGATAGTTCTTAATCTTTTCAATCTTACAGGGATCTACATGTACCCCATCTCCCTTCACTTCGTGTCCAACGAACGCCACTTGTTCCCTCAGCAGCGCACATTTCTGTGGCTTCGGTTTCAAGTTTGCACTTTGCAGAGCCTGAAACACGGCCTCCAGAACGGCGTAGTGCCTCTTTAAGGTCTCCGTTGAGATAAGGATGTCGTCTATGAACACAAACACCTCCGAATCACGCAGGCCCCCTAGCACATCATACATGAGCCTCTGAAAAGGAGCCGGGGACGTAGACAACCCAAAGGGAAGAACCTTGAATTGGTACAACCTTTCCAACGTGGTGAACGCGCTCTTTCTCCGCGCATCCTCCGACATTGGTATCTGCCAATACCCCGATGCCATGTCAGGGGTACTGAAGTATCGCTTGCCCTGCAAGCTTTGCAGAATGGTATCAATCTCCGGTAAAGGATATGCATCCTGCCTAGTGTGCTTATTCAGTTCCCTGTAGTCTATACATAGCCTCAGGGAACCGTCTTTCTTCTTCACAAGTACCACAGGTGATGCCCAGTCTGATTCAGACTCCTCTATGATACCTCTGTCTAAAAGCTCCTTGATCATGCCTTTAAACTCTGCACTTGCCCCAGTGGGACTGGACGAGTTCGTTGGCGAATTGGTCCGGTGGTACCAGTGTCCACTTCATGCACTACCAAGCTAGTCTGCGTGAGCTCTCTGTCCTGTACCGCGAAGACCGAGTTATGCTTCTTCACCATTTCCCATAGCTCAGGCTCACACTCGCTACAGTCTTTTCTATTCTTTCGCAAGAACTGCTCAAGCAACTGCAGTCTCTCGGACTCTGATATGCTTGGCTTCCCTAACGTTAACATGTCTCTGGACACTTCATCTGCAGTAACATGAGAATACTCCATATCCTCTTGTTCCCACCTGCCTACTTCCTGGCCTGCCTTGAAAACCAAGGGTTCTTCTGCCCCATTCCATACTGGAACTTCTGTTGCGCCAATTTCATCAAGTGAGCACAATCCAGACCTCAAACATCCTACCGAAGAATGTAGAAGTTTTTCTGTTTTCATGCTCACCCCACACCTTATCGGTACCCAATTCACTTCTCCTGGCGCGACATACACCCTTTTACACACTATAGCCTTGTCTTCTATTCCACTAGGACCTACAGTGTCTCTTGGCTTTGCCAAGAGACACTGTAGGTCCTAGTGGAATTGACGTTCTGATTTGTTACCATGACGCCACCATTTCTGGTTGCGACCGGCGTGTTTTGAGGTTCGTTTTCTGTACGATTAAGTCGGAATCCCAAGGCAGGAAGCGCATTGGTGCCTATTACCAATGTGAATTCCTTATGCTTTGAGACATGCATCCGAACGTTCGCCCTTGTTCCGCCACTCTCAGCCGGAACCTCCACCACCGTCTCGAATAGCATTCGATTTCCCGATGTGTCGTAGACTTTTTTAGTCGCATCCACTGGAAACCCTTCATCGATTTCCCACTACTCTTGACACGATTGTACACATCGAAGGGCATAATAGAAATTTCTGAACCGGTATCTAGTAAAGCCTGCCAGCTATGGCCACTTACAGTAACCCTTGCAATGTGCTTCTTACCAAATGCTGCTGGCTCGGTACCAACCACGTTTTCACCACGCCCCTTACATGCAAATGTCTTGGAGCCCTGGTTCGTAGTCGGCTCCAACACCACTTTGGTAGCCCTACCACCTACAGGCGCGGATTTACAATTCTTTGCAATATGTCCCACACCTTGACATTTGTAGCATCGCCTACTTTCCTCCCGTTTGGTATCCTGCTTGACAGCTACAGCGTCTTTTACACCGCCTTCCCTGCCACTATCCTCAGATTGAACGGGGCGATCACGTCTCTCATACCCCCCTCTGCTTCTCTCAAACGGTCCATGACTGTGTCGAGTTTTGTACCTATTCGAAACCGCGACGGCTTTTGTACCCTCGATTGTGAGCTTCCTTCTCTCTATCCTCATAGCAGCGTCTTTCAGGTCTGTGTACGCCTTTATCCCTGTCGCCTCCACGGCCACCAACAAATGGTATGACTCTGGCCAATGCACCAATTGTTCATGCAGTTGCTGCGCCCTTGTCGTGGCCAATGCGACTTCATCCAACTGAGGATATGCCTTAGAGGATAGCCTCTCTAGCCCAACACAGAGCTATGCTACTGACTGTGCTTCGGGTTTCCTAAGCTTCCTGAGTTTAGTCAACGCCACAATCCTAGCAGTCTGTGCTTCCACCCGGAAAGCCTCTGTCATCGCCCGCATAACATCCTCAAACGTACCCTGCTTAACGTCCCTGGGTAGTGCCTCATATTGCGCTTTGGCTTTCTCAGACAATTTGGACTTTAACAGCGCTTTTATTTCAGTTGTGGACCAGCTCTGGCTCGGATATTTCAACAAAAACGACTCCCGAAAAGCTTCCCATGGGTAATCCTTGTCTTTACCAGTAAAAACGCGCACCTCAGGCAGCGCGATGTACTTCAAATAGGCACCCATGTCTCCTACGCCATCACACATGGTATTTCCAACCCTACCCGCTGGTTCTACCATCCCGGGGCCCTCTTCCACGAATTCACTCCCATTTAACGAAAATACTGAAGTGAACTGACCGTGCGACAGCGACGTCCTCCTGCAGGATTGCCTGGATCCGTGCCGGTTCGAGTCCATCCGCCGCTGCTGCTCTTCGAGCCCATTCTGAAATGATTCATCATTAATCATCAACGCACTTCGAAAATTCTTCGTAGTTCTCAAACAATCATCCTATTTGAAAACCTTAGCCGTACCTGGGAGCGCGTTTGCTCCATTGACGCCTCGTGCGTCCTCATGAACGGGCCTTTGTGCCCTTAGGTCCTCCAGCTCTCTGCGTTGGGCTTCCACGAGTGCCTGCAATTGTAGAACTTTATCTCTGAGCATGCCACAATTGTTTACTAACTCGTGCTGTTCCGAACCGGTTGCTTCCCTCACTTCACTCAGCACACTCGTATTTTCAACCAACTCCTCAATCTTTCTCACAAATTCCCCACGCTGCGAGCATCCAAGGCTAGCCGCTACCACCTCATAACACTCACGCTCTTGCCTATTTTCAGCACACTTCTCTTTCAGATCGAGCACTAGCCCCATATTGCTATCAGTCAACCTTTTAGCAATCTGCTCAAACCGCACTCTTTGGACATTCGTTGTGCGGCTAACCTTTGATACCTCCGCTACCAGCACGACCTCAGTCTCCTTTAAGGCTCTTAATAACTTATCTTATACCCTAAGTGCTTCGAACTTCGGATTCTCCTGTGCCACTTCCATCGTTACCTCTGCATTGTCAGGCCTGGCCATCATGTCTTCTGAAACAGACATATTACCTTGGTGCCGGACCATGTTTACTAAGCCCCCAGGCTCTGACATTTGGTAGCCGTCAATGACTGCGCGGTGCCTAGTCCCTCTTGTTCACGATCGATCGATCGATAATTGACACACCCTTCGAAAAAAATCGGGCAGAGTTACCCTTGCCAGACCGGTGTTCAACTATCGATTCCCGAGTAAACAGGAGCCAGACACCACAATGCTTACAGAAATGCGGGTTTTCTTTCAAGAAACTCCACGTCTTTCTAGCACTGCGCCGGCTTGACAACCACCAAGGACGGAGTCCAAGGGATTAGCAATCAATATACAGGAGGAAAAAAATCACAACTGGAGGAAGAGGCAGGAGAAAAAAAATTAGGGAAGTGCGAGCAAGAAATTCCCGCTTCACCACGCTGTGTGAATCACGAGAACGGCGGCTTGGCCCCCAAGTTGAATAGTAATGTAAAAAATGTATTGGCCGTAACCGTTCTCGTACTACCCAACACGACACAGTGAAAACAAAAAATTTATATACCTAAAAAAACAATCCTAAACCAAATAAAGATAAGACAGCTTTATTCAGGCGAACCTGAACTATCAGGAGTAAGAGAATGTGGGGAGCAGACAAAAAAATGGAGAGGGAAATGTCTCGGGATCGTCGACGCTCAGCTCGGTCAGACACACGGGTTGATCGTGCAGTTCTCGTCCACACAGCAACTGCAGGGCCAAAGGCGGAAACGCAGCGAGAGCGGCAGAAGAAAAAGGTGAAACAAACGCTGCAAAAATAGAGGAGAGATGCCACTGACTGGCAGAATCCCCTTTTGTAGGGTTTGATGCGCCGGAAATAGATTCGAATCAGGCGCCGGCTGAATATCGACACCTATTTGCGGACTGTACACAAGACAACTGACGCCAAAAAAGACAGAAACAAATCATATGTTCTCATCAATAAAAACTTTTCTTTCTACTCTTCAACCCTACTTCACAACTCTCATATTACTACATATTTCCTACTCCTATTCTTCTACTACTACTCTAACATTTTACCAAGGGGTGGAAGGCTAGAGTTTTGTTTTAGAATCACGCCCCAAGCAGTATACTCATCACCATCGGAGTCCCGCGAGTAGGAGTTTCATCACTCACCCTCTTTAATATGAACCTAGAAAGCTCACCGGCGCCTCCCAAGACATCAAAATTTTTGCCCATGCTGATGGCATTACAGTTCTGTACCGGAATCGCGACATACAAGTTGCCGCGACCAAGATTTACGAGTATCTGATCGATTTGAAAAGCTACCTCGACAACAGGATGTGTAAGATTCCAGCCGCTAAGTCTTCAGTATCAGCTCTTAGAACAGATATTGGAAAACGCAGCGCTTATCGCGATGTCAAGTTGGATGACAATCTCTTGCCTGGTGTTTGTTTCCCCCAAACAATGTCTTGTGCTCGATCTATCGCGGAGGTTTTCATAAGAAAACCGAGCAGAAGCAGGTGCATAGGGCCCTGCAAGGTTCCAAATCGGAAACGGCTAGGAAACTTTCCTGACCACATATAAGGTTGTATTGTAGCCCGCACTGCAGTTAACTGCATCGGTTGGGCAGCATATAGTGTCGGACTCCTCCTGGGCTAAAATGCAGCGCCCATGTTCGGATTGCCGCCAGTCATGCTAGGAGTTTCTCAGGCAAACACTTACATGGCGAGGCCCAGGTCCCAGCAGTGAATGAGTACTGTCAACTCCAGGCCCAGCAGCTATGCATGAATATTTTTGGACATTCATTTTCAAGAGCTTCTTCACTGGACCAAGCGAGGCTTGCTTCCCCGAACTTCGAGGTGATGCACGATTCCTGTTGGTTCTATAAGGAAGAATTTACAACTGAACTATTGAAATGGCCGAATTCATCTTCAAGAACGCCGGATGATATCCCTCTGATGTTCGTGAAGAAAGTCGCTCATGAGATAGCGGGACCGCTAGAGTTCATTTTCAAATTGAGCTTTATGACAAGTGAGGTTCCGAATCGATGGAAATTATCTTATGTCACTCCTCTTCCTAAAAAGGCGCCATTCACAGAGCCTTCCAACTACAGACCAGTTAGTATAACGTCATTGTTCGCTAGGTTGTTCGAAAAGATTCTGAAAAAGAGAATAGTTGCACATCTCGAAAATTGTTCGGTTATTTCCCCCCATCAGCATGGCTTTCAAAAGGGGAAGTCAACTGTGACAGCTATGATTGAAACCCTAAACAACTGGACGTCTCTTTTAGACCAAGGTAGTAATGTCGATGTTTTTTTTCGATTTCTCCAAGGCATTTGATAAAGTCCCACATCATAAGCTAATACAAAAACTAACAATGGTAGGCGTACACCCGCGCATAGTTTCTTGGATTGCCTCACTTTGGAGCATAGGACTTTTTCGGTTCGAGTGAACACTTCGTATTCGCCGAATCATCCAGTGTGTAGTGGAGTTCCTCAGGGTGGAGTCCTTCCACCGACCTTGTTCAATATATACATGCACGAGCTGGGGGACTTATTGAGTGGGTTTGGAGTTGATTCCTGTGCATTTGCAGACGATATTAAGATTTTTCGCCAGGCAGGCTCTAATGAAGACATTAAAGCAATTCAAAATGCAATAGATGCAATGGCGGTCTGGTCTCATGAATGTCACCTGCCGCTATCGAAGGAGAAAACGAAGTGTCTGCATCTAGGTTCCTCAAATAACTGTCATACTTACAATGTCGAAGGGACTGAGATCGAGAATGTCGAGCAGATTACTGACCTGGGATTTATCCTCACACGAAACCCCAGTTTTGACAAACACTGCGAATCGGTATCTGCCAGAGCCACCGTGGCCGTCAATAATATATTCAGGGGACTGGGGACAAGAAGCAGCGCGGTGCTACTTAGAGCCTACAAAACCTATGTGAGACCTATTCTTGAGTATGGGACACCGGTGTACTTTCCACAAAAAAAAAGAAGAGCATAGTTAGACTTTAAAAGGTGCAAAACGGGTTCACAAGGAAGTTAATGATCAGGAAGCTCGGATTTTGCCATTATCAACAAATGCCATCTGCAGAAACCAGAAATAATGAGCTCAACTTGCAATCTCTTTTGATAAGAAGAAAGTTTAATGACTTGCTACTGCTGCACAAAATCCTGTATGAACCGGACTTTGGTCTGCGGCCTGAGTGTATTGTCGAGGTGAGAACATCAAGTACCAGGAGAGGAGCTTCAAAAAATCTACGCAAAAACTCGAACCTTAACTGCAGGCGATTTTCCTTTATTAGTAGGGCGACTCCTGCATTTGAACGGCTCGGGGGGCTCAAATCCATCAATGTGAGTCATAAGGCGTTCAGGAAACTTGCAACTGAATACTTCGAGAACGAACCTGGTGAGCGCTAATCCTTCACGGAACAGTCACTTCTACTCCCGCCATTACGGGCTATGCGTATATCTGCTTTGCATCCATTGCTTTATCTGACCGAAATACTGGTAGTTTTTCCCTCGCTGTTACTAGATGTTTTTTGTTGGTGATTTCGTATATGAGCTGTTAATTGCACAGAAGTCTGGTCCGCAGGCTTATGTAAATAAATGTAATATATAATATTTTCAAATAGCCCAATCACTCATCTAGGAGAATACTGAATTCCTTTAGAGTGAGACAGAGAGTTGCCAGAGAGCCGTTTTCCGACGCTTAAAATTAAAGGCGTCGTTCGCGCTGTAAACCACTTTCCATTTTAAGGTCAACTTCATGAATGAGCCCGGTAGACCACACCGGTAAACTTTGGCGCTTCAAAAACGTAAGGTTATGAGATTGGAGGGGGTTAAAGATGAGGATCCGCCACCAGTTCTCACCAGCCATCTAGCACAAGGAACAGGACACCGAAGATCTGTGGATACAGATCTTGCCTACTGAAAAAACATAGAAGAATTAGGCACTGTTTTTTTTCGCGTACGATGCCTTTAAAGGCAGTGTTCACGATGATTTCTGTTCCCGAGTGTTCCACTCAAAACAATGCGTTGACCACCAAATGTTACCAAAATTACGAAGAAACGGCGAGAAACACTAAAACGTCGTATTTCAGTGACATTATTCTCTTGCCTGGACTAGTTGTCCGGTTGGATGAACATTTTCACGGTGGTTGTCACCAGTGAAGAATGGGGCCAATCGAAAATGGAAAAGTGTTTCATGCAAAACAGTATTACTTAGGGTACGAAGGAAAGAACTGAACCACATAAAGTAAAGAATGTCAGAGGACGGGTCCACAAAAGATTTCGTTGTAACAGCAAACAGAAACCGTTGTTGTGATATCCTCATAAGAAGGTAGATCTAGCCATCACAAGTGTGAAAATAAGTAAAAAGTTGCAGAACAAACGCTCAGGAGTAAGTTATGGCTTGGTGTCCGCCCGCCCTCAATTATCTCTGAGCACCTGGCGACTACTATTTTTTTAACAGTAAAATAAAAGCCGGATAAACAAGCATTAATGAAAATCTCGTTAGTTAGTGGGCCGGTCGACACCCGTAATTAGCCTTTATACCTTGTGTTTTGAGCGTTTTCCCCTCAATTTTTCGGGGTTTTTCACTTATTTTAACTCTTGTGTTGACCAAATCTACATCCTCATGGAGGGAGCTCGAAAATCGTTTTTATTGCGAACCCTGCCTCTAAGGAGCTTGCCAAGTTCGTTTGAGATCAGTTAGAAAAGGCGTTAATGTAGGCTATTCTGGGAGCAGTGCCGCCACAGATTTTCCCGTTCGAATGTCAACTCGTTAGACGAGCCAGATGTACCCTCGCCTCGCTGCGCTGTGGTCGCTCAACAACGTTAATGTCATACGTTAGCGAAATTGGCGACAGCAAGCTCCACGCACGCCCGGACTGTGGTAGTCACGACCACGATACTGCGTACTTATTCAACTGTGCCGAAGCTACCAGCAATGCTAACTACACTGGAGCTATAAAAAAGCCGTCTTGGTCGCCCAGTCCCTATGAAATCACCCATTCCGTAGCTGCCAACAAAAAGGAGATACGCAAAAAAAAGGATAATTTCACCTAGCTTTGGTAGTTCTAACGGCGTTGGCTTTGTGTTATGAGCTGTGCGGGTGCGCTTACAGTCGAGGCGGATCGCATTGTCAGGTTATGCTTCCCTTGTCGCAACCACCGCGCACGTTGACGCAAACTCGGTGCACGTAGCATATGTGAACTACAAGCGAAACTGCGATCCTTGTCGATCGCAAGCTGTTATCTCAACCATCTCCACAAGCCTTTATACTGCCTTTATCCTTGCGATTCCCCGCAGATTTCTGCCAAAATGTTTCCTCTGTATGGGGGGAAACTTGTCTCCCAACTGTTCGCTGCTGGCGAAGATCGGAAAGCAGAGCTCTTCAGATGTTCTCCCGACATCAGAACGAAAATGAATATCGATGACAAATAGTGTCTTCTACGGTCTAACCGCAATTGTACCTACTGTAAGACAACACAAAGGAAAACTAATTTTTCTGCGTGGCCCTTCATCAACACTTTTCTTTTTCATTCTGCCAGGCTGTTGTTAACAGAATAATTGTTTTGAGGAGGTCTTCAGCGAAGACATTGCGGAAAGTTTGTGGAATCACCTATCCGATTCTAAACCTTATGATGGAAAACTGATTTTGGATGAGTTTGCTCGACGTGCATCGTGTCTGTGGGGGGCATCCACCGATGTTTATGTAAGTGGTAAGTGCAATCATTGGATATAAGAAAAAATACATAGAAAATGTCCATTCAGAGTCCGTCTCGGTGCAATTGCGCGTAATGTACAATTCATCTCCGCAATGCCGTTCAGTCCGCAAAGTGCACGCTGATTGCGAAAGAGTGCTGCGGCGCGGCTGCGAGTAACCTCAGACAGTGATGTGGGATCACCCGGGCTGTGGGACCCCCTGGCACCAAAGGCGAAAACCGCCCGGGGGATCCCACATCACAGTCTGAGGATACTCACAGCCGCACCGCAACACGCTTTCGCAGTGAGCGTGCACTATGCGGACTGAACGGCATTGCGGAGTTGAACGGTATAGCACAATTCATCAGATGTTGACTGCTTACCGAATAGAAGTAAAAACGAAAACAGGAGTGAAATGTGTTCCTACATTTTCGATTTCTAGTTTTTCAACCAGCTCTGCATTTGGTGAGAGTCTGCGCCGAAGCTGCCGGCGCGGGAGCTGTTGCTGGCGACGAGGATTTTATCGGAAACCTTGTGAGCGATATGGTGAGCATTTGACTGAAATCGCACATAGCATTGTACCGTAGCGAGTCTATCTAACTACATAGCTGCAATCAGGGATGAGCTGGAATTCCGGTTTCCGATAGTTTTTGGCCTTCCGATTTCGAAAAAAGTCCTGAAAATGAGGAAAAATCACAAGTATTCACGAGACTAGAATTTTCACACTTCTGCTTGCAAGATCATTAGGGAAAAGCGCTTAATTAGAATTCGAGGTCCGTCTTTACTTCTCACAAAGCCAGGATTAACTGTATTCACATGAAATTTATTCAATAAAGAAGGATAAGCCCACGTTTTTTGGTAGGCACAGTTACCAGGGCAGGGTTAAGAATTTCGCTCAACGTGTTTCCTAATTTCGATTTCCGATGGTTTTTGGCGTTCCGATTTCCGAAATTGCAAAGGCCCTTCCAATTTCCAGAATTCAGAAAAAAATTCCGCCCATCCTTGGCTGCAACATGTGTGTAGGGTGGAAATGGCTAGAGGATGTATGATTGGCCCGCGGGTGAGACTAAGACCGGCCGTAGTCTTACCCGGCCGGTGTCTATCTAAGGCGCCTAATGCAGGGGCCACGAAACTGTCCTGCTTTGGACGGTCTTGTGCCTTCCGTAGTCCTACCTATTTTCACCCGTCGATTCATAGAGCAGCCATATTGGTTGGGTGGACGATGGCCGCCACATGGAGGGTATACGTCGGACTATCGTCTAATTATGACGGGGCCATGGGGCGTTTTTGTGAATACCTTCAGAGGTATTCGCAAGTTGTGGACCAATGATGAAGGAATAGCCGCGAAGTTGATATGCTAGTCGCTCGAGAAAAGTTGGACGTGATGAAAAAATGACAGACAGCAAACGTGAAAATTCACCCAAATTAGAAGAAAGGAAATTGACTCCGCGGAATCAGTCGGGCTGATACCTTATCGGCTCGGCCTGTACTTCAGCGTGCACCAGTGCCTGAAAAGGAATGCTTTGCTGAGTTGAAATAAAACCTCTCTCAACTTTCGTATGACACTTTTCGACCATAGCGTGCATGTTTGAAAATCATCAGCGAAATCGTATGAGGCGGTTGAACAGCTTTTCGTGTCACGAGGATAGCGAATGGATGCGCAACATGACTTGCCTTGCGAGAGTAGACTACAAATACTTGTTTACTGAATTGAATGCGGATGTATGGTTTCCGTTTTCATTTTAGTCTGACGCATGGACCGGGCGGCTGGCCGTGTGGGGTCGGCGGCCTCACTGGAGAATGGGGCTTCGATTCGCGCGGGGTGATATACCACCGCAGCCCCGTTCATTCATCAGTCTAAAGGGGTCTGCAGAGTTGCACCGCGGCGAGTCTGGCTGCGGCAGCGCAATGATGGAGAGTGGGCGAAGCCACGCAGCGGGCGATAGCAGCGACGTGTCGCGCTACAGCAGCGACGTGGTTACCTCGCAGTGTTTTTGCCGCCGCGTCAGCAGCGACTCCCGGAGCGACGCCGTCAGCGAGCGGCGGCGGGAAATGGACACGACCATCAATCGTTTCAAGCTCCCATCTTGATTTCTTCGTGAAATCGATCTTCTGGAGGCGTAATTTTTCAAATTTCAGCTCAAATTGAGAGAAAAAGGTAGGAAAATATTTGAAACGTACACTTTTCTAGATCGATCCCGCTTTTGGTTTTTGATTTCCAGATGCATTTTTCTCTTTTTTTCCTCTTCCTCTACGTTGTCTAGTGGTGATATATACAGGTATTAGTAAATACTGCACTACTTTTGTTTTCTTGAAATCTTTGTGTAAAGGCATAACAACTTCAGTAAACGTTAAAAACGATTTCGCTTCGCTGCATTTCACGAATGTTATTTTTCAGATATTGTTCATGGCAACTTTCTAAACATCCAAGGCATAGCAGGATAATCAAGGCAAAATGTGACGTCGGATGAGTTAGTGCGTACGCAATTGTAGATTAGCGGAACCGTAGGCAAACTCGCTGCAACTCTGCGAGGCCTTGGCGCCCAACGCCGCGGCGTGTTTCGACTCCACCACGGACCTCTCGCTCGGCGACGTGCCGCCGGTCGCTGCAACTCTGCAGAGCTCTTAAAATGATTGCGCGAACTCTATGTAGCCTCCGCATATCGTTGTTGAATATCCGATGCGTTACTACCATCGTTCTTGAGCATGAAGCCCATATAATAGAAATGGTCCACGAATTGGATACAGGGGTGTGCGCGAATTTCTGTTTCCTGTTTTCTGGCCGTTTTGGCCTTTCTGTTTTCTAATTTCTGTTTTCTGAAAAACCTGCAAAAAACAGAAAAAAAACGAAATCCAGATCTGTGGAACAGCGCAGCTTATCTAGTCCTTTACGAGGTACTATTTGTGTTCAATGGTGCGATTGCTGTTAAGGGCAGGGTTCGCGATAAAAAAGTTTATTGTGGTACTTTTTTGAGAAGGTAAGCCGGGTCTTCACAAAAGTGAAAATAAGTGGAAAGTCGAAGAAAAAACGTTCAAAAACAAGCTATTGCTGGGTCTCAGCCCACCCCCAATTCACTAGATTTCTAAAATTGCTTGTTTTGTCGTCTTTTATTCTGCATTTAAAGTAGTTGCTGGACACCGAGAGACTACTAGCTTTTTTTTGCGGCAAAATAGAAGGCGGAAAATACGCATCTATAAAAAAACCTGTTAGTTGGGGGTGTGCGTGCACCCACCAATTAGCCGTTCTGACTTGTTTTTGTGCATTTTTATGCAAGTTCTCCCTTATTTTCACTTTTGTGATGGCCAGACCTGCATTCTTATAAAGAAAATTCAACAATCGTTTTTACCGCGAACCCTGCTAACGCACTCGTAGGGTAGTACTTTGGCACAATAGCAGGGTCAAGCGGGGCGTTGTGTAATTTTTCAAAATCGGAGCGACCCCACCCCCACCACCATCAATTTTTCCCAAAATCCGAAATTTTTGCAATCCCTTCCGAGCCGCGATTTCTGAGCAGCTTATATTTGATTATTAAAACTATCCGACACCGAAAATTCGTTCATTAGCCGGGCTCAAGCGTCTTGAAGCTGAGCAATGCTACGATCCTTCCCTTTGGTGCCCAAAAATATCGAGAATTTTTGTGACATTTCCACCAAATTTTCATTTTTGAACTGAAATTTCGGCGATCCCCACTACTAACCCTCATTTTCGGGCCAAATTTTTTGCGACCCCCCCCTACCTATCGTTGCGGAATTTCGCAACCCCGCTTGACCCTGCACAATAGGGATAGCATCCCAGGGTAGAGCACGAATTCAACCTCCCCTTGTCAGCAGCTGCTGCAGTTAGTTGTTCGCAGCAGCTGCTGCACACAGCGAGGGTCTGAACCCGATGTCTTTCCTAGGATGCAACCCTTATTGTGCTGTCGTACTACCATACGGGCTCTGAGAGTTTTGGCTGAGCAATTGCCGATAAATAGCCACAAAATGCCTGATTTTCGCGTAATAGCCGAGAACAAGGTCATGTTCGGAAAAAAGCTGGTTGCCGCGAAATAGGCGTCAAATAATGGTCTTCGAGAAACAGCCGCGAAAAATGCTCTCAAAGGGGAATGAAAGACGCATTTTTGAGGCAGATTTGGGTGTCAACACCGCCGTCGGTTCAACTACCCATGCTTTCTCGGTTGTTCCTCGGTTATTTCGCAAACAACATGGTCGCAGCCACCTAGCAGCCAAGAAATAATCAAGAAATACTCGAGAAACAGAAACACAGGATCAGTTGTTGAGCCTGGTGGGCTATTTCTCTGCCAAGACTCTCAGTGTGTCTTTAAGGGCACAGGACACCCAAAAAATTATTTTTCAGATTTCATGCTTATCTTGGAGAGAGTCACGTGGTGATCACAATGGTTTCTCTGAAATCGTCCAAGACCCATTTTGAACAGAGTTATGGCTCTTCAAAGATGCCTAGATTTTGAGGGTGAAAAATTGTGGACGAGTTGTCTCAGGCCTGTATTTCTCTTCATTCGCAATCGTTGCGTGAGAGAAAGCCAGGATAAGGAGACAGTACGGTAGTGGAATGAAGAACGGCGACTTGTTGAAAATCATCCATCCATCGAGCCGCTATCGAGTTTGAAAATCTGTTAGGGGGTCGGGCCTGTGGTAGTCGCTTATATCTCGCCTATTTGGAGGAAATGAGATCTGGCATTTGGCACGTGTTATACAGGAGGGGTCTTTTATACAATTACATGAAAATCTCAAAATTCATATCTGAGGGTGTACTGTGCGTTTACTGATGTTGTATCCGTCATTGACGCGTCATTGCTACTATCAATGCCTTATATGTCATCCGTGCAGTTCCGTAAATATTATATTACAAGTATGACAAAGGTATCTAGAACTACATCCTCTCTTCACTTGAAAAGAAGTTTAAATGCAATGAGTATTTTTTCTGAAAATTTTCTGATTTCTGTTTTCTGGCGGTTTTGGCTTTTCTGTTTTCTGACAAACTCGATTTTCTGTTTTCTGAAAATTTTCAAAAAATTTCCGCTCATCCCTGATTGGATAGGGCGTCCTTTAACACGTACCACCATTGAGAGCCTTCGACAGGCCCCATCTGCTTGAATTTGACTTAACGAAGATGAGTTCCATAGGCTGCTAAGTATTTCGAAACGAGAGGTTTGCGGTTTCATGCTGGTTTCGCCGAATAGAACAGTGCCGTCGGCGTACTCCAGGTCAACCAGGGAGCGTCTCAATGGTGATAAGGATGAGGTGATAGGAAACGTTTCTGCTTGCAACTCTACGCATGATGTCATCAGCTTCAAAGTTGAGTAGAAAAGGTCCTGCTACAGCTCCTTGCCTTACTCCTGTTTTCACCTCGAAAGCTGACGTAAATCCGGCAGGCGTATGAACCGCTGTTGTTGTTCCTTTGTTCATGTTTTTTTGATTAGTCGAACCTATTTTTCCGAGATTATCAGCACCCAAAGCGTTGATCAACTGATCACGATGTTAAAAGGGGTCTGCAGAGTTGCAGCGACCGGCGAGTGGTCGCCGAGCATAAGGCTTGAAGCGGCGACAAAAAAAGTTTCTGAACGTTGTCGTCGCTGCGTCATTTGACGCTCGTTGGCATTGACGCAGGGCCGTCGCGGCTTCAAAACACTGCAGTGCCCTCTAGTCGTCGATCACGCTGCGTTGGTCGCCCACATCGCCGAATGTAATCAATATTGCATCACCCAGCGTTGTTCGTTGCTGTGAGCAACTTGAACTCTGCATACCCCTGAAGTCGAATGCAGCTGAGTTCCCTCGACGCTTTCACCTCGGATTGTAGAAATTGGCAGTATTTCACCTTGGGCTACGTTCCCCTGGTGCTGTCTGACTTGATCAAACAAAGATCCTATTAAAAATAAAGGTGCTATTATTTAGAAAACAGTATATGTCTTGAGGAAGTTATTTCTCCTCCATCTTGAAAGGTTTTAGTGCAAGCAAGGTACAACTGTAGCAGCTATCGTGGAATGGAAGCAGACCGTATGTCCGAAGCTCTGCAATGCATTGCGAGATCTCGTCTTGAGCATTTTTTTCGACTACGAATGCGTAATAGTTTGATTTAATCAACCCAGTGAGCCCGAAATCATTTTTCAAGAAGGTACGCTTTTAGGAGAACATTGAATATTGCTCAGAAATTCTGTCACCGATGCAGATGTGGTACATACAATGCTGTCTTCCAGACCGTTTTTTCCCCAACCAGAAATCTTCCGAGGTGCTTTTTTTAGACTTATAAAGTCGTCTTTGCTATAACTGAATTGTTTCGTTTACGGGATCTGAAACGTCCTCCAAGTCGAACGTAAACCATTCCTGGACTCCGTTGTATTCGACCGCCGTGCATGGAATCAGTGTGAATCGCTTTGAACATAATGTATTCGACTACCGAGGACCAACCATTTCCATAATCCAACTGACTGACAACAGCGTTTTCGTTTTGGTCACTGCGGACGCGTGGAGGTTAATTTGGCATTCTTCATGGTCCATTTAAACAGAAAATCATTCGAGCAGTTTCAGAAATAGCGCAAACCGCTATGGTGGACCAGACACTAGTCTGCTGCAAGTCTCACCGGAATTGAGACGTTTTTCTAGTCCTTCTCCGATCTATTGCAATTTCAAAATACGATCGGCTGCATTTGGACTCTCATTCTCGGATAAACTTAAGATTGACAAAGAAATGGGAAATGTCGCCGCTATCGAGGTAATTTTTGTCGAAATTCTGTTTTACAGAACATTTTTTTTTCTGGGTTCCGTGCTGTAGTAGTCATTTTCTGTCCAGCAGGCGATGTTTAGATTTGGGGATGTGCTACTTCAAGTGCTTTCGAGGATCAACAACGACTAAGAGTATGGCAAAATAAACAGGCTGAGAAGAACAAAAAAGTCAGTTCTCTGGAAAGATAGCCATATCACTTCCACCAAGTTCTTTTGATGGAACGTAGAGGCCGGGAAAGTACGCGAGATTTGGAGCAGATAGCAAGATGTTTGGATTGCAGTTCCCGACTTCTTTCATATCTGATCGCATACATCAACCACTACGCACCTCTTGTATACTAGCATGTGCATTGGAATACGAACTGTGAAAGAATCTGAAATTGCGCCTCATCACGGTTCTACATTCCGGCTCCGCTCGAGGTCGCTGGAATGCTCTATTTAAAGGCAGGGTTCACATTGAAAATTTGCCAATTTTTTTTTCGCAGGAACTTAAGCTTCTAAGAAGAGTAAGAACGGATGTAGATGAAAAACGGCCAGCATGTGGGTGAAAATCTCGTGGACCGGCCAACCCATTGGATCACCCGCCCAAATCGTATAGCAGTTGTCCTCCGTTCGTTTCACCAGTGAAACAGGCACCGAATTTTTCAATATCCTTTATTGCGGAAGGTTCTAACATTCCAGCATGTGCAATGGCCCATCTTATTTTTAAAAAGTTTTCGCTACAACAAACCGAAAGCAAAGTTCTTGCCTGAAAATTTTGAAGCGCAAGTCTTCAGAAAGACACCATGCGGACATAATTGAATATTTCAGAGAATTGTTTAGACAGTTTTTCTCCTGTTTTTGAGTGTTATGTGGGGAATTTTCCCTATTAACCTCTACTTAGTGGGCTTACATACTCAAAACATCGAAAACTAGAAACGGTTGTTTTAATGTGAACACTGCCTTCAACTTTCCGAGCATAATTCTTGTACTACAATACCGCTCGTGTGTTTTAGTCGATATCAACAAGTAGAGATGGGCTGGAAAGAAGCTGACGATGTGGGAGGCGCTAAAATTTGAATTCATTCAATCGCTCCTAATGTGCTCTACAGGCTGGTCTCAGAATTTCGCTCTGTTCATGATGACTGTCCTAAAGTCGAGTATGCGGAAAATTTGATCTGCAAGCGTGTTTCAAATTCGAATATTTGGAGAAGTCGTTTTCCAAACATGTTCCAAAGTCGAGTGAATCGGAAAAATCTCAACACGGACACTGCTACTTATTTGAAGTCCCCTTTTCTCACCTACTCGATTGATCTTGTAAACATTCATTGCATACCCGCGCTAAGCTTTGTAAAAACTGGGAGCATTTACCAAACTTGGCAAAACCGTCCTATGCTTGTTACATTTTCAAACGAAGACTTTATTAGATTCTGAAAACGCTGTCATATATAGAAGAAGAATCTGTTTTCTTCATGATTTGAATGCAGGTGTGACAATCTCGACATTTGTGCAGGTTGAATTTCCGAACTCCTTCATTTAACCATTTGGGGTTGTCGCCACACAAGTCCGACTTTTCAGGAAGTTCTCAAGCGTGTTTAATGCAGGATTCTTAAAACACTACCTGCACGGATCTCAAGATTGCCCCACCAGCACCTAATTCATGGAGAAAACGTAGAGGTTTCTCTTCTTCTTTTTTTTGTTAATTTCTTATTTTTTTCTATTACTTGTACAATTACCACTCAAAGTTTTGCCGCACTTTGCCGCGCGCGACGTTTTTGAGAAACGACTGCGAAAACAATTTCATTCAAAAACAAAGCGATTTCAGGGAACTTCTATCCACAAAACACATTATTACATAGGAAACTGAGCTGTGAATATGATAGCGTTTCCAGAAACCAAAAAATGTTTGATCAATAAAGTTACAAGCATCGGACGTTTTTTTGCCACGTTTGGTAAATGCTCCCCGTTTTTTCAAAATTTAACTCGGGTATTGTACATAATTTCTTTGAAAATACAAAGTGACAATCCCCAACATTCTTGGAGTGCACAATGCTAGGTTATAACTGCATCTTGCTATCTTGCTCCGGCTGGACGAACTTTAATCGTTTCGAAAATATAGGATAGTATTGTGTTTTAAGGTGCCTTTGCCGGGAAACTGGGATGATAATCCGGATAAGTCCATCTTGGAGATGGCAGGATTCCAGTTCTCCAATGAGAGAAAACTGATAGAAATGGAGGAACAAGCAAGACAATGCCATTAGTATTGATGTTCTTCCTCTGTCATGTACCCTTCTCACTGTATCCATCACCTTGTTTTCACTTATTTACGTCTCTTAATGTTTGACTATTTAATCGGCGGATTTGCATATTTGTGTAGATAATAACCATGTCTTATCGTAATTGAATTGAATAACTAATAAAACAATATTTGCTCTCTGATTACAAGCCTTAAAATGTGGGAATAGGGCGAATCCAGTACAAACTGGTTTAGTTTGATTTAAGAAATGCTCTCCAACAAAATTTGAACATTACAAGAATCACCAAATATTAGGCTGATGCATAATTATCCGGCGTTTTTTCCACAAATTTTTTAAGATTCAAACGCACTCGACTCTCGTGATCGGAGAGCTCGTGGGATACCTAGACACTTATTCTCCACTCATTTCCAAGCTTTGTGAGGCGAACGACCGTGGATTGATTGATGTTTGAGTCCTCAGCCAACATTCGTGTTGTCAAGCCCTCGTCATCGTCCACGGCTGCCAGAAGAGCCTGATCGTCTATATCCGATGGCCGCGATCAGGGATGTGCGGAATTTTCTGTTTTCTGCCCATTTTTGGCCATTTTTTGTTTTCTGTAAAAAAAGGCAAAATTTGGCAGAAAACAGAAAAAAACCGTGAACAGCGATTTGTAGCAGGATTGCTCCTTGGGCCAGAGGCCGGATTCATCGAAAGTAAGCCGAAAGATTGAGGGTTAATGCAAACTGGGGTTCTGCAGTTCTCCCACACCTAGCACTTTTACTCGCTATACTGTGATCTATCCTAGCGCTTGTGGCGCGATGGCAGGAGGCGCTGCCGCTCGCAATGCTCGGTCGAATTCGATCCTTGCCTGAGTTCAGCCAAACCTACCATCCCTCCGAGGTCCTTGAGTTGTTAACAGATCTATGTGGTGGAGACGAACTCACTGACTGGAAAGTCGGCTAGCCAGCAAGTCACTAAATAGCCCCAATAAGCATTCAAGCCTTTACGGATACGACGATGAATGCGCTGCGCAACCCAATAGAGATTTAAAGGCAGGGTTCTCGATGAAATCGGTTGTTGTGCTATCCCCATGGAATTGTAGATCTGGCAATCACAAAAGTGAAAATAAGAAAAATTGGAGAAAAACGCTGAGGAACAAGTTATTGCATGTTGTCCTCCCGCCCCCATTTATCGAGATTTGTGTAAAAGTCTGTTCTGTCAACCTTTATTTTGCTTCTAAAGTTAATTCTGAGCATTTTTGGAGACTGCTGACTACTCTAACAGCAAAATAAAAGGCGGATAAGCAAGCATTAATGGAAATCGCGTTAATTAGGGGGCCGGCCGACACCGGTAATTAGCCGTTATACTTTGTTTTTGAGCGTTTTTTTTCCGCGAATTTCCGGATTTTTCCCTTACTTTTACTTTTGTGATGACCAAATCTACATTATTATGACGAGAGCTCGAAAGTTGTTTTTATCGCGAACCCTGCCTTTAAAGGCAGTGTTCACGATATGAATCGTTTTTCTGCTTTTCCGCCTGTCTTGAAGAAGGTCATATGCTGATTCCAGTGATGTTTTTGAAATCGTACAAGACCTTCTAGGAACGGAGTTATGGTCCCTCAAAAATTGAGCTAGGGAAGCATGGTGGACGAGTTGTCCGAGGCTTGTAACTTCCGTCTTTTGCAGCCGATGTATGCGAGTTGACCTGAGTAGAGAGAGAAGTTGAGAATGAAGGGAAGAACGTGGTTATTGATCGGAAACCATCGCTCATCGCATAATCTCGAGCATTCATTTGTTCACGCCGGTGGGCGTGGAAAGTGCATCTGGGGTGTGACGAGCTGACGGGTGTCCAACTTTGGGGCCGTAGGGGACCGTTCCGAGCACATTTTTCTTAGTTTTTTCAACGTTAGGGTTGCGCTAGGCCCCGCAGCTGCCGATCTCCACCAAAAAATCAGACATGTTTTTTATCGTAGACACTGCCTTCAAGGAACAGAGGTTTTATCTTTATCTTATAGTGGTTACCATTACCCAGAGATTTGCCGTTGATTAATTCCTCGGAAGGTATGCAATGCAGTCAAATGACGCGAAAACTATAATGGTATTGTATACTGACACTGGTCCGACTATAACTACTTCCACACGTGGGCATAGACTAAGAGTATTCCAGCGCCACTGCTTTAGTGGAGCGGGGATAAGTTGGGCTCCAACTGTCAACGCAGGACGGTACAGAATTTAAAAAAAGGTAAAGCGCGAAGAAATCGATGGTGAGGCTATAAAGCAGATGAGAAAACTCCCAGAGAGGTACGAGCGACCCCACCACGGTGGAGCGAGCGGCGCGTCAGGTCATTTATACTCGAACGGCACAGTCGCGCGTTACGCGCGTGACTTTCGGGCACCGAGGAGTCGTACGCTGCTCAGATCAGCACTTATCCCAAAATCAGTGTAAAATATGTAAACTAGGGAGGGGTAAACTCGCTGTCATTGTATATACGTAATTCTCACACACACACATATTGAGCTTCTGAGCAACCTGGCTGCTAATGTCTGGGAAAAGAAAGATTAGAGAGAAAATTGTCGTCTCCGCGCTGATAATCTGCGTTTTTTGGGTGTCTGTACTTCTCACTCTGATCAATTGTTGGGTTTTGAAAATTGTGCTAAAAACATTTATAATCTGCAAATGTATGAACGTTTAATGCTGTGGAAAAACTTATCTGAACTTTTTATTGATTTTTAAAATTTTTCTGTTTTCTGCCCATTCTTGGAGATTTTTCTCTGTTTTCTGTCAAACTGGATTTTCTGTTTTCTGTTTCCACAAAAATTTTTTCCGCATATCCCTGGCCGCGATATCTTCCTGGCTCATCCTCCTAGCTGGTACTTCCGGATTTGAAACGGACAGACCATCACTACACCGACTTTCGCTGATTGTTCCTTCGCCAAAAGTTCGTTGAAGTCACGAAATGGCTGTGCTGCTTTCTATACTTCTCGAAGTGGTTGAACATATGATGGCGAACATGACTATAGTCTCCGCCAACGCGTAGCTAAATGCCTCACACGGAAACCAGAGATGCTCAGGGTTTTGGAGGCATCTAGTCTAATTTTGACACGAGAATTTACGTAAATTACGGAAAGTTTAGCCACAGTTGGTGAAATTTTGGCTACAGCGTCCGCATATTCTACGTAAATTGTCGCTACAGCACTCGCATATTCTACGTTTATTCTCGTTGCAGCACTCGGTCGATCGACCCACCCAGTCTTGATCCGTACTAGAAAGACGATCCCCGCTGCGATCGAGCGCATCGCCGTTTCTTCCCCACGGCCTGCAGCATACCAGCGGCCAAAATTATCCCTAGCAAGGTCTTCCAGAGAGCGACACGGGGTCACCCTCCACGATCACCCACAGAGTGTCAAGTTATCCGTGGATTGACTGGGCCAACACTGTTCGAACGGCATCCCTGCGTTCCGCGTAGTCAGCGCGGGTTTGAGATTGCATTTCAACACAGGCTGTCGCTAAATCCGTAGGTTCTCGCTACAAAATTATAGCGAGAATATACGGGTTTAGCGTCAGAGAGAGCAATGGTTCGAATTTAGCCTTCGTTTTCACGTAGAATACGCGCAGAATTTGCACCCTTGTAGCCTCGACACAAGAAAATGCGGGTTTTAGCTATCGTAGCTAAAACCCTTGAAGGCAGCAAACACGCTCGAAAAAGTTGTTGAGATAGCTACGTTTCTGGAGTCGCATGGCTCCTAGTAGACTGCTCACGCCGTTGGAAGCGTCAAAAACGAATCAAAACAACTAAATTTCAGTAATGCAAATCGAAAATTTTCCGCAACCCCGCCCCTGAGCTTCTGCAACCCCGCCCCAAAATACAAACTCGTCCGGATTGATAGTACTAATACTGTCCCTTTCGCTGGTTTTTGATGCTTCCAACGAAGTTAACGCTCCAGTACAGGCTGTAAAAGTATATCGGCATCTCTATCTCAACCGTTTTATTGCTAATATTCGCTGTTTCAACCGCGCGCCGTAAAACTCGTCCACTTTCACCTGATAACAAAATAACCGTTATTTCTCTATTTGCACACAGTTGTCGTCCGTTTTTTCGTCAGTTCCCAATACAAACAGCTCCAAACCTTTGATTTATATCATAAAATCGATACCATTTCTGAGCGTGTCTGCTGCCTTTAAATTCTCGCTACATGGAATGGGGCGGCGTTTCAGGCCGCGCCCTCGGAGGCACCTAGCTACGCGTTGGCAGAGGTTTTCGACACGATTTTTTTCAAAGCAATGAGAAGATTATTTCCATACAAAAAATAAACACAATCAATGGACGAAAAATGCGCCGATATAAACGCCGGATAATTGAGCATCAACCCAGTAGAAACTACAAAAACTACATTTGCCAGTCTTCGGAGGCAGCATCCATGTTTGCAAACATGGGTGGGATAACGTGTATAGGAAGAGACGACTCTTACACTACCGCTCGTAGGATTTGAACAGAAAGTGCGTGAGAAGGCGTTTTCACGTCTTACCGTCCTTTTTTATGACGCGATTCAAACTCAACTTTAGGCGAAACAACGGTGTTATTCATGATCCCGGCGTTGAGGGCTATCCAATAGCCACTGTCGGGGTTTCGTTGAGAACCATAGAAATTTCGCAATGAACCAGCTCTATAAACAGTAGAAACAGGGAAACGCAGACAAAGCTGGTCGCGCCCTCGCCACGGCACCGTAATTGCGAACCTTTCTGGTTGCGAAACTTACCCTCGATGCCCGAGCAACTCGCAGGGAGGAGCTTGGGCTGCGTTGCGGCATGTTTGAAAAGGGGTGAACGGGTGGTCAAGTGGTATTTCGGCCCCGAGCCCGGGCATGCAGGTAATCAATGCGGTGATGGGATGCCTCCACTATCACCTGATTTGTTGGCGGCATATTGTTTTTTTGTAATTGTTTATTACAGGGTGAACCTGCGTAATGCATCGTAAACGATAAAAATAAAAACGCGTAGAGATCGTAAAAGATAAAAACACATAGAGACAAGTGTAACGACAATATAAAAAATCTAGAATACGTAGGTGTACAGAGTGATGATCAGATGAAATATGATACCAATACAAGATCATTCATCCCCCGCCATCAAGTAGTGTTCCATTATACGCTTAAAGGAGCACAGGTCAGTCGGTAGACTGCCTTTTTTAAGTAATTTTTCCCATTCACTGCCAGCTCTGTTAACAAAGAAATGGTGCCTGACACTCTTCCTAGCCACGTTGCGGACTAATTTAAATTTACTACCTCTGGTGTTAGATGCCCTCATTTTGAGAAAAGTGTTTGGCCGCAAGCCACTATGTCCATACAAAATCTTATACATCTTCAAAAGATCAAATCTTCTCCTCCTGCACGCCAGCGCTTCCAATTTGAATCTTGCGTTCCTAGGCCTGCATGGTATATTTGCATAGTTAAATCCCAAGAATCTTATCATCAACTTGCGTGTGAAACTGTTCTGAACCTTGTCCAACGCTTTTATAGTAGCGACTTGATGAGGGCTTGATATCACAGTTCCATACTCGAGAAGGGGCATAATATAGATTTTGTAAGCATTCAAAAGCACCTTCTCATTTTGAGTAGAGAGTGCCCTGAATAGACAGTACATAACCTTATTTGCTTTGGACACAGCCTTTGCACAGTGAGCATCGAAGGTGAGATCCTTGCGAACCAGGAAGCCAAGATCCGTTGGCTCCTAGCGACTACTACATCTTCAGAGACTTGGAACAATTCCTTCGTGGAAAGCGTTTTTCATCGAATGAAGAAGCTATTTCAGCCGTGGAACAGTATTTTGCAGATCTTCCAGAAAATCATTCCAGAGATGGTATAAAATTCTTACAGGATCATTGGAATAAGTGTATTCAATTTGAGGGAGATTATATAGAATGAAAAACTAATTTCATTTAAAAGTTCACATTCTTTCATTTTTTGCTTTTAATACTTTTCAACCAACCTGTATAGTTTTGAAACGCACCGTATGTCTTGGCGCGCGGAAAAACGCTGGCTATATATCTATTATCATCGTTATATAGCAGGCTTTTTAGCTGAATTTTACCTAAAGTCTCACATTACGTCGTCCAGATGAGTCGCTTTTAGTTTCTGACTTTGACTTTAAGACATCTATTCCGTGAGAAGGTGAAATTACAGAATCGACAGTGCACCACAACTCGTCGACGTTAAAATCGCTGCACCTCAATCTGTTCTGCTGTTCCATAACAACGTCCAAACTTCTAATTTCTCGAATCTTCAGCTTGTCTTCCCTCATTTTCACACTTGAAGTTCAAATGGATTGAAGTCCGTAGTGCTCATACGTTAGTGAATTTTGTTGAGGAACCTGCAGGAAAGTCATGATGGGCCAAGTATCATGATCCCGTGTCTAATCTTATTCGAAGGTTATTTTGGGGTTTATGTTTAGCAATCCACCACAGAACCTTACCCTTGGATACGTGTGCTGGTTTGCATGCTTTGGTAAATGAACATCAGTGAAGTGTGGCTAGTAGCCGAAATCCTATCCAAAATCCTCAGCACTCCTCGGGACGGCATCTTTTCGCTATTTTTCTCTATCTGTAATTCCGCAACTGACTGTTCAGTTTCCATTCATTCTGGTAGTTGTGCATCCTTTCCGTGCCAAAAATCTTCTTATCCGACCACAACGCTCCCGAGATGCGGCGCATCTTAGCTACAATACCCCTTGTAAGACTTATTCAGAAAGCACGCGTTTCGCGTCTTTTTGAATAAAATAACTCCCTTCAAACTATACTTTGAGCAAAACTAGGGTGATATAACGTTGGGTAGCCCTCAACGCCAGGATGATTAATATCACCCTAGTTTTGCTCAAAGTATAGTTTGAAGGGAGTTATTTTATTCAAAAAGACGCGAAACGCGTGCTTTCTGAATAAGTCTTACAAGGGGTATTGTAGCTAAGATGCGCCGCATTTCGGGAGCGTTGTGGTCGGATAAGAAGATTTTTGGCACGGAAAGGATGCACAACTACCAGAATGAATGGAAACTGAACAGTCAGTTGCGGAATTACAGATAGAGAAAAATAGCGAAAAGATGCCGCCCCGAGGAGTGCTGATGATTTTGGATAGGATTTCGGCTACTAGCCACACTTCACTGATGTTCATTTACCAAAGCATGCAAACCAGCACAGGTATCCAAGGGTAAGGTTCTGTGGTGGATTGCTAAACATGAACCCCAAAATAACCTTCGAATAAGATTAGACACGGGATCATGATACCTGGCCCATCATGACTTTCCTGCAGGTTCCTCAACAAAATTCACTAACGTATGAGCACTACGGACTTCAATCCATTTGAACTTCAAGTGTGAAAATGAGGGAAGACAAGCTGAAGATTCGAGAAATTAGAAGTTTGGACGTTGTTATGGAACAACAGAACAGATTGAGGTGCAGCGATTTTAACGTCGACGAGTTGTGGTGCACTGTCGATTCTGTAATTTCACCTTCTCACGGAATAGATGTCTTAAAGTCAAAGTCAGAAACTAAAAGCGACTCATCTGGACGACGTAATGTGAGACTTTAGGTCAAATTCAGCTAAAAAGCCTGCTATATAATGATGATAATAGATATATAGCCAGCGTTTTTCCGCTCGCCAAGACATACGGTGCGTTTCAAAACTATACAGGTTGGTTGAAAAGTATTGAAAGCAAAAAATGAAAGAATGTGAACTTTTAAATGAAATTAGTTTTTTATTCTATATAATCTCCCTCAAATTGAATACACTTATTCCAATGATCCTTTAAGAATTTTATACCATCTCTGGAATGATTTTCTGGAAGATCTGCAAAATACTGTTCCACGGCTGAAATAGCTTCTTCATTCGATGAAAAACGCTTTCCACGAAGGAATTGTTTCAAGTTTCTGAAGATGTAGTAGTCGCTAGGAGCCAAGTCTGGTGAATACGGTGGATGTTCAAGCAATTCGTACTTTAGTTTATTCAATTAAGCCATCGTCAGAGCACTTGTGTGAAAACGAATGCGGCACTGACTTTCCAAAAAGCTTGTTCATACATAATTCTTTATGTAAATGTGGAGTACTCGTTCGTTTGAGATGCCTATGGTATTAGCGATTTCACGCTTAGTCAAACTTAGATCTTCACTAACAATATTATGTACTTGCTCAATGATTGCTGGGGTTGCTGCAGTTTTTGGTCGTCCACTACGTGGTTCATCTTCAACGCTTCCACGACAACGTTAAAACTCTAAAACCCGTCGATGTACAGTTGGAAATAAGGGAGCAGATCCTTTCAACACGCTCACCATTTTTGTATGAATTTCTGTGGCTAATAAACCTTCCAAAATAAAGAATTTCATCACTGCTCGATACGTCGAATGGCAATTTTTTGCGTATGAATTTTAATTCCTCTACTGCTTAATAGGTGTCGCTTTCAGTACCTTTCCACCAACCTGGTATAAAGGCACCCTATTTTCTCAAAGTTCTCAAACTCACAATCCGTATGGAGAAGAACCTAGGTTTAGTATTCGAGTACCCTCCGTACAAATACTCTGGAGTATTTATAACTTCCTTCTAGTTTCCATCATAAATATTTTGTGGAACTTTTTCCATTTTACGCAGGTTCAAAACTATAAAGGCACTAAAAAATAGTTGTTGTTCTTAGTAATATCGTCAGAGTCGCTCGCCCAATTTTCACTGAAGCATGTATTATTCCTATTTACTGTACTTTACCGTGAATTAATGCTCTCTACCACAGATCAAGATCAGATGAACGGGCTACAAAGACCTGGACAGTCCACTCGAGAAAGCGCTGCATAATCACGGTATTCTATCGATTGCATCTGCACACTTGTATGTTCTCAGGCTACATGTAGGACCAAGAATACTAGAGGAATACCGAAAATGCTGAAATCATGGCGAAAACGGCGGATGTGTTGACAGTTGTCGAGTAGCGCGATCAGCTTCGCACGGGTCCTTGTCAATTTCTAGCCGGATTTTTTCCAGAGCAACTATCTGAAAGTGAATCAAACCAATCGAAGACCTTGCCCAAGACACCAGGAGGAGATCTGCACTGCCGGAAGCAGATAAAAAAGCAGCTCAGGTGATTGCTACCAGGAAGGATCCTGGCAGTAAAAATATTGAAGACGTCATCCTTGGACCTGCCTTAACCCTGGTCATTATCAGATACTGGTTCGCCTCCATGGTGTCTATCCCGACTAAATTAGTGGTAAAGTAGACGGCTCTCATGACATTCCCCACTTCTGACGTCATTTGAAGAAGATGTCGTTCTTGTCTCGTCGTCGAGCTTTAGTTACATGATCGATGGCGGTTTGTAAACCCACTAGGCTCACCCTTACGTTAGGCAGGATTAGCTCTGAACACGAGTTCCATCAAACTTATCTGAGGTATGTAATTCAAAGAGATTGATCCAGGTAAGAAACACTACAGTGCTGCTGATGAGCTCAAAGGTGCGATTCCTGACTTATGAAAAAACAAGCCAAGGCTGAGATGAATGTTTTGTAATTCCATGTGTAACCTGGTTTTCAGAGTTGAATTGCATGGCGGAGGTAGCACTACACTTCAATATGCAATGAAGGATCACTTGTTCGCAGTAGTACAATACCCACCCTAAGTTTTGGTAAAAAGGCGAAAAAAAAACGCGGAAAATCGCTTTTTTCGTCTTTTGATCATAACTCTCTTCAAAGTGGACGATTTTCAAATTTGAAGACACTTTTGGAATCAGCATCGATCCCTCTTTCTTCTGGATCAATACATGGCTTACTCTGAAACAAGGCATATAGGGTTGACACAATCAATCGAGCGGGTGAAAAGGTGGTCAATATGAGAAAAAAATGTGAAATGTGGGACTGGGTGTACTCTAGTTTATTTGAATTTTCGACTTTTTTTCATTTTACAAATTTAATTTTTTTTTTAATTTTAATTTTTTTCTAAACTTAATCTCACTTCTCCTCTAGGTATTATTTATTAACTACTCATTTAGTTATTTGCATGAAACTTTTTGGTTCTTATCTATTTTGGCTTTTCTACTGGTATTTAATACTCATTTTAATTTGGTTTATTTGATTTTTATATGAATTTTCACTGTAATTTGAATACTTATATTATTCAATTTGATCAACATAACTATCGCTTTATCTGAAAAATGGTTTTGATAACAATAAAAATGTTTTTCGGATATGAATCGTTTCAACTGTGACTTCAGACAAACAATTCATAACACTAAAAACCTCTAGTCTTCAATGTAGGAGCAAATTCACGTTTCAATTGTTTGTGTCAATACTGAAAATTTCTTGGAGTTTTAATTTTCAAAATCCGAAAATACCATTCGTCGCCCTGATTTCTAGAATGTTTTCAAGTTTGTGAAAACAGTTATTTTTTGAAATAGGTATGACATATTTCGCCCTTTCACGAAGTTGAAAATTTATAGGAATGTGGAGAGAACCCTCTGTACTATCTTTGTTGTTGCGGGAAAGAAATTCTCACAGTACTCGCTTTTCAAATCTCCTTGCAATCGGTGAGTGAATAATTGGTCGCAGACCACCCAGCTCCCAGGACGCGCGGCCACGGCGGTCACCGCACTGATGTATCCACCTAGCGAAAGTTGTGACTCAACCTATTGACCGCTCTTCGAAAAATGCGGGCATAAATTGATTAAATACGGGTAATCTGATTGGAATATGGTATTTTTCATTTTCTCAATTTTATAAAAGGCCAGTCCAAAACGTTAACTCCCCAAGTTGCCAAGCACCCGACTGTGAAGGCGCTCTTGTGAGCTGGGGCGTTGTCTTGCACCAGTACACCGTATCCTAAACTGGCATCCAATCATTTCCGAAGGTGGTTTTGTTCAAAAACCCAAAAAGCCTTACCATTATAAAGCTGCTGCTGAAATGGGAGATAGCAGCGTTAAAGAATCTGGCAGTACACCTCACTAATCGTCCTGCTTCCGCCGGGAAGATTGCCAATTCTGTTGCTCCCCTCATGGATATACCGCCCCAAAGATGGAGCTTGGCGGGATGTTTGGCCCTTCAATGAAGACGGAAAATCTCCTGATTTCACGTAGCAGTGCTTTACGGAGCAATCAACTGCAAAAAATGTCTTAAATGTCGTGATTAGAAAGAAAAAAACAGCGAATTCGCCTAAGCATATTCGCTCTTAAAGGCAGTGTTCACGATAAAAAATGTGTTTCAGTTTCCACTAGGAATGGGTAGTGGAGGGGCACACTGTAATGTTGACGTCGAAAGAACGCATGAAAACTAGCCAGGAGAAGCTCCAAAAAAGCCCGAAGTTGCTACTTCGAGAGCAAGGCAAGCCCCAAAAGCGCAACACACGCCCACCGACGTGAACAAATGAATGCTCTAGATCGTGAGATGAGCGATGATTTCCAATAATTAGCCCCGTTCTTCCCTTCATTCTCAACTTCTCTCTTTACTGAGGTCAGCTCGCATAGATCGGCTGCAAAAGACGGAAGTTACAAGCCTCGGACAACTCGTCCATCATGTTTCCTTAGCTCAATTTTTGTGGGACCATAACTCCGCTCCCAGAAGGTCTTGTACGATTTCAGAGACATCATTGGAATCAGCATGGGGCCGTTTTCAAGATAGGTGGGGAAACAGAAAAACGATTTTTTTCGTAAACACTGCCTTTAAAACACCACATCTGAAATCAGTGTTCAGTTTGACCATTCTGTATACAGTATTTTGAAACCTGGGAGTTTCCCAACAACATATATATTCCTTTTACCCATTTCGATATTTACGATGTCCTCGATTTGAGGGGTGATAGGCACACCTTCTGCGGCATTGGAACGTGGACAGCGAATGGATTGCCGGCAGAGGGACCGGCTAAAATCAGCGCTGCTGACAATGATGGGAGAGAAAGCGCGAATAGCAGAGTGTGCAAAGCCGAGGGTGTGCTGAGGAGAGGCAGCACGGTAGTCGGCGAGGCCACTGACAGCGAGCGCGTTGCAGAGGCTGTGGTGGGAGCCAGGAGGACGCACACACTGGACGCCGAGCCTTCTCCTTCACCAAAAGGGAAATACAGTAACCGCTGCCCGAGTTCCTCTCAGAGTTGGCTTTGAAGCGAGTTAAACAGAAAAGGCGAACAAGACGCTAAAACCCGACCTCGCGCGCCTTATGACCAAATCCTACGAGCGGTGTTGTACAACGTCCGGACTGAAAGTTTCCGGACGTCCGGACTATCAGGCAGTCTACAAAAATTTCAACGTCTCGCAAAATGCGAGAAACAGCGTTTGGCAGAGCGTGAAGAAAGCCCTGAATGGAAGAGTGCGCAGGGTAAAGGGAACCACAGTCGCTGCTGAAACGTCTCACGCCGCTCTATCCGAAGATGGTCTGCTTGGATCGTCTGCGTCGCCCACTCACAGCGCGGATGTCTTCGAATTCGACGAGAGATGCACGGGATTTTTTGTGTTCACACAACTCATCTGATTGTTAATTGAATAAACGTTCCTGATAATCTTTCTTCGAACAGCTGTATTCAAGGGTGCAAGCGCGAAAAAACATAGCGAGGATCCATCACTATTCCTTGTAATGAATGCTTGCTCTCTGCATTTGTCGAAGAGCGGTCAATTGGTTGAGTCACAACTTTCGCTAGGTGGATACATCAGTGCGGTGACACGCCGCGGCCGCGCGCCCTGGCAGCTGGGTGGTCTGCGACCAATTATTCACTCACCGATTGCAAGGAGATTTCAAAAGCGAGTACTGTAAAAAATTCTTTCTCGCAACAACAAAGATAGTACAGAGGGTTCTCTCCACATTCCTATAAAAATTCAACTTCGTGAAAGGGCGAAATAAGTCATACCTATTCCAAAAAATAACTGTCTTCACAAACTTGAAAACATTCTAGAAATCAGGGCGACGAATGGTATTTTCGGATTTTGAAAATTAAAACTCCAAGAAATTTTCAGTATTGACACAAACAATTGAAACGTGAATTTGCTCCTACATTGAAGACTAGAGGTTTTTAGTGTTATGAATTGTTTGTCTGAAGTCACAGTTGAAACGATTCATATCCGAATAATATTTTTATTGTTATCAAAACCATTTTTCAGATAAAGCGATGTTGATCAAAATTGAATAATATAAGTATTCAAATTACAGTGAAAATTCATATGAAAATCAAATAAACCAAATTAAAATGAGTATTAAATACCAGTAGAAAAGCCAAAATAGTTAGGAACCAAAAAGTTTCAAGCAAGTAACTAAATGAGTAGTTAATAAATAATACCTAGAAGAGAAGTGAGACTAAATTTAGAAAAAAATAAAAAAAATAAAATTTGTAAAATGAAAAAAGTCGAAAGTTCAAATAAACTAGAGTACACTCAGTCCCACATTTGACCCACTTTTCACCCACTCGATTGATTGTGTCAACCCTATATGACTTGTTTCAGAGTAAGCCATGTATTGATCGAAAAGAAAGAGGAATCGATGCTGATTCCAAAAGTGTCATCAAGTTTGAAAATCGTCCACTTTGAAGAGAGTTATGATCAAAAGACGAAAAAAGCGATTTTCGGCGTTTTTTTCGCCTTTTTACCAAAACTTAGGGTGGGTATTGTACTGTCGTATAGACAAGTGCCTTCATAGTTCTGAAACAACGAAAAAAGAAAAAAAATTGAAAAAGTTGCTGAAAAAAATGTTGCGGGGGAATTTGTTTTGGACTAATGTGTACGGAAGGGAACAAGTCGCCAAATGTGCAAAACGGTGCTCGCAACTATCTATCGGTCTCGTTATCATAGGGTGCATTTATAATTATGAAACGCACTGTAGCACTCACCATGAATAAGATTTGACGGAAATCTGTTTCTCTACTCTAAGAAATTCGACGGGGTGGTTGGCACTTCTCAGGCGTAGACACTTTCGATCGAGGAACAATTTAAAAAACGGGAGTGTATGCTCTGCTAAAAGGGGATGCCTCCAGTGGTAAATTTAGGTCAGGGAATCGTGTAATATACGTGTATAACTGAATAAATCACCTGGTCAGATGCAATATCAAAAAAGGATTGATGGATGAGATTTTGAATCTCGATCCAATCCTTCACACGCACTTAATCGGCGTGACCATCAGTTTTTTTTTTGCAATGAAAACAGAAGCGCTCTTCGTTTTTTTAGAAAACACGAAAAGTGCACTGCGAGTGACATTATTGGTATCAGATTCAGATCTGCAGACATGGAAACGTCTGGATCACACGTGATGAAATGAATCACTCAGGAGAAAAAGCTCAACATCTCAAAAGCGCAGCAAAGCTTTATCCAGTTGTGCTCTAATCCTTGACGAGTTTCCGTTGAAGCCATCTCAGACAGTAGGTGCGGCGGATCGCTGGCTTTTGGCGGGCGGATCGACAACCCCCCCCGCCATCCGCCCGCCAGTAGCCAGCGATCCGCCCGCCAGTAGCCAGCCATCCTTCCGCCAGTAGCCAGCGATCCGCCCGCCACTAGCCAGCGATCCGCCCGCCATTACCAAGCGTGCCGCCCTCGATGCCACATGCGGGCTATTCCGATGGTTCCCACCACGATCTCCGTGTGCGGGACCACCCCCCCCTAGCCGTGGGGACCATCCCCTCAGCTGCCAAAAACCATTCTCTGGCTTCTAAGTGATCCTTCAAAGGTGACTTGAAGTCACCTTCCAGGATCGGCCTCGAACTGCCGAGTGAGCGTTTAGTGCGCTGGAGCGCCTTTTATACCCTTCGGTCTGCTTACTCTGCACATGATACTGATACCAGAAAAGAACTCGTCAATGATTGACAAGTTTCACCGTGTAAAATTTGAGCGGGCGGATCGCTGGCTATCAAAGCCCTGGCGGGCGGGTCGCTGGAAGGTAGCGGGCGGATCGCTGCATCTCATAGCTCATAGGGCGGATCGCTGGATATCAAAGCCCTTGCGGGCGGATCGCTGGTAGGTTGCAGGCGGATCGCCGCTCTAGAGCTTGCCGGCGATCCGCCCGCCAGCGTGATCAACTTTCCCAGGTGCCGCTATCCGCCCGCCAAAACGCAGCGATCCGCCCGCAACTTGCTGGCGTACCGCCCGCAGAGGCCTTGATAGCCAGCTGTCAGTCCGCACCTATTGTCTAAGATTGTAATCAGTACGGGGAATAACCGTTGTAGACGTCTTTCTAGATTGCAACAACACTTCCTTTGAAACACAATATTCCGTTTAATTTGATTCGTTATTACATGTAGGACACTCCAGTTACTATACCCGCGCTAATTTTTAAAAACGGGCAGCATCTGGCAAACTTGGAAAAAAAGCGTCCGATGCATGTAACTTTTTTTTAATAGAGACTTTTTGGAATTCTGAAGACGCTATCATATTCACAGATCTAATTGCCACCTAATTATGTGACTTGTGGACCGAAGTTTCCAAAAATCACTCAGTTTTTTAAAGGAAATACTTCTTGCGATCGTTTTTGAAAAACGTCGCGCGCGGCGAAACTTTGAGCAGTATTTGTACAAGTAATGGAAGAGCAATCTGTATGTTTTCTCCATAAATTAGATGCAGGTGAGAGACCTGAAAAGTTGGAGTTCTGTAGCGAAAACCTGCATCTAATTTATGAAGAAAGCATACAGATTGCTCTTCCATTACTTGTACAAATACTGCTCAGAGTTTGCCGCGCGCGAAGTTTTTTAAGAACGATTGCAAAAGCTATTTCCTTCAAACACAAAGCGATTTTAGAGACTTTGCGCACACAGATCCCATAATTAGGTAGCAATTTGATCTGTGAATATGATAGCGTTTTCAAAATTCAAAAAAAGTCTTCATTCAAAAAACGCTTTTTTTGCCAAGTTTGCCAGATGCTCATCAGACGCTTTTTTTGCCAAGTTTGCCAGATACTCCCCGTTTTTACAAAACTTAGCGCGGGTATTGGATTTTGTGAATGATACCACCGAAATAGCAACAAATCTCTAGCGAATGTGGCATTCGCAAGTGGTATTTTTCCGATATACTAACTGACTTAAGACATTTCTCGGAGGTTTTTGAAGGACTGTTGAGTTGATTTTGTCGCAGCCCTCTAGCACAGCACGATGTACTCCTTCCACAACCTCTATCTGCTGATGTACCAGGTTGTTCAATACGTTTTGTCGTTCGATAAGGGAGGGCGTTGATACTAGCCCAATTTTTTTTTGTTTTCCTGGCACACTCTTCATATTAACGTATGTGAAGTTTCATTTCAATCTGTCAATTCATTCTTTGTTTACAAGCCATTTGGGGCCGCCGTGTCACAGCAATGGAAAAAAAAATTAATATCGTGCAGTGATAAAATTCTTATTTTTGGAAGGTTCAGCACTAAAAGAAATTAACGAACAAATGTTCAAGACGTATAATGATTCAATATTGAAGAATTCCTGAGCTTCATAATAACAAGTTTTCATGCGTGGATTTGAAGCTCGACTGCTCAGAGATTGATCTTCTTTAACCTCTTTATTGCGACGTTTCGGGTCGTAGACCCTTCGTCAGGCTGCAAGTCATTACAGTACTAATATGCAAATTCGCTCAAATGAAGTGCTATCAGAAACTGATAAGGAAAAGGCAGGAATGAGAAGATCGCCTAACCGGGTTGATGTTCTTCGGATGCGTTTGTTGTAGACGACCGGATCTAACCCAGGGCTTACGACAAGTGACCGGTTGGTGGACCAATGTCATGTGGATGGTCAAGGGTCGAGTATCACTGCCTAATCCAGATGCGTTGTTAGCAGTCTCAGCGCTTCCTTCATTTCCTCCCGATTGTTCATGGGCGGTCTCCATCTCTTTATCTCTATCGCTTCTTTTATTTTCCTCTCCACTGTGTCCGCAATGTTTCTATGTAAGACGCTGGCGGTTATTCTCGGTACTGCATCGTCGAGGTGGCGAAGAGTCCGATGTCTAGAAAAGGCACTGCATGGATAGGAGTTTGGTGAACGTAACGCTCTGAAATGCTCATCTAGCCGAACCCTCAAAGGTCTCCCTGTCTCCCCGATGTAGAATTCTCCACACAACTCACATTGCACCCTGTAGACCACATCACGTAGTTGACAGATTTTTTCATCTCCTGTGCATTATGTGCACGCATCTCTGTCGCATCGATCTTCATAGGGTCTCGAGGAAGTTAGTAGCTGTCGCAGTGTGGGTGGAGGGCGAAGCACCAGGCGAAGGGGAGGCGAAGAATTACGGACAACTGCGCTAACATCTCTAGCAGAGGCCTCGTTCACGTATGGGAGGACCAAGGTGGTGTTTGACAAAGAATTCCGATATGGTCGCCATGTATGTGATTCTCTATCTATATAGCCTTTCTCACGTAGAATTTTTCTTATCTGCCTTTCCATCGAGTCCTGGTTATCAGAGGTCAACTTTCTTGCTGAATGCACGAAATTTCTCACTACACTGATCTTCATGAATACTGGATGACAACTACGTGAATGCAGTAAAATATTTCTCGAAGCAGGCTTTGTGTACCAAGTACTGTGAACCTGTTGATTGGACACCTTTATTTTGGTGTTGAGAAATGGAAGGTATCCATCAGATCCAGGTAGTTCTGCCGTGAGCTGGATGGTGTTATATTGCGAATTTAAACTCGACAGAACTTGGTCCAACGTTCCTCGTGATTTGGCCACTATTAGAACATCATCAATGTAGCGGCCATAGAAGACTACATTCGATGTCAGGCTACTTCTTTCCAAGTTGTCCATGAAGAGCATGGCGAGAAGTGGTGCAAGTCTATTGCCCATAGCTAGGCCACGTCTTTGTCTGTAGATCGCGTTATTGAATCGAAAGAAATTGAAATCAACAACTGCAGTGAGCAGTCCTTCGATGTCGTGAGGTTCAAGGCCGAAGAGATGGACATCTTGTGGATGCTGGCGCAAAAAGATCATACAAGATGCTACCGCTGAATTAGTGTCGACGTTTGTACACAGAGCGGTCGCGTCGAAGCTCTGATACTCGATATACGATCTAGTCAAATCGCTATTTCTCAGTTTCTCTAGTAAATTATCGGTGTTCACAATATGTGAAGGGACAAAAAGTAGAAGAGGACACAAAACCTGGTGTAAGAACCAGCTGATCCCGTCTGTCGGTCCATTACAGGAAGACACGATCGGTCGCGTTTTGATATCAGCATTTGTCAGCCGTGCTCCTTCTTCCGCGACAGGGAGCTTATGCGTTTTCACTAGTTGGTAATAAGTGGGGATGGTCGCATTTGTAGGAATGAGCCTCGTTAGAACTTTCTTGTCCAATTTCTTATCCAGTGTACGCTTAACATCCGCATTCAGTTTCTTCAAGTTGCTGTTGTATTCTGTCATTGAAGAAATCGTGTAGGTTCCTGGATCCGACAGCGATTCTTGACATAATGCCATGTCTCTTTCCTTTGTCATGACAACAAAACCTCCGCATTTGTCACCAATGGAACCTACACGATTTCTTCAATGACAGAATACAACAGCAACTTGAAGAAACTGAATGCTGATGTTAAGCGTACACTGGATAAGAAATTGGACAAGAAAGTTCTAGCGAGGCTCATTCCTACACATGCGACCATCCCCACTTATTACCAACTAGTGGAAACGCATAAGCTCCCTGTCGCGGAAGAAGGAGCACGGCTGACAAATGCTGATATCAAAACGCGACCGATCGTGTCTTCCTGTAATGCACCGACAGACGGGATCAGCTGGTTCTTACACCAGGTTTTGTGTCCTCTTCTACGTTTTGTCACATATTGTGGACACCGATAATTTACTAGAGAAACTGAGAAATAGCGATTTGACTGGATCGTATATCGAGTATCAGAGCTTCGACGCGACCACTCTGTATACAAACGTCGACACTAATTCAGCGGTAGCATCTTGTATGATCTTTTTGCGCCAGCATCTACAAGATGTCCATCTCTTCGGCCTTGAACCTCACGACATCGAAGGACTGCTCACTGCAGTTGTTGATTTCAATCTCTTTCGATTCAATAACGCGATCTACAGACAAAGACGTGGCCTCGCTATGGGCAATAGACTTGCACCACTTCTCGCCATGCTGTTCATGGACAACTTGGAAAGAAGTAGCCTGACATCGAATGTAGTCTTCTATGGCCGCTACATTGATGATGTTCTAATAGTGGCCAAATTACGAGGAACGTTGGACCAAGTTCTGTCGAGTTTGAATTCGCAATATAACACCATCCAGCTCACGGCAGAACTACCTGGATCTGATGGATACCTTCCATTTCTCAACACCAAAATAAAGGTATCCAATCAACAGGTTCACAGTACTTGGTACACAAAGCCTGCTTCGAGAAATATTTTACTGCATTCACGTAGTTGTCATCCAGTATTCATGAAGATCAGTGTAGTGAGAAATTTCGTGCATGCAGCAAGAAAGTTGACCTCTGATAACCAGGACTCGATGGAAAGGCAGATAAGAAAAATTCTACGTGAGAACGGCTATATGGATAGAGAATCACATACATGGCGACCATATCGGCATTCTTTGTCAAACACCACCTTGGTCCTCCCATACGTGAACGAGGCCTCTGCTAGAGATGTTAACGCAGTTGTCCGTAATTCTTCGCTTCCCCTTCGCCTGGTGCTTCGCCCTCCACCCACACTACAACAGCTACTAACTTCCTCGAGACCCTATGAAGAACGATGCGACAGAGATGCGTGCACATATTGCACAGGAGATGAAAAAATCTGTCAACTACGTGATGTGGTCTACAGGGTGCAATGTGAGTTGTGTGGAGAATTCTACATCGGGGAGACAGGAAGACCTTTGAGGGTTCGGCTAGATGAGCATTTCAGAGCGTTACGTTCACCAAACTCCTATCCATGCAGTGCCTTTTCTAGACATCGGACTCTTCGCCACCTCGACCATGCAGTACCGAGAATGACCGCCAGCGTCTTACATAGAAACATTGCGGACACAGTGGAGAGGAAAATAAAAGAAGCGATAGAGATAAAGAGATGGAGACCGCCCATGAACAATCGGGAGGAAATGAAGGAAGCGCTGGGACTGCTAACAACGCATCTGGGTTAGGCAGTGATACTCGACCCTTGACCATCCACATGACATTGGTCCACCAACCGGTCACTTGTCGTAAGCCCTGGGTTAGATCCGGTCGTCTACAACAAACGCATCCGAAGAACATCAACCCGGTTTGGCGATCTTCTCATTCCTGCCTTTTCCTTATCAGTTTCTGATAGCACTTCATTTGAGTGATTTTGCATATTAGTACTGTAATGACTTGCAGCCTGACGAAGGGTCTACGACCCGAAACGTCGCAATAAAGAGGTTAAAGAAGATCAATCTCTGAGCAGTCGAGCTTCAAATCCACGCATGAAAACACGTATAATGATTGTCCGCTTACAATTAGAACAGTGGAAAGATGGGTTGCTAAATTTAAACGTGGTCGTACAAGCCTTGAAGACGATCCACGTGAAGGACGCCCAAAAAGCGCATCAACACCAGAAATCATAGTCAAAATACAGGATATGGTTTTGGAAGATCGTCGATTGACTGAGAGAGATTTAGTAGAGGCTCTACACGTCTCATTAGGCAGTGTGAGCCATATTTCAAGTGAAATTTCGGATTTTAGAAAGCTGTGTGCACAATGGGTGCCGCATTCGCTAACAATGGAACAAAAACACATTCGAATGCGACTTTCTCAGCAACATTTGGAGCGTTTAAAAAAGACAAAAAGAATTTTGTGCGTCGATTTATCACTATGGATGAGACTTGAGTCTATCCCCATGATCCTGAATCAAAAGAAGAGGCTAGAGACTGGTGTGAGCCTGGTTGTTCGGCTTCGAAACGAGTTCGTGTCCGGAAATGGGCCAAGAAGGTTATTTCATCAGTTTTTTGGGATGCAAATGGAATTTTGTTTGTGGATTATTGGCAAACTGGTAAAACAATTGATTTTGAATTTTATTGCAACCTCTTGGATCAGGTGAAGAAAAAAATTCGTCAAAAAGACCCGGTTTGCAGAAGAAAAAAATCCTTTTTCATCAGGACAATGCAGTGTCACAAGAGCATTTTGACAATGGCTAAAATCCATGCATTGAAGTTCGAATTGTCGGAGCATCCAGATTTTGCCCACCAGATTTGATTCACCAGATTTGGCCTCCAGCGATTTCCATTTGTTTCCAGAACTCAAAAAATTTATGCGTGGCAAGCGTTTTTCATCAAATGAAGAGGTCATAATGGCTATTGAAGCGTATTTTGCAGACCTTCCGAATTCCCACTTCAGGGATGGGATCCACAGATTGGAGGATCGTTGGAGCATATGTATTAATGTTCAGGGAGATTATGCTGAATAATAAAGTGTATTTTGACGACATCGTGATGCAAGCATCAAGTATCGCGTCCTATTCGGCTTGCTACACTCAACGTCGGCAGTCTTACGTGAAGGAGCCGTGAACTTGCGAGCTGTCTCAAGAGTCGTCACGTGGATATCTGCTGTGTTCAAGAAACGCGTGGAAAGGTTCGAAGTCGAGAGATATTGGAGATGGATACATGGCCACGTAGGTTAATATCGAGATGGTTTCGAGGAGTGTCATGGAGGACACAGCTTCGGCGTACGCAATGAAGAAGGGCAGCGAATTCTGGAATACGCAGTAGCAGCTGATCTGATCATTGCGAATACACAGTTTCGGAAGCGAAAGTCACATTTGGTTACCTACTGCAGTGGTGGTAGAGAAACTCAGATCGACTTCTGGATGCTGCGTCGGAAGGATCGCAATATTTTGATGGATACTAAGGTCATTCCCAGTGATCATGTCACAACTCAGCACCACCTGCTAGTCATGGATCTCAAAGTGAGTCGCCCGAGGATCGTCAAGCCTAGAACATATACGCAGCGAATTAAATGGTGGAAACTTAAAGGCACAGTCCAACCTCAGAATCGTTTCTCTGTTTTTCTGCCTATCTTGAAAACGGTCTCACGCTGATTCCGATGATGTCTCTGGACACGTAGAAGACCCCCTAGAAACGAAGTTATGGCCCCTCAAAAATTGTGCTACGGAAGCATGGTGGACGAGTTGTCCGAGGCTCGTAACTTCTGTCATTTGCACCCGATCTACGCGAGCCGACCTGAATAAAGAAAGGGGCTGGGAATGAAGGGAAGAACGGGCCTACTGGTCGGAAACCATCGTTCATCTCGCCGCTGTTGAGCTCGAAAGATCGTAAAAGGGGCGTGCCAAAGTGGCTTCCGGGTGTGGGCGTCCCAGGGTGGCTTCCCCCTATATCTCGCTTATTCGGAGGAATTGAAAGCTCGCATTTGGCAGGGGCTATATATGGTGGGTCTACTTCACAATTATGTAAAAATCTCAAATTTCGTCCCTGAGCTTGAACTGTGCCTTTAAGCAGTTTGACCAAAGCTTGCCGCTCCGCTGCTGTGCTGCCTATCTACACGTGAAGATTTGACTGTCGAACAAAGTTGGAGTTCCACGCTGGAAGCTATAATTGCGTCAGCCGGAGACTTCCTGGGTAAAATAACCCCAAAAAGACGAAAATCGATAAGGCAACCTGGTAGTGGGACGAAAAAGTTCAGACGGTGATCAAGGAGAAGAGGGTTAAGTATAAGTTGTGGATGAAGAGCCGCCGAGACCAGGATCGTGCTGAGTACTTGACAGCGGGCTGCAAAGAAGGCTTTCTCCATGGCAAAGGCGAGCCACTGCAAGGATTTGTATGAAAGGCGGGACACCAGGGAAGGCGAGAGGTCTGTATTCCGTTTGGCCAAGGCGCGAATTCGTTCTGCACAGGACCTCGGACATCAGAGTGTCATCAAAGCAGAAAGTGGCACCGTTCTCCATCGCCCATTCGATATCCTGAAAAGGTGGCGGCAGCACTTTAACGCTATATCTAACGAAAAGTTTCGCGATCTGCCGATTTGGAAAGGGAAAGGTGACGCAGCTGACTGTTCGTCGTACAGGCCGATTCGTTTGCTGTGCCATACTATGAAGGTTTTCGAACGCATTCTGGACAGGCGTCTGAGAGATATCGTCGTGACAACAGCAAACCAGTGCGGATTTGTCAAAGGGTGTGGAACTACGGATGCCATTCACGCCACTAGGCTTTTGGTTGAGAAGCATCGGAAGAAAAATCGCAATATACACGTCGCTTTTCTCGACCTGGAGAAGGCATTTCATCGTGTCCCACATGATCTCATATGGATGGCGTTGAGATCCAAAGACGTTCCGGAAGAGTACATACGATGGACAAGATTGCTGTACATAGAGCCAACAAGTGTGGTCAGATGCTCATCAGGGACAAGTGACCCCTTTCCTGTCCGTGTTGGAGTCCATCAAGGGTCTGCCCTGTCACCATTGCTGTTCATTCTCTGCATGGACGCAATCACACGGGATATACAGAAACCGCGTCCGTGGTCGCTACTCTACGCCGACGATGTTATGTTGGCAGCCGAGACGAGGGAAGAGTTGGAAATTCAAGTGCAGCTCTGGAAAGATCGCTTGCAACGTTTTGAACTGCGGCTCAACATCGCGTAGACCGAGTACATGGAATGTGGCGCGCAAGTGGATGACGGATCAATCAAAATTGATGGCACCGACCTCGAGAAAGTAAATTGTTTTAAATACCTCGGCTCTAAAATCACCTCGACAGGCGAAATAACATCGGAAGCTCAAGGGCGCATAACAGCCGCTTGGATGAAGTGGAGGGCAACCATGGGGGTGAAGTGTGACAAGAAGATTCCACTCCGTCTCAAATCAAAAATTTACAAGGCGGTAGTGCGACCGGTGACGCTCTACGCTAGTGAATGCTGGCCGACTACTAAAGCTGTCGAACAGTCCCTGCACCCCATGGAGATGAGAATGCTCAGATGGTCATTGGGTATCAGTCTGAGGGATCGGGTAACGAACGGCACTGTGCGAGCCACCTTCGGAGTCGCACCAATAAATGGAAAAATGAAGGAAGCCCGGATGAGATGGTTGGACATGTTCAACGAAAAGACGCTAGTTCCGTGGCTAAAACTGCACTCAACTTGGAGGTGGCTGGTGTCAGGCCGCGAGGTAGGCCGAAAACGCGCTGGCTCGACCGCGTGAAAACCGACATGGCTGAGGCACGACTCACTCCGGAGGACGCAGCTGACAGGAATAAGTGGAGGACAAGAACCAAACAAGCGGATCCTACGTCAACGTGGGACAAACGCTAGGAAGAAGAAGAAAAATAAAGTGTATTTTGAACCATTAAATTGTGTTTTCTTATCGGACGACAAAACTTATTGAACAACCTGGTACCGAGGAAATTCGACGTGTAAGGATAAGGAATCACTAAGTTTTGTCGTTCGATAAGAAAGACGACGCAACCAGCACATTCAAGTTTCAGCGGTCAGAAGTGGTTGCGGATTCTTCATGGAGCACCCAGTTCTTCTGCGAGCCTCTCTGTCATGTAGAATCCCGAGTTGGGGCTCCCTCTCTGGGAGTTTCGACCGAGAAATAGCCGCGAAATGCCTGCTTGCCGAGTAATAGCCTCCAAAAAATGCTCGTCGCAAAATAGCCGAGAAATAATGCTCTCCAGGTAGGTTCCATTCCATTACCGTTCAGTCCGTTCCAATACATTCCAATACGGCGCATTCCAGAGGCATGACTCATTGTCAGATGTCATACCTTCGTCGGTTCAGTTACCCAAGTTTGAGGTACTTGAACCTTGTTCAGCCTATGGATGCCCCGCCCGACTGCTGGCGGCCCCGGATGCTGGCACTGCGAACCGGCGACGGTTGCATATTGGTTACTTTTGGTTACTTGTCGTTATTTTCCGGTTACTTTTGGTCCGTTCCATGAAAAGCCGAGAAATAGCCGGGAATTAGCCCACCAGGAGCCGCTGCGGAGCCTGGTGGGCTATTTCTCGGCCAAAGCTCTCAGAGTTGAAAAACCATGTTGATGGTGATTTGGTAAAGCCGATGACATCTAACACCCAGTCATGAGAGAGACATCTACATTCGAAGAAATCCACAGGCTGGCTCGGCACAACTGTGCCCAGCGAAAAATGATAACCAGCTCGTAGAAGTTGAGCTGTTTGAAAGTGTCGTACGCGAACGTAAAAAAAGAGAAAGCCGCTCATTCTTCTCTAGGAAGTCTGGTCGCGCCAGAATGAGCTTTCGATGGCATTCGTGGACAAACTCGTGATTCAGGAGCAATGGTACGTATGCCTGTGGAAGGAAGCATTGAGTTAGCTTGAGTTAGTATTCATGAGACTCCGCCCATAACTAGCTACGAGCTACGAGCAGCATGTAGCGGAAACGCTGCTGCACAAATGTATACTTCGGTTGAATCGAATGATCGAATCATCATCTGATTGAAAAAAATCGACTTCGATCAAAGCGATTCAGTGGGAAAGTTAAAATCCCGGATTATCAATAAAGACGATCATTCGGGAGAGTGTGACTTTTAACTTACAAGGGGTCACATGGAGAGAGTGGCCATTCCACCAAAGTGCAACGTTATAGGATCAATTTTCGCAAAGAATTCGAACTTTTCCCTATAGATGCGCTCCGTTCCTATGAACTGAGTTATAGGCGTGTATTGGTAGGCTACCGTAAATATGTAATTGTTGTCATGCCCACCGTAACCAACCTTAATTTTTCCTAGAACTGAAATTGAAAAAATAGTTTTCAGCGCTCCAAATAACCCTCCCGAACAAACTTCGGGAGAAAATTTTTTCAGTTTCCGGCTCACCAAAATTTCACAGGGTGAAAAAACTGTGTAAAAAACTGGAAAAAAAAACTTCCTGTATCGGACTTCAGAGGTCAAAAAAAATTCAGCTCAAACATCGTACATACCCTCTATAAAACGTCGTAATTCACATCACTCGAGGCGCGAGCGGCGCGCGCGATGCCTTAGTCTCCGTCTGTCCTCCGCTCTCTCACTGTCTCTAACCTCCGCTCCGCACCAGCACGCGTAGGAACCATGTGATTTTCGCCGTTTTATAGCCTGTAGGGGTCATTCGGCCCGTACACAAGAAGGGTGATGCTAGGGACTGCAAAAATTACCGAGGGATCAGTCTGTTGTATATCGTTGGCAAAGTCTTCATGAGGGTTATTCAGAACAGACTTCAGCGTCATCGTGAGCAAACCAGTCGTAAAGGACAGGCGGGGTTCCGGCCAGGAAGAAGCTGCAGTGATCAGATCTTCGCACTTCGACAGCTAATGGAAGAGAGAATTCGCTCTGGGAAGCGTGTCGTTATCACATTTATAGACTTCAAATCTGCGTTCGATTGCATTCACTAGCCGGCGCTGTGGAGAGCACTTGAAAGGGAGCACATACCGAGGAAGATAGTCAAGCTCCTCCAGGAAACGTACGAAGGGTCAACCAGTTCCGTACGCGTCGGGGATAAGTTGTCCGAGGAGTTTGCCGTTACCACTGGAGTTCGCCAAGGCGATGTGGTCTCGCCTCTGCTCTTTAATACTGTTGTGGACGCTATTATGAGGAAGGTCTTCGAGAACAGAAGAGGCGTTCGATACGGAAGTAATGAGTACGTCACAGATTTGATGCTCGCGGATGACAGCGCGCTGTTCACGGATACTGATGAGGAGTCAACGTCCTTGATAAGCGATATGGCACTGATTGCAAGCTCCTATGGCTTAAAGGCACTGTCCGAGAAAAACTTCATTCTCGAATTTTTCATGAAAAACGCTTCTCGTGGCTCTCAGAAGCAGAACAGCGTTGAAGAAATAGGACGAAAAGCTACCCAGGAGCCGCGAAACGGCTTAGAAAAGTGGGCAAACCCCGCCATTGTGGGCAAGAACCGCCCCTTTCCGCCCCTCGACGTGAACAAAGGAACACTCGAAATCGTGAGTTGAGCGATGGTTTCCGATCAAATGCCCCGTTCTTCCCTTCATTCCCAACTTCTCTCTTTACTAAGGTCAGCTCGCATACATTGGCTGCATAAGACGGAAGTTACAAGCCTCGGACAACTCGTTCACCATGCTTTCCCAGCTCAATTTTTGAGGGACCATAACTCCATTCTCAGAAGGTCTTGTACGATTCCAGAAGCACCATTGGAATCAGAATGGGACCGGTTTCAAGATAGGCAAAAAAACAGAGAAGCGATTTCTATCGCGAACAGTGCCTTTAAGAATCAACCAGGAGAAGACCAAGGTCATGACATCCGATGGGTCGCCTGCATCTGTTCAGTTTGAAGGAGTAGAACTTCAGCAGGTCAAGGAATTCAAATACATTAGGTCAGTATTGCAGGAGCGACAAGTTGCGGCAACTGCAGAGGTGTGCAGCAGCATCGGGCAGGCGTCTAGTGTGATTGCGTCGCTTGGCTGGTGTTTGTGGAAGAAAAACAACATTTCACTGAAGACTAAAGTGCGATTGTTCCGAGCGCTGATAATACCCGTACTACTCTACGGCTCGGAAACCTGGACTCTGCTAAAGTCAGACCTCGTCAAGCTAGAAGTCTTCCAGATGCGATGCTTGCGCCAGATTCTTGGAATTACGATTCGTGATCATGTCTGCAACGACGATATACGGGAGAGCTGCATGAATCAACCGACGGTCGGAGAACAGCTGCAGACAAGACGACTGCGATGGTTCGGACATGTATGTAGGATGGACCCGACCCGTCTCCCGTACAGTATGCTGTGGCGTAAGCGCCCACCATCGTGGAGAATTCAACGAACGGCCCCGAAGAAGACATGGCTCAAGCACATAGAGGAGGATCTGAAGACCCAACGGTGCAGTGTCCTTAACGCTAAACTTGTTGCTGCAAACCGTTCTGATTGGAAGCGTATCGTTCAGGCCGCACGAGCTCCTATGGCACCTACAGCAGTGTATTGGTTGAGAGGGCATCCCGCTCCACCAGACGCCAGCTAACGGGATGAGTGAGTGAGTGAGTGAGGGGTCATTGAGGGCGCTGGACATGAACGTGAGGTCCTTTATTAGTGTTTGAGCTATGTTTCTGGGTTACGGATCGGTAAGATCATTTACCCACCGCAACCTGTCGCAACCTTCCGAAAGGAAACCAGGGAAACCAAAGTGTGCGGCCTTATACTGTAGCGGTGTTCAGCATCCATGTTGGACGTTGAAAGTCAGTATACCGAGTAAATCAACTACGGTGGACTCAAATATCCTACTGTCGTGACTCCTAGTTTTCGAAATTGGCGACTTTCGGTGGGACCATACCTGAGAAAGGTGTGATCCCGTATACTGTAGCGCCCATCAGCGTCCCTCTTAGACGGCGAAAGTTGGTATACTTTGGAAATCAATCACGCTTGACTCAAATATCCTACTCTCGTGACTCATAAAAGAATATGGACTTCCGGCGAGATCGAACCCTCTTTCAAACATCCGCATTTTATTACACAGCACATGCTGCCCACTTAATTTGACTTCATCGGCAGGCTTTCGCCTGACGCAGTCATTCCGCATCTTCACCGAGGTGTGCCGTCCAAGTAGACAGCCGTGTCCATTTTTCACGGTCTTCAGACACAATTTGAACACATACCATCCAGCTGTCACTATTCCATTCCCTGTGAAACGAAACATCGCTCCTGAACTGTCTTTCGATGCCGAGTGACTTCAAATCCTCTTTAACCACACCCGTCCAGAAATTTCGCCTACGCCCAGGTGGCCGTTTCAACACAGGATTTGGAAGCATTCTTAGAGCGTGTTGTACGAGACGATCCATCGTTCTTCTTAGTATATGCCCGAGCAGTCGAAGTCGACTTTCCATTGCTGCTTGAGATGGCGTTAGGAGATGCTGGCACCTCCCTCGTGTCAAGCGTTGATGTACTGCGTCGAATTCCTTGTAAAGATCTTCGTTATGGCATACACGCGGCCAGAAAGATCCAAGCAAACGCCTAAAAAGCTTTCTCTCCGTGCAATCCAACCTTTCTATCATCAGGACGTCGTCAAAAGTGCTTCTGGCTCCTGATGACGTCATCGGGACGTCGTGAAAAGTGCTTCGGGCTCCTGATGACGTCATCGTGACGTCGTGAAAAGTGCCTCGGGCTTCTGATGGCGTCATCGTGACGTCGTGAAAAGTGCTTCGGTGTTCTGATGACGTCATCGGGACGTCGTGAAAAGTGCTTCGGGCTTCTGATGACGTCATCGGGACATCGCGAAAAGTGATTCGGGCTTCTGATGACGTCATCGGGACGTCGTGAAAAGTGCTTCGGGCTTCTGATGACGTCATCGGGACGTCGTGAAAAGTGCCTCGGGCTCCTGATGACGTCATCAGGACGTCGTGAAAAGTGCTTCGGGCTTCTGATGGCGTCATCGGGACGTCGTGAAAAGTTCTTCGGGCTTCTGATGACGTCATCGGGACATCGCGAAAAGTGCTTCGGGCTCCTGATGACGTCATCGTGACGTCGTGAAAAGTGCTTCGGTCTTCTGATGACGTCATCGGGACGTCGTGAAAAGTGCCTCGGGCTCCTGATGACGTCATCAGGACGTCGTCAAAAGTGCTTCTGGCTCCTGATGACGTCATCGGGACGTCGTGAAAAGTGCTTCGGGCTCCTGATGGCGTCATCGGGACGTCGTGAAAAGTGCTTCGGGATTCTGATGACGTCATCAGGACGTCGTGAAAAGTGCTTCTGGCTCCTGATAACGAATCGTGACGTCGTGAAAAGTGCTTCGGGCTTCTGATGACGTCATCAGGACGTCGTCGGAACTGCTTCGGGCTCCTGATGACGTCATCGTGACGTCGTGAAAAGTGCTTCTGGCTCCTGATGACGTCATCGTGACGTCGTGAAAAGTGCTTCGGGCTTCTGATGACGTCATCGGGACGTCGTGAAAAGTGCCTCGGGCTCCTGATGACGTCATCAGGACGTCGTCAAAAGTGCTTCTGGCTCCTGATGACGTCATCGGGACGTCGTGAAAAGTGCTTCGGGCTCCTGATGGCGTCATCGGGACGTCGTGAAAAGTGCTTCGGGATTCTGATGACGTCATCAGGACGTCGTGAAAAGTGCTTCTGGCTCCTGATAACGAATCGTGACGTCGTGAAAAGTGCTTCGGGCTTCTGATGACGTCATCAGGACGTCGTCGGAACTGCTTCGGGCTCCTGATGACGTCATCGTGACGTCGTGAAAAGTGCTTCTGGCTCCTGATGACGTCATCGTGACGTCGTGAAAAGTGCTTCGGGCTTCTGATGACGTCATCGGGACGTCGTCAAAAGTGCTTCGGGCTCCTGATGACGTCATCAGGACGTCGTCGGAAGTGCTTCGGGCTCCTGATGACGTCATCGTGACGTCGTGAAAAGTGCTTCGGGCTCCTGATGACGTCATCGTGACGTTGTGAAAAGTGCTTCGGGCTTCTGATGACGTCATCGGGACGTCGTGAAAAGTGCCTCGGGCTCCTGATGACGTCATCAGGACGTCGTGAAAAGTGCTTCGGGCTCCTGATGACGTCATCGTGACGTCGTGAAAAGTGCTTCGGTCTTCTGATGACGTCATCGGGACGTCGTGAAAAGTGCTTCGGGCTTCTGATGACGTCATCGGGACATCGCGAAAAGTGCTTCGGGCTTCTGATGACGTCATCGGGACGTCGTCAAAAGTGCTTCGGGCTCCTGATGACGTCATCGTGACGTCGTGAAAAGTGCTTCGGGCTCCTGATGACGTCATCGTGACGTCGTGAAAAGTGCTTCGGGCTTCTGATGACGTCATCGGGACATCGCGAAAAGTGCTTCGGGCTTCTGATGACGTCATCGGGACATCGTGAAAAGTGCCTCGGGCTCCTGATGACGTCATCAGGACGTCGTGAAAAGCGCTTGGGCTTCTGATGACGTCATCGGGACATCGCGAAAAGTGCTTCGGGCTTCTGATGACGTCATCGGGACGTCGTCAAAAGTGCTTCGGGCTCCTGATGACGTCATCGTGACGTCGTGAAAAGTGCTTCGGGCTTCTGATGACGTCATCGGGACGCCGTGAAAAGTGCTTCGGGCTTCTGATGGCGTCATCGGGACGTCGTGAAAAGTGCTTCGGGCTTCTGATGACGTCATCGGGACATCGCGAAAAGTGCTTCGGGCTTCTGATGACGTCATCGGGACGTCGTGAAAAGTGCCTCGGGCTCCTGATGACGTCATCAGGACGTCGTGAAAAGTGCTTCGGGCTTCTGATGGCGTCATCGGGACATCGCGAAAAAGGCTTCGGGCTCCTGATGACGTCATCGTGACGTCGTGAAAAAGTGCTTCGGTCTTCTGATGACGTCATCGGGACGTCGTGAAAGTGCCTGGGGCCCCTGATGAGGTCACCGTGACGTCGCGAAAAGTGCCTCGGGCTTCTGATGGCGACATCGGGACGTCGTGAAAAGTGCTTCGGAATTCTGATGACGTCATCGGGACGTCGTGAAAAGTGCTTCGGGCTTCTGATGACGTCATCGTGACGCCGTGAAAAGTGCTTCGGGCTCCTGATGACGTCATCGGCACGTCGTGAAAAGTGCTTCGAGCTTCTGATGCGTCATCGGGACGTCGTGAAAAGTGCTTCGGGCTCCTGATGACGTCATCGGGACGTCGTGAAAAGTGCTTCGGGCTTCTGATGACGTCATCGGGACGTCGTGAAAAGTGCTTCGGGCTCCTGATGACGTCATCAGGACGTCGTCAGAAGTGCTTCGGGCTCCTGATGACGTCATCGTGACGCCGTGAAAAGTGCTTCGGGCTCCTGATGACGTCATCGGGACGTCGTGAAAAGTGCTTCGGGCTTCTGATGACGTCATCGGGACGTCGTGAAAAGTGCTTCGGGCTCCTGATGACGTCATCAGGACGTCGCGAAAAGTGCTTCGGGCTCCTGATGACGTCATCGTGACGTCGTGAAAAGTGCTTCGGTGTTCTGATGACGTCATCGGGACGTCGTGAAAAGTGCTTCGGGCTTCTGATGACGTCATCGGGACATCGCGAAAAGTGATTCGGGCTTCTGATGACGTCATCGGGACGTCGTGAAAAGTGCTTCGGGCTTCTGATGGCGTCATCGGGACGTCGTGAAAAGCGCTCGGGCTTCTGATGACGTCATCGGGACATCGCGAAAAGTGCTTCGGGCTTCTGATGACGTCATCGGGACGTCGTCAAAAGTGCTTCGGGCTCCTGATGACGTCATCGTGACGTCGTGAAAAGTGCTTCGGGCTTCTGATGACGTCATCGGGACGCCGTGAAAAGTGCTTCGGGCTTCTGATGGCGTCATCGGGACGTCGTGAAAAGTGCTTCGGGCTTCTGATGACGTCATCGGGACATCGCGAAAAGTGCTTCGGGCTTCTGATGACGTCATCGGGACGTCGTGAAAAGTGCCTCGGGCTCCTGATGACGTCATCAGGACGTCGTGAAAAGTGCTTCGGGCTTCTGATGGCGTCATCGGGACATCGCGAAAAAGGCTTCGGGCTCCTGATGACGTCATCGTGACGTCGTGAAAAGTGCTTCGGTCTTCTGATGACGTCATCGGGACGTCGTGAAAAGTGCCTCGGGCTCCTGATGACGTCATCGTGACGTCGTGAAAAACGCCTCGGGCTTCTGATGGCGTCATCGGGACGTCGTGAAAAGTGCTTCGGGATTCTGATGACGTCATCAGGACGTCGTCAAAAGTGCTTCTGGCTCCTGATGACTTCATCGTGACGTCGTGAAAAGTGCTTCGGGCTTCTGATGACGTCATCGGGACGTCGTGAAAAGTGCTTCGGTCTTCTGATGCGTCATCGGGACGTCGTGAAAAGTGCCTCGGGCTCCTGATGGCGTCATCGGGACGTCGTGAAAAGTGCTTCGGGCTTCTGATGACGTCATCGGGACGTCGTCAAAAGTGCTTCGGGCTCCTGATGACGTCATCAGGACGTCGTCGGAAGTGCTTCGGGCTCCTGATGACGTCATCGTGACGTCGTGAAAAGTGCTTCGGGCTCCTGATGACGTCATCGTGACGTCGTGAAAAGTGCTTCGGGCTTCTGATGACGTCATCGGGACGTCGTGAAAAGTGCCTCGGGCTCCTGATGACGTCATCAGGACGTCGCGAAAAGTGCTTCGGGCTCCTGATGACGTCATCGTGACGTCGTGAAAAGTGCTTCGGTGTTCTGATGACGTCATCGGGACGTCGTGAAAAGTGCTTCGGGCTTCTGATGACGTCATCGGGACATCGCGAAAAGTGATTCGGGCTTCTGATGACGTCATCGGGACGTCGTGAAAAGTGCTTCGGGCTTCTGATGGCGTCATCGGGACGTCGTGAAAAGTGCTTCGGGCTTCTGATGACGTCATTGTGACATCGCGAAAAGTGCTTCGGGCTCCTGATGACGTCATCGTGACGTCGTGAAAAGTGCTTCGGGCTTCTGATGACGTCATCGGGACGTCGTGAAAAGTGCCTCGGGCTCCTGATGACGTCATCAGGACGTCGCGAAAAGTGCTTCGGGCTCCTGATGACGTCATCGTGACGTCGTGAAAAGTGCTTCGGTGTTCTGATGACGTCATCGGGACGTCGTGAAAAGTGCTTTGGGCTTCTGATGACGTCATCGGGACATCGCGAAAAGTGATTCGGGCTTCTGATGACGTCATCGGGACGTCGTGAAAAGTGCTTCGGGCTTCTGATGGCGTCATCGGGACGTCGTGAAAAGTGCTTCGGGCTTCTGATGACGTCATTGTGACATCGCGAAAAGTGCTTCGGGCTCCTGATGACGTCATCGGGACGTCGTGAAAAGTGCTTCGGGCTTCTGATGACGTCATCAGGACGTCGCGAAAAGTGCTTCGGGCTCCTGATGACGTCATCGTGACGTCGTGAAAAGTGCTTCGGTGTTCTGATGACGTCATCGGGACGTCGTGAAAAGTGCTTCGGGCTTCTGATGACGTCATCGGGACATCGCGAAAAGTGATTCGGGCTTCTGATGACGTCATCGGGACGTCGTGAAAAGTGCTTCGGGCTTCTGATGACGTCATCAGGACGTCGTCGGAAGTGCTTCGGGCTCCTGATGACGTCATTGTGACATCGCGAAAAGTGCTTCGGGCTTCTGATGACGTCATCGGGACGTCGTGAAAAGTGCCTCGGGCTCCTGATGACGTCATCAGGACGTCGTGAAAAGTGCTTCGGGCTTCTGATGGCGTCATCGGGACGTCGTGAAAAGTGCTTCGGGCTTCTGATGACGTCATCGGGACATCGCGAAAAGTGCTTCGGGCTCCTGATGACGTCATCGTGACGTCGTGAAAAGTGCTTCGGTCTTCTGATGACGTCATCGGGACGTCGTGAAAAGTGCCTCGGGCTCCTGATGACGTCATCGTGACGTCGTGAAAAGTGCCTCGGGCTTCTGATGGCGTCATCGGGACGCCGTGAAAAGTGCTTCGGGATTCTGATGACGTCATCAGGACGTCGTCAAAAGTGCTTCTGGCTCCTGATAACGTCATCGTGACGTCGTGAAAAGTGCTTCGGGCTTCTGGTGACGTCATCGGGACGTCGTCAAAAGTGCTTCGGGCTCCTGATGACGTCATCAGGACGTCGTCGGAAGTGCTTCGGGCTCCTGATGACGTCATCGTGACGTCGTGAAAAGTGCTTCGGGCTTCTGATGACGTCATCGGGACGTCGTGAAAAGTGCTTCGGGCTTCTGATGACGTCATCGTGACATCGCGAACATCGCGAAAAGTGCTTCGGGCTTCTGATGGCGTCATCGGGACGTCGTGAAAAGTGCTTCGGGATTCTGATGACGTCATCAGGACGTCGTCAAAAGTGCTTCGGGCTTCTGATGACGTCATCGTGACGTCGTGAAAAGTGCTTCAAGCTTCTGATGACGTCATCGGGGCGTCGTGAAAAGTGCCTCGGGCTCCTGATGACGTCATCAGGACGTCGTGAAAAGTGCTTCGGGCTTCTGATGGCGTCATCGGGACGTCGTGAAAAGTGCTTCGGGCTTCTGATGACGTCATCGGGACATCGCGAAAAGTGCTTCGGGCTCCTGATGACGTCATCGTGACGTCGTGAAAAGTGCTTCGGTGTTCTGATGACGTCATCAGGACGTCGTCAAAAGTGCTTCTGGCTCCTGATGACGTCATCGTGACGTCGTGAAAAGTGCTTCGGGCCTCTGGTGACGTCATCGGGACGTCGTCAAAAGTGCTTCGGGCTTCTGATGGCGTCATCGGGACGTCGTGAAAAGTGCTTCGGGCTTCTGATGACGTCATCGTGACGTCGTGAAAAGTGCTTCGGGCTTCTGATGACGTCATCGGGACGTCGTGAAAAGTGCCTCGGGCTCCTGATGACGTCATCAGGACGTCGCGAAAAGTGCTTCGGGCTTCTGATGGCGTCATCGGGACGTCGTGAAAAGTGCTTCGGGATTCTGATGACGTCATCAGGACGCCGTCAAAAGTGCTTCGGGCTTCTGATGACGTCATCGTGACGTCGTGAAAAGTGCTTCAAGCTTCTGATGACGTCATCGGGACGTCGTGAAAAGTGCCTCCGGGCTCCTGATGACGTCATCAGGACGTCGTGAAAAGTGCTTCCGGGCTTCTGATGGCGTCATCGGGACGTCGTGAAAAGTGCTTCGGGCTTCTGATGACGTCATCGGACATCGCGAAAAGTGCTTCGGGTTCTGATGACGTCATTGTGACGTCGTGAAAAGTGCTTCGGGCTTCTGATGACGTCATCGGGACGTCGTGAAAAGTGCTTCGGGCTTCTGATGACGTCATCGGGGCGTCGTGAAAAGGGCTTCGGGCTTCTGATGGCGTCATCGTGAGGTCGGGAAAAGTGCCTCGGGCTCTGATGACGTCATCGGGACATCGCGAAAGTGCTTCGGGCTTCTGATGACGTCATCGGGACGTCGTGAAAAGTGCTCGGGCTTCTGATGACGTCATCAGGACGTCGTGAAAAGTGCTTCGGGCTTCTGATGACGTCATCGACGTCGTGAAAAGTGCTTCGGGCTTCTGATGACGTCATCGGGACGTCGCGAAAAGTGCTTCCGGGCTCTGATGACGTCATCGGACGTCGTCGAAAAGTGCCCGGGCTCTGATGACGTCATCGTGACGTCGAAAAGTGCTTCGGGCTTGATGACGTCATCGGGACGTCGTGAAAAGTGCTTCGGGCTCCTGATGACGTCATCGTGACGTCGTGAAAAGTGCCTCGGGCTCTGATGACGTCATCGGACGTCGTGAAAAAGTGCTCGGGATTCTGATGACGTCATCAGGACGTCGTGAAAAGTGCTTCGGCTGATGACGTCATCGGGACGTCGTGAAAAGTGCTTCGGGCTTCTGATGACGTCATCGGGACGTCGCGAAAAGTGCTTCGGGCTTCTGATGGCGTCATCGGGACGTCGAAAAGTGCTTCGGGCTTCTGATGACGTCATCGTGACATCGCGAAAAGTGCTTCGGGCTCCTGATGACGTCATCGGGACGTCGAAAAGTGCTTCGGGCTTCTGATGACGTCATCAGGACGTCGCGAAAAGTGCTTCGTTCTGATGACGTCATCGTGACGTCGTGAAAAGTGCTTCGGTGTTCTGATGACGTCATCGGGACGTCGTGAAAAGTGCTTCGGGCTTCTGATGACGTCATCGGGACATCGCGAAAAGTGATTCGGGCTTCTGATGACGTCATCGGGACGTCGTGAAAAGTGCTTCGGGCTTCTGATGGCGTCATCGGGACGTCGTGAAAAGTGCTTCGGGCTTCTGATGACGTCATTGTGACATCGCGAAAAGTGCTTCGGGCTTCTGATGACGTCATCGGGACGTCGTGAAAAGTGCCTCGGGCTCCTGATGACGTCATCAGGACGTCGTGAAAAGTGCTTCGGGCTTCTGATGGCGTCATCGGGACGTCGTGAAAAGTGCTTCGGGCTTCTGATGACGTCATCGGGACATCGCGAAAAGTGCTTCGGGCTCCTGATGACGTCATCGTGACGTCGTGAAAAGTGCTTCGGTCTTCTGATGACGTCATCGGGACGTCGTGAAAAGTGCCTCGGGCTCCTGATGACGTCATCGTGACGTCGTGAAAAGTGCCTCGGGCTTCTGATGGCGTCATCGGGACGCCGTGAAAAGTGCTTCGGGATTCTGATGACGTCATCAGGACGTCGTCAAAAGTGCTTCTGGCTCCTGATGACGTCATCGTGACGTCGTGAAAAGTGCTTCGGGCTTCTGGTGACGTCATCGGGACGTCGTCAAAAGTGCTTCGGGCTCCTGATGACGTCATCAGGACGTCGTCGGAAGTGCTTCGGGCTCCTGATGACGTCATCGTGACGTCGTGAAAAGTGCTTCGGGCTTCTGATGACGTCATCGGGACGTCGTGAAAAGTGCTTCGGGCTTCTGATGACGTCATCGTGACATCGCGAACATCGCGAAAAGTGCTTCGGGCTTCTGATGGCGTCATCGGGACGTCGTGAAAAGTGCTTCGGGATTCTGATGACGTCATCAGGACGTCGTCAAAAGTGCTTCGGGCTTCTGATGACGTCATCGTGACGTCGTGAAAAGTGCTTCAAGCTTCTGATGACGTCATCGGGGCGTCGTGAAAAGTGCCTCGGGCTCCTGATGACGTCATCAGGACGTCGTGAAAAGTGCTTCGGGCTTCTGATGGCGTCATCGGGACGTCGTGAAAAGTGCTTCGGGCTTCTGATGACGTCATCGGGACATCGCGAAAAGTGCTTCGGGCTCCTGATGACGTCATCGTGACGTCGTGAAAAGTGCTTCGGTGTTCTGATGACGTCATCAGGACGTCGTCAAAAGTGCTTCTGGCTCCTGATGACGTCATCGTGACGTCGTGAAAAGTGCTTCGGGCCTCTGGTGACGTCATCGGGACGTCGTCAAAAGTGCTTCGGGCTTCTGATGGCGTCATCGGGACGTCGTGAAAAGTGCTTCGGGCTTCTGATGACGTCATCGTGACGTCGTGAAAAGTGCTTCGGGCTTCTGATGACGTCATCGGGACGTCGTGAAAAGTGCCTGGGCTCCTGATGACGTCATCAGGACGTCGCGAAAAGTGCTTCGGGCTTCTGATGGCGTCATCGGGACGTCGTGAAAAGTGCTTCGGGATTCTGATGACGTCATCAGGACGCCGTCAAAGTGCTTCGGGCTTCTGATGACGTCATCGTGACGTCGTGAAAAGTGCTTCGGGCTTCTGATGACGTCATCGGGACGTCGTGAAAGTGCCTGGCTCCTGATGACGTCATCAGGACGTCGTGAAAAAGTGCTTCGGGCTTCTGATGGCGTCATCGGAACGTCGTGAAAAGTGCTTCGGGCTTCTGATGACGTCATCGGGACGTCGTGAAAAGTGCCTCGGGCTCCTGATGACGTCATCGTGACGTCGTGAAAAGTGCTTCGGTGTTCTGATGGCGGCATCGGGGCGTCGTGAAAAGGGCTTCGGGCGTCTGATGACGTCATCGGGACATCGCGAAAAGTGATCAGGCTTCTAATGACGTCATCGGGACGTCGTGAAAAGTGCTTCGGGCTTCTGATGGCGTCATCGGGACGTCGTGAAAAGTGCTTCGGGCTTCTGATGACGTCATTGTGACATCGCGAAAAGTGCTTCGGGCTTCTGATGACGTCATCGGGACGTCGTGAAAAGTGCCTCGGGCTCCTGATGACGTCATCAGGACGTCGTGAAAAGTGCTTCGGGCTTCTGATGGCGTCATCGGGACGTCGTGAAAAGTTCTTCGGGCTTCTGATGACGTCATCGGGACATCGCGAAAAGTGCTTCGGGCTCCTGATGACGTCATCGTGACGTCGTGAAAAGTGCTTCGGTCTTCTGATGACGTCATCGGGACGTCGTGAAAAGTGCCTCGGGCTCCTGATGACGTCATCGTGACGTCGTGAAAAGTGCCTCGGGCTTCTGATGGCGTCATCGGGACGCCGTGAAAAGTGCTTCGGGATTCTGATGACGTCATCAGGACGTCGTGAAAAGTGCTTCGGGCTTCTGATGACGTCATCGGGACATCGCGAAAAGTGCTTCGGGCTTCTGATGACGTCATCGGGACGTCGTGAAAAGTGCCTCGGGCTCCTGATGACGTCATCGGGACGTCGTGAAAAGTGCTTCGGGCTTCTGATGGCGTCATCGGGACGTCGTGAAAAGTGCTTCGGGCTTCTGATGACGTCATTGTGACATCGCGAAAAGTGCTTCGGGCTCCTGATGACGTCATCGGGACGTCGTGAAAAGTGCTTCGGGCTTCTGATGACGTCATCAGGACGTCGCGAAAAGTGCTTCGGGCTCCTGATGACGTCATCGTGACGTCGTGAAAAGTGCTTCGGTGTTCTGATGACGTCATCGGGACGTCGTGAAAAGTGCTTCGGGCTTCTGATGACGTCATCGGGACATCGCGAAAAGTGATTCGGGCTTCTGATGACGTCATCGGGACGTCGTGAAAAGTGCTTCGGGCTTCTGATGGCGTCATCGGGACGTCGTGAAAAGTGCTTCGGGCTTCTGATGACGTCATTGTGACATCGCGAAAAGTGCTTCGGGCTTCTGATGACGTCATCGGGACGTCGTGAAAAGGGCCTCGGGCTCCTGGTGGCGTCATCAGGACGTCGTGAAAGTGCTTGGGGCTTCTGATGGCGTCATGGGGACGTCGTGAAAAGTGCTTCGGGCTTCTGATGACGTCATCGGGACATCGCGAAAAGTGCTTCGGGCTCCTGATGACGTCATCGTGACGTCGTGAAAAGTGCTTCGGTCTTCTGATCACGTCATCGGGACGTCGTGAAAAGTGCCTCGGGCTCCTGATGACGTCATCGTGACGTCGTGAAAGTGCCTCGGGCTTCTGATGGCGTCATCGGGACGCCGTGAAAAGTGCTTCGGGATTCTGATGACGTCATCAGGACGTCGTCAAAAGTGCTTCTGGTTCTGATGACGTCATCGTGACGTCGTGAAAGTGCTTCGGGCTTCTGGTGACGTCATCGGGACGTCGTCAAAGTGCTTCAGGCTCCTGATGACGTCATCAGGACGTCGTCGGAAGTGCTTCGGGCTCCTGATGACGTCATCGTGACGTCGTGAAAAGTGCTTCGGGCTTCTGATGACGTCATCGGACGTCGTGAAAAGTGCTTCGGGCTTCTGATGACGTCATCGTGACATCGCGAACATCGCGAAAAGTGCTTCGGGCTTCTGATGGCGTCATCGGGACGTCGTGAAAAGTGCTTCGGGATTCTGATGACGTCATCAGGACGTCGTCAAAGTGCTTCGGGCTTCTGATGACGTCATCGTGACGTCGTGAAAAGTGCTTCAAGCTTCTGATGACGTCATCGGGGCGTCGTGAAAAGTGCCTCGGGCTCCTGATGACGTCATCAGGACGTCGTGAAAAAGTGCTTCGGGCTTCTGATGGCGTCATCGGGACGTCGTGAAAAGTGCTTCGGGCTTCTGATGACGTCATCGGGACATCGCGAAAGTGCTTCGGGCTCCTGATGACGTCATCGTGACGTCGTGAAAAGTGCTTCGGTGTTCTGATGACGTCATCAGGACGTCGTCAAAAGTGCTTCTGGCTCCTGATGACGTCATCGTGACGTCGTGAAAAGTGCTTCGGGCCTCTGGTGACGTCATCGGGACGTCGTCAAAAGTGCTTCGGGCTTCTGATGGCGTCATCGGGACGTCGTGAAAAGTGCTTCGGGCTTCTGATGACGTCATCGTGACGTCGTGAAAAGTGCTTCGGGCTTCTGATGACGTCATCGGGACGTCGTGAAAAGTGCCTCGGGCTCCTGATGACGTCATCAGGACGTCGCGAAAAGTGCTTCGGGCTTCTGATGGCGTCATCGGGACGTCGTGAAAAGTGCTTCGGGATTCTGATGACGTCATCAGGACGCCGTCAAAAGTGCTTCGGGCTTCTGATGACGTCATCGTGACGTCGTGAAAAGTGCTTCAAGCTTCTGATGACGTCATCGGGACGTCGTGAAAAGTGCCTCGGGCTCCTGATGACGTCATCAGGACGTCGTGAAAAGTGCTTCGGGCTTCTGATGGCGTCATCGGGACGTCGTGAAAAGTGCTTCGGGCTTCTGATGACGTCATCGGGACATCGCGAAAAGTGCTTCGGGCTCCTGATGACGTCATCGTGACGTCGTGAAAAGTGCTTCGGTGTTCTGATGACGTCATCGGGACGTCGTGAAAAGTGCTTCGGGCTTCTGATGACGTCATCGGGACATCGCGAAAAGTGATTCGGGCTTCTGATGACGTCATCGGGACGTCGTGAAAAGTGCTTCGGGCTTCTGATGGCGTCATCGGGACGTCGTGAAAAGTGCTTCGGGCTTCTGATGACGTCATTGTGACATCGCGAAAAGTGCTTCGGGCTTCTGATGACGTCATCGGGACGTCGTGAAAAGTGCCTCGGGCTCCTGATGACGTCATCAGGACGTCGTGAAAAGTGCTTCGGGCTTCTGATGGCGTCATCGGGACGTCGTGAAAAGTTCTTCGGGCTTCTGATGACGTCATCGGGACATCGCGAAAAGTGCTTCGGGCTCCTGATGACGTCATCGTGACGTCGTGAAAAGTGCTTCGGTCTTCTGATGACGTCATCGGGACGTCGTGAAAAGTGCCTCGGGCTCCTGATGACGTCATCGTGACGTCGTGAAAAGTGCCTCGGGCTTCTGATGGCGTCATCGGGACGCCGTGAAAAGTGCTTCGGGATTCTGATGACGTCATCAGGACGTCGTCAAAAGTGCTTCTGGCTCCTGATGACGTCATCGTGACGTCGTGAAAAGTGCTTCGGGCTTCTGGTGACGTCATCGACGTCGTGACAAGTGCTTCGGGCTCCTGATGACGTCATCTGGACGTCGTCGGAAGTGCTTCGGGCTCCTGATGACGTCATCGTGACGTCGTGAAAAGTGCTTCGGGCTTCTGATGACGTCATCGGGACGTCGTGAAAAGTGCTTCGGGCTTCTGATGACGTCATCGTGACATCGCGAACATCGCGAAAAGTGCTTCGGGCTTCTGATGGCGTCATGGGGACGTCGTGAAAAGTGCTTCGGGATTCTGATGACGTCATCAGGACGTCGTCAAAAGTGCTTCGGGCTCCTGATGACGTCATCGTGACGTCGTGAAAAGTGCTTCAAGCTTCTGATGACGTCATCGGTACGTCGTGGAAAGTGCCTCGGGCTCCTGACGACGTCATCAGGACGTCGTGAAAAGTGCTTCGGCCTTCTGATGGCGTCATCGGGACGTCGTGAAAAGTGCTTCGGGCTCCTGATGACGTCATCGTGACGTCGTGAAAAGTGCTTCGGGCTTCTGATGACGTCATCGGGACGTCGAGAAAAGTGCTTCGGGCTTCTGATGGCGTCATCGGGACGTCGTGAAAAGTGCTTCGGGCTTCTGATGACGTCATCGGGACATCGCGAAAAGTGCTTCGGGCTTCTGATGACGTCATCGGGACGTCGTGAAAAGTGCCTCGGGCTCCTGATGACGTCATCAGGACGTCGTGGAAAGTGCCTCGGGCTCCTGATGACGTCATCAGGACGTCGTGAAAAGTGCTTCGGGCTTCTGATGGCGTCATCGGGACATCGCGAAAAGTGCTTCGGGCTCCTGATGACGTGATCGTGACGTCGTGAAAAGTGCTTCGGTCTTCTGATGACGTCATCGGGACGTCGTGAAAAGTGCCTCGGGCCCCTGATGACGTCATCGTGACGTCGCGAAAAGTGCCTCGGGCTTCTGATGGCGTCATCGGGACGTCGTGAAAAGTGCTTCGGGATTCTGATGACGTCATCAGGACGTCGTCAAAAGTGCTTCTGGCTCCTGATGACGTCATCGTGACGTCGTGAAAAGTGCTTCGGGCTTCTGATGACGTCATCGGGACGTCGTGAAAAGTGCTTCGGTCTTCTGATGACGTCATCGCGACGTCGTGAAAAGTGCCTCGGGCTCCTGATGGCGTCATCGGGACGTCGTGAAAAGTGCTGCGGGCTTCTGATGACGTCATCGGGACGTCGTCAAAAGTGCTTCGGGCTCCTGATGACGTCATCAGGACGTCGTCGGAAGTGCTTCGGGCTCCTGATGACGTCATCGTGACGTCGTGAAAAGTGCTTCGGGCTCCTGATGACGTCATCGTGACGTCGTGAAAAGTGCTTCGGGCTTCTGATGACGTCATCGGGACGTCGTGAAAAGTGCCTCGGGCTCCTGATGACGTCATCAGGACGTCGTGAAAAGTGCTTCGGGCTCCTGATGACGTCATCGTGACGTCGTGAAAAGTGCTTCGGTGTTCTGAAGACGTCATCGGGACGTCGTGAAAAGTGCTTCGGGCTTCTGATGACGTCATCGGGACATCGCGAAAAGTGATTCGGGCTTCTGATGACGTCATCGGGACGTCGTGAAAAGTGCTTCGGGCTTCTGATGGCGTCATCGGGACGTCGTGAAAAGTGCTTCGGGCTTCTGATGACGTCATCGTGACATCGCGAAAAGTGCTTCGGGCTTCTGATGACGTCATCGGGACGTCGTGAAAAGTGCCTCGGGCTCCTGATGACGTCATCAGGACGTCGTGGAAAGTGCTTTGGGCTCCTGATGACGTCATCGTGACGTCGTGAAAAGTGCTTCGGGCTCCTGATGACGTCATCGTGACGTCGTGAAAAGTGCTTCGGGCTTCTGATGACGTCATCGGGACGTCGTGAAAAGTGCCTCGGGCTCCTGATGACGTCATCAGGACGTCGTGAAAAGTGCTTCGGGCTCCTGATGACGTCATCGTGACGTCGTGAAAAGTGCTTCGGTGTTCTGAAGACGTCATCGGGACGTCGTGAAAAGTGCTTCGGGCTTCTGATGACGTCATCGGGACATCGCGAAAAGTGATTTGGGCTCCTGATGACGTCATCGGGACGTCGTGAAAAGTGCTTCGGGCTTCTGATGACGTCATCGGGACATCGCGAAAAGTGCTTCGGGCTTCTGATGACGTCATCGGGACGTCGTGAAAAGTGCCTAGGGCTCCTGATGACGTCATCAGGACGTCGTGAAAAGTGCCTCGGGCTCCTGATGACGTCATCAGGACGTCGTGAAAAGTGCTTCGGGCTTCTGATGGCGTCATCGGGACATCGCGAAAAGTGCTTCGGGCTCCTGATGACGTCATCGTGACGTCGTGAAAAGTGCTTCGGGATTCTGATGACGTCATCAGGACGTCTTCAGAAGTGCTTCGGGCTTCTGATGGCGTCATCGGGACGTCGTGAAAAGTGCTTCGGGCTCCTGATGACGTCATCGTGACGTCGTGAAAAGTGCTTCGGGCTTCTGATGACGTCATCGGGACGTCGTGAAAAGTGCCTCGGGCTCCTGATGACGTCATCAGGACGTCGTGAAAAGTGCTTCGGGCTCCTGATGACGTCATCGTGACGTCGTGAAAAGTGCTTCGGGCTCCTGATGACGTCATCGTGACGTCGTGAAAAGTGCTTCGGGCTTCTGATGACGTCATCGGGACGTCGTGAAAAGTGCTTCGGGCTCCTGATGACGTCATCAGGACGTCGTGAAAAGTGCTTCGGGCTTCTGATGACGTCATCGGGACGTCGTGAAAAGTGCTTCGGTGTTCTGAAGACGTCATCGGGACGTCGTGAAAAGTGCTTCGGGCTTCTGATGACGTCATCGGGACATCGCGAAAAGTGATTTGGGCTCCTGATGACGTCATCGGGACGTCGTGAAAAGTGCTTCGGGCTTCTGATGACGTCATCGGGACATCGCGAAAAGTGCTTCGGGCTTCTGATGACGTCATCGGGACGTCGTGAAAAGTGCCTAGGGCTCCTGATGACGTCATCAGGACGTCGTGAAAAGTGCTTCGGGCTCCTGATGACGTCATCAGGACGTCGTCAGAAGTGCTTCGGGCTTCTGATGGCGTCATCGGGACATCGCGAAAAGTGCTTCGGGCTCCTGATGACGTCATCGTGACGTCGTGAAAAGTGCTTCGGTCTTCTGATGACGTCATCGGGACGTCGTGAAAAGTGCCTCGGGCCCCTGATGACGTCATCGTGACGTCGTGAAAAGTGCCTCGGGCTTCTGATGGCGTCATCGGGACGTCGTGAAAAGTGCTTCGGCATTCTGATGACGTCATCAGGACGTCGTCAAAAGTGCTTCTGGCTCCTGATGACGTCATCGTGACGTCGTGAAAAGTGCTTCGGGCTTCTGATGACGTCATCGGGACGTCGTGAAAAGTGCTTCGGTCTTCTGATGACGTCATCGGGACGTCGTGAAAAGTGCCTCGGGCTCCTGATGGCGTCATCGGGACGTCGGTCGTGAAAAGTGCTTCGGGCTTCTGATGACGTCATCGGGACGTCGTCAAAAGTGCTTCGGGCTCCTGATGACGTCATCAGGACGTCGTCGGAAGTGCTTCGGGCTCCTGATGACGTCATCGTGACGTCGTGAAAAGTGCTTCGGGCTCCTGATGACGTCATCCTGACGTCGTGAAAAGTGCTTCGGGCTTCTGCTGACGTCATCGGGACGTCGTGAAAAGTGCCTCGGGCTCCTGATGACGTCATCAGGACGTCGTGAAAAGTGCTTCGGGCTCCTGATGACGTCATCGGGACGTCGTGAAAAGTGCTTCGGGCTTCTGATGACGTCATCGGGACATCGCGAAAAGTGATTCGGGCTTCTGATGACGTCATCGGGACGTCGTGAAAAGTGCTTCGGGCTTCTGAAGGCGTCATCGCGACGTCGTGAAAAGTGCTTCGGGCTTCTGATGACGTCATCGTGACATCGCGAAAAGTGCTTCGGGCTTCTGATGACGTCATCGGGACGTCGTGAAAAGTGCCTCGGGCTCCTGATGACGTCATCAGGACGTCGTGGAAAGTGCTTCGGGCTCCTGATGACGTCATCGTGACGTCGTGAAAAGTGCTTCGGGCTCCTGACGACGTCATCGTGACGTCGTGAAAAGTGCTTCGGGCTTCTGATGACGTCATCGGGACGTCGTGAAAAGTGCCTCGGGCTCCTGATGACGTCATCAGGACGTCGTAAAAAGTGCTTCGGGCTCCTGATGACGTCATCGTGACGTCGTGAAAAGTGCTTCGGTGTTCTGAAGACGTCATCGGGACGTCGTGAAAAGTGCTTCGGGCTTCTGATGACGTCATCGGGACATCGCGAAAAGTGATTCGGGCTTCTGATGACGTCATCGGGACGTCGTGAAAAGTGCTTCGGGCTTCTGATGGCGTCATCGGGACGTCGTGAAAAGTGCTTCGGGCTTCTGATGACGTCATCGTGACATCGCGAAAAGTGCTTCGGGCTTCTGATGACGTCATCGGGACGTCGTGAAAAGTGCCTCGGGCTCCTGATGACGTCATCAGGACGTCGTGGAAAGTGCTTCGGGCTCCTGATGACGTCATCGTGACGTCGTGAAAAGTGCTTCGGTCTTCCGATGACGTCATCGGGACGTCGTGAAAAGTGCCTCGGGCTCCTGATGACGTCATCGTGACGTCGTGAAAAGTGCCTCGGGCGTCTGATGGCGTCATCGGGACGCCGTGAAAAGTGCTTCGGGATTCTGATGGCGTCATCGGGACGTCGTGAAAAGTGCTTCGGGATTCTGATGACGTCACCAGGACGCCGTCAAAAGTGCTTCGGGCTCCTGATGACGTCATCGTGACGTCGTGAAAAGTGCCTCGGGCTTCTGATGGCGTCATCGGGACGTCGTGAAAAGTGCTTCGGGATTCTGATGACGTCATCGGGACATCGTGAAAAGTGCTCCGGGCTCCTGATGACGTCATCGGGAGATCGTTAAAATTGCTTCGAGATTCTGATGAAGTCATCTGGACATCGCGAAAAGTGCTTCGGGCTTCTGATAACGTCATCGGGACGCCGTCAAAAGTGCTTCGGGCTCCTGATGACGTCATCAGGACGTCGTCAGAAGTGCTTCGGGCTCCTGATGACGTCATCGTGACGTCGTGAAAAGTGCTTCGGGCTTCTGATGGCGTCATCGGGACGTCGTGAAAAGTGCTTCGGGATTCTGATGACGTCATCAGGACGTCTTCAGAAGTGCTTCGGGCTTCTGATGGCGTCATCGGGACGTCGTGAAAAGTGCTTCGGGCTTCTGATGACGTCATCGGGACATCGCGAAAAGTGCTTCGGGCTCCTGGTGACGTCATCAGGACTTCGTCAGAAGTGCTTCGGGCTCCTGACGACGTCATCGGGACGTCGTGAAAAGTGCCTCGGGCTCCTGATGACGTCATCGTGACGTCGCAAAAAGTGCCTCGGGCTTCTGATGGCGTCATCGGGACGTCGTGAAAAGTGCTTCGGGATTCTGATGACGTCATCAGGACGTCGTCAAAAGTGCTTCGGGCTCCTGATGACGCCATCGGGACGTTTTGAAAAGTGCGGAACTATCCTAGACGGAGAGCACTCAAGATTCAAGTCAGAAATGAAATGAACGACTGATCAATAACGCTATCAATCGAAGTATTTCTACAGAACTTCATCAACAACAATGATTGATAGCAGCATCAAGCAGCATCATTGATAGCAGCATTTTATCAGGATTTCCATTCATTTTCATGAGCGAATCGTAGGTGCCCCCCCCCTTCTATGATAGTCCCAAAAGTGCTTCGGGCTTCTGATGACGTCATCGGGGCGTCGTGAAAAGTGCTTCAGGCTTTTGATGACGTCATCCGGACGTCATGAAAAGTGCTTCGGGTTTCTGATGACGTTATCGGGACGTCGTGAAAAGTGCTTCGAGCTTCCGCTGACGTCATCGGGACGTCGTGGAAACCCGGAGAGTGGGCAGGTGCTCGGGACCCGTTGCTGGTCATCCGGAAAATTGTGCAGGTTACCCAAAAGAAAAAGCTTTTGATACTGTCGACCACAACTTTCTCATATCGAAACTTGAATGCGCTGGCATAAGAGGTAAACTCCTTGATTGGTTCACTTCCTACCTCGCTGGGAGAAAAATTTTCGTCCGTTTCGAAAACACCACTTCTTCGATCTTCGGTTCACCATCAGGAGTACCACAAGGTGGAGTCCTCTCTCCCCTTCTTTTCATCATTTATACTCTTGAACTTCCATCTTTGCTCAAAGTACATCCATGCATTGATGTCTCGATGTACGCCGACGATATCAAAGTTTTTGCCAGTTTTGACCGAACAAGTCAAATTGAGGTGGAAAATGCATTACGCTGCTCAGCAGAGGTAATGAAAAATTGGGCTAGTGCTTGGAACATCAAAATCAATATCGGCAAAAGTCAAATGTTATGTACTGGTGGCTCTGAACTGGAAGTGTGTATCAACCAAGGTTCATGGCTCAGCGTGGTTAGCTCAGCTCGAGATCTTGGCGTATTTTTTAATAAAAACCTCAAATTCTCAGTCCATATTGACACCATTACATCTCAGGCAAGGAAATCTGTCTTCTGTTTGTTCAGTAACATCCAATGTGCGGATTCTACCATCCTGATCCGATTGTACAAAATATGTGTTTTGCCCCTTCTGGAATACGGTAGCCAAGTTTGGAATCCCATCTCAAAAAAGACATCAATAGGATCGAAGCTGTACAAAAACTGTTCACTAGGTTGCTTTATTATCGCTGTTTTCCCGACTCTACTTATCCCATTTCCTTACCACCATATCAAGAACGGTTGAAGGAACTAAACATCCGAAGCCTCTTTCATAGACGTATTATAGCAGATCTTGTTTTCGCCTTCAAAATTTTACGCGGAGAAATTCGCTTGAAGCCCTCAAGATATTAGGGTTTTCGCCCAATTCATGAACGTCGGGCTAGTCTTGCCATCACCAATCGCACAAAGAGAAGGAAAAGCTATGACTTTCTGCAGAGCTCTTTCTTCATACGTGCATCAATATTTCTTAATAAACTTCCCCCATCGCTGGTGGACTCCAATAAAAGTTCACATTTCAGACAAAAATTACTGAGTATAGATCTATTACTTCTTAATTTGACAGATGTCTCGTGATTCTTGCCTAGTTTGGAAACTTGTGCTCTGCCTTTGCTTTGATTGGGTCAACAAGTGGTGTCTTTGGACCTGCTTGGGTCTGGGTCTTACGCCCGAGGTTCGTATTTAGATCAAAGAGGCACCTATTTGGCCCGCCCCGGAATAAGATCAGGTTAGTTGCGTTGCCCAGGCTGACCTCTTCACCAGTGATGGCAGTACACACTCCTGCAAATTCAGATCACAGACAACTGTTGCTTCTCTCGAGTTTTTCCCTTACTACTCTGACAAAACAAATGCGTAAAAACAAAGGGCGAAGACAAAGCTGCTCAATACATATATGGCTAGAAGTATGCAAGCTTCATTCTTCTATTACCCTCTGTGCTTGCCCAGTGAACAGTTTAGGTATGATTTTTTTTGTTAGTCACGGTTTCTAGACTTAGCCAGGAAGTAATGCTATGTTTGATGGAAACTCGTCGATTTGGCTCTGCAGCTCAATAATCCTCTCCGTTTGTTGATCGTGTTGTATTCGTTGCATCTGCTGATGTTATTGCTATCCTATACACATAACATACAGATTTTTCGTGGTTCCCGAAAATGAAAGCGGGTCCCGCGTGGAACGCTTAGCTGAGTATCTGCTAAGCCCACGCGTGGCCCGCAGCCAATTTTCGCGCCCGTCCTTTAACTTTTTTTTTCGAATTCAGGATTAGGAATTTAGGATAGGTTTAGGATTAGGATTAGGTGCTATGTGGGAAGGGGGGGGCACTATGGCGCGATGGACTTGGCCACGCCCATTTTACTGCGCCGCACTAAATTTGAGCACCTACCCGGGGTTTCCCTCAACTGTCAAAATCAGGAGAGTCATTGCGGCACGGAAAAATGGGCGTGGCCAAGTGAGATACAACAGTGCCCCCCCCTTCCCACATAGCACCTAGGATTAGGATATAGGATTCATATAATTAGGTGTAGATTTCGGTATGTGCTCTGCAGCAATTGAGAAACATCTTCGGCTAGATACCTATCTCCACGACCAAACTCGTGTCGTGTGTATTGTGTATTCGACCAAACTCGTGTCGTGTGTATTTCTTCGAATTGTTTTTGTGCCTAAGAATTTTTTCATTGAATTTTATGCTGCTCCCAATTTTCTAAACTGCTACAGAATAGAATTAACTCTCCTTGTTTTCCGTTAAACTTATATTCATTCAGATTGCTATGTGGGAAGGGGGGGGGCACTGTTGTATCGCACTTGGCCACGCCCATTTTTCCGTGCCGCAATGACTCTCCTGATTTTGGCAGGGGAGGGAAACCCCGGGTAGGTGCTCAAATTTAGTGCGGCACAGTAAAATGGGCGTAGCCATGCCCATCGCGCCTTAGTGCCCCCCTTCCCACATAGCACCCATTCAGGTATGCCTCTGGCTGAACCGGTAGAGATTACTGTGTTACCGGCAAGGGAACTGTTCTCTGATATCAGTAATAAGGTCAGCCCGCTGATGTCTGCTGCAAAAGAGGCCAGTTCAGAGAAGTAAGTGATTTAGTGTTTCAATTTATCCTACGATGTTTCAACTTCTTATGAAATTTTCGAAGGAAAGTGTTTTGAGAGTTTTCCCTATCCGAGTTTTTCAGTTAATGTATTTTATCCTCACTGCTGAGACAGTCGGTGGTACTCGGACGCCGACTTATAGGTGTCCTGTCATGCGAGCGCACCTTGGAGTGAGCGGGATGAGAGACGCAGACCGGTCGTTTCCCTAGCGAGATGGCGGGTGGTCTTCTTGTGGCTCCAAACTGTGAGGAGGGCGGCAGATCAGTGGGATGGGCTGTCACATCTCTTGGTTGAGGCCACTTTGGCGATCAATAGCGCTGCCTAGCCCTTCCCACTGATCTGCCTACCCTTCTCACCGTCTGGCGCCACAAGACCACCACCCCGAAATGGTCATGTCGATCTCACAGACGCAGATCAACAACCGTCGAAAGACCAACACGAGAGTACATGTTGAATGCTCAGTGCAAACCCACGGTGTACACGAGACGCGTGGGGGTTAGGTGGTCGGCCGATTCATGGTCGTCAAAGGGCAACGCAAAATCTTGGCATTGCCTTGATGGGCCAAAAGGGAAGGAAGGCCTATGGGACTGAAGCCCCAGGCGAAGCTTGCAGGAAACAGGCCTTTCGGCATGTTTTTTAACTAACTTCGAAGCTTCGTCATGAGGCATCACAAAAAACCGACGGCTCACAATAGCGTGAAGGGGCGCTCGCGGCCAAAATCTTGTAGACGTCGGCATCCGAGAAGGAGCGACCGAGCTCCGCGTCGGCGGCGTCTCGGTAAATCCGACAGTCAGTACCCTTTAAACGAAACGGCTTCATAGCATCGGTAACTCGCGAGCGGTTGCGTCGCGGTCGCGCGCGGCGCAGCCTTCCTGTCCAAGACGAGGATTCGCTGAGGTAAAAATGCAGTTCAATGGACATTTATGTGGTAGAAATCTTCAATAGCCCAGATACCTAACAGCGGTCGGAGGACCATATGCATCCTAGGAAGCCGCGTGGGTAGGGTCGCTTTCAACTCAGTTACTCGAATAGTATATGAATTGCTATAAATTTATTTCCCGTAACGGTAATATTGATCAGTTCCAGGCTTTTAGCACTACTTCGGTTTTTTTGTTCCTCACTTCCCCACAACCTGTAATGGCTCCTAATTTTAGGTACTGTCGCCTTTTAGATTATTCTCTAATCAGAATAATGGTCTTGCGATCGGCTGTTGAAGCGTTGCGCTAAGTTTTTGTTTGTTTGTTTTTGTAATCATTCCATGTTTTTAACTTACTGTTTTGTAGTTTTTGAGCACGTCGGCAACGGCGTAAAGTAAATAAATAAATAAATAGAACTTCTTTCGGAAGGAATGCGTCTGCGAAATTAGCTGAAATACGTAACTGGGCCTAAATGTGTCTTTTGCCGCTAAGCTCATTGCGCGGCGGATTTTTGCCGCATCCTAACAACTTGGGTAACCAATGCGTGCCCCCCAAACGAAACCATTCTTTAGTCAGCGAGCAATAACATGTCACAAGATGTGTTACTACTGTTAGCCAAAGTGGTCGTTCTGCATGAAATGTTCATCTCCAGAGCAGGGTCATCGCAGCGACTCCTCCCACCTTGAACATCTTTTCCAAGATTTTTGCGACCCCCCCCCCGAGGCGCGATTTCTGGGCTGCTTATATTGGAGTACTAGAACTGTCAGAAGCCGAAAATTCGTTCAGCAGTCGGACTGAAGCGTCTAAAACCTGAGAAGTGCTACAATCCTTCCCTTTAGTGGCCCTTTTGGCCCATCAAGGCAATGCCAAGATTTTGCTTTGCCCTTTGACTACCATGAATCGGCCGACCACCTAACCCCCACGCGTCTCGTATACAGCGCGGGATTGCACTAATCATTCAACATGTACTATCGTGTCGGTCGTTGGACGGTTGTTGATCTGCGTCTGGGGAAATCGACATGGCCATCTCGCTAGGGAAACGACCAGTCTGCGTCTGTCATCCCGCTCGCTCCAAGGTGCGCTCGCCGCACACGACACTTAGAAGTCGGCGTTCGAGTACCACCGATAGTCTCAGTAGTGAGGGTAAAATACATCAACTGAAGAACTCGGGTAGGGAAAACGTTCAAAACACTTTTTTCTTCGAAATTTTCATAGGAAGTTGAAACAGCGCAGGATAAATTGAAACACTAAATCATATGTAGTCTACAGCAAGGGAAGTAGGACCTGGTGAGGTTGAGGACTCGTCCTAATATACGGTAGTTTGTTAGAGGTATCAATCATTATTCCGAAACAGCTGTGATAGATCGGTGAGTCAGTGTTTTCACCGATATGACAACATCTGTGAAAGCAATGAAAACAGGTGAAAATGAGAGACTGAAAACAAAAACTAACCGACCAATCTCAGTTATTTCGATTGAATGGGTGATAACACAATCAGACTACAGTATGTTAGGGAGAGTCCGCAACCGCACCAGGTCCTACTTCCATTGCTGTAGACTATAACTCTGTGAACTGGCCTCTTTTGCAGCAGAATTCAGCGGGCTGACCATATTATGATATCAGAGACCAGTTTCCTTTCCGGTAACACAATAATTTCTACCGATTCAGCCAGAGGCATACTTGAACGAATCCAGGCTTAATGGAAAATAAGGAAAGTTCATTTTATTCTGTAGCAGTTTAGAAAGTTAAGAGCAGCACAAAATTCAATGAAAATTCTCTTAAAAACAAAAACAGTCGAAGGAACGACACACGACACGAGTTTCGTCGAAAAACTTGGCCAAAGTTGCTAAAATGACCGTGAGTGTCAACAAATTCAATCAGTTATATACATCCAAATAGAAACAAATCAAATATACGTAGAATACTTACACAAACCTAAAAAATAAATAGTGAACCTTGGGGTCACTTGCCCGTGGCTGCCACGTGACAAGGGCGCGTGCCACTTTTTCAGTAGTATAGTTAGCCATTTTGAAGAAACGAGCAGACAGACAAACGTGACGCCGAAAGCACTTGAACTCTTCAATATTTCAAATTCTTCAATCAATCTGCGTTCATAGGTGGTGACACGCAAAGACGAGAGTTTCATTTGCACACGCGTACCTTTCCGCCACTGCCCTTTGGCGCCGGTCACATCTCGCTCACACCCGGAATGAATACCATCTCATAACTATTAGCTGAGAGCTGGCGACCCCTACGGCTTCGTAAAAAGAAGGTCCAACTTCGCCGCCATCCCTCCTCTCATCAACCATAAGGTCTTCGTTTGGCTCCACCACACATGGAGGGCGGCCTATTGTTCGGCAAAGCTGAACGAATACTACACGGAGGGTGGTCGGCGAAGCCGCCCTATCGTTAGGCAGAGCCGAACGACTACTACACGGAGGGAGGATTGCAAAGCCGGTCCTACGTTCGGCGAAGCCGAATGAGTACTACATGGAGGGAAGCCGGCGAAGCCGGCAGATCGTTCGGCGAAGGCGAACTAGCACTACGTGGAGAGTTGCTCGCAAAGCTGGCCCATCGTTCAGCGAAGCCGAACGAATACTACGTGGAGGGTAGCCGGCGAAGCCGGCAGATCGTTCGGCGAAGGCGAACGAATACTACGTGGAGGGAAGCCGGCAGATCGTTCGGCGAAGGCGAACGAATACTAAGTGGAGAGTTGCCCACCAAGCTGGCCCATCGTTCGGCGAAGCCGAACGAATATCACGTGGAGGGTAGCCGGCGAAGCCGGCAGATCGTTCGGCGAAGGCGAACTAGCACTACGTGGAGAGTTGCTCGCAAAGCTGGCCCATCGTTCGGCGAAGCCGAACGAATATCACGTGGAGGGTAGCCGGCAAAGCCGGCAGATCGTTCGGCGAAGCCGAACTAGCACTACGTGGAGAGTTGCTCGCAAAGCTGGCCCATCGTTCAGCGAAGCCGAACGAATACTACGTGGAGGGTAGCCGGCGAAGCCGGCAGATCGTTCGGCGAAGGCGAACGAATACTACGTGGAGGGAAGCCGGCAGATCGTTCGGCGAAGGCGAACGAATACTAAGTGGAGAGTTGCCCACCAAGCTGGCCCATCGTTCGGCGAAGCCGAACGAATATCACGTGGAGGGTAGCCGGCGAAGCCGGCACATCGTTCGGCGAAGCCGAACTAGCACTACATGGAGAGTTGCTCGCAAAGCTGGCCCATCGTTCGGCGAAGACGAACGAATACTAAGTGGAGAGTTGCCCGGAAAGCTGGCCCATCGTTCGGCAAAGGCGAACGAATACTACGTGGAGAGTTGCTCGCAAAGCTGGCCCATCGTTCAGCGAAGCCGAACGAATACTACGTGGAGGGTAGCCGGCGAAGCCGGCAGATCGTTCGGCGAAGGCGAACGAATACTACGTGGAGGGAAGCCGGCAGATCGTTCGGCGAAGGCGAACGAATACTAAGTGGAGAGTTGCCCACCAAGCCGGTCCTACGTTCGGCGAAGCCGAATGAGTACTACATGGAGGGAAGCCGGCGAAGCCGGCAGATCGTTCGGCGAAGGCGAACTAGCACTACGTGGAGAGTTGCTCGCAAAGCTGGCCCATCGTTCAGCGAAGCCGAACGAATACTACGTGGAGGGTAGCCGGCGAAGCCGGCAGATCGTTCGGCGAAGGCGAACGAATACTACGTGGAGGGAAGCCGGCAGATCGTTCGGCGAAGGCGAACGAATACTAAGTGGAGAGTTGCCCACCAAGCTGGCCCATCGTTCGGCGAAGCCGAACGAATATCACGTGGAGGGTAGCCGGCGAAGCCGGCAGATCGTTCGGCGAAGGCGAACGAATACTACGTGGAGGGAAGCCGGCAGATCGTTCGGCGAAGCCGAACTAGCACTACATGGAGAGTTGCTCGCAAAGCTGGCCCATCGTTCGGCGAAGACGAACGAATACTAAGTGGAGAGTTGCCCGGAAAGCTGGCCCATCGTTCGGCAAAGGCGAACGAATACTACATGGAGAGTTCCTCGCAAAGCTGGCCCATCGTTCGGCGAAGGCGAACGAATACTACGTGGAGGGAAGCCGGCAGATCGTTCGGCGAAGCCGAACGAATACTACGTGGAGGGAAGCCGGCAGATCGTTCGGAGAAGCCGTACGATTACTACGTGGAGAGTTGCCCACCAAGCTGGGCCATCGTTCGGCGAAGCCGAACGAATACTACGTGGAGGGTAGCCGGCGAAGCCGGCAGATCGTTCGGCGAAGCCGAACGAATACTACATGGAGAGTTGCTCGCAAAGCTGGCCCATCGTTCGGCGAAGACGAACGAATACTAAGTGGAGAGTTGCCCGGAAAGCTGGCCCATCGTTCGGCGAAGGCGAACGAATACTACGTGGAGGGAAGCCGGCAGATCGTTCGGCGAAGGCGAACTAGCACTACGTGGAGGGTAGCCGGCGAAGCCGGCAGATCGTTCGGCGAAGCCGAACGAATACTACGTGGAGGGTAGCCGGCGAAGCCGGCAGATCGTTCGGCGAAGCCGAACGAATAATACGTGAACGGTAGCCGGCGAAACCGTCAGATCGTTCGGCGAAGGCGAACGAATATTAAGTGGAGAGTTGCCCACCCAGCTGGCCCATCGTTCGGCGAAGCCGAACGAATACTACGTGGAGGGTAGCCGGCGAAGCCGGCAGATCGTTCGGCGAAGCCGAACGAATACTACGTAGAGGGAAGCCGGCAGATCGTTCGACGAAGCCGAAAAAATACTACGGGGATGGAAGCTGGCAGATCGTTCGGCGAAGCCGAACGAATACTACATGGAGAGTTGCTCGCAAAGCTGGCCCATCGTTCGGCGAAGACGAACGAATACTACGTGGAGGGAAGCCGGCAGATCGTACGGCGAGGCCGAACGAATACTACGTGGAGGGAAGCCGGCAGATCGTACGGCGAAGCCGAACGAATACTACGTGGAGGGAAGCCGGCAGTTCGTTCGGCGAAGCCGAAAAAATACTACGTGGATGGAAGCCGGCAGATCGTTCGGCAAAGCCGAACGAATACTACATGGAGAGTTGCTCGCAAAGCTGGCCCATCGTTCGGCGAAGACGAACGAATACTACGTGGAGGGAAGCCGGCAGATCGTTCGGCTAAGCCGAACAAATACTACGTGGAGGGAAGCCGGCAGATCGTACGGCGAAGCCGAACGAATACTACGTGGAGGGAAGCCGGCAGATCGTTCGGCGAAGCCGAAAGAATACTACGTGGAGGGAAGCCGGCAGATCGTTCGGCGAAGCCGAAAGAATACTACATGAGGGTTGCCAGCGAAGCTGGCGCATCGTTCGACGAAGCCGAACGAGTACTACCCTCTATAAAACGTCGAAATTCACATCATTCGAAGCGCGAGCGGAGCGCTCGTCGCCGCGGTCTCCATCTGCCCTACGCTCTCTCACTCTCTCTAACCTCACCTCCGCACCAGCATGCGTACGAACCAAGTGAATTTTTCCGTTTTATAGCCTGTACATGGAGGGTGATCGGCACCGCCCTCCATGTGTTGTGGAGCCAAACAAAGACCTTCTGGTTTACGGGAGGGGGGTGCGGCGAGGTTGGACCTTCTTTTTACGAAGCCATCGGGGACGCCCGCTCTCTGCTAAGAGATATGAAACGGTATTCATTCCGGGTGTGAGCGAGATAAGATCGAGGCCAGAGGGCAGCGGCGGAAAGATACGGGTGTGCAAATGATACTATCGTCCTTGCGTGTCACCACCTATGAACGCATCTTGATTGAAGAATTTGCAATATTGAAGATTTAATTGCTTCCGGCGTATGTTTGTCCGTCTGTTCGTTATGTCAGAATACGCAACTATATTATTGCCGAATGGCTCGCGCCTTCAAGTCACGTGGCTGCCACGGGCTAGTGACCCGAAGGGTCACTAGTCCTTGAATAACCTTAGCCGCTTTTTTTATTTCACTGTGTAGTCTTGAGCACCTTGAGAGCATATAATAAATAAAAAAATAATAAAATTCATGGAATCGAAGCGGCTGTTCTATGAAGGAATGGGGCGGAGGAAACGAAATAATAAGTATGGAAAACTGCTTTGTTCCACTAATGTGAAAGTGTGCAAATGGAATGGAAGGTAGTTTCTGACTGTGCAGGTTTTTAGTTATGTAGTTTCATTCGCGAGCGAAGAACTGCACGCAGATTCTGCATCCGGCAGTAGGCCAGCAGGCTTTCATGATTATCGACCGGGCTGGCTACGTCTGAGAGACCAACTATCACCGGGGCCTAAGACCCCTGTCAGAGTTGGTTGAGAAAATCACCGTGGCCGACCCGTTCGATACGTATGAAAAACATGGAGGTTGCAAATAGCACCCGGTGTAGCCAGCTGTGGCTGACATGATCAATATGAATGAATTATGTGGAACGTTATCATGGATATCATTCATTTCTTAGCTAATATTATCATGTGAACATCGATCTTGTCAGCTACATCGGGTGATTTTTCTGAGATAGTTTTATAACAGTTTGGGTCATTGATTCTTGTGACCACAGAAAGAGGACTGATCTAACGGGGAGATGAAGAGGTATTTGTTCGAAATTCTTGCAGGGGATATTACTGCGTAATATCAAGAAAAAGTGAACAATTCTTTAAAAAAGGGGTCTCCCAAGCAAATGTGGTTTGGTTCGCGTTACAAACGTTTCAACAAAAAGGGAACAATAGGAAAGTGGAATGAGGAGAGTGTACAAAAAATGAACAATATCCTCTAAAAACTCTTTTCTTTGTCGAAACTTCTAAAAACAGCGGAAACAAACCGTTGCGGTTCTCTATGAGGAAGCGCTTTTGGCTCCATAAAGGACTTTGATTATGTGAGTGCCGATAAAATATGTGTATATCGCTTCCTCATACAGAAGCGCAACGGTTTGTTTCCGCTGTTTAGGGCTGGGATTCATGAAAGGCAAACCACGGTTACGGCTGGGCTAGCGGAGGAAACCGGCATTCACGAAAAATCTGGTTTGGTTACGGCTGGGCTACAATTGGGCTACGCGTAACCGCACCTCGGAGCTGCGGTTAACCGCGGTTAGCAGCGGTTTTGCGGCTTAGTCGTCGAATTGATGGTGTGCTGTATTAGTGCACAACAATAAGGAAACGCACCTTTTGCGAATACGCATAAAAACTTGATATCAAGGCAAGCTGAAAATACAGAAATGCCGCCGTTATTGACTGCCACATTATAGGCCCTCTAGCCATACTGTGTTCCTCTCGATAACAACGAAAATTCTCAGAATCATCAACCTCATCTGTAAGTTTTATGTGTTGCCCATGGCTAACAAAAATCTTTATGCCTGTCCTCCCTGCTCTCGCTCTCTTCTTTATTTTATAGCACATCGTTGTTCTTTTTGCTTCCACTTTTTGTTCCTAATTCTTGTCTTCCGTGCGCTGACCATTTACCGAGCAGCCACAGGCTCTTCGCTGGGGTTTCTCCCCCATTTCGGCTCCGAATTAACTCAGTTTTTCCTCAGAATTTTTCTCAGCACTTTTCGTACACGTTTTCGTCATTTTTCTGTTGGAAAACCCTAACTTGGTTTGGTACTGTGATGCATGATTTTGTTTTTTCGCATTTACAACGTTTTCTTCTACTTTTTTTTCCGAAGCGCCCAGTTGGATTTCAAATGTTAATGTTTTTTCACATGGTTCTATGATCAACCTGGGTTTTCTCGATGTTTTTAGTTCAAACTTCTGTTTTTCCCTTGCATTTTGAGCTTTTTCATATGATTTTTCTAAGGAGTCGTTTTAGTTTTCTCCCGTTGTGAGCGACAGTAAGCTTGTGTGAGAATTACAAAGAGAAAAAAAAACAAAAAAGGGATTCTTAGACAAAAAAGAGATGGAAAAAACTCGGAACTCAAACGACAAACGGAGAACTTGAAGCCAAAAACTCATTGAGAGGACGATGATGATCCCTGCAGCAACACCTAAGCCATGTGAAACACACAAAAAAATTAGAGGGGCGTTTCAACAAAAAAGAAGTTGAAAAGGCTAGTAATGCGAGAAAAAAGCTAAATTGGGGGTTAAAATTTCACCAGCAGGTTTGCGGCTCATCGTGAGAGAGCAGCATCACTTTATGTACTTTCAAAAAACCAAAAAGGATTTAAAAAAAAGGAAAAAATGAAAAACCTAAAAATGGAAAAAACATTTCCAAGTTGAGGAAAATCCCTTTAAATGCCTGCGATCCATTGAAGAAGATGAAGCACAAGGCAGACAAAAATAAGAAGTTAAAAAGCAAGCAAAATTAGCAATCATGTGCAATAAAAACAGTGACGGGTTAGGGAAATTCCGACCCGAGTGCCAATATTGATTTTCTCCAATCGAGATTCTCGGCGTCAATTGAGTGGCAAGTACGTGGCCGCGGAATGGTTAGCCACCCAACCGCGATGGGGCGGTTGTGAATGCCGGTTCGCGGTTTGGCTACCGCTGGGGTTGCTGCCCTAACCAAACCCAAACCTAGCCGGCTGCGTTCATGAATCCCAGCCTAGAAGTTTCGACAAAGAAAAGAGTTTTTAGAGGATATTGTTCATTTTTTGTACACTCTCCTCATTCCACTTTCCTAATGTTCCCTTTTTGTTGAAACGTTTGTAACGCAAACCAAACCACATTTGCTTGGAAGACCTCTTTTTTACAGTTAGAGTTGATTTTACTGGTTATTGCTGATAATCAAGTTATTTAAAAAGTTCTGAGTATTCAAAGTATGCATGCTGAATATTCGAATATTCGAATATACTGAATATTTCACTTCTTTGAATATTCGATTATTCGAATAAACGAATATTCCACTTCTTTGAACATTCGCGTATTCGAATAACCCGAATAATCCACTTCTTTGAATATTCGAATTATTCGAATATTCGAATATTATTCGAATAAACGAATATTCGGGCAACACTCTACCGCACACCCCTGGTCGCCACATATGAACGCTGCTTGGGTGCTATGTGGGAAGGGGGGGGGGCACTGTTGTATCGCACTCGGGCCACGCCCATCCTTCCGTGTCGCAATGACTCTCCTGATTTTGGCAGGGGAGGGAAACTCCGGGTAGGTGCTCAAATTTAGTGCGGCACAGTAAAATGGGCGTGGCCAAGTCCATCGCTCCATAGTGCCCCCCCCCCTCCCACATACGGTACCGAGCATATTTTTTGCAAAGAAAACGCTTTGCGGCGTTTTTTGAGCTCAGAAAGCGCCGCATCGCCATAACTCACTTCAAAAAGGACGAAATGAGTTTTTCAGGTAGTTTTGTGTTACTCTCGGTGAGGCGAATGTAGCGGTATATGTAAAAAGCCTTTTTAACTCCGGTATTTTGTTGAAAAATGCGTATCTCCTTTTGAAATTCACATTGACCCTAGGTCAAATGAGACGGATTTCTGCTATAATGACCGTCCGATCACTTCATGAGGAGGAGTTTAGAGGTGCAAATATGCCCTTTTCGATTAACTTCTGGAGTTGAATCTATCATTTTATAACACTATCGTAAAGGGCTCAAGGAAAGCAATCCTGAAATGATTTAAGAATTGAAATAGGACCACTTCGAAGCGAGTTATGGCGTTGCGGCGCTTTGTGAGCAGAAAAAACGCCGCAAAACGCTTTCTTTGCAAAAAATATGCTCGGTACTGTAGCACCGCTGCTTGAACGGGATATCGAAAACATTGAGGGGTTCAACGACATTGTTGACGTTATGCTTGAAAACTGCCCCTGCATAACAATGGGGTCTCAAAATTCTAAATTCGGTAGGCTTCGTAGTTAAAATTCATTCGTTTATTCGAATTTCGATATTTGTTCATCCGTTTTGGGAAGATTAGATTATTCGAACTTCATTCATTCGACAGGGGAAAATTAAAGTTATTCGGCATTCATTCAAATCGAATAGGTTCATTCATTCATTCGACCCGTTCAATCAGAAAGTGCAACTTTATTACACCTCTCTTCAGCTTATTAACTCTTCTAGTCTTACAAGGGAACCACAATAAGCCATAGTGACCATTGCAAATGAAATGTACTTTTCTATAATCATTTTCGGACGAAAAGTCCAAACATGCCCATCTCAGCTGCCTAGACCCACTCTGAAAAAAACTATAGGCATTTTTTCACTGATTTTCGCACCTATTGTACCCTCCAAAAAGCGCATTATTTTTACGAAAGTCCGGAAACGGACCTCATAATCGTGTTCATCGCCCAAAACTACCCCGCTAAGTTTGGGTGAAAGAACATTTTCCAAACTTTGTGCAGACTGACAGCGTTTTGGACTTGTACGGATTTTCAGTTAGGCCCTAGTTATACACCGGCGGGACGCTGCGGAAATAGCAAGACAGCTATCACTTACTCTGGCAAAAGCTCCCTTGTAACCCCGGAGTTAGTTGCCGGTTTTGATGACGTTTTCGTCAGCGCTTGAACTTCCACATTTGCGCCACGGCCGACGAGCAATCCACACAATGAGCACTTCGTCGCGCCGGCGGGGCGTTTATGTGGATTCCTCGAGCCGAAGGGGCTTTTATGAGCACTTCCTCGCGTAACTTCTCATCAAGTGTGACGTCATTATTCAGCGTCCTCGTCATCGATTAGTCACCATCTTAACTGCTGGCAATGCAGCTTTCAGACCTAGCACATCTCAGCGGTTTTTATCGGTGGAAACCTCAAGCTAATCACAAAAATCGTTGCAAAATGGATCTATAGGTTTGCTTGGTGTTTCCGAAGTAAGAGAACTGCGCTTGTGTTTTTTCTTCTTTCAAACTTTCTGATAGTTTGTTTGATTATTTCACATTCTTCCTGTTTTTTCGTCTTTGTTTTCACATTCCTCGTGAACCCCTTTTAACAAATTGAAATCTCTTTGTATACAACTTTACCCCCTCCTGGCCGGCGAAGCCGGCAGATCGTTCGGCGAAGCCGAACGAATAATACGTGAACGGTAGCCGGCGAAACCGTCAGATCGTTCGGCGAAGGCGAACGAATATTAAGTGGAGAGTTGCCCACCCAGCTGGCCCATCGTTCGGCGAAGCCGAACGAATACTACGTGGAGGGTAGCCGGCGAAGCCGGCAGATCGTTCGGCGAAGCCGAACGAATACTACGTGGAGGGAAGCCGGCAGATCGTTCGACGAAGCCGAAAAAATACTACGTGGATGGAAGCTGGCAGATCGTTCGGCGAAGCCAAACGAATACTACATGGAGAGTTGCTCGCAAAGCTGGCCCATCGTTCGGCGAAGACGAACGAATACTACGTGGAGGGAAGCCGGCAGATCGTACGGCGAAGCCGAACGAATACTACGTGGAGGGAACCCGGCAGATCGTACGGCGAAGCCGAACGAATACTACGTGGAGGGAAGCCGGCAGATCGTTCGGCGAAGCCGAAAAAATACTACGTGGATGGAAGCCGGCAGATCGTTCGGCGAAGCCGAACGAATACTACATTGAGAGTTGCTCGCAAAGCTGGCCCATCGTTCGGCGAAGACGAACGAATACTACGTGGAGGGAAGCCGGCAGATCGTTCGGCTAAGCCGAACAAATACTACGTGGAGGGAAGCCGGCAGATCGTACGGCGAAGCCGAACGAATACTACGTGGAGGGAAGCCGGCAGATCGTTCGGCGAAGCCGAACGAATACTACGTGGAGGGAAGCCGGCGAAGCCGAACGAATACTACGTGGAGGGAAGCCGGCAGATCGTTCGGCGAAGCCGAACGAATACTACGTTGAGGGTAGCCGGCGAAGCCGGCAGATTGTTCGGCGAAGCCGAACGAATACTACCTGGAGAGTTGCCAGCGAAGCTGGCGCATCGTTCGACGAAGCCGAACGAGTACTACCCTCTATAAAACGTCGAAATTCACATTCGAGGCGCGAGCGGCGCACGCGTCGCCGCGGTCTCCATCTGCCCTACGCTCTCTCACTCTCTCTAACCTCACCTCCGCACCAGCATGCGTACGAACCAAGTGAATTTTTCCGTTTTATAGCCTGTACATGGAGGGTGATCGGCACCGCCCTCCATGTGTTGTGGAGCCAAACAAAGACCTTCTGGTTTACGGGAGGGGGGTGCGGCGAGGTTGGACCTTCTCTTTACGAAGCCATCGGGGACGCCCGCTCTCTGCTAAGAGATATGAAACGGTATTCATCCCGGGTGTTCAAGATAAGATCGGGGCCAGAGGGAAGCGGCGGAAAGATACGGGTGTGCAAATGATACTATCGTCTTTGCGTGTCACAACCTATGAACGCATCTTGATTGAAGAATTTGAAATATTGAAGATTTAAATGCTTCCGGCGTATGTTTGTCCGTCTGTTCGTTTTGTCAGAATGCGCAACTATACTATTGCCGAATGGCTCGCGCCTTCAAGTCACGTGGCTGCCACGGGCTAGTGACCCGAAGGGTCACTAGTCCTTGAATAACCTTAGCCGCTTTTTTTATTTCACTGTGTAGTCTTGAGCACCTTGAGAGCATATAATAAATAAAAAAATAATAAAATTCATGGAATCGAAGCGGCTGTTCTATGAAGGAATGGGGCGGAGGAAACGAAATAATAAGTATGGAAAACTGCTTTGTTCCACTAATGTGAAAGTGTGCAAATGGAATGGAAGGTAGTTTCTGACTGTGCAGGTTTTTAGTTATGTAGTTTCATTCGCGAGCGAAGAACTGCACGCAGATTCTGCATCCGGCAGTAGGCCAGCAGGCTTTCATGATTATCGACCGGGCTGGCTACGTCTGAGAGACCAACTATCACCGGGGCCTAAGACCCCTGTCAGAGTTGGTTGAGAAAATCACCGTGGCCGACCCGTTCGATACGTATGAAAAACATGGAGGTTGCAAATAGCACCCGGTGTAGCCAGCTGTGGCTGACATGATCAATATGAATGAATTATGTGGAACGTTATCATGGATATCATTCATTTCTTAGCTAATATTATCATGTGAACATCGATCTTGTCAGCTACATCGGGTGATTTTTCTGAGATAGTTTTATAACAGTTTGGGTCATTGATTCTTGTGACCACAGAAAGAGGACTGATCTAACGGGGAGATGAAGAGGTTTTTGTTCGAAATTCTCGCATGGGATATTACTGCGTAATATCAAGAAAAAGTGAACAATTCTGTAAAAAAGGGGTCTCCCAAGCAAAAGTGGTTTGGTTCGCGTTACAAACGTTTCAACAAAAAGGGAACAATAGGAAAGTGGAATGAGGAGAGTGTACAAAAAATGAACAATATCCTATAAAAACTCTTTTCTTTGTCGAAACTTCTACACAGCGGAAACAAACCGTTGCGGTTCTCTATGAGGAAGCGCTTTTGGCTCCATAAAGGACTTTGATTATGTGAGTGCCAATAAAATATGTGTATATCGCTTCCTCATACAGAAGCGCAACGGTTTGTTTCCGCTGTTTAGAAGTTTCGACAAAGAAATGAGTTTTTAGAGGATATTGTTCATTTTTTGTACACTCTCCTCATTCCTTTTTCCTATTGTTCCCTTTTTGTTAAAACGTTTGTAACGCGAACCAAACCACATTTGCTTGGAAGACCTCTTTTTTACAGTTAGAGTTGATTTTACTGGTTATTGCTGATAATCAAGTTATTTAAAAAGTTCTGAGTATTCAAAGTATGCATGCTGAATATTCGAATATTCGAATATACTGAATATTTCACTTCTTTGAATATTCGATTATTCGAATAAACGAATATTCCACTTCTTTGAACATTCGCGTATTCGAATAACCCGAATAATCCACTTCTTTGAATATTCGAATTATTCGAATATTCGAATATTACTAGCGAGACCTAGCGAAGTTTTCGCTCACAGAAACTTTTGCATGAGCCAACTACCTGAGACGGATTAGTTTGTTAGAACGGTGGTGACTGACTTCCGCCTACCCGAAAGTACTCTCCTGAGCAGAGCAAGGTGCCGTACATTTACAGCAGGCCGTGGGTATATCAAAATGTGGGATCATAAAGCAAAACATAAGAAGCCAGCGGTAAATCGTCGGTTGCTACCGGCACAAAATTCAGAACCCCTTCTGTACTTCCTTCCCTTACGTCGCTACCCACTGCCCTTTCTTCCAATTTGTAAAGTTCACAAGCGATTATTCTCGCTTTACCGTCTCTATCATGATAAGGAAAAACGCATTCTCATATTATATGATGTTTCCCTAGTTGACCAACATCATGCCCTTGTTCTCAATGAATGAAATTAGTAGGTGGTTGTTTATGTTTTTGTGGTGCAGATTTTGATAAGCTCAGACTTGCAACATATATAAAACTGGTTTTTGGAAGTTAGGGATTCGAAATGACTGAGCGGTTGCAATGAGTGGCGAACAGAGAAGGTGCGGAAGTGAAGCTGCTGCTTGTATCCTAAAACTGGAAAAAAATGTCGCAGGAGTTCTGCGCCAATCTCAGAACGCGTCCCACGCTTCTCAAGATTCATATTTTCCTATCTATTTCCTCTCCACAAAAGGTTAAGATTTAGCATAAAAAATTGAAAAACCTTTTTTCAAATTCTACACTCTTGGTGACGTCCTGCACACTCCCACTGCGGTCCTGCTAACTTTCGATGACCTGCACACTCCCACTCGGGACCTGTGCATTTTCTACGACGCCCTGCACACTCCAACTGGGGACCTGCGCACTCTCTATGACGTCCTGCACACTCCCGTTGGGTTCTTCACATTTTCTATGACGCCCTCCACGCTACCATTTGGGTCCTGCACACTTTCTATGACGCCCTGCACACTCCCGCTGAGGTCCTGCACACTTTCTATGACGTCCTGCACACTCCCACTGGGGTCCTGCACATTCCTACTTAGGACCTGCGCACTTTCTATGACATCCTGCACACTCCAATTAGGGTCCTGCACACTTTCTATGACGCCCTGCACACTCCCACTGAGGTCCTGCACACTTTCTATGACGCCCTGAACACTTCCGCTGGGGTCCTGCACATTCCTACTTAGGACCTGCGCACTTTCAATGACGTCCTGCACACTCCGATTAGGGTCCTGCACACTTTCTATGACGCCCTGCACGCTCCCACTGAGGTCCTGCAACACTTTCTATGACGTCCTGCACACTCCCACTGGGGTCCTGCACATTCCTACATGGGACCTGCGCACTTTCTATGACGTCCTGCACACTCCAATTAGGGTCCTGCACACTTTCTATGACGCCCTGCACACTCCCACTGAGGTCCTGCACACTTTCTATGACGCCCTGAACACTTCCGCTGGGGTCCTGCACATTCCTACTTAGGACCTGCGCACTTTCAATGACGTCCTGCACACTCCGATTAGGGTCCTGCACACTTTCTATGACGCCCTGCAAGCTCCCACTGAGGTCCTGCAACACTTTCTATGACGTCCTGCACACTCCCACTGGGGTCCTGCACATTCCTACTTAGGACCTGCGCACTTTCTATGACGTCCTGCACACTTCGATTAGGGTCCTGCACACTTTCTATGACGCCCTGAACACTCCCACTGAGGTCCTGCACACTTTCTATGACGCCCTGCACACTCCCACTGGGGTCCTGCACATTCCTACGTAGGACCTGCGCACTTTCTATGACGTCCTGCACACTCCGATTATGGTCCTGCACACTTTCTATGACGCCCTGCACACTCCCACTGAGGTCCTGCACACTTTCTATGACGTCCTGCACACTTCCGCTGGGGTCCTGCACATTCCTACTTAGGACCTGCGCACTTTCTATGACGTCCTGCACACCCCAATTAGGGTCCTGCACACTTTCTATGACGCCCTGCACACTCCCACTGAGGTCCTGCACACTTTCTATGACGCCCTGAACACTTCCGCTGGGGTCCTGCACATTCCTACTTAGGACCTGCGCACTTTCAATGACGTCCTGCACACTCCGATTAGGGTCCTGCACACTTTCTATGACGCCCTGCACGCTCCCACTGAGGTCCTGCAACACTTTCTATGACGTCCTGCACACTCACACTGGGGTCCTGCACATTCCTACTTAGGACCTGCGCACTTTCTATGACGTCCTGCACACTTCGATTAGGGTCCTGCACACTTTCTATGACGCCCTGCACACTCCCACTGAGGTCCTGCACACTTTCTATGACGCCCTGAACACTTCCGCTGGGGTCCTGCACATTCCTACTTAGGACCTGCGCACTTTCAATGACGTCCTGCACACTCCGATTAGGGTCCTGCACACTTTCTATGACGCCCTGCACGCTCCCACTGAGGTCCTGCAACACTATCTATGACGTCCTGCACACTCCCACTGGGGTCCTGCACATTCCTACTTAGGACCTGCGCACTTTCTATGACGTCCTGCACACCCTCACTGGGGTCCTGCACACCTTTTATGACGCCCTGCATTTTTTGCATCGCTAGACGACTCGCAGAAGTTATCATGACCCACGGCCAAAAGTGCGCTCCACGGACAAACTCGGTTGGCCCGAGGCACGTAAGAGGTGAGTCGGGCTGATTTTTTGGTAATCGATAAATGTCGCACCCACCTAAATGTTGGTACCATTTCATACAAGTTTTGATCGGCCATTCCAAAGATATCGGGGACACATGCACACACATACACACACACACACACACACATCGGGACATAACTGCTTTAAGTATAAGGATTCGAATAAACGAATATTCGGGCAACACTCTACCGCACACCCCTGGTCGCCACATATGAACGCTGCTTGGGTGCTATGTGGGAAGGGGGGGGGGCACTGTTGTATCGCACTTGGCCACGCCCATCCTTCCGTGCCGCAATGACTCTCCTGATTTTGGCAGGGGAGGGAAACTCCGGGTAGGTGCTCAAATTTAGTGCGGCACAGTAAAATGGGCGTGGCCAAGTCCATCGCTCCATAGTGCCCCCCCCTCCCACATACGGTACCGAGCATATTTTTTGCAAAGAAAACGCTTTGCGGCGTTTTTTGAGCTCAGAAAGCGCCGCATCGCCATAACTCACTTCAAAAAGGACGAAATGAGTTTTTCAGGTAGTTTTGTGTTACTCTCGGTGAGGCGAATGTAGCGGTATATGTAAAAAGCCTTTTTAACTCCGGTATTTTGTTGAAAAATGCGTATCTCCTTTTGAAATTCACATTGACCCTAGGTCAAATGAGACGGATTTCTGCTATAATGACCGTCCGATCACTTCATGAGGAGGAGTTTAGAGGTGCAAATATGCCCTTTTCGATTAACTTCTGGAGTTGAATCTATCATTTTATAACACTATCGTAAAGGGCTCAAGGAAAGCAATCCTGAAATGATTTAAGAATTGAAATAGGACCACTTCGAAGCGAGTTATGGCGTTGCGGCGCTTTGTGAGCAGAAAAAACGCCGCAAAACGCTTTCTTTGCAAAAAATATGCTCGGTACTGTAGCACCACTGCTTGAACGGGATATCGAAAACATTGAGGGGTTCAACGACACTGTTGACGTTATGCTTGAAAACTGCCCCTGCATAACAATGGGGTCTCAAAATTCTAAATTCGGTAGGCTTCGTAGTTAAAATTCATTCGTTTATTCGAATTTCGATATTTGTTCATCCGTTTTGGGAAGATTAGATTATTCGAACTTCATTCATTCGACAGGGGAAAATTAAAGTTATTCGGCATTCATTCAAATCGAATAGGTTCATTCATTCATTCGACCCGTTCAATCAGAAAGTGCAACTTTATTACTCCTCTCTTCAGCTTATTAACTCTTCTAGTCTTACAAGGGAACCACAATAAGCCATAGTGACCATTGCAAATGAAATGTACTTTTCTATAATCATTTTCGGACGAAAAGTCCAAACATGCCCATCTCAGCTGCCTAGACCCACTCTGAAAAAACTATAGGCATTTTTTCACTGATTTTCGCACCTATTGTACCCTCCAAAAGCGCATTATTTTTACGAAAGTCCGGAAACGGACCTCATAATCGTGTTCACCGCCCAAAACTACCCCGCTAAGTTTGGGTGAAAGCACATTTTCCAAACTTTGTGCAGACTGACAGCGTTTTGAACTTGTACGGATTTTCAGTTAGGCCCTAGTTATACACCGGCGGGACGCTGCGGAAATAACAAGACAGCTATCACTTACTCTGGCAAAAGCTCCTTGTAACCCCGGAGTTAGTTGCCGGTTTTGATGACGTTTTCGTCAGCGCTTGAACTTCCACATTTGCGCCACGGCCGACGAGCAATCCACACAATGAGCACTTCGTCGCGCCGGCGGGGCGTTTATGTGGATTCCTCGAGCCGAAGGGGCTTTTATGAGCACTTCCTCGCGTAACTTCTCATCAAGTGTGACGTCATTATTCAGCGTCCTCGTCATCGATTAGTCACCATCTTAACTGCTGGCAATGCAGCTTTCAGACCTAGCACATCTCAGCAGTTTTTATCGGTGAAAACCCCAAGCTAATCACAAAAATCGTTCCAAAATGGGTCGATAGGTTTGCTTGGTGTTTCCGAAGTAAGATAGCTGCGCTTGTGTTTTTTCTTCTTTCAAACTCTCTGATAGTTTATTTGATTATTTCACATTCTTCCTGTTTTTTCGTCTTTGTTTTCACATTCCTCGTGAACCCCTTTTAACAAATTGAAATCTCTTTGTATACAACTTTACCCCCTCCTGTTGTGATTTTGCAAAAAAAATGATCTTTGAAGCTTGAAAAACACCATAGTGTTGTGAAAACAATTGCACATTTTTGAAAAGGCTCTTTTTTCATTACCCAGCCGAATTTTCTTCTGAAGGATGCACTATGTAGACTCTGCTTCATTCCAAGTGAACTCGTGTTTTCGGTTATCACAGCGCGGAGCGGTGGCTTTTTCGTCGAAACCTCCTTATCACTAGTTATTTCACCGAGGCCCACCGCTCCGCTGCTGGTGATAATTTATATCAACAGGTCACTACGGCTGTACCAGAGCTTATAGTTCGCCCCGTGGCTTGCTTCCTTGGAGACAGTGTACACGATGATTTTCGTTCCCAAGTGTTCCACTCAAAACAATGCGCTGGCCACCAAGGGTTACCAAAATTACGAAGAAACGACGAGAAACGCACTAAAACGCCTTATTTCGCTGAGATTGTTTCCTGGTCTGCACTAGTTGTCCGGTTGTATGAACATGTTCTCGATGGTTGTCACCTATAAAAAATGGGGTTAATCAGAAATGGAAGAATATTTTTGGCAAAACAGTATTAGTCAGGGTTCGAAGCAAAGAACGAAGCAGCAGAAAAAGGAGAACTTTAAAGGACGGGTCCACAAAAGATTTCATTCTAACAACAAACAGTTCCAGTGAGAGTAAAAAGGCGGGATGAGAGTAAAGCATTTCATGTTCTTGTGGTGCTTTTTTCTCAACTTCTTCGTCACTTCAACTCTACCCAGAGGCCAAACAATCGATTTACCCATTAATCTCAAAATTGAAGATTATCGTGAATACTGCCGTTTGAAAAAAAAACATTTAAATCTCTTCCGTGGCTGGCGCTGACGGTTTAGATTTCACAGGCGGTTGGCAGTATGGTAAGCTGATCAGCTGCGCTCTTCTCACGCCCTGAATCTATTGGCGGGCCGACGCACGCGATCGTCGCGCCAGGCGCGGATGAGATTTAAATGTTTCTTGAGGACGCAAGCCACCGACCTACAGAAGCGGTCATAAATCTATTGACAATGGCTTGTTTCCAAATATCTTTGCTCTCTGATGATGTTGTACTCGACACGAGGTTGATACAAGTTCTTTATGGCTAACGTTTCGGAGTAACCTCCTTCTTCAGAGCCTGAAAAGATCAAATAAGAAATGTGTTTACTTAATGTGTTTTAATGTGTTTATCTTTGCTCTGACTGGGGCTATCAATTTCATCTTCTAATATGATATTTTTGATCATAATGCCGATGTAATGAAGTGTGCTGCAGAATAATAACGCAAATGTACATTGATGGGGAAGCGTATTTGTCCATGTTTGCAATCTGCGACATTTTGTCTCTACCTAAACTCGTTCTTTTTCTTCGTCGTTTTCGATAATCTTTTGGTGATTTCTGTATTTTACAGGATTGGTAGTTCATTCAGAAGTAGAAAGTTGTCACATAGTGATCAAAGATCTATCATATGAGGTTCTGAAAGTGGTCTATCAGGAGCCGTTCTTGTTGTTGTTGTTGCCCATCTTGCACCATACACATTGATCCTGGATCCAATTTTCGGCACGTTGACGACAACATCGAAGCAAATGGCTGGGATCCTCTTCTTTGGAGAATCCCGGTATGGTTCGTTATTCAACCCTTTTTTTATATTTTCTCTTTTTTTGTTTTTCTTTTGTGGTTTCTTTTATTTTAGTTTTTTTTCATTCTTGTATGATCAAGTGAACAACACTCTCAACTTCTCTCTTTACTCAGGTCAGCTCGCATACATTGGATGCAAAAGACGGAAGTTACAAGCCTCGGACAACTCGTCCACCATGCTTCCCTAGCTCAATTTCCGAGGGACCATAACTCCGTTCCCAGGTCTTGTACGATTCCAGAGACAGCATTGTAATCAAAATGGGACCGTTTTCGCAATAGGCGAAAAAACAGAGAAAGGATTTTTATCGTGAACACTGCCTTTAGGGTACTGAAGTGGCTGTTTTCTCATATTCATATCTGGCATGATAACAGCAACCGCCCTTCGTATTATTCTAAGGCCCCGGTCACAGTTGGTGCTATTTGGATCTGTATCCCCCCGCACCCCCAACACCCCCCGCACCCCCGCACCCCCGGTCGATATGTATGTTTAAAGGCAGCGTCCGCGCTGAAAACCACATCTGGGTTTTCTTCTCAATCCAAGGTTTGAACCAAGTGGAGATAGTTGCCGAAGCTTGAGACCTCAATGTAGCGTAAACATAATGCTATAGGCTCTTGAAAACTGCTCCGTGGTCTGAAAAGGCGTTTCCCCGGTCGATCATCTAACACGAGGAACAGAAGCGCCACGACGGGCTCCGGCAGGCAACTTAAATCCAAAATTCTATTTTCTCTTATTCGAAGGATCCTTGAATTTGGACGTGTGTATTTAAAGCTTCTTATTTTTAAGACCTTTTGACAGCTGAAAGACGAAAAGAATTGTGGAACTTAAAAAGTTAATGAGGATAAACCAAATCAGCCGTCCAAATTTTCAAAATTTGTGCATTGCACAAGACACACCGGACAGACGTGAAAAAAGGGAGCTGAATGCTCAAGGATTTCCGAACGAGTTTTTCTCAGGAATTTGAGTGTTTTGAGTGGTCCATTTGCGATATATCACAACCTGGCAGGCCTACATGAGCGAAATTGTGAAAAAAATGAACACGGTTTTTTGCGCGTACGCTGCCTTTAAAATGATGGAGTGAGGTTGAGAAAATCACTCGATGTATCCAACTAGATATGACGATGATTACGTGGCCAACAGGATTGCACCTGATCAGAGAAATAGTGAAGGAGAGTATGGTGAAGTAACGGAGGTAGCAGTAAGGTTAGCTTTCTAGTGATACGCAATGTTTTATCATTGACCCGCCTACCCGGTGATTTTCTCATCCACGTAAAGAATGGATATCGACCGCGTCGGATACACCGAGTGATTTTCACAACCTCACTCCATCATTTTAAACATACGTATCGACCGGGGGGGTGCGGGGGGGGGTACACCGAGTGATTTTCTCAGCTTCACCTCACCATGTTGTTCATACGTATCGACCGGGTGGGTGTTGGGGGCTGTTGGGGGGTGCGGGGGGGGTACGGGGGGGATACACCGAGTGACTTTTGCATCCCATTTCCAATGCATTCTGTGTGTATCGACCGGGCTGGAGGCGTCGGCTCATCCAACTATGACCGGGGCCTAAGTAGCCAACCGACACCGTACTATTTCTATTGTCCACTGAAGTAGAATGCTGTTCGTATTTTCGCGGACGCAGATTTTGATGAATTGAAGTAGAAAAGTTAGGCCCGTAGTAAACCCACCACCCAGTCAGGATCATCTGAGTGGATGATAAGACGAGCCCGAAACGATTCAGACAGGGCTCAGACGAGTCCGAAATCTTATCGAGCGATAGATTGCATTCAAGCGGTCGGTATCGCAAATCCATGATTATGGGAACATGATGATACCTGTGATGATAAGAACAACCGGCCACGTTGCATGCGCCAGCCGTGGAGCGTTATGCGCCAGCATTTGAGCGCTGGCACACGACGCTCCAGAGACTTGAAGCTTGCCGCTGGTCGTTGGCTACGAACGGAGCCTTACCAATCAAATGTGCGCTTTGCGCGCACCGTAATTTGAATACCTCCCTCCTTGCATGTGTATTGGTACACGAGGTGCACACCCACGCCGCTTCGCGGCGTACTTGTAGGCGTGTGTGACTCATAGTCTCATAGATTAATAGAAACATTACCAAATGGGAACTTAGTGGTTATCGTTCCTCAAAATTCAGTCCGGTCCCAAACTCTTCCCCCTGCGCTTCGAGCACCCCAGTTGGGTCCCGCACATTTTTCTTGGCGCTTGGCGCACCACCAGTTGGGTTCCACACACACTCCCCGGCGCTTGGCGCACTTATATTTGGGTCCAGCAAATTTTCCTGGGCGCTTAGCGCACCTCCAAATGGGTCCCACACACTTGCCACGGCGCTTGACGCACACTCAGTTGAGTCCAGCATGCTTTCATTGGCGCTTGGCGCACTCCCATTTGGGTCCCGCACACTCTGCGTCAACGGTCACCAGTCAACTCTTAGCCGTTTTTTATATGTATGATATTTTGTGACGGATGGCTAGTTGTATTTTTCTTGCTAATGAGATGGTTCAATACAGAGAATCCACGTCTTTCATTTCCGATCCTTTCCACTCTACATAGGCGTTTTTGGATCAGGTGTGAAATCATTTTGAAATTGTTGAATAACCTTGTTGATCAGGTCGTTAATATGAGCATTAAGAATTATGTTCAAATGTTGTTATTGTTCAATGTATACTATGAAGTCTTTAAATTACGTTGCCTTCTCGTGCTGAAATAAATTGTGTTGTGCTTTGCGTTCGTTTTTACCATACAAGGCGCATTCGCTGACCCTATAGGGATAGTTTGTATTGTTGACCTTGGATAGGGATTGAACATGAGCAAGGGAAAAGATAATGGCTCATCTTGCATGTCTAGACCTTGTCTAGACGCGCACAGTTGATATACGACTCGAGATCGATTTGTTACTGTCCAGGTCGAGTCAGCTAAGGAAGGTTCTAAAAAAGCGGCCCTTCCTATGCCTCTTTGGCTCGCGCAACATAGACAAATCACGTAAGCGGCGCAATACCTGCCTTCCCGTATTCTAGAGAACAGGATCCCTTGAGTGTTTAAATTTTTTCCCAGCTATTTCTTTTTTGGCTAATTTTATGATTCTGTTGCATTATTTTTGCTGGGAATCTTAGCACTACTCGCTTATGATGAAAATACTCGTTTTTCGTAGCAGCTAGTGTTGCAGAAAATGGACAACAACTCTGAGGACGCGGTACGATACGAAAAAGCTATTCCACGAAGTTTCTCAAAGTGTACTGCATCATTTACCAATACCAATAACATTTCTACCAAAGATAATGCGAAAGAATCATGAAAAATGTACAAAGAAGAAATAGGTTGGTGACAAAAATAAACGAATACTGTTTTTTAGATCACGCTAAGGCAGATGCTGCGTCGCGTACGTTATTTTTCTTCCTTCCCAGACAATCGCTCCCTTCCACACTCTCCAGATCAAGGGAGCCAACGAAGAGTTCAATCGAACAAGCGTTTCCTCCGCACCAGAGATGCGGAGGGAGCGCTTGTTTGGTTGAACTATTCATTGGCTCCCTTGATCTGGAGAGTAGAAGGGGGCGATTGTCTGGGCAAGGAAGGATTTGTGGGGGCGATTATGGGGCGAAATTAGCATAGCATAAGGATGGCGAGAGGGACGGCGCGTTAATCGCCCCTCTCAATCCATACTGTGCTCCACAATAGAACACAATCGCCTCACAAAATACACTTGGAGCGCACTTGTTGTTGGGCTCCAAGTCTCAATGTGGTGGGCTACACGCGAACTTTTGCCAGAGTATATGCGCCCTTACTGCGCTCAGGCATGCCAAAAGGAACAGAAAAACGCGCCGGAAGGCCGCACAGAGCAGTTATACACGCCGCGGCACCGTATACTGCATCCCTACGGGACCTGCCCTGTTGGAAATTTGCCAATTTCCACCAGCTGATTATTTTTCAGATTTAAAATCGTTAAAATATTACCAAAACGACATAACGAGCACTGTAATGACGAGAGGAATTGATTATTAGTGCTATTCTGCAAATAAAAAGTGTCAGAAGCGAAAAACCCGATAAAATACCATTAAAAACGCCTGGAAATTTTTGTCCGCAGTATTGCGTCAAAGACGCCGAACGTTGCAGACGAATCCCAGATTCACGCAGCAAGCGGCGGCAATGTCATCGCGAGACGTTTTCATTCCGGTGGTGTATAACTAGGGCCTTAGGCGTTTATTTATACCAATTAGAGGGCTCTCGAGGAGTTTTCGAAAAATATTCCAGATTTGACTTAAAATTCGCTTTGGGTGGTTATTTGGGGGTGCTGATCACGAATCTGAGGTGCAATTATCGATTTTCCGAAGTTTTTGACTGTATTCGTTCTCAGATTCCCATCGGGGGAGATTTTGATGGCAAATCGCGACTTTTGACGATTTCCGGAGTGCTACTATAGAATATGCTCAAATTATTTCTCTGGGGGTTATTTGGAGTGCTGAACACGAATCTGATGTCAGTTTATCGGTTTTTGGCAGCTTACGGTAGATTAGGGTGGGTATACGGTAGTTTGGTCGAAGTGTCAGATTTTCTCAAAGTTTCTATGTGGGGGTTATTTGGGGTGCTGAATACAAATTCGATGTCCATTTGTCGATTATCGGAATATTAGGGTAGGTTTTGCCTCCTGAATGGCATATTACCTACCGTAACCTACGTAAACCTTAAAATTTCGACAAGCGAACCACAGATTCGTGTTCAGCACCCCAGATTACCCCTACATACATGTTTATAGCAAAATCCGGAAAAAATTAAAAACACCCTAAAAATTCTATGGGGGGTACACTTATCTTGCCGCGAAGCTTTAAAAAACGCTCGTAAGTTTTTTCAGAGTGGGTCTAGGCAGCTGCGATGAGCATATTCGGATATTTTGTCCGAAAATAGTTCCATAAAAGTGCATTTTATTTGGAATGGTCACTATGACTTATTGTGGTTCCCTTGTTAGAAGGTAAAGAAACCGCAATTTGTTAGGGTGGGGCGCGAAATACTACCCTACCAACGATCAAGCGACGCGTGACGAACTTGCATTGATCAACCTTTCAAGCTCAACACTGGCGAGATGAGTGATAGTTTTCGACCAATAGTCCCGTTCTTCCCTTCATTCTTAGCTTCTCTCTCCACCTCGCTCCCATACATCGGTTGCAAATGACGAAAGTTACAAGCTAAAAAGAACTCGTCCACCATGCTTTCGCCGCTCCGTTCGAGGCAATTTCTGAGAGGCCTTTGCTACGTTTCCCGGCGGGTTCTGTACGATTTCTGAAGTACCGATGGAGCCGTGAGACCGTCTTCCGGATAAGCAGAACAAACAGAAACACGACTACGAAGTTGGACTGTGTCTTTAACGCAACATTCAAATCTTATCACAACATAAGATAACAGTTTAATAATACATTCTAGTTTATCTATGTAATATGAATATCGTCATAGCAATTCTATAAAGAACATAACTCCAGGGAGACAATTTACCAGCTTTAAAATGCCAGCTGATTTCAAAAACGCGGTGCACATATAAACACGAAATTCCCGTACAACACATGATTTCGCAAATGTTTGCGCTCAATTACGAGCCCCACATCAATCCAATTCCAATGACTTTTCGCAAACAAGCAAATGTTCTCGAAGTGCTTTCTACAACACAAACCTGCAACACTACAAAATGAGGACGATATACTCGATCCCACTTGCATTCGCTAAGCCTGCTGCTACGTAGTTACTTCAGAGTGCAGGTGCTCCATGCTCTTCGAAAGGCTTCTGTGCTGCTGCTTCCGTCATCGCAACCCACGATCCTACATGACAAACAAAACACTTCATTCGCGCTCCCCTCAGGCAGTGATCATGTGCGCGCACATGACATTTGGAGGAATTTGAGCAACACAACCAAGATATCGACTTCTGACTGGAACCTGACGACAACTCAACTTGGCCGCACATCAAGCATGATCCATCGATGCGAGCAGGGCGCTCTTCTGTCCTCGGAGCAATAACAGGTGGTGCTCCTTTTCGAAGACGCTGAGTAATTTGCGCTATTTTGCTGACTCGTTGTTGCGGTCGCGTTCTGCAGAGTGGTCGCCTCACACCGTTCTTCAAGCGCGTCTGAAAAAAAACGTTATATCTCGTAGTAGGCTCTTTTAGAGATTGCCCGCTGCGCAGCGTGATGTCATGTTTCAAATGCGAATCGCCCGAGGCCGAGATCATAATTCCTGCGACCAGCGACAGCCATAGTGCATATCAGGCATATCGCTTTCCGGCCGATATTGATTGTAGGGTCAGGATCATACTTCCCGCGACCAGCGACGGTGACAGTGCGTATAAGGCACATCGATTTTCGGTCGATATGGATGGTGAACATTGCGTTGCGTCGCTCGTCGCTGGTAGTATGATTCCGGCCTAAAGATTGTGGCACTTCGCTCGTTATTGGAAGTATAATCCCGTCCTAAAGACAACATACATTCGTGCCGCACCGTTATGGAACTCTAAAGACAGTTTCGTCCAACAAGTATTGCCCACTCTGTGTGTGGATCGGTGTGATGCGCTCCGTTCCATAAATTCACAAACACCCCCGGAATTACAGTTTCTGAAACTTGCCGTGACTCATGAGCAACTAAAGTGTCACCACCATTTTCCTCGACCCCGAAAACCGTAGTTCCCGTAATTGTCAGCTCTATTTGCAATGACTTACTTGACTCAAACGGTTGGCTTTCGCCTTACGCGGTCATTCCGCATCTTCACCGAGGTGTGCCGTTCTAGTATTCAGTCGTGTCCATTTGTCACGGTCTTCAGCCACATCGTTCCGCTCATCCCTGCCAGGGATGAGCGGAATACAAATATAAATTTTCGGAAATCGGTTTTCGGGTTTCGGAACAAAAATTTTTTTCTGGGGTTTCGGAAATCGGGCGCGAAACGCCTGAAAATACGCGGAAATGCGGTTTTCGGAACGCGGAAAAATTCAGAGATCATCTAGTGTTTTCTTACGTCCCAGATGACCCGATATTTTCGCATCCCGCGGCGTTTTTTGCGGTTTTCGGAATGCGGAACGCGGAATGCCAAAATTGCGCGAAACTGCGGGTTTCGGAACGCGAAACGCGGAACCCCGCTCATCCCTGATCCCTGCCCACGACTCATCATTCAACGCATATCGCCGCATTCGGCGTTTCGTCTGGCGTCTCCGCAGCAACCCCCGTCTATCACGCGCGCGTCTGACGTCTTCTCGACTGCCATTGTCTATCACCTACACTCTGGGTCTCCAGCGTACAGGGAGCTCTCCCATCTGTCTTTGGCCTTCGTAAAGGCTGCCAACGCTTTTCCTCACCCAATAATTTGGGAATTGCCACTTAATCGGCTTCTTTTTACCCAAGAAATTGATATAGCCTTAATTTCGAGGGAGTTTTACCAGAAGTGTCTGTATCAAACAATACGGTGATATTGGAAGTGTGGCGAAGCTGGATTTGGACTTAAAATATTTATTAGTGGCTTTGCGATGTTTCAAACATTCAGAGAGGAAACACTGACAGAGCATTTGACAAAAAATGAGAGCATTAGAAATAATCATTTGTACATTTGTAGATACGATTAAGTATGCAAGGAAGAATTTAGTCCCGAAATTGTTTGAAAAAAAATTGGAATATTGCTGTGTCAATGTGCTAGGAGAGCAGATAAGCTATCCAAATATTGCTTACACTCACATTGACTTTCCCTTAAAGGCAGTGTTTTGTTTACAAATGTACAAATGACTTTCATTCCCGAGTTTTCCACTCAAAACAATACGTTGGTCACCAAGTGTTACCAAAATTACGAAGGAACGGCTTGAAACACACTAAAACGTCTTGTCTAAGTAGCATTATTCTCTGGCCTGGACTAGTTGTTCGATTGGATGAACATGCTCACGGCGGTTGTCATGGGTAAAAAAAATGGGGTTAAACGAAAATGGAAGAATATTTCAGGCAAAACAGTATTAGTTAGGCCTGACAGAGAAAAAGACGTTTTTCTCGATTTCTTCGTCATTTCAGTTCTACCCGGTGGCCAAACAATCGGTTTAGTGATTAATCTCAAAATCGAAGATTATCGTGAACACTGCCTTTGATCATTCCTAACCGGTTTCTTTGAGGAACATACTGTGTCAGTAAACTCGCAAATAGATTATGTTCATCCTGATCTTATGACTTCCATTGTCGCTTCAGTCGAAGAAACAGTACAAAACCCATTTTTCAAACGAATTGTGGTGGAAGATTTTCTTGGAGAAAATCTATACTATTCCTTTCACTTGACCATAAAAGCGTTGAAAATCTGATGAGGACCACTAGTCCTTCCACTGGAAAATCCACATGCGGCCCTGTTCAGTGCCTGTAACAAAGTATTTCCAAAAAACATTAATAGCCGTCTTGTTGCCCATTAATTTTCCGTGAATGGATTGCAGAATTGCATAAAAGACTCGAAAGTCACAGTAAACCCCCTAATCCGTCATTAGTGTGGCACTAGAGACATCCCTTCGACTGAGGAACTTTTGTGTAGTGTGATTACGTGCTCCAATGCTATAGCGATACGCATACGCCGGAGCAATTGACGCAGGAGTTCTCGAACTGTCTCGTCGTCGTCTCGCCCTCTCCGCTCTCGGCTGAATAATGAGTCATGGGGATGAGCTGCCCCGCAACCCGACGCGGCGTGGCGACGAGGGGGCACCGCAGTGTATTGACGCCGCGACGGCCCCACATCACTGCCAGCGAGCGGCAACCGACGCCGCGACAATAATGTTTCGAAACATTTTTGTCGAGGCGTCAAGGCTGACGCTCGGCGACCACTCGCCGGTCACTGCAACTCTGCAGATCCCTTATAAGTACACAAGTTCACACTTCACAAGAAATCCCGACCAATTGCACACTTGGTGAGTCCGCCGTCTGACGCACACGCGATATCACCACACTTTTCAACTGTCTAGAATGAAACAAGGCCCAAAATAAGGCACTAACAGTAGGTTCTGCTTTAACAACTCGTGCAACGATTCTTCGGAGACTGCCGGCGACATTTTCATCCTTCTTATCAGCTTCGCTAGGTTCGCTACCTGATGTTACGGATGCACCCTTCTCCGGGCCCTGCAATCAAAATTAAAAGGATGTATAGTGATCTTCGTATCCTTATTTTTTCAAAAGTCAGAATCGTAAAATGGATTCAATACTGCTATGCTGACCAAGGTTTATAGGATATTCAGCACCTACGAAAGAAAAAAACCATCTTCGCTAACCTTTACGAGCACTCGCTTTACAATCCTTGGTGACTTCTTCTCGACAGATTCGTCGTTGCTTTGACCTTCATTCAGGCAAACAGAGGGGGACTCATTCATATTCGTAGGCTTTTCCTGGAATATGAATGTGCATTACCTCTTCTAGCGGCTTCCTCTAGCTATACAAGCTGCTGGTTGAATGCACGAGCGAGCAGATGCTGACGGTAGCTTGAGGTATTTTATAGCGCCGACACTCTATATGCAACCACCTGACGTTTCGAGCAAACTCGAGATGCCATATGGGAAGACATAGCAGTACAGACAAAGTAATCGGCCACCGCAAACATGCCAGCTGCCGGCCGACGGCTCGTCCATTCCGACCGAGATAAGCACAATTCCTTTTCCCTAATTCCGATTCCAATTCGGGACTGATATGATAGATCTCTTTTCAAAAATTCTTGAAAACCACTCATCCCTGATTCCGACAAATTGAGACTGTATCATGGGACTTATGGTATATACCAGGGGTGTGCGTTAAAGAAAATTAGTTTTTTCGTTAAGCGTTGATCTTTAATTTTCAGAAAAAGCCGCGTTAACTCGTTAATGCGTTAACACGTTAATTTTGGATTTCGTTAAAAAAATTTAAAAATGTTACCTAATCACAACGAAAATCGATAAATTATCAGAAGTCCCGAAAAAAATTAAATAGACCTTCAAATAACGTCAGCAGGACGTCGTGGAAAGTGGGTGGGGCTTCGGATGACGTGGCCAGGACTTTGTGGAAAAGGAGTAGGCCTTCAAATGATGTCATGAAAAGTAGGTAGGGCTTCAGATGACGTCAACAGGACGTCATGGTAAGTAGGTGGGGCTTCAGATGAAGACGTCGTGGAAAGTGGGTGGGCGTTCAGATAACGTCAGCAGGACGTCGTGAAAATGGTTAGCGCTTCATGAGGGCGTGCGCTGCGCCGTAGAAAGTCAATGGCGCTTTATGTAGAGCGTGCGAAGTGTGGTAGAAACTGAGTAGTGCTGCATGTAAAGAGTGGGCCGCTTCGTGGAATGTGAGCGTGGGCCGTGTAAAGAGTGATAAGCACTTCATGTGGAACATGCACTGCATCCTATAAAGTGGTCAAACAGGATGCCTTGGAAAGTGGATAGGACTCCAGAAAGGGTGTCTGGAACATCTTGGCAAGTGGTGTGCTACACTGACATACGAAAAATGCTATCCTTAACATAGGCTCAAAAACTCTATAATCTACTGCATTTGCCGCACTTTGAATTGGTTTTCTATGTGTGCACACCTAAAGCAGATTTTATTCCCTTACTCGGTTTAGTCTATAGTGCGGTCCACCAAATTCTGTTCATTTTCTCATCATTGAGAAGCGGTTGGCAGAAGATCAATTTGCATAAATTCCTAGGCAACACGCTCGCCACTGGTTGAGCGGGAGCGGTTCTGCTGCAATGAGTTTCATACACATTGCTTTCCGACCAACCGTTTCTCATTGGTAATTAGATGTGCATATTTTAGTGAACTTCACTATATGTCTTCACATGTCCACAAATGCGGCAAGTAGTCTTTATGTGTATGCAGAATATAGTAAGGTGAGAAGGAAATCTGCGCCGACCATTTATATGCAAAAACGATTTGATAATTTGCGCCGAAGAACGGCGGTTCACTATAGTATAATCACACTATTCGATACAGTGATGATACCTATGCTCAAGAGTATCACCGACCCGACCTTCAATCCCGCTCCCAACCCTTGTTTGGTGCCTTACTCGACCGCAGAGAGGTCGATTAGACCTCACATTTCTTTTTTGTAACACGAATTGGAATTCTTCATAATAGAGAAAAAATAACTAAAACAGAAAAACAACGGAATGAGAATCATTGAGGTCAGAGATATATTCCACAACAAGCGAAAATTGACCGCGCCGCAAGCTGAAGCGACGTGCACGGCCCCAGTTTTGAAATTCATCATTGAAGCAGATCAATCAGTGCCGTAATTCCACTGCAATTAACGAACCCAAATTAACGTGATTTTAGGACTTTTTCGTTAAGCGTTAATCGTTAATTTTTCAAAAAAAGAACGCGTTAACCCGTTAATGCGTCAACACGTTAACGTTATAACGCACAGCCCTGGTATATACCTCTGTCACCATACAACACGGACCACAATCGAGCCGTATTACGGCAACGACAGTGACCAATCGGGACAATCCACACGAGTTCTTTACAGCTAGCTTTAAGTGTCCGCCGAATCCCACACAAATCATACTGATCAATCGCAGGGCCAGCTGTCATCAGATAAGTATCGACGTAAATCTATTACTTACCACTTCGAAAAGGATATGTTTCAACATCGTAGGTTAGTCGGATCACCAAAACTCCATATTGCTATTTATTAAAGTAGCAGCATCCACTTTCCGACTCACCGAAGCGGGTTTTTTGAGCACAACTTTCTTCAATAGCCACCGCGATCCCCGCTTCACGTATATGCGTTTCAGTACTTGGCGTGGCTCCTTTGTCGTACCAGCATAGCAGGATTTCGGAACAAAAACTGATTGTTTCGCGTTCACATGCGCCTTCAAAGACATGAAAACTAATATAAACACAACATATTAAAGTTCAACATGGGCATAGACAATGCGAAATTACTCACATATGCATTCTGATTGATGCAGTCTGGCTCTGAAACAATTCTTTCTCCTTGATCATCAATAGCGCCACAATTAACTAGCTCGTCCTCATCCTGTAGTTTGAGCTGGGATTTGGGACCGTGAAAAATCTCCCTCTGTAATTTACGATGGAATTCATTTGAATGTCATGATCCATAACGGATTGGCAGACACTTGATTAGCAAAGGAAATGACAGTTGCGTAAGGCGGCGTCTAGAGTTCATTCGCGGAGCGACGCGACGTTATGATTAGCCTACGTATCGATCAAGCGACGTCGCGTCGCGTCGTCGCTAGGTGTTCACAGTGAAGAGGCGCGATACATCGAATTCGACGCGCAAATTATAATCGCTCCGCGACCACCGCGTCGCGTTGCAATGCAACGCGACGGTTTTTTACGGTTTACAAACGACACAAGCATAATTCGGTTTCATTTCACCGAAACCTCCCTATTCTGTACTATACTTTGACCGAGTCGAATGATTCGAAAAATCATTCGATTGAAAAAGTCGACTTCGAATTAATCGAAAAGTCGATTATTCGAAAAAGGCAAATTCCCGAATTATTCGAAAAATCGAATATTCGAAAAGTTCAAAATCCCGAATTATTCGAAAAGTCGAATATTCGAAAAGTTTAAAATCCTGAATTATTCGAAAAGTCGAATATTCGAAAATTTACGGAAACATTCTAATGAATTCGATAGTCGACTTTTTCGAATAAATTGATTTTTCAAAACATTCCATTGACCCACGAGCAGGTTCCGCGCCAAGGATGCAAACTTACGCAAATCGTAGATGTGTTTCGAAATCAATGTGGAGCGAAACTATCAATGATGACTCACTCATGTGTCACGCTACTCGAAAGGAGTCCTCACCATAAGGGCGTTCAGAGCTCATTCGCGGCGCGGCGCGACGCTGTAATTAAGGCTTCGGCATAGCGACCAAGGTGCGAGCGACGCGAGCGAGTGAGCAAATGGGGGCGTGGCCTTAAAAACTCGTCGCCGGCGACCCCGCACAGTGTGATTTTGATTAGAGCGCGGATGCAGATTAGAGACTTTCATTCCATAATTTTGGTGCTGCTGAGATGTCGTACGTTCGTGCCGTGGCAGTGTGGAAGAAAGAGGTACTCTTTCGTGATTGACGACCCAGTAGAATCGCGGCGGGACCATTTCAACCGTTGGCGAGTCGCACCTTCAATGGAAACGCATTCGAAACAGCTGACGCTGCTCGAGTCACATGTTTTTTACCCTTTACAAGGATAATGGTCGTCGGTACGTGTAACCTGAAATTAAATGCTTTCCCACGACAAAGTCGTGGGTACAGCGAAAACTTCGACAGGATACTCGACGCGACGCAACCTATATACATACAGAATGTGAGAAAGGATGAAATGAGCAAGTGTGTTAGATGGTAGGGTTAAATTGTAAAATTAGTATGAAAATTGTGTTAATGCAATTTAGAAAATTTTATTTTGGCCTAAAATGGATGAAATGGTGTCCTAAGTGTGATTAGCGGAAAGTTTCCGTTCGTGTCGGGTGATTTTTTGAATTTTTTGGGATGTTTCTTCCCTTGCGTCCACCCCTTTCCTATTTCTGGGGAGGGGAGTCTGCCCCAACGCTCGTAGGTCATACCATGCTGTATTATATCCATCGCGTAGGGGCCAGCAGATTTAGGCAGCTGTATTAACTTGTGTAAGCTGTATTAAGCGCAAAATACAAAGGTGGGTCAGCCGCTCAGTGTACCGTTTTACTGGATAGGGGGGAAGGGTGACTTCCCAATGGCGATAGCCACCATCGAGCAAGCAAGGCTGCTCCCGCAAACACCGTACCTTCACCTACCTTATTGGCTGGCCAAGCCACATGGTAGTAAGGATGGGACCGGTCCCCCTAGGTGACCCCGTAGGGTTTTTAGCGCAACGGTCAAGACCTCCACCTCGCTCTGCCTTCATTTGGCAAGGCGATCCACCCACCCTGGAACACACTCCCAACCAGGGGGGGGGGTGGTACTAGTAGACAAATGTACCCATTTAAGGCGCCGGCTCTATCCCTACCCAGCTCTACTAGCCTATAGCGGCCAACTTACCAAGGTATTGCAGTGACCTCCGCCTCAGATCTGTGTGGAAGGTCCGCCGACTGGTTAGCCACAATCCCAGTCAACTTCCCTTCCAAGGCTTTGGTCCCCGCTTAGCACCCTAGTTTCTGTATTAGGGCTCTAATTAAGCCTGTATTATCGCGCGCCGCCTAGTCCCGCTAGTGACCCCCCTGTATTACCGTACCCCCAAATGGGGGTGAAGTTGTTTGGGGGGGGGGGGTAAACTTTGTACCCCGCCGACCGAAGTGCTAGTGGCAGGGCACCCTTACTCGATCAATTATGATCGATGCGGGTCCGAACGCCAACGGCCGATGCACCATGACGCGTATCGGCTAGACCCCGGTTGGTGAGGGACGGGTTAACCCGCTCACCCTACTGTACTATTACTGTATTGATGTACTACCTACCCCCTAACCCAGCGGACTTAAGACCTAACCCTCCCACGCTCTAAGTCCGGGGGACCACAAAGGGGAAACATTGAACACAAGATAACGAAATATAAATACGAGCGGATGCAATCCGATAATCACAGACACGACACCAGAATAATTACTGTTTATTACGGAAATGTTATAATGTGAGAAATTAATAGGTTAGAGATGAGTTGTGAGAAGGGTGCCATTGCCGGTCCCAAGCCCGGATGAGAAAGGAGGAGGGTTGGCCCCCCGTACTACCGACGGGCTGGAAAACTTAGGTGGTAACCATGGAAAGTCTCTTAGGAAACAACGAAGAAGCTACCGCATCCGGGGCAGCCGATGCGCCAACACTAGGGATCCAGGGTGTTGGTGAGAAGAATACTACTGGCCAAAATGGAGGACGACTGGTGACACCTAAGAAGGAGCTGAGGATTGGAGCATGGAATGTGAGAACGGGACACTGCGTCGGTCAGAAAGAGATAATAGCAAGAGAGTTGTCAAGGTCCAACATATCGATTGCTGCACTTTCCGAGCTGAGGATGAGCGGATGTGGAACGGTGCCCATTCAGGTGCCGGAGAGTAGCGAAAAGATGGTGCTGTACTATTCCGGTGAGGACGGACATCGCAATGGTGTTGAATTTATGCTAGGCAGTCGCGCAGCTGGAAGCGTTGTTTCATTCGAGCCGATTTCTGGCAGGATCGCTGTTCTGATTTTGAGCGGAACAATCAAGACCCATGTCGTGTCCATCTATGCACCAACGGAGCCAAGTTCTGACGTTGACAAGGACGAGTTCTACACCCAACCAGGACGTGCTGAATACTATCCCGAAAACCGATGTCACCATTGTTGCGGGTGATTTCAACGCAAGAGTCGGTAGTGACAGAACAGGCTGGGAAGGAGTGTTGGGCAGGTTCAGCGTGGGCGAAATAAACGATAATGGACTACGCCTACTTTCGTTCGCTGCGTTCAACGAGCTTGCTATCGGTAACAGTCAATTCCGGCACCCCAGGAAGCATCAGTTAACATGGAGGAATCCAACTGGACGAGATGTGGCCACCTTGGACTACGTGCTGATAAACTCACGTTTTAGATCATCACAGAAAGATGTTCGAGCCATGAGAGGGCCTGATTGTGGATCCGACCATTATCTCTTGCGTGCAGTAATGCAGCTTCGCTTACGACGACCTAGGCGTGAGGAGCCCCCTAGAAAGAAACTAGACTGGTCACACTTGATGGCGCCAGGAACAAAAGAAACATGTCAACTCGCGCTGTCGAATCGGTTCGCGGTTCTGGAAGATGCCTTGTCTGTGGACGAGCACGAGAAGCAGACAGTTGAAGTCGCTCTTGAATGCGCAGAGCCTCTCTGCCCTGTTATTCGCCGGCGAACGCAGCCTTGGATATCGGACGATTCTCTCCGTCTCGTGGACGAACGGAAGCGAGTGAAACTAACGGACTTTGGACGGTATCGGCAATTGTGTCAGGAGCTTCGTCGAAAGTTGAAGGAAGAGCGGGAGTCGTACTGGAATAAGGTAGCAGACGAAGTGGAGGAGGCAGTTGGAAGGAACGACTATCGCACATTGTACAGCACACTCAACCGTCTCAGAAAGAAGACCAAACCCATGAACGATTCCATCAGGAATACGGAAGGGTCTTTTGTGCGATCAGCAGATGAGCGTCTGTTGCGATGGAGGCAGTTCTTCAGTGAACTCTATACTCACGATGCGCCACAAGGTCCACTGGCCCAACCGATACTAGTTGAGGTACCAGAGGAGACAGCGCTTGACTCGGAACCCACTGCGGAAGAAGTGAAGGCGGCAATCAAGTCGCTAAAGAATGGAAAGGCGTCCGGTGTTGACAATGTCACTGCTGAGGCCATCAAGGCAGGAGGAGATGTTCTACTGCGTCAGTTGCATCAGTTAATCACGCGCATATGGCGGACAGAGAGCGTGCCATCTACCTGGAAAAAGGCTATTGTCGTGCCTATCCATAAGAAGGGCGATGCCAGAGACTGTAAAAACTATCGCGGGATCAGCCTGTTGTCGATTGTTGGTAAAGTCTTCACGAGAACTATCCAGTCCAGACTTCAACGCCATCGGGAGAGTATCTGTCGCGAAGAACAAGCAGGTTTTCGTCCGGGTCGAGGATGCAGCGATCAAATTTTCGCACTTCGTCAAGTTATGGAGGAAAGGATTAGCTGTGGAAAGCGCGTCGTTATCACCTTCATAGACTTCAAGTCGGCATTCGATTGCGTGCACTGGCCCGCCTTATGGAGATCGATGGAATGCGAACACATGCCAGGAAAAATGATGAAGCTTCTGCAGGAAATTTATAGAGGCTCGAGTAGCTGTGTCCGCGTCGGAAACAAGCTATCCGAAGAATTCAGAGTCGATGCAGGCGTCCGGCAGGGAGATGTGATTTCGCCGCTCCTCTTTAATACCGTGGTCGATGCTATTATGAGAAAGACCTTTGAAAATAGAAGAGGGGTCCAATTTGGCGATAACGATTTTGTCACGGATTTGATGTTTGCGGACGACAGCGCAGTGTTCACCGATACTGACATGGAAGCCACGCTTTTGTTGAATGATATGGCACAAATCGCGGAATCGTATGGGCTGCGGATTAATAAGGAGAAGACTAAAGTCATGGCGTCGGACGGTTCACGTGCTTCTGTGTTCTTCGAGGGAGCTGAGCTTCAGCAAGTGAAGGAGTTCAAGTACCTCGGATCGGTGGTGCAAGAGCGAAAGGTAGTGGCTACATCGGAGATACTGAGCAGGATCGGGCAGGCGTCGGCTGCTTTCGCTTCGCTGGGCTGGTGTTTATGGAAGAAGGGTAATGTGTCAATCAAAACAAAGATCCGGATGTTTCGCGCGCTCATAGTGCCAATCCTACTGTACGGGTCAGAGTCGTGGACGTTGCTGAAGCCAGATCACAGCAGGCTGAAGGTCTTCCAAACTCGGTGTTTGCGGCGAATCCTCGGGATAACTTTAAGAGATCGAATACGGAACGACGTTATCCGAGATACTTGCGACCATCAGCCCACGATCGAAGAACAAATTCGAACGAGGAGGCTGCGATGGTTCGGACACGTATGCAGAATGGAAACAAACCGACTTCCGCGCAGATTGTTATGGAGAGAGCGCCCTGCACTGTGGAAGGTTGAAAGAGCAGCCCCGAAAAAGACGTGGTTGAAGCAAGTCGAGGCGGATCTGAAGTCCCAACGGTGCAGTGTCCATAATGCTAGATTAATTGCTGCGAACCGTACTGAATGGAAGCGTATCGTTCAGGCCACAAGAGCTCCTATACAGCAGTGTACTGGTTGAGAGGTCATCCTGCTCCGCCAGCCGCCAGCTAACCGGATGAGTGAGTGAGTGAGTGAGAAGGGTGAGTACAGACTGAATCATGTCTGTACTAATAGAGTAAGTTAGTAATTATCCTACGGGCCTACGGCTGCAAGGAGGGCCGGACCAATGTCCGGCTAGAAGGTTGCTGTAGTAAAAATGTAGTATAATGTTCTAAGGACTGAGTAGCCCCTCGAACAGCGACGTGAGAAAAAGGAACAAGGAAAACAGCCAAAAGGGTGGCCGGCTGCCGACGGCGGAGGAGAGGTGAAGAGACGCGAATGACCCCCGTCCCCCTAGCCCGACAGCATCGACCCGGCCGGGTGGTCGCCGCTGATCGACGGGGTGGTCACGCTGCAGACCCACCTTGGGAGCGGAAGCTCGCCTTCGCGACAGTGAAATTGTGTGTAATTATTTTTTGTGTTGCCGTCAAATTGTACGTGTATTGTGTAATATTGTGATGTGCGCCAGGGCTGCCTGGGATTTACGCGAATCGAGAGTTGGCGCGAGAAATTAGTCGACGCAAGCGCTGTGAGGATAATTTTAGGCATTCGGACGTTCGGCAGGGGTACCGAGACCCCGTTCTTCTTTTTCCTCCCGTCAAAGCCAGGATTCGAGCGCAGCGATTCTCCTTCTAGGCCTGCCGCAGCGTTAGTTTCTGCTTGCCCGCATTCTGCTAGGTGTGACTCTTGAGTAAATTCCGAGTCGCATCTTTGTTTCGTGCATCATATTCCTGCACGCAGCCGCATCTCTGGGAATTTTTTCCACTATAGGTCTGTGGGATTGTATAAATTCAAAAGGGAAAACTCTGCTCGCGCTAGGAAAGCTTTCATTTGGGTTTGTGTCAATCTGTAGGCCTTGCATAATCACAGTAGGACATTCTAGATTTTCTTGCTAGGTTTATATATTGCACTTATCCTTGGTTGTAAAATTTTTTCAATCATAAATTTTTGTTCTTGTCTGTCTCTCGTGTTCGTGTTTCGAGAACGGTTCTGAACCGGCAGGTTGTGTTTTCTGGTCATACCACGAAACCCAGTTGCCAACTAAATCGGTGCCATATGCCATAACATAGGCGCACCGAGTTAGCGCCAACCTGGAATGGGGGTATTTTCCGTTTGATGTCCTGGCGGAGCTCAGCCCCCTCCCTCCTTCACCCCAGAGCTGCTCAGCCCCCTGTGGATATCCACACCCCTAGCCGTACCCTGGGCAACGATCCCACTTCAAGGGATACCCTTGCACGGCCTGAAGTAGTACCATTTGGGGTTGGCTACCAATGCGCGGCCCCGAACATCATCCATCGAAACGTTGGCGTTTCTTTCCGACTTTACACCACTGAGAGCATTTCTTGAAACCGTTTCCACTCCCTTATCTGGAGAATTACTCTCGGACTTGTGCATGCGATGCGCTATTTTTCAGTTTTTTAGCGCCGTCATGGGCAGTATACATTGGATCCGACCCACTCATTTTCGGATATCCATCCGAATGAACTGAGATTTTCATGATTCAAAATCCGATTCACCGAAAAAACGTCAAAATCCGAATGATCCAAAATCCGAATCACCGAAAAAGTGTCAAAATCCGAATGATCCAGAATCCGATTCACCGAAAAAACGTCAAAATCCGAATGATCCAAAATCCGATTGACCGAAAAAACGTCAAAATCCGTTTGATTCGAAATCTGAATCACCGAAATGTGCCATGAGTCGGATAATGATTCGGATACCGAATATCCGAAAAATGTCATGATTCGGATCGGTTAATGAGTCGGATATTGGTAGATTCGACATGCCCTGTTACTCAAACAAGCGTATCTTATGTCACGACTCGACATTCCATTCTACAGTAGCCATACAGGTGCGTAGTTACCCTCTATAAAACGTCGTAATTCACATCATTCGAGGCGCGAGCGGCGAGCGAGACGCCTCGGCCTCCGTCTGCACTACGCTCTCTCACTGTCTCTAACCTCCGCTCCACATCAGCACGCGTAGGAACCAAGTGAACTTCGCCGTTTTATAGCCTGTACATTGCAGACATCAGATTGGCGCGCATCGTAAAATTTAAGCTGCACTTTTTGCGCATCATCAGCGCAGATTTTGCGCATTATTGGCATTGATTTTCTTGGTTTGAGTTGTCTGTGCGACTATAGGGCCTTTCAGAGTGGCGTCGCTGCGAAATTCGTGACGTCGCTCTCCAGAGCGAGAGAAAGTGGGCGTGACCATGACTTGTCGCCGAATCATATTTCTGTCTCTGCATCTCTTCCATCTTCGCCGCCGTTTGTTCGATTGAAGAAAACAGTGAAATAGGGGAAATAATAATTTTTATAGAGAGTTTATGGACAGGTAGTAACAAAGTAACATCAACAAATAGAAAAAAGAAACTACGGCGGGACGGCGCTGCCGAGATGTCGTACGTTCGTGCCGTGGCAGTGTGGAGGAAAGAAGATCACCTCCGTGCAAACCGACGTCATCCCCTCCACGAAGAGGGTTTTTGTCATGGGAGAGGTTCTGGCCGGCCGCAGCTCTCCTTCGGATTCTCCTGCTAAGGGCCGGCGTGGAGAGGAATCCTGGACCCGGTCAGAAGTACCTATGCGCCACGTGCGGCAAGGATGTCACATGGAGGAAAACAAGCGTCCAGTGCTTCGGATGCCAAAGGTGGGTGCATCTCTCCTGTTCGGGTCTCTGCTCTGTGAGGCATCATAACTCTTCTTTTCGATGTGTTTTGTGCTCTTCACCTACCACCTCTGATTCCTCAAACTCCAATCGCCCCCTTTCCATTGCACATATAAATCTCAACGGCCTTCGTGGCAAGCTTTCTGAGCTTTCTCTCTTTGTGTCGTGACTTCCGTCCGACTTAGTCATCTAAAGGCCGCCGCCTGGCCTTCCGTCACTGGTCCCGCCACGACCTCTACAGAAGGAATTGCATCATCATGCAGGGACGCAGAATCCGCGCGACCCCCGTCGCCTGGCAAGTCAGAGCGCCAGTGTCGACGCCTCTTCGTCAGTGTCATCGATTGCCGTCATCGGGTGCGCCGCTCTTCGTGCGTTCGCGTCACATGCCTGTGACGTCCTGCTTCCTTCGATCGTCGTCAGTCCTGCGAGTCGTCCTGCCGATCCCGCGTACGGAGGAGGGTCTACCGTGCGGTGGCGTCCTGCCCACACCTCCCCTGCTCCTGTCATCGCCTGATGGTTGAGCAGGGGCCTGGTCGACTTCCAGCCCTCACTGCCCGTGCGTCCGGTTCCTCCCATGCCTGGGAGTTCGTCAGGTAGTAGGAGTTTGTCCTCTCCCGTCTCAGCTGGGCAAGGTCCGTCCCTGACACGTAGGAGCAATTGTATTTTAACTTATGTATATATTTATTGCCGCGTTCAGTAGTTTAGTATTCTAAAGGGTAAACGCATATTTAAATGTTTGTGTCCTGTTGTGTAGCAATATCATACCGTACAGACGGTGTATATTTGGTTGGTGACATATGTTATGTTTTGTGTGTACCGCGCAATGGCGGTTGTAGTTGGGTCAGACCTAGCCTGGAGTTGGCCCTGGTTTGTGGGTAAGGGCGTGGTACCAGCGTAGTGTGCGACCGGAGGCTGTAGGGCCTAACACACATGTAGTATTCCATATACTCGGTTTCCGCGTGGCAGGCATAAGCATAGGGGCACGCCGTAAGTCCTCTGGTTCATTCGTGTCGGGCTAGCGGCTACTCACACTCCGTGACAACCGATGCTGCAAGGACGGAAACGCAGACTCGGGGTGTAGTGTAGCACACGTCGCGACATGGTGCATCCGGCTGCAGTTGGACACGTGGGAAAGCCGTGTCTGGCTGTTGTGATCGAATCCGCGCGTGCCCCCTTAGGCCGGTTGGGTCTCGGTGACTGCGTAGTAGCTAGCGTAGGGCCAGGGTAGTGCTAGGTAAGTTGTGGTGTCGGAGCGTTACAAGGGGATCTGGCGTTTGGGACAGAGCCCACCTCCTCCCTGTGGTCGCAGCTCTCCCCCTCTGCCGCCTCGGGTGGCACGGGCCGGTGGGGGACAAGGAGGGTTGCGGATGGCCATGGACATGTCAAGGGAGCGGGTGCAGCCGAAAGCTGTGAGGAGGCCCGCGTCAGGTCTTTCGCAACATCATGACCCCTAGTAACCCCTCGTGACCGCCTGGTTGCTTGTAGTTATCCCTCGCACCTTTTGGTTCGTACCTATACGCCCATTATGTCACAATTACCCCTCTCCGTCTGGGACCTCTCTGGGTTGGTCTGCAGGTTAGTCAACTGTCGGCGTGTGGTCCCAAACCATAGCTTGTCTTGGTTGGTTGACCGCTGTTTCGGTTGGTAGGTAACCTAGGCCAGGGTTCCAGCTCGCATAACGGTCACTATATTGCTATATCGCGTTCCCCTTTTCTGCTTCACTAGTTGCGCCTAGGTAAGTATGCGTAAGTTTCTCCCCTACGTCGTCCTCGGTGCATAACACTATATACCATCTTGACCGCGTGCCAGCGCTCCGATTGGTGGCAGCAATCGGACCGTTTTGGTACAAAGGTCATAAATTTGTGTTATTTCACACCGTTAGGAACCTTGCCCACTAGTTTACACCATATACGGGACAAAACATCTGCATCAATTTCATCTCTACCTCGCAAAGGACGCCTCGGACAACGTACAAGGACTACTAGACCGTCTACGGCTCGCACTCGGTCTTGGGAGCAGTGCACTTTTTAGCACTGGCACCCGCAGTTATAACATCTCGGGTTTTTGGTCCGCGTTTGGCGTTGGTTGGGTCATAGTAGCGCTTATTGGCTCAATTTCGCGTCATTCGCCACCTTAATCCCTTTAACTGGGTTGGCAGCCTTGGCACTCAACTTTAAAACTCATCCTGTGCGCAATACCATCGCGCTCTACGACGTCAATTAGCTAGACTCTAGCTAACCTCGGTGAGCCTAGCTAATTCTACTCGGACATGGATCAACACGTGTGCTCTGGTGTTTTACGACCGTCACGTTAACACCTGGATCGACTCCTCTGGATAATTACCATCGCCAATGGATACGCTTAGAGTCACACATGGTGACCTTGGATCGCGTCTACAAGTTTGGGCGGAGCTACCTATGGCAAGCCAATCACCTATCCGGCACAGTTCCTGTGATGCGGCTCCAACATCTGGCTGTTTGGTTTCCATAATTAACTGCTTCGCGTGGTTTTAAAACCACACTTATAACATATACTCGTAGGCTCACTTAACTCTTGGGTTCACTAAATAATGGCTGCAGGCCTTCGTTCCATCCTAAAATCCTCTAAATCTGCGTTTTCGCAGTTATTTCTGGCTTATCTGGGGCATTCAGGCCTCAATAATGGGTTTTCGCACCTATTTCCATTCATTTGGTCGTTTTCGCTTTGTTCGGTTTACTCGTGTTTCCTCGTGTCTCCACGTTCAAACGTGTTTTCGCGTGGATACGGAATTTACCGTTCAAATTTCGCGGTACGCAGTCCAAATTGCGTCCCGAAGCGAAAACGTGGTTGCCACCATTATTTCGTAATGGTCACGAGGTCGACGATGAGTCATCATTGTCTTCACCTCGTCGGCACCAGCTCAACGCATGTGTTTTCACCTGCGTCATAATCAGCGTCTGTGGACTATTCCTAATTGCCACTACATATTCCCTATTCTATTCAATAATATATGGTCAGGTTTCCTCTTAATTTTTCCCTCGTGCAGTGTGCGCTTCTAAATCTCTCATTTTTCCGCGTGCAGTGATCCCATTCGTTTTTCTAGTATTTTATATCATTTCAATTTCATCCCCTTCATTATCCACTCATCATTTTTTCTCTCCTGCACGCAATCTAAAATTTTCCGCGAAAGCAGTAAAATTCTCCCATCTCGCGTTTATAATTTTTTATCTCAATCCCCCTCCTTTTCAAATTTTTCGCTCGCGTTTTTACTGCTGAAAATCCAAATTTACACTGCACGTTCCCCATATCGTGGCCACTTACCCTTTTAATATCCCATTTTGGCAGCTCTGGTTGTGTGTCAGCGTAACCGCGTGCGGATACCCTCTAGGAGGCATTCTCACCCCGTTTCGCCGACGCACTGCTGCGTTTGTTCGCTGTCTGTACCCGGGCGGCTCTATTCGCCGCCTGTGCGGTTTGGCGGCGACAAACTTCCTTTCCTATATCATTTTAATTTTCTCTTATAATTGAACAGCAAATCCTCATCTCTAACCCTTCAAACTCCCTCAAATTTGCCGCTTTTTGCAGTTCACGGCACTCTACATCTGGTTTATAGTCCATCTCATCTGTTCCATCTCGTTGGCGCTCGTTAGCGCAGGCTCCTCCTCGCCGCGTGCCTAGTCAGCCCGTAAAAGTTGCGCGAATGCCACGACCGCGTCGCGTCTCCATGCGTCGCGTGCCCGCCAACTTCGAAAGGCTGCGTCGAGCAGCTGTCCATTTCAGGTTTTGATCTTCTCCAGCGTTTGTTGGATTCTAATCCTCATGGACTTTCTACCTGCTTTCGACTACTATGGTATTCCGGCATTTGCTACCATCTACATACTGGTCAGGTAACAGCTGCGTTTAAAACTTGTAGATTTTTGCGCTCGCTTGCAGCGTTTTCATTTTTTCAATTTCACTTCTGGGTGTTCTGTTCAGTTTTTCAGGTATTTCCCCATATCCCCTCTCTTTACTGGGTTACCCCTTTTTCATTTCCCCCCGCACGCAGCGTCGAAATTGAGCAATGACCTTTTCACCTTTTTTTCTGACCCTTAAACCCTCTTAAATTCACCCTAATTTTTCCAGCGTGTACATGGTTGCTAGAAGTCTGACCCGTAGCCTTATGGCCGCGTGTTGGACTGATAAAAACCACGTATACGCCCATTCCCCACCAAAATCGTAATTTACGATTTTGGCTATTTCGCAATAAATCGTGTTTTCTGATCATTGCTCACCAACTGCGTTCAAGTTCCACGCAACTGACCAGTCTATCCCGGCTTCATTCATTTAGTGTCGGCTTCATTTCCCTTTAACATCGGTGGGATATTCCTTAGCCTCTACACTAAATTCAACCTGGACTTTCGTTTGTGTTTTTGTTGCACGTTACCGCGTAAATGCTCGCGTGGTGACTTGCCACTTCAACACAAGAGAGTGGTTACACTCTCCTACCTGGACTTGACTTAAAATTTGCTGGTCAATGTTTTCTAAATATCTTTGGACTTCACACTTGGGTTTTTCTCTCACATGTTGGCTACAGTAACCGCGTTGCGTGTCAGCTCGCGCACTTCTTGCGTCATCATCGCCTATTGTTCCTCATGTGTGCTACAATTAACCTTAGCGCGCCGCGATTGCATCATTGAGCAGTGTTAATTCCCCGTATTAACCTTTCACCCCATTTATTACTTCTCTATATTTAACCGCGTCCACCAACTACCACAGTCCCTTTCCGTCCTGTCTAAATTTTTCTCGGTGGACTCCGGCCAAAAATTCCTTTCTAAAATTTTCCTTTAAAAAAAAATCTTTTCAACTCTCCCATATTTCACATTTTTCACTCAATCACAATTTCCCTCAAACGTTTCAATATCTAAAATTCCCTATTTTTTAACAAAAATCCAAACAATTTTTTCCTCCTACAATTTAATTTTAAATCGCAATTCAAAATTCTCCCCCAAACTGCTCAATGGTTTGCCCGCGTATTGTCCACGCTAATTGACCAGCAATAAATCCCCGGACATGACGTTGTATTATGATAGGTATGATCTCATATGCTAACTCACCGCGTTTTTCCGCAAGTTGAGGCTAGCATTTCATTTCAAAAACATCTTTCACCGTTCATAATACCTTTTTTTTCTATTTTTGACTCGAGTTCATTTAATCACTTCACATTTATCACATTTTCGATTCAGCTATACTGTAGATCACATAACCACATCATAGTTATTCCATATCATCTGTGATAATCATCTTTTTCAATAGCTAATGGTAGGCTTTGATCTTTATCGGTCTTCTTCAACTCAGAATTGCCAATTTATTTTCAACTATAAATACATACAAAAATATAATTATTTTTATACCTTTCGCGTTATGGCATCCTCGCCGCTCAAGCTCATTCCCTTTTGTGCAGCACTCACATTTAGTTAGCTAGTTACTAACCAGCTTCTGCTTCATTTATTGTTTTTCTGCGAGTGCCTGCGGTTATCGACATAATAAATATACATCGTCGATTATGCCGTTTCGCATATTGTTTGGTTCCGACATGCGTTTTCAAATTTATTTTCAGGTAATTCGTGAGGTCCCCTGCTTCACAGCGATCATGTCGGAAAATGCGAACAACGGTTCCAAGGAACCACAGTGCGACGGTCAGCAACCCCCTCTTGGGGCTGCAACGCCGCAGCCGCCTGCGCCTGCTCCACCTGCGCGGCCCGCTGCTACTCCACCGGCGCTACCGCCGCACAACCGCGTCGTACATGTTCAACCTCGTGAGCCATCGCGTCAGTACGAGGAAGCCATTGCCAACAGGCGTCTCCTTCGTGAGGTCGCCGAGGTGATCGCCCCGTACGACCCCGTGGCGGCTCGGGAGTTGTTGAACACAGACGCCATCAACATGGCTTATAGGCCTAGGGTGATCGAGCTAGTGTTCGGACCAACTCCGAGCACTGGAGCTACGGCTCAGCTCTCACCAGCGCATTCAGCGCCATCAACCGCGTCTGCACTAGCAGCGCCCGCGCAATCAACATCTGCGCAACCCGCGTCTGCTCAACCTACTGGTGGTCAGACTGCTATGGACCAGACAACGTAACATCCGCCTAAGTCGGAGATCCCGCGTTTGGTCGAGAGCGACGTGGAGCCTCCCAAGGCCTCATCCTCCGCGTTGCCTCCGCAGCAGCCAATGGTTCAGCAGTCTACTTCGGCACAGCAGCAGCAGCCTACTGGCGCACAACAACCGCGTCAGGGTCGCGTGCGCTCGCCTTTGCGCTATGGTGGCTTTCATCGCATGTACCGCAGCGACACGTCGCCGCCGTGCAGCGAAAAGTCTTTCAGCGTGCAGCCGCCGGCTCATATGGAGCGCCGTGGAGGCGTAGCTTATCCGCGCTACGATCCACCTTCACCAAGGCAGCCCCGTGCACCTTCGGCTCATCGCTTCAATCCATCGCGTCGTGCTTCGCCACATCCGGCTCGTCGCGCCTTGCCTCATCAGGCTCGCCGCGTCTCTCCATCGCCGGTGCGTCGCGCCTCGCCACAGCAGCGCTCGCCAAGGCCGCGCTCACCACATCGCAGCCCACCGCGTGAGCATAGCCGTCGTCATCATGACGAGGAGCTCTACGCACCGCTGCATTACGCGCAGCCGCAGCGTTACTATCCGCCAGCGCCGCAACACTGCTATCCGCTGCCGCCACTTCAACCGTCGTGCGACAACCATTGGAGAGGTTTTCAGCCGCATTGCCCCAACTGTCAAAGTCGGTACCGCTATCTAGTGGATTTGGCTATGCGCGAACCCCCAATGGGTCCCACTTACGGTCCCGGCTCTTACCATCAGCCGCGTTATAGCCCACGCAGGGACTATCACAGTCCACCGCGTGCAAGCTATAGCCCACAGCGCCGCGCAAATACATCACAGCGCAGCTATCATAGCCCGCCACGTGAGGCGGAACATCACTCGCGAATGGCTCGTTCTCCCACACCACATCCACGCGACCACTCCCCTCATGGAGAGGATCGCCATGTGGAACGCACTCGCGCACTATCATCGCGCAGGGAGCCAACACCGCCTACGCGTCAATCTACCCCCAATCCTCCCCAATCAAGCACTCAGCTTGACGCCTCACGTCTGCCGCCCCCATCTTCATCTCGCGCATCTTCCGCTCGCAACCCCCCTCGTGGTCCCACTCCGTCCTCGCGCCTGCAGGCTGGACCGCTAAGACGGCCCATTTTTACAGCAGCGTTCGACGAGGAAGGTAGACTCAAACCAGTCTACGTAACCCAACCCGGAGACCACGAGCATTCCCCATCCCGCTGCTTCTTCTGTGGTCAGCACCACTTCAGCAGGGGTTGTCGGGTCGTGCCGTGTCTGTCGGACCGCGTGAGAATTCATGCGGATGACGGCAGATGCTTCATGTGTGGAGGCATCCATGCTGAGCACGAATGCGCGCTTCGGGAACATCCGTGCCGAGCGTGTGGTGGTCATGGTCATCACCCCGCGTTCTGCCCGAATAGCTCTCGGCTTACTTGCGATGTACCGCCCAGCGATTACGATCGCGTCATGCGTCGCGCTAAACGCCAGGCTCAAGCCGTACGTGATCATCATCGTGAAGCCGAGTTCAAAGCATACGAGATGGAGATGAAGAAGAGAGAGCAAGAGGATGAGGAGGATGATGAGTAAGTTGGGTAGGTTCAAAACAGCGTTCGTATTATTAAAACCGCGTTGATCTCTTTGTATATGTACTTCGCGCTTCGAAGTAGAAACTGCGTACTTGTGATCTCAAAACCGCGTGTAACTATAAAGTCATATTTCGTGTATATAAAACAAACCGCGTTTAATATTCATTGTTTTGGCAGACCTTAAGTCGCCCGTGTGTATATATTTTTTCGCGTCAATTCTACTTCAGATTCGGGTTCCGACGTGCCTTGAATGCAGTATGGTTGATCAAGTGCCTTTGGTTGAGATGCTGTTCATACGTGCCTTTCCCTGGGGCTTTCACTTGTTCAATTCGTAGTCGGCCCGGGTTAGGAGTTTCTATTAACACGTGCTTAACACGTGTTTCGTTCGTGTGACCCGTGGGATATTTCCTTGGCGTGAAACAAGAAGCGTTTCACTAAATTCCCCCGTTCGGTGACGGAACGTGAATGAAATTCGTGACTTCCCCCCGCGTCACAAACTAATCTAAAAAAGTGTTTCATGTTCGACGTGCCGTTGATGATGCCGTTCGGTTCTCTCAGTCGTTATGGTCAATCAAGCCGTTCGGGCAAGCCGTACTGTCCAGTCGCGTTACCTCAATACGCGACTCACAATCTCACGTTGCCGTCAAACTCGATCTCGTCATGCCGTTACACTCTATCGTCACACTGCGTTCAGCCGTCATGTACATAGGGTGCTATCCCGTTCGTGAAGGATCTCGTCAACTGCGTTTACCCATGATCTTTTTACTTATGTATATATTTGTGTTGTAGTTTTTTGTATTGTGCGCACCCTCCCGCACACCGTAGAAAGTCGTAGAAATGTCGGAAGCTGCAAGACCACGGACCGAGCCTGTCTCTTCTTGTGGATCGACCTCCAGCCCGTCATTCGTAATGGTCGTCGTCCATCGTAGGGTTAGGGTGCCCCTGAGAAAGTTAACTATGTATGTATATTCTAGTTAGGTTGGACTTTCTTCTCTGCTTGGCGTCTTGGCTCGTTCTTCTTTGGACCCCCAGTGTCGTGACTTCCGTCCGACTTAGTCATCTAAAGGCCGCCGCCTGGCCTTCCGTCACTGGTCCCGCCACGATCTCTACAGAAGGAATTGCATCATCATGCAGGGACGCAGAATCCGCGCGACCCCCGTCGCCTGGCAAGTCAGAGCGCCAGTGTCGACGCCTCTTCGTCAGTGTCATCGATTGCCGTCATCGGGTGCGCCGCTCTTCGTGCGTTCGCGTCACATGCCTGTGACGTCCTGCTTCCTTCGATCGTCGTCAGTCCTGCGAGTCGTCCTGCCGATCCCGCGTACGGAGGAGGGTCTACCGTGCGGTGGCGTCCTGTCCGCACCTCCCCTGCTCCTGTCATCGCCTGATGGTTGAGCAGGGGCCTGGTCGACTTCCAGCCCTCACTGCCCGTGCGTCCGGTTCCTCCCATGCCTGGGAGTTCGTCAGGTAGTAGGAGTTTGTCCTCTCCCGTCTCAGCTGGGCAAGGTCCGTCCCTGACACGTAGGAGCAATGTATTTTAACTTATGTATATATTTATTGCCGCGTTCAGTAGTTTAGTATTCTAAAGGGTAAACGCATATTTAAATGTTTGTCCTGTTGTGTAGCAATATCATACCGTACAGACGGTGTATACTTGGTTGGTGACATATGTTATGTTTTGTGTGTACCGCGCAATGGCGGTTGTAGTTGGGTCAGACCTAGCCTGGAGTTGGCCCTGGTTTGTGGGTAAGGGCGTGGTACCAGCGTAGTGTGCGACCGGAGGCTGTAGGGCCTAACACACATGTAGTATTCCATATACTCGGTTTCCGCGTGGCAGGCATAAGCATAGGGGCGCGCCGTAAGTCCTCTGGTTCATTCGTGTCGGGCTAGCGGCTACTCACACTCCGTGACAACCGATGCTGCAAGGACGGAAACGCAGACTCGGGGTGTAGTGTAGCACACGTCGCGACACTTTGCACGTACTTACCATCCAGACGTGATCATGGTTCAAGAAACCAAGCTCTCTCCATCCCCTACAAATCCTCATCCCAATATCCCAGGCTACAGCTGGAGTCCCCCAGGGCGGTGTTTTATCACCAGCTCTCTTCAGTCTGTATCTCGAAGATATGCCTGAACCACCACAGGATATCAAGACTGTCGCCTACGCCGATGACATAACAATCATGTGTCGAGACCGGGATATAAAGGTAGCTGCCAACAAGATCAACGAGTACCTGAAGACGCTGAAGAGGTTTTTCGACGACAAGATGCTAAAGATCTCCGCATCGAAATCATCAGTATCCGTCCTCACAACGGACCCATCCGAGCACAGAGCTCATCCGGAGGTAGAGTGGGATGGAGACCGTCTGCCTGCTGCTCGATTTCCAAAACTGCTCGGTCTTGTGCTCGATCCGCCGCTCAAGTTTCATAAAAATACCGAGCAGAAGCAGGCTGTCATTAAAGCCAAACTACCTCATGGGGTAGCAGCAAGGAAACGATACTCATGACGTATAAGGCGATTCTTCAGCCAGCCATGGAATACGCCGCACCGGTTTGGCAGCATCTAACTTCAGAATCTTCCTGGATTAAGATGCAACGCGTACAAAATGCCGCTCTTCGCATTGCCACCGGATGTGCAAAGAGTTCCCCAGTCGAGCATCTGCATGCCGAAGCCCGTCTATTGCCTGTGAAGGAGCACTGTCAGCTGCAAGCCCAACAATTACGAATCAATATTATTAAGCAACCAAACCACCCGTCCTGGAGAGTGGTTAACCCCGTGAGAGAGAGAGAGCCAAAAGAATGCCATTTGCCGATGCTCCATGCAAAGTTAACTTGCAAAGATGGCACGACTCACAGCAAAAACGACTCCGTCTTTTGCGCGAGGAGCACACCAAGTTCGTACGGTGTCATCTTGAGAAGGCGGCGGTGAATCCTATACTAGGAGAAGTACCGCCCCCAGTCTGCGAATCCGAGACTCAACTCGGAAGAAGGGCTAGATGCACACTCGCATCGTTGCGCTGCGGTCACTCGTCAATGCTCATGTCCTACGTCAGCAAGATTGACAGCAGCAAATCTGATGTCTGTCCGGATTGCGGTACTATCGGCCATGATACAGCACATTTATTTCACTGTCCGGTGAGACCTACCACGCTGACCACAATGGATCTATGGACGAATCCACTATTGGTCGCCCAGTTTCTTCACCTATGACAAAACCCTCGATGTGGCTGCAAAGAAGAAGAGAAGACGGCGGGACGGCAGAGACAAGAATGGTCGTAGCCATTTTCATCGCGCGACGTTGCTGCCGTCGCTGTTAGCTCGCGCACTCTGAAAGCGCGGCGGTCGCCCCCGTCGCACGGCACAATTCGCGCTGCGTAGCACCCCCCCCCCCACATCACTCACACCGTCACCGCGACAGCGAGTTTTGCTGCGACGCCACTCTGAAAGGCTCTTAGGGGTATGGTATACTTTGCCGCTGTCATGACCGACAGGAATGCAATCTAGCACTGCCGGACCTGCATCGTAACAACGACATCGGTCGTCGTAGGCACGATTATCGCGCGTCTGTCGCAGTGACGTGACGCGGAGGGCCGACATACTGCGAATGGGCTGAAGCCTGTCGCTGCCACTGTTCCTGTCGCAGCCGAAGCTTGCAACACACTGCGATAGCGACAGGTTAAAAGGGTAGAAGCTCCGCGACCGGCGGTCGCTGTGCAGAGCGACGCGACAGTGTGTCGCAAAAATATACCATACCCCTTATGACGCAATGAGGGTATGATTGGCTCCCAAAAACCATGTGTATTGATCGAACGGGCAATCCTTTTTTAAGTGGATTAGACAGAAACTCGCGGGTATTTACGAATTCGATAATGAAGGATTGATACTCATGATACTCTTTCAGACTGATGCTTTAACATTACACTCACTTTGAAGAGATTGTGAAAGGTGACCACATCTGTTTGGTTTGCAAATATTCCGAGATAAAGATGATTATCAATGAATTCGTTTATCATAGTAAGGTAGAAAATTCTCTTCTTTTAGAGGATTTTCACCAGACTATCAATTTTCGATAAACTTTTTGAATTGTACCATCTTGTATCCGACTCGGATACTCGGATTCCGACTCAACGAAAAAAGTTCAAAATCCGAGTGATCCAAAATCCGAATCACCGAAAAAACGTAATTTTCGGCTTGATCCGAGATCCGACTATCCGTTTCGGCTCCCTATCCGAATCACTCGGATTATCCGATCTTGCTATTTTGAATCAATCCGTTCGAGTCGGATATTCGTGACCTTTGATTTTTGAGTTATCCGAAATCCGAGTATCCGAATTTTTTTTTTGATTCGGATCCAATGTATAATGGGCAGTGTCCATAACTAGCTCCGAGCGCCAATTTACGCTGAGGTTTGCATCGAAAACGTTTGTTATTGATTTCACTCCCTGGCGATCACTGCCACATCGAGCGCCGCACAACTCTCCAGCGACTAGACGTTTCCCGCTGGTCGTTATCCGTGAACGGAGCCATATTTTTCGAATCCGAAATCACGGTCGTCTGGTTGTTAGAACTTCAGAAACCGGAACATTCTTCATATGCCATGAATCAGCCCGAAAGTGCCATTGCGGATTCGTCTTGCCGTAGAACGGTGCATCTTCTGATAAACGAAGCTCGACTTCAGATAGAGTTATGTTTGTCAAAAGAGCACGCATTCAAGAGTTACCTATGGCCTAGCTCCCTTATTTTGAGCCGGTCGAAATAAGGCTTAGGCGCTATTCATACTACTCAACGCCAGCGCGGCACACGCGTGCCGCGCTGGCGTGGCGTTCGTGTATGAATGGCTTATGGCTTGACGCCCTGCCTGCGCGTCACGCTCCGCCATGGCGTCGCCGCTGCAGTATTCATACTGCCACCCGGAACGCCCTGGCGTTTTCATCCACTAATATTATTTATCGATCGTCTCATTCATTCCAGCTTCACCGCTCCGCCATGGCGTCGCCGCTGGAGTATTCATAGTCTCCGCAAGCGCGGCACGGGCGTCAAGCGCGTAGAAAGTATTCATACACAAACGACACCATTCAATGTAGAAACACTTTGCGATGTCGAAAATGCAAGAAGCATGCATTCATCGCACCTATGCAATGCCCTAAAGACAAGAATACCGGCTTAGATCCGTGGCAGAGGACACGAAATTCGCGTTTGAGAATTAATCCGCAGACGCCCAGTTGTGTAGCTAAGAGCTTGTTCATCATGTGCTTCCACGAAAAAAAAAACTGAACTTTGCTGGCAGATACCACACAAAAACGAACAAGCGACGCTAGTTTTCAAATGACAATAGCCCGCGAAATATCTTGGAATTTGAAGAAATACGTAATTGTTTCTGATATATTTACAAACAATTCATGCACATTTCTGAACATCTTTTTCAGTGGCAGAATATTTCAAAGTAGCGAGCTTGCTCGGATGAGTCCGGGCGGAACAAGCAGAGGAGCGATCGGTCATGGCAAAATAGGACAGTGATAAGGAGATTTCGACATGATAAGCCCGATAAGCCTTATTTCGACCGGCTCAAAATAAGGGAGCTAGGCTATAGAATGCGAGAAAAAAACTCTTGAATGCGTGCTCTTTTGACAAACATAACTCTATCTGAAGTCGAGCTTCGTTTATCAGAAGATGCACCGTCCTACGACAAGACGAAACCGCAATGGCACTATTGGGCTGATTCATATTTGAGTTTTCTAGAGGAGCGAATATTCGAAACGCCGTATAATTTTCGGACTCCCAAATTGATGAAACATTCGGAAAACATGTGGTTTAGTTTCCCTACAAACAAACGGATATGAGCGAAGGAACATGATTGGAGAATACAGCAGCTAATGCCAATCACAAACTTCGCTCCTCCCCAGTCCTCTTCGTGGTTCCGTGCAATTACGACCACCACCCCACACCAGCGACGACGCCACGGGTAACAGTTACCCGCGCAGGACGCGCCACGTTAGCATCTACCGATCTCGCGCGGCGTTCTGGGCTCAGATGATACGAGCGACCAATGGCGGTGACGGAAAGTATGATCCCGGCATAATAGCCTTGCGCTGTTCGTGAAGTCCCCAAGATAGGATAACTGGATGAGCAACTTCTCTCCAATTCGAAACCGACGATTGATCTCTGCTACAGAAATCGAGTCTGTCAGCGCGTGGAGGCTAAGGAACAAATACCGTAGCCACCCAGTTTGCCGACGGAATATGATTACTGAGATGTGGCTGTCGGGTTCAGCGTAACCCACCTGACCGGTAAACGTGTATTGAGGACCTCGTACAACGCTCTGTGGAATATACAAATTTCCGTCGTTTTTGATAGTCTCCGTACCCAACAATCGCGGCTCATGAGGGGCAGAAGAAGCACTCAGGTAGTAATGAGCTGACTGACCTACACTAGGTTTTGTAAATAATAATGACACGAAGAAGCATTTCGAAGAGGTTTCAGGATTTACCCGTTGTTTCGCAATAAGGCTTCTAGGTTCATAACATAGGCGATTCTTGAGGCCAAACCGCACTCTCAAAATTTCATCACGAGTCTCGACTAGAAAAGACGTTGAATTGTGCATTAAGCCCCGTCCAAACGTGGCGGGAACGCGCGCTGTCGCTGTTCCGTGCTCCTCAACGCTCGCTAGCGTAGATAGGTGCTCGGTGCACAGAGAGAGACAAGCAAACACCTTCTGCCTCGTGTTGATTCGATCGACGGCGGTTGACCTGGTGATCAATCAAACGAGTCGAATCCTTGGCTGATCATGCACCACGGTTTGTGACAGCCGTGTGCGAACTATGATATAGGAGTGCATCTGCTTCGAAGTGGGCTCGCGGCTGAATACTTCAAAGACTGAGTTATAGGCTTGGGACTTGCTGATCCTTTCCCGGGAAAAGCGTGAGCGAGCGGCAGCCGGCGAGAGCGGATAGAGCGATAGCGAGCGTAGGCGCACGTCAGCGGCTAGCAAATCGTGTGTTAATGACGACCATCGATTTTGCGTAATCGCACGCTCTCGCAACGTATGGACGCTACCTTAGTTGGACACTTTCGAAAGTTACAATCCAGCCAAAACGGAATTCGCTCTATTTTCGAACATGTATTTTAGATATGGTTAGGAGTGTTATAGCGCGTCAAAATGAATAGATAAAACAGGCATCTTAAAGGCAGTGTTCACGATAAATTTCACTTCCGATATCTCCACGGTTTACGGAAGGACCATTCCTCGACGTCATCCCCTCTGACGTCAGAATCAAGCGCAGAACAGAACGTGTGAGCATTAAAATCCTCAGAGAGTCGGGGGGTCCTATTCGGCCACGATAGGCTTTCGATTCGACTACTAAGCGGTTGGACGACGATACGGCCACGTACTTTCCGTGCGCCACGTGGCCTAATCGTCGTCCAAGTGAGAAGCACGTGCCGCCAATCATAGCCGTTTCACTCGGCCACGATACGCTTTTGATTCGACTACGATGAGTTTGACGACGAACGAGCCACTATGCCCATGATTGAACGCGTTGGTCGATCGCTTCAGAACTGACCCGGCGCATATCAGCCGCACTGCACGTATATAAGGGGCCCGAATCCAGAGAGAGAGTCCGCCTTTCGGGGCTGCTCCTGGAAGGTGACTACGAGTCACTTTCTGGACGATTTTTGAACCGTTAAGGGGTCTCCCCCACGGTCCTCAGCGAGGGGAGGTCCCTCGCTGTCGACCGTGGCGAGGGTGATGTCCCTGTCGCGGACTGCTGTGGGGGTGATCCCCTGCTGCGGGCCGTGACTTGGACCGTATCCTTGTTGGGGGAGACCCGCTCCCATCGAAGGGGTGGTGGCCCGCCCCCAGCGCCACGTAGCCCTATCGAACAGGCCACGTGCTGCTGCGTGGGAAACGGAGGCGCGGCAACTGAGTCCCCTGCGAAGACAGCTGAGGGAGAGAGTGAGCAGTCACGCAACTACTTAAGGTAGGTATGGGATTATAGGACGGGGGGAGGAGAAGATGTTACAGGGGGAATACAGATGTTTTAAATAGAGATAAAGGGGTTTTGAGGGAGGGGTGGACAGGAACGTACTCAAGAGTACCGTCCTTAGGAGTATTAAGAACAATATGAGAAGGTAAAGCAGATTGCACAAAAGTAGACACTCCGCCCCCAAGAGCTGACCTTGGCAAGTGATAGGCGGTGTAGCCCGGAATGTTAGGTTGGGGATAAGTGGTAGATGGAGAGAGCTTGGTTTCTTGAACCATGATCACATCCGGGTGCTGAGAACGTGCGAATAGAGCGAGTTCAGATGATTTGGCGCTAAGGCCATTGAGATTAATGTGAACAATGGAAAGGGGGAGGTTGGTAATTGAGGAATCAGAGTTGCTGGGGGCGGAGCACAGAACACAGCGGAAGGATGAGTCGTGATACCTCACAGAACTGAGGCCCGAACAGGAGAAGTGCACCCACTTTTGGCATCCGGTGCACTGGACTCTGGTATGTCTCCAGTTAACATTCTTGCCGCACGTGGCGCATAGATCCTTCTGCGCTGGACCAGGATTCCTCTCGACGCCGGCCCTTTGTAATAAAATCCTCAGGAAAGCTGCGGCCGACCAGCACCTCTCCCATGACATAAACCCTCTTCTCGGAGGGGTTGACGTCAGTTTGCACGGAAGCAGTCTTCTTTCCTCCACACTGCCACGGCACGCACGCACGACATCTCGGCAGCATTGCGTGGTCAAGAGATGGTACGACTCAAATTATAATCTTCGCAACTTCATTTCTCGCCAGTGCGAGTGTGAGGAATCGAGGTGGAAGGGGTACGCCAGCTCTTGGTCTGGACGTACCCACCGCTGAGTGGCCCCTGACTACACCATTTTCTCATTTTTCATAAACTTCAGGATAGTAGTTGCGCGATAAATTTGCTCATCTATTGTAGCTGTTCTTTGTAGATTAGATACATTAATATTTTGAACCGTGTCCAGCGTTTTCGAAAGAAGGCGTTATATCACTATTCGCATGAACACCATTGTGTCATTTGTAGCACTTGTTGGGGAGTGAGAGTTGCCGCTAACTAAGTTAGGATTTGGAAATTTGTCGTAACAACTGGGAAGGGTTCGCCGCAATTTAAGCTGATTCTTTTACTATATGGTCTAGAAGTTAATTTCCGCGTTTTTGTTGTTATTGATATTTTGTAAAAAATAAAATTATTTTTATATAACGAATTTTATGTTATAATGCTCACTGTATTATCAGCTTTCTATTGATATATAACTTGCTTCACGTACCTTATAAAAAAGTATTATTTTAGTTTCAGAATATGTCAACTTTTGTGCCGGAAAAACGCCATTTGCGGGAAGCTCTCCTTTTCCTTTTTCATCTCAAGAAGAAAGCCACTGACGCGCACCAAATGCTTGCCCAAGCTTACGGGGATGCTGCTCCATCCATAAGAACCTGCCAAGAATGGTTTCAGCGTTTCAAATCGGGTGATTTTGACGTTAAGGACAAAGATCGACCAGGACAGCCAAAAAAGTTCGAAGACGAAGAACTTCAGGCTTTGTTGGATCAAGATTCGGCTCAAACGCAAGAACAGCTCGCGGCATCTCTCGGCGTCACCCAAGCAATTTCTATTCGATTGAAGGCAATGGGGAAGATTCAAAAAGGAAGGAAAATGGATCCCCTATGAGCTCTCAGAACGCAACAAAGAGCAGAGAAAAACAACTTCACAAATCTTGTTGGACCGATTCCAAAGAAAGTCTTTTACACCGCATCATAACTGGCGATGAAAAGTGGGTGTACTACGACAATCCGAAGCGAAGAAAATCGTGGGTTAGTCCTGGTGAAACAACAACTTCGACCGCAAAACCAAACATCCACGGGAAGAAGGTCTTACTGTGCATATGGTGGGATCAACGCGGTATACTGTACTATGAACTTCTTCAACCTGGCGAAACAGTTACTGCGAATCGCTATCAACATCAACTAGCGCAATTGCGGCATGAAATCGAAGCAAAGAGACCAGAATGGGCGAGTCGACACGAAAAAGCCATATTGCTTCATGATAACGCTCGACCTCATGTTGCTCGAACGGTAAAGGATACGCTAAAGAGTTCAAATGGGAAGTCTTACCGCACCCCCGTACTCTCCAGACATCGCCCCGTCGGATTATCACCTTTTTCCGGTCAATGGCGCATGGTCTAGCGGAGCAGCGCTTTCAAGATCGTCAAGATGTCAAAAAATGGCTCGATGAATGGGTGGAGGCCAAACCAGAAAAATTTTATTATGATGGAATCCATAAGTTACCCAAACTCTGGGAAATGGTTGTTATTAATGACGGAAATTATTTTGAATAAAAATTTTGTTTAAGTATGTCCAGTTTTCAATAGTGTAAAAAGCGTAAAAAAACGCGGAAATTAACTTCTAGACCTATTATAACAATCTGTTGGTGACTTGCACACGCAATTTTCATTGCAAAATGGTGGATATAATTCCACTGAACAAACAACTCACATTTGCCTGTGCACTGTACAGATCACTCTTGAATGTCCTGGGTTGTTCTGAGAAGGGGCGTATTTCGAGGCGAACAGGAGATGACTTCTGATTGCCCACCGATGCAGAATTTTTTGAACATCGCTCCATTCCCTTGAAGATCAGGAAGTAAGAAAGTATCTTCAAGCTTCATATACTTGTTCAGAAAATTTGGAATGAAGAAAAGATAAATACATATATAAAAATACAAAAAGGGTACAAAATCATTGCAAACCGAAAAAAGGAATTGAAAATAAAATAAAACAATACGAACTCAAAAAAGAATAAATCAAAACGAAATAGACCAATAAATAATTTGCGGTATCATAAATGATATTCACTTTTAAGCACACAGTGTTGGATTTGAAATCTACCCTCCAAGCCCCCCCCCCCGCATAATGAACTCACAGGTGGTATCACTTTGTCGAACGCAACAAGCTTTCAGTCAACAGTTAGCCAGAAATCTGTCGCCAGAATGCAAATACAGGCCATTATATGTACTTATGTAACTATGTAGTGTTTTGTAAAACAACAACGTTATAATCTCTGCATTCAACTAGCTCCCTTCGAAGCCACTGAGCGAATTGTTAAGTTATCTGTTTATTCGAAGTGAATACAGAGCGAGAGAGGCGGACATGCACTGTCAGTTTCCTCGCCGCTAACGGTGTTGGGACACTTCCTTCCCAATTTACGCTCACAAGGAGTCAGATAATCGGATGACTTCTCTCTTACACCATTCCGACCGAGGTCAACACGAAAGGAATAATATATAAAGCATCGCGCGTCTTCACAAGTGGGAATAAGGCTTCAGTGTGAGTGTGTGAGGTGTGATTCAGATAAACTTTGATCCGAACCCACAAATCGCGTGATCACCCCCCCCGTGAGGAGATAGTGACGACGGGTGGGAAGTCTTCCAATCTTATTCATTCGTCTAATACCCTCGATTATTCCATGATTAAAAAAGAAACCAACACATGAACGCAGATGCAAGCTGAAGAGCGCTAAGCTATGTGAGCGGAGATTTTTTGACGCCCTGAGGCCACACAGGTGCAGTAACGTGTACGAAAACTACATTGAGAGTATGGCTGTCCTTATCTGAAAATGTACCAAAAATTTTATACAGGCAGCTGCAAACTGAAGAACGCTAAACAATATGGACGTAGCCTTTTTTGATGCCTTGGGGGTACGCAGGTGCAGTTTCGGTCACGAAAACTACATCATGAATATGACTGAACGTATCTGAAAACGTACCCAAAATTGCATGAGCGCAGCTGCAACCCGAAGTGCGCTTCACTACCGGAGGCCTCGAAAAAATGCAGGCCTGTGCTTAAAAATTTACCAGAGGTTTTCGATGTTCTTAGTAGGACCGTTCGCGTCGCAGCAACGTGCGCAAAAGTTAGCTCGTGACAAAAATAAGTAAATAGAACTTTTTAGATAGTTGTACAGTCTTTGTTAATTAAATTTTAATTGTGATAAATTCAAGTGCTCCTTTATGGGTTACTTCATCGTGTTTACTTTCCCCTCAATTCATGCATTTTAAGCGATCGTTTGAGTGTCTCTCTGGGCTACGAAGCTGCCCTCGTGGTGAAGGGGTGAACAATGATGACCGAGATTCTCCGCGCGAAATGGCCAAGGGCACAAACGGTCACATGGTCTGACGTAGCATTAATTTATCTGATGTGAGAACGGGGGGCTCCCGATAGCACCGGCTCTGCACTCTGGGAGTAACTCGACCACGAACTTGCTCTTTCATTCGCTAATAATATGAAACCGAGATGAAATCGGATATGCTCTCCTACGACGCCCGGAGATGCCTCTACCGAGGACGGAGTGTTCGATGAACAAGACAGCCCGGTTCAACTGACTGAAAAGATCTATGAGCAATTAGAGAATGCCTGTGCCTGAACCTCATTCTACAATCTCATGTAATTTTTGACTTGAGTCGAGTTTTTGGGGTAACGATAGATGCTGAGATAGGGATCTCGCTTCAGAAAAGTATACCACACTTGATAGAAAAATGAGAAATGGACAAGGGCAAATTTGTTGGCCTACATCTGAAGTAGGTCTTTCCTATCCACCTAGGCAATAATGATGAGCTGATAATTATACGATTTCGAGTCAAATAAATTTTTTCAGGCTTGATAAGGTCAACGCTTTTGTTAGATTCGTTAATCTAGACTTTCTTACATTCATGACTGTCTCTTCTTTCCTGATTCTGTGACGGCTATGCATTGCCGGTTTTTTCTCTTTTGTATCAGCATCAGAGAGGATTTCCGTAAGCTTGTTGTCGACAGTTTCACGTAATTCTCGAATCACATGTGTTAGATTGCTTTGCAAACACATCTGGATAATTTGTTGAAGGCGCTCAACAGTCTGAATCGAATATATAATTCACAAAGGCATGGTTACTGAGAACATATAAAGCCAACCTTATTAAAGTTCTCATACTCTCCCATAACTTCTTGTTTTGACGGTTTAGGCGTGTGAATTGACTTCTCATCGAGGTTTCTGGACTCAGCTCTTGTGGGAGAAGTAAGGTCACCCACGCACTCGTCATCGTTCATACAGCTTTGATTGTATTCCTCAGACTCTTCCGTGCTTCTCGGCCTCCCCTGCGTTGAATTGCAATCCGTTGCCAGTTGATGCTTTACCACAGGAATTCTCTCGCGAGCTGCAATAAATCAGTTCTCAGAACGAAGTTGGATTCAGGTAGAAGAGAACTGTTCCCTCAGCTTCCTCACGGCTCTCTTATCACCCCATCTCGCTCCGCACGCTGAGGAACTATGGGAAATTCGTATCGATACAAACTATACGTGACAGGCGTGGCAAAGGCTTGTTAGCATCAAAAGTCAACGGGCGGCTGAAAATATGAAAACTGTTCGCTATTTCGCTATAGCAGAAAGCCGAATAAATCAAAAAATCCCAAAGAACCGCGGGCTGAGCCTTCAACTTTGAACTCTTGAGATTATTGTGCAACTTGAATCGCGGGACTGCTCCACGATAGTACCGCGAAGGTTTCGCCGCTTAAGTTCTTTCTAGGGACTGCTTTAAACTTCCCGCGGAGATTTGGAAAACCATGCTGTCGTTGCTGAAGGTCTGTGACAGTGCATAAATGATCCGTGGATTCCAAAAAATGGCATTTTCATTGCTTCAAAAAAAGGGAAGGGTAACAACCATCAGGGAATTTTTAATGTGTTGAGAAAAAATTTTCCGGGTGTTTATTTCATTAGTTCATTTTTACGAATGAGTAAACGTCGGATGGTTTATAACAACATGTTTACGTGTTTTTGTCTTACTTGACCCTCAATTTTGAGGTCCCGCAAAAATTGAGCTACCAACTTCAAATTTTGTCAGGAGCTAGCGGCAATCATAAAAAACTTTCTGGCCAAAAATGAGCTTTCTAGCTCAACGATAAGTGTTCCAACAAGATCGTGTACGCCAACTGAAAAAAAAGAAGATGAACCTTTTTTCGACCAAAATGACGTGGTTTTGACAATTTTTCTCGAATCTCAGGTAACCATTCCGGACCATTTTTTGAAAAGTTATTCAGTTTCCTAAAGTATATTAAATGCAAAAATAACGGTCTTCCTACGTTTACTCTGGACCCTGATACTGAGATCAGGGGGTTGCGCGATGTCGAATCAAAGCCAAATCTGGTGAGCGCTTCGCGCTCACCACAATTTGTATTGAAGTATAGCCTCTCTCGCTCATATGAGCCCGGGCGGATCTAGCAGCGGAGCGGTTGGTCATGGAAAAATAAAACAGTGATAAGGAGATTTGGACATGATGAACCCGAAGCGCCTTAGTTCGACAAGCTCAAAATGAGGAAGAGAGGCTGTGAGTGAAATTTTTCAACTTGCAATTCCTGGCAGTTTGCTAGTAGCAAAATGCTGATTGAGCTCCTTTGTTGAGAAAATAGTATCGGATACCCGACTCCTTCAGGCGGGTATCGGATACTCCCATATATACCCCGAAAATTGGGGTTTATTTTTTGATGAATCGCAAAAATTTACCCCGCGGAGTAAATTATACCTTAAAACCACGGTTTTATCGTTTATAAATCCGACCCCAGAAGAGCAGCGGAAGTGGAAGATTTGAAACTACAGCTCGACTATGTTCTGACGAGAAATATTCCACTATCGGACATTTGAAGATCTAGAGCTGTGTGGGATGTCGCATTCGATTCGGATCACCGTCCTGTTCTGTTGGACTTCGCTGCGAGGATTCATAAGAGGAAGCGAGGGGCTCAGCCTCTCCAGAGGATTGACATGACAAGTCTCACAGATGAAGAATGCAAAAGGAATTTTCGACAACGAGTTTCTATTCACATCGGAGTACGGACAAAGAAGAAACTTTGCGACGCAGATTCATTCGTCAAAAACATCCACCACGCTTCAAAAGAGGAACTCTCGGTTGTACGCCCAAGAAGAAAGTCGTCTACGTCTCAGACGAAACGACGTCTACGTACAACAAGGTATGTGCTCTCCGAACTGCAGGAAACTTCATGGGGAAGAAGCGTCTGAGGAAGTTGCGTTGGCAGTTTCAAGGCGACCACGAACGAGATTGGACATGCAGATCTAAGGAGTTTGAGAAGGCTCGGGAGGAGAAGGACCCGAGGAAAGCGTACAAGTTGTTACGACAGTATGGCGGCAAGATGAAGAGATGTTCTCTTGACTTGAACACTACCAATGGAGTTGCAGTTGGTGATGCGACGCTGCCAATATGGAGGGACTACTTCAGTTCACTGCTGAATCGTCCAGCGCCATCAGTACCTGAGCTCCCGCATGTTCAAAGAGCACACTGCGATGTCAGTGAGGAACCGCCGACTGACTCTGAAGTTTTGGATTGTGTCCGGAAAATGAAGAATGGAAAGGCGGGTGGAGATGACATCATTGCTGGATTGCTGAAGGCTCTTCCTCCGTCTGGGATTCGTGAAATGACCAACACCATCCGTGCCATATGGATGAGCGAAAGGATACCCGATTCGCGGAGACATGCGATCATTGTACCTCTTCACAAGAAGCTATCCGACACGGATCCTAAGAACTACAGAGGAATCTCTCTACTTCGTGTCATATACAAGGTTTTGGAACGTATCATTCTCGAGCGACTTATCAAACATCGTGAAGGATCGACCCGCGATGATCAAGCCTGTTTTCGACCTGGAAGATCGACCATCGACCAAGTGTTCGTCGTGAGAAGAGTAACTGGATCGTGACAGCGGTATTCGAAGCCATTACAGCTTTCTTTTTTGGGACTTTAGAGCCGCGTTCGGCTCTCCTCATCGTTATCGATTGCTCAACGCTCTGCGAGCTGATGGAGTCCCGGAAAAGTATGTTCGGTTAATCGAGGACATGAACAGAGGAACAACAGCAGTAGTTCGTACACCTGTCGGATTTACGTCAGCTTTCGAGCTGAAAACAGGAGTAAGGCAAGGAGCTGTAGCAGGACCTTTTTTAACTTCGCCGTTGATGACATCATGTGTAGAGTTGCTGAACAGTTTCCTGCGGACGTGATACTAACACCATCAGGACGCTCCCTTGTCGACATGGAGTACGCCGACGACATCGTGTTATTCGCTTAAAACAACACAAAACTGCAGAGGATTGTGAACCTCGTTTCGAAGTATGCCGCAGCCTATGGATTTCGTCTTCGTCCCGACAAATGCAAGCAGATGTGGGTCTCTCAGAGGCCTTTGACGGGAGTTTGTGTGGACCGACAACGTATCGAAGTGGTGGATGACTTCTGTTATTTGGGCTGTTTGCTGAAAAACGATGGTTGTTATGCAGCGGATATTCGACAACGATGTGCGAAAGCTACGTCTGCATTTAATTATCTTACCAAGTGTTTGTGGTCTACCACCATCGCGAAGGAAGTCAAGTTGCGCGTCTACCTATCCGCTATTCGCCCTATCATAATGTACGGATCGGAGGCGTGGGCAGCACCGAAGACGCAGATGGAAAGGTTGGATTGCACGGAGAGGAAGCTTTTAAGGCGTTTGCTTGGATATTTCTGGCCGCGTGTATGCCATAACGAAGACCTTTACAAGGGAATCGACGCAGTACATCAACGCTTGACACGAGGAAGGTGCCAGCATCTCCCAACGCCATCTCAAGCAGCAATGGAAAGTCGACTTCGACTGCTCGGGCGTGTACTAAGAAGACCGCCAGATCGTCTTGTTCAACACGCTTCAAGAATGCTTCCAAATCCTGTCTGGAAACGGCCACCTGGACGTAGGCGAAGGTTCTGGACGCATGTGGTTAAAGATGATTTAAAGTCATTCGGCATCGAGAGACAATTCAGGCGCGATGTTTCGTTTCGCAGGAAATGAAATAGTGATAGTCGGATGGAATGTGTTCAAATTGTGGCTGACGACCGTGAAAAATGGACGCGGCTGACTACTAGGACGGCACACCTCGGTGAAGATGCGGAATGACCGCGTCAGGCGGAAGCCAACCGATTAAGTCAAGTAAGTCAAGTCAGTTTCCTAAATGGAGATGGCGGGTAGGTACTCCATTGATACCTACAGTAACTGAGGATTGCTCTTACCTTCTCGCGAGCTTTTACAAGACCGTTTTTGATAGTTGTTGATGTGTGATAGAACATAGCCAATCCGTGCTTAAAAATCCCTAAATGCTTCAGGGAATTACATAAAAAGAAAGACCGTTACATAGTTTTGGGGACGGCCACGAAAGGATATCGAGGAAATCTTACGGTGTTACAACCTAAGTTTTCAGATTTGGCTCAGAACTTTTTACTGGCGTCATTTGGGATGCTGAACACGAATCTGGGGTCCGTTCGTCGCTATTCTGAGGGTTAATGTAGGTCACGGCAGGCATAATGTCAGTAAGCTGGCGTCTTCAAATGGAATAAAATCCGCGAATCTTCGGCGCCTCCTGGATGCATTGGTGTGACTTCTATACCAAGAACCATCCCAGTGCTTTTAAGCCAGAGTATGTTCCTACGATGAACGAAACGAGATGCTCGTATATAACATGTCGAGGTCGCACCTACTATACTTGTTATGCGATGATAATTTTTCGGATAATTGATCGATTCGGATAACGCCGACTTTAAATTTTCCGGATATTGGTTCGATTCAGATAATGCGCTGTTTCAAATTTTCGGATAATGGATCGATTCAGATAATGCCATTTTTCCAATGATTCGGATACGGATATCCCGTCGGATAATTTCGGAACAAAGTTGAGGCAAAACGGTAAAAAATAAACCAGGTACTCAAGGCAAGCCTTCGAAAACAACCATTTAATTTTAATTTCAATTTTATTGACGTGGGCATACACCCACGTGAAAAGCAAGACAACGCTTCATAAAACAAGCAGTCAACCAACAATGCTTATTATGCAATATAAAAGACGCAAATAAGGAAAAAAATTGAGCTGCCGAGATGTCGTACGTTCGTGCCGTGGCAGTGTGGAGGAAAGAAGATCATCTCCGTGCAAACCGACGTCATCCCCTCCACGAAGAGGGATTTTGTCATGGGAGAGGTGCTGGCCGGCCGCAGCTCTCCTTCGGATTCTCCTGCTAAGGGCCGGCGTGGAGAGGAATCCTGAACCCGGTCAGAAGTGCCTATGCGCCACGTGCGGCAAGGATGTTAACTGGAGACACACCAGCGTCCAGTGCTTCGGATGCCAAAGGTGGGTGCATCTCTCTTGTTCGGGTCTCTGCTCTGTGAGGCATCATAACTCTTCTTTTCGATGTGTTTTGTGCTCCTCACCTACCGCCTCTGATTCCTCAAACTCCAATCGCCCCCTTTCCATTGTACATATCAATCTCAACGGACTTCGTGGTAAGCTTTCTGAGCTTTCTCTCTTTGCACGTACTTACCATCCAGACTTGATCATGATTCAAGAAACCAAGCTCTCTCCATCCCCTACAAATCCTCATCCCAATATCCCAGGCTATACTTCTTACCATGCTCCAGGGTCAAATCTTGGCGGAGGAGTTTCCACTTTTGTATTATCTACTCTTCCCTCACACCTCATACCTAACACTCCCACGGACGGTACTCTCGAGTACCTCCCGGTCCATCTCCCCCTTAAAACTCCCCTTTCTCTCTTCAACATCTATATTCCCCCTACTACCTCATGCCCCTCATCCTATGATCCTATTCCACTCCTCAGGCAGCTTTACGACTGCTCCCTCTCATCTTCGTCTATATTTGCGGGCGATTTTAATGCTCATACATTTTGCTCGTCTCTTGGCTCTGATGCTAGAGGAAGTGACGTCGAGGAATGGGCGGAGGAGTGCGACCTGGTCATACTAAACGATGATCAGCCCACTCGCCTCCCTGCCAACGGCCGATCTTCTAGCCCAGACATAACTCTTGTCTCTTCCAACCTTTCAAACACCTGCTCATGGTCTACCTCGACTACATTGTCTAGTGATCATATTCCTGTCTTTGTGCACATCGATCTCTCAAATTCTCTTGCTCCTTATTCTGGTGTTCGACAACGTTCTTATCTCAATTTAGGCCAAGCAGACTGGTGCCTGTTCAGCGAGGTTGCGCTCCGCCTAGCGGCTGACTATCCGTGGAACGGCAATGTGCATCAAAAAGAGCACCACCTGTCTGATGTAATCCGCCGGGCCATGAAGGCGGCTATTCCTGTTGGCCGCGTTAAGACGTTCTATCCAAACGTCACCAGAGAAATTCTCCAAAAGATTAGGACTAGAGATGCCAGGAGAGCAGCCGACCATCTAGACCCTGTCGTTGCTCAACTCGATGACGAGATCAGAAAAGATCTGGACAGGCACAAGAAAGAAGAATGGGAAAGGTTCACGGGACAGTTGGATTTCAAGTCGGACAGTGCAGCTACTTGGAAGATACTACGGAAGCTATCTGGAAAGAGCTCGCCAGCCACCGTCTCCACTATTGAGTTTGGTGATAACGTTTTCAAGTCAGGAAAGGAAGCCGCCTACTCTCTCGGTAAAAGTTTCTTTGTCACGAGTACAAGGCGAGGTCCGCAGAATAGAGTGACAGTAAGAGAGCTGTGCCGCCTCCCGCTCATGAGCACGGCCGATGCGTACACTGTGGCGCACGTAGAGAAGATAATAAAGGACATGCGGAACTCCAAAGCTGTCGGTCCCGAAGGCATTTGTCCTGCTGTACTGAAGAAGCTCCCGACTGAGATCCTCCCACTCGTCGTTGATGTGATTAGCACTTCATTCAGCTCGTGCATTATTCCCCAAAACTGGAAGACAGCCAATGTCATCCCGTTGCCGAAGCCAGGCAAACCTCAGTCGTCAGTAAAGGGTTATCAACCCATTAGCTGATGTCACCTTTCGCTAAGGTAGCCGAAAAGCTCATTGTGGAGAATTTAGCAGAGCACAACGAGGAACAATTGTTTCAACACGGGTTCGAAAGGCTGCATTCTACAACTACTGCGTTGCTAGAAATTACTGGCTATGCAATCGACGGGTTCAACGCTTTGAAGCCATTGAGAACTGTAGCTGTCGCTTCGGATCTCATCAAGGCTTTCGATATGGTTAACCTAGGAATACTGTCAAGAAACGTTTTGGAGTCGTCAATACCACCGTGGCAAAAGCGCTGGATATCGGCCTTTATCAAAGGTCGACGGGCAAGAGTCATGTTCCAGAACCATGTCTCCAACAGTATTCCTACGGCAGCTGGAGTCCCCCAGGCCGGTGTCTTATCACCAGCTCTCTTCAGTCTGTATCTCGAAGATATGCCTGAACCACCACAGGATATCAAGACTGTCGCCTACGCCGATGAGATAACAATCATGTGTCGAGACCGGGATATAAAGGTAGCCGCCACCAAGATCAACGAGTACCTGAAGACGCTGAAGAGGTTCTTCGACGACAAGATGCTAAAGATCTCCGCATCGAAATCATCAGTATCCGTCCTCACAACGGACCCATCCGAGCACAGAGCTCATCCGGAGGTAGAGTGGGATGGAGACCGTCTGTCTGCTGCTCGATTTCCAAAACTGCTCGGTCTTGTGCTCGATCAGTCGCTCAAGTTTCATAAAAATACCGAGCAGAAGCAGGCTGTCGTTAAAGCCAAACTCAATGTCCTCAGGGCCCTAGGCGTACCTTATGGGGTAGCAGCAAGGAAACGATACTCATGACGTATAAGGCGATTCTTCAGCCAGCCATGGAATACGCCGCACCGGTTCGGCAGCATCTAGTTTCAGAATCTTCCTCGATCAAGATGCAGCGCGTACAAAATGCCGCTCTTCGCATTGCCACCGGATGTGCAAAGAGTTCCCCAGTCGAGCATCTGCATGCCGAAGCCCGTCTATTGCCTGTGAAGGAGCACTGTCAGCTGCAAGCCCAACAATTACGAATCAATATTATTAAGCAACCAAACCATCCGTCCTGGAGAGTGGTTAACCCCGTGAGAGAGAGAGCCAAAAGAATGCCACTTGCCGATGCTCCATGCAAAGTTAACTTGCAAAGATGGCACGACTCACAGCAAGAACGACTCCGTCTTTTGCGCAAGGAGCACACCAAGTTCGTACGGTGTCATCTTGAGAAGACGGCGGTGAATCCTATACTAGGAGAAGTACCGCCCCCAGTCTGCGAACCCGAGACTCAACTCGGAAGAAGGGCTAGATGCACACTCGCATCGTTGCGCTGCGGTCACTCGTCAATGCTCATGTCCTACGTCAGCAAGATTGACAGCAGCAAATCTGATGTCTGTCCGGACTGCGGTACGATCGGCCATGATACAGCACATTTATTTCACTGTCCGGTGACACCTACCACGCTGACCACAATGGATCTATGGACGAATCCACTAATGCTCGCCCAGTTTCTTCACATATGACAAAACTATCGATGTGGCTGCAAAGACGAAGAAGGAAAAAAATTGAACGAAGGTAAAGCACATCAGAAAACCCCTGCTTCCGACAGAACAGCTGCTCTTTTCCTGATTAGGTGAAGAGAAGTATGAACAGATAAACCTTCATTCAAAAGTCTATTGAGTAGAGGGATAGTTCTAGCTATGAAAAATTTTGCTCTGACCTGTGTTCTTCCCACCTGAACCTTATTTTTGTATTGGCTTCCTCTAGTTCTGGTCCGTATCAAAGGGAAAAAAGAAACCGGGTTACGAGGAATCTTAAACGAAAGAATTTAAAACCCCATGACAATATAATTTTTCTTTCTTCTACTCAACAAACTGGGCAACCCATAAATGCGGCGGCGAGAAACCCCGTTCGGTATGAATTCATAACCCAACCCAGAGCAGCGCATGGCAAGTTTTCTTGTGAAATTGTTCTGGACACTTTCAATGAGAGCAATGTTCTTTTTCTTGTATGGGGAGAAAACAGTAGTACCAAATTCCACCAAAGGACGTACATAGCTCTTGTAAGCTAAGATCAAAGTATTGAGACTTCTGGATCTTACAGCTTTAAGGAGGTTATAAGTTCTGTGGAAGGCTCTGGAAACTAAAGTTCTGTAATGTGTCTGGAAAGAAAATTTATTACCAAACTTGAAACCAAGATCTGTCATCTCACTCACCTTTGAAAATACTCGGACCCAGCTTTGTACGCAGTGTTCATGGAAATTTTGCCAATGTGCATAACTTTTGTTTTGTGACCTGCCAGCGACAATCCCCAATCTTTTGACCAGCTGTCAACTCGATCAACCGCTGCTTGGAGAGATTCGGAGTCTATCAGCTTTTCAATTGTTTTATAAATTTTTATGTCGTCGGCATACATTACGCAGGAGACACCGAGGTTTTCAAAAGGTAATGGAAGGTCGGCTGTGAAAATCAGGAATAGTAGCGGTGAGAGAACTCCACCCTGCGGAACCCCACTGGGATCACATATAATTCAGTTCCGCAATCGAGTTCAGCCCTCATTATCACAATCGTAGAAGCGAAGCGGTTGTTTTTGAAAAATTCAACTTTGAAAATGAAGAAATCATTCTCAAAACAACCGCTTCGCTTCTATGATTGTGATAATGAGACTTTGCGGACCGAATGCGATTGCGGAACTACAATACCGCCGCTATCCAAGGGAAAAAATGGGCGAAATGGGCAACTAAAGCGTCTTTCGGCCACAACTCGCCTCAAAGTGCTCCGTTTTCAATTTCGAAAACGCCGAAATGTACAGCATTTCGTGATCTATTCAATCATGCAAAAATATTCTGCGAAATTTTGACCATGCTAGAGATCGCGTACGGTTGTTTTTGATCGAATGGGCTCGTTATCTTGTGATAACATTATCAAATTCATAACTAACTGCATCTTAAAAAAGCGTTTCCATAGGAAATTTCCGATTATATCTCATAAAGTTAGATAGATTGTGGCACGGTGGACATTTTGGCCCTTTCGAAATTGAAAACGGAGCACTTTGAGGCGAGTTGTGGTTGAAAGACGCTTTAGTTGCCCACTTTGCCCATTTTTCCCTTGGATAGCGGCGGTATTGCAGATCGTACAAACTTCAATCTTCAGATATGCATAATAATAGAAATATCAAAACACATCTTAAATTACTCTATCGTCGTTGGGAGGCACAGTATTATCTGTTGTATCCCTGTGGATACAAGATTTCAACGGTCTTCTTTCGAATGTGCCAATTCTCTCTTCTAGCGAGAGAAACCCTCAGAAACTGCGGCTGAAGAAGACGAGTACTAGGAATAGTTTATTAGTAGAAATATCCAACAGCAGGCACACCAGAGCACAGCTAACATACCTAATGGTAGAACTAGTCGCCTTTTATACGGCTTGTTTTTCTGCTAGACCACCTAGATCGGTAGACAGAACAACGAGAAACGTGAGCGGTCACGGGCCACACGGCTGCCGATAACGCATCCCCTAATTGCAGAGGTCAAACGCGGTGACCAGACGGCCACAACATTATCCATACACAAGTTTTTCAGGGCAACTAGCAAGTAAAAAGTATGCAAAGCAACTATACAAAAATTTATGCACTGAATAACTAGCCTCTTGGCCATCTCACTTGACCACGCCCATTTTTCGGCGTCGCAACGACTCTTCCGATTTTGGAAGGCGGAGGAAAATCCTGGGTTGATGTACTAAATAGAAGGCGGTACGGAAAATGGTCGTGATCTTGTGCAATTTTATCCGAAAATTATCCGATTTTATCCGAATTTTTGACCCTTCGGATAATAGTTCGATTCAGATAATGCCGATTTTAAGTTACCCGGATATTGGTTCGACTCAGATGCGTTTTTCGAATTTTCGGATATTGGATTATCCGAATCTCGGATATCCCGTCGGATATCCGAAAAGGAGTGATTGGGATGCTAAGTATAGCACCTACCGTGGCTTCTTGGCGCAGTGGCAGTGGCCGCTGCAGTGAGAAATTATGTAACAGGTTCGAACTCAGGCCACACTCGATTTCTTACTTCCTTGTAAAGGGCTCGCATTCATGACCTCAATTGTTAAGGAGCAGCAGTTGTGTCGGCTGTAGGCTGAACATTACAAGTGAATTCGCTAGAGGAGTTGAATCGCTAGCGCTCCAAGGCAATACCTTGCAAGGAAGACGGTCAGAACAGATAACAATGTTCTACTTTTGATGAACGAGAAATTCTAGTAAACTAATAAAAACCTTTGTCAACGAAAGTCGCAACAGCATGGCAGTGAACGCAAGCCACTCCTTCGTGCTTATCGTCTCCACAGTTACATCTCAACTGGTATGGACAAGCTCCACATCTACTGCAGTGATAGTTACTCTGAAACCAAAAAAAAACTTCCATTTGGAGTTAAGATTTCTGCCCAGCCGGACGGTGATGGGAATGAAGGACTACAACAGAGCCGCTTAGCCACCCTTTGTCCTTCCCTAAAACGTGGTGACTCGTCCCGCCCGACTGTGTGGACGGCACTACCCTTTAGGCTAAACTGCGCCAAATCTATGCAAAGCAACTTTTCCAATGGTGAAAACTGTAAAGAAAAAGTATGTTACTCACCGTGAGGGGATCGCCGGTAAGAAGGGATGACGGGTGTGCGCGGTCATAGGGCGTTGATCGGTCTGCGCATCTGCTCTAGCACCACTCTCTCTCGCCAGACAATCAATTGCGTGATCTACAGCAGGCATATAAGGCGCTCGCACTGGCTATGAGGGCTCGACTCGACGCAGGACAAATCCCCCCCCCCCTCTGTTCCTCCCTCATTCTCTGTTTTCAGTAGGTCAGCAGGATAGTACGTATTTGTAACGTTGCTAGTGTCTAATAAAACTTCCCAACTCATCTCGAGCCGTAACTCCAGGGTTCGAAACCCTTCTTATCTAGTGGTATCTACCGCTAAATTTCCATGGATTCAAAATAGAACGTCACATGGTTCGAACCATTCAGACTAGTCTTAACAAGAGATAATAATCCGAACTTAGGTAAGCAGCTTCGCCACCGCGGATTCGCTCATACTTCATTTTGTAATATTTGGTACAGGTTGCGTGCGATGCATTGGCAAGAGTTGGAGTGATTGATCCTAGCCCACAGTAACAAACTTTCTATGCATCTCTGTGGTCTGGAAATTGATAACAAACTTGTCTGGAAGGATAAAAACCAGGGTGAGCCATGGCCCTGTGATCGGTGTGGCCCCCTAAAATCAGCCTGAGAAGTCGTGCGGCCCCCGCTCTCTAGCTCGAGAATGTGTGCGGCCCCCAGTGTAAGTCTGCCCTATGACGAATAAAAATCTCCGCGAAATTTGATTATTTGGAGAAGAAAATTATACCGCTGAGTATCAACTATTTTTGCGTGATGGTCGACGAATTCTCTGTATAGGCCTAATACTTATTCAGAAGCTTCCACAGTTCTGAATAAAAATCACGTGAAATGAAATCACATGCCCAAAGAGGGTAATTACTGCTGAGAACCTTATCCTGGATCTGAGATGTCCAACCTATGCGTGGAGGATCTATGGAGTCGACTATGAAGACGAATCATAAACGAACTTCAACTACTCCAAATTTTTGAAAACCGGTGTCACGAGAGTAGGATATTTGAGCCCAGCGTAATCGTTCTACTCTACAAACAAACTTTCACCGTCTAATATGGAGGCTGAACACCGCTGAACTACGACCCTCGGGGGCCCACAATTTTCTCAGCTGAGGTCACGCAAAAGGTGGACATTTTTCAAAACTAGGAGTCACGGGAGTAGCATACTTGAATCTAGCGTAGCCGATTTACACTGTGTACTCACTTTCACCGTCTAAGATGGATGCTGAACACCGCTACACTGATAGCGGGACAAGACTGAAGAAACGACAAAGTCCACGGACCTGAATCAGAATTTTAAAACTGCTGTAACCTTAATTCTAAATGAGGTACAGCACCTGGGGTTTGAGTAGATTTAAAAAAACTAGTAAACATAAAAACATAAACACGGTAGAAATGACTGACTCAGATAACGAAACTAGAGTCACTGTTATTGGCAATGCATTCATATCACAAAATGCCTTAGATTTTCTCAACCTTGGACCATCCTTTTAAATATCGCAAAGAGTCGGTTCATCGCAAAGTCGTTGGAGGTTTACACCGTCTACGAGACCGACTAAGACTGCGAAACAATAGCGTTGAACAACAGCGCGATAATGGAGAACCTGTGAGGCCGACATTATCACCAATACCGTTTCCGCGGTCTTTTTATAGAGAGCCTGATGTAGTCCCAGAAATGGACATGAGGTTTAGAATATTATCATCAGGAGTTCTCAACGTTCTTGACAGATATAAGAGAGAACACAACCGCAACTTAACGAATGCACAGTGGGAAACTGAAAGAAACCCGTCAACGCATAGCGCACCGGGAAATTCGCCTCTCTGTGAGTGACAAAGGAGGGGAGTTTGTTGTCACCCCGTGTTCTCTAGACTGTGCAATCACCGAACTCCACTTGAGCGACAGTACCATCTACAGCCGCTCGTCAGAGAGAGCATTCAAAATTCAGTGCCGCAGGCTAAACGCTTCATGGACGTCAGTGGGAAGGTCAGCTGGTATAGATGATCGTTTGCTGAAAAGACTGAAAATCGATTCCCCCACATGTCCCGTATTTTATAGCATGATCAAAACACATACACTCTCTCAAGATGATATGTGCTCCGAATCTGCTAGCACCTACAAGATCAGACCCATAATAAGTTGTGTGGGAGGACCAACAGACAGAATCTCGTGGCTGTTAAATAAAATCGTTGTACAACTTCCAAGTCACGTGCCGTCACACTTAAACAACACGACATAATTTCTGAACCGCCTACGTTCATTTCAGCTCCAGCAGAATGTTGTCATAGAGTCGTTCGATGTTACCGCACTCTACACCAACGTGAACAACAATGAAGCGCTCCAAGCGGTATCAGAAATGCTGGATGAGCATAGAAGTCGTATTGTCACGTTTGGCTTGAGCAAGTCTCACATCTTGACTCTTATCCGGAACTGTTTGAGCTGTAATATCTTTAAGTGGCGGAGAAACTACTACTCCCAAACACGCGGCCTAGCAATGGGTCAGAGACTAGCTTCGGTACTCGCGGTGTGTTTCATGAGCAGAATCGAGCGGCCAGTGATAGAAAGGTTACCGATCATGTATTGTCGGTATATTGACGATTGTTGTGTGACAACGGCAAATCAGCTTGAAATGAACGAGCTATTCAGTGTCCTCAACCGACAGTCAGAGTTCATCAGATTCACCAGAGAAACACCGCAAGAAGGGTGGCTCCCGTTTCTGAACACGATGGTAAAGGTTGGAAATGGAGAATACAGCGTAAAATGGTACCGGAAGAAGAGTTCTAAAAATGTATTGGTCCATGCAAGCTCAGCGCACCCTCAAGCCGTGAAGACGCTGTCATTCCTAATATGTTCAGAACAGCTGATGAAGTTTGCACAGGGAACGCAGAAAGGGAGGAGTCGCGACAATTAGCCAGCGCTATCGCTGAGCAAAACGGATACATGACATCGCGGCATGACCGAATTTATGGCAGGCCCCTCCGAAACTCTTCCCAGAACAAAATTCCGTTGCTGCTTCCCTTAATCTCCGATCGAGTGAGCGCTGCGTTGCGCCAGTGCATCCTGAGAGCAGATCTAGCTGACGACGTCGTCCTCATGAATACTCCAAGAGAGAATATCAAACGTCAGATTATCCGAAACAGACTCTACGATCGCTCATGTGTTACGGAAAACTGTTTAGTTTGTCCTGATGGCAAACAAGGAGACTGCGCACAGAAGGGAGTGATTTACGAAATCAGCTGTTTGACATGTGACGCCACCTACATCGGCGAAACTGGACGAATGCTCAGCGTGCGTATCAACGACACCTCGCCGGCAATAGGCGAAGCAGCCTTCTCAAACCTTTGGGGAAGCACAAGGTTGTGGACCACAGTGGCCAGGACTTCAATGTGAAATGTAAGATCCTCTCACATGAACACGATATTGGCACTCGAAAAGCTCTGGAAGCGTTTTGGATACGCTCGAGAAACCCTAGGCTAAACAACAGAAATGAGTGTATTGCCATAACCAGTGAGTTCTTGCCCTTCGTATCATTATATGAGCTTTGGGGAAATCACACACCGCTCTCGCGAGCTACTTGAATGCCTCGCGCATGCGTGTTCTCGCGCGTGCGTGTGCTCGCGTGTGCGTCTACCTCACTTGCTCCATTTTGTCACGACTGCGAGCGTGGAGCTCGTCACTGGTGGTACGGTGTGAGGTTGGTTCGTCATCGGGGGGTTCGCTTCACTGGGAGTCTGTGGGTGGTGTCGAAACTAGCCGAAAAGAGGGAGAGGCGCTTGATCGAGTATGCTTCGAGTCAACGTTTCGCACAATTTCAGGCCTTGAAAACGAGGATTTGCTCGAAACGTCGGCCAAATAAACCTGTACCATCATACAAAACCTTGCTGCCACAGAAGTAATCAAAACATATATTAAAAAACTAGGTTTGTGACCCTACAGAATGAGATCTTAACCGCTCCCAGAGGATGCCTTATTTGGAAGTATACGGCTGCGTAGTCGCGTAGTACGAATATTTGTTGCTTTATAGCAACAATATAGACGATCTTCATAATAGAAGCAATCAGGAGCGATCCTACTATTTCAGATAAAATCCTATTTATACATATTCTACATGGGCGGCACCTGCCTAATATTATAATGGATTGCCATTTATGACTTGTGGTAATAACATAAAGGATGCCGCCGCACTTGCCAAAGCTGCTCCGCTGCCAGTCTCAGTGTGGTTACCATAAGACTATAATTACCGAGAATTAGCCATCAGGCTATACTCCAGGCGTCGCCATTATATATCATGAGAAACATGGTGGTTCCTATACATATAACATATATTGTGGGTTGTGCATTCACAACACTGGGGCGACGGGAACGTAAGCGGTAGCTGATTCAATGAATGTCATACACAATCTGAAAACTAGCGGAAATTGATATTATAGATAATAATTGATTCCATGTTGCTAATGTTTCCAGAATACGAAATGTGATTACATAGTGATATCAATGTGTAAAACTGAGAAAACTATACATTTTGGTTGTATACTTACAACACTGGGGCAAGGGCGACAGAAATTAAAAGAAGTAAGTCCTGAAATATTGGGACGACGCTGGTGTGGGATTGTACCCAACGAGACATCTGAAAATGAAAATGAAAACAATAAATTCATACAAATATTACAGTTACAACAATCATAGTGGAGCTTCCTTCTTCAGAATTTCCACTTCTTCCGTGGAAAATTGGCAGACCATTCCGCATTTGTTTGGTAATGGGTCCTCGTTCCATTGTTGACAGCCTGGCGAGCGTTTAGTCGAGAGTTGATACTTCTGATGAGAAACTTCTGCTGTTGATCTTCAGGAGACTTCAGCGTTTTCCATGGCGCCTTCGTTTTCTTAACGTAGGGTGAATTCAGGTTTTGTTTCCGCCGTTTTCTCCTTGATGGCCGAGATTTTATTGGCCTGCGGCATTCAACCTGCCCTTGGGGTTGTGATTCTGCGGTAGCCTTTTCCATGGTGGCTTCCGAAAGGTTTGGGCACTCTGACATGGTGGGCACCGCAGGTGCGACTACTATAAGCGAACCGCACAGAAGAGCATCTTTCTTCTCATGATGAGCACTGCTGCTCCCAGATATGGTATGGCCAAATATTGTTGGTGTCAGAATAAGTCCTGATGGCAGCCTCATTATAGGAGTGTCATAGCAGATCACTTTGTCGAGAAGGTCCTGTCTCATTATCACATCAGGGCGAAGTTCTTCACATTCGATATCTCGCTGTGCGATTCGAATCTGCCTCTCATCGATGAAACGTTTATCTTCCAAGCAGAGTTCAGCAGTCCAAGTGGCTGACGTTAGCCTTTCCTTGGTGTGAATTAGCCTGCGTTGTAGCTTTACTGAATTATGAAGACTTTTCAGCGTCATGCAAACTTTTTTAGACTCAAAAGTCTCTTTTAGTTCTCCGATTGTTGTTGCTGTGACGGATGACGCACCGAAAACTGGGAGAGATAGGCTTTTTGCAAGATCTGCTCTTATGAAGCTCTTTTGAGCTCCAGAATCCAGAAGTAGAGTGACAGGTTGGTAGTCCTGCTCGTCTTCATTGAATATTAGCGTTGAAGCTGTTTGTAAGACACACTGGAAACCGCTATGTTAAGTTCGCATATTATTGTCCTCCTGCTTATGAGAGAGATTCAATTTCGCCTGCAGATGGTCGTTTTGGTTCCACGATTGCTGCTGGCTTGGCAGCGTTGGTGGTGGCGGATAGTATCGCACAGTAGTGGAAGCTGGTTGGTAAGCATTCCTTGCTAGAGATTGAGGACCACTTGACACCATCTTTCGATAATTCCGTGTCTGCGGGGTATTGCTCCTTTCCGTTTTATTTCCTTGCTGCATACAAAGCGCCTTATGGTGAGCCTCCCTACAGTTGTGGCACGGCCCAAATCTTCTGCATTCTGCTGCTTTGTGTGACTTATCGAAGCATTTCCAACACACTTTTTGTCGACGAGCTTCTGTGCGCCGTGCTTGCGGAGTTGTGTATTTAGTACACTTGTATGGCGAATGGGTTTCCCCCACATAAACAGAATGCTTGTGTTCCGATTTTTCTTCCAATCTCATAATTTGTCTTCCTCGTGCGGGATTCCTGGAGATTATTGTTTCCTCGGTTGCCGTTACCGAAAAGTGATCGTCAATAACGTTGTTTCTTGAAGGGTGATGAGATCTTCAATCGACGATCTTATGGTCTGCACGTCGAAAGACGTACCAGCTTCGATTTCTTTTTGGATAACCTTGTTGCAGATGGCTTCCGGGAATTCTGACAGGATCATATGTCGCCATATTCGGTCGGCATTCATTGACACTCCTGTTTGCTCCAAGTTGGTAACACGAGAAACAATGGCTTCGAAGGTTTTTCTGCAGCTTCTTGGGTTGTCGTTAGCTTGTGGAATCCGCTCGATTTCATTGATAAGTATATCTGCCATGCTAGCAGATTTGTCGAACTGTTTCTTCAAGATATTGACAGCTGTCTGGTATTTTTCTCCAATTACTGGGATGCTATGGATAGCGGTCGCAGCCTTTCCTTTAACAGCTTGCTTGAGGAACAAAAATTTTTCTGTGTCAGTTAGTTCTTTATCACTATGTATAGGCGATTCAAATACTGACCAGGGCTGGGATTCATGAAAGGCAAACCACGGTTACGGCTGGGCTAGCGGAGGAAACCGGCATTCACGAAAAATCCGGTTTGGTTACGGCTGGGCTACGATTGGGCTACGCGTAACTGCACCTCGGAGCTGCGGTTAGCAGCGGTTTTGCGGCTTAGTCGTCGAATTGATGGTGTGCCGTATTAGTGCACAACAATGAGGAAACGCACCTGTTGCGAATACGCATAAAAACTTGGTATCTTCAAGGCAAGCTGAAAATACAGGAATGCCGCCGTTATTGACTGCCACATTATAGGCCCTCTAGCCATAATGTGTTCCTCAAGATAACAACGAAAATTCTCAGAATCATCAACCTCATCTGTAAGTTTTATGTATGTTGCCCATGGCTAACTAAAATCTTTATGCCTGTCCTCCCTGCTCTCTCCCTCTTCTTCTCTTCACATCGTTGTTCTTTTTGCCTCCACTTTTTGTTCCTAATTCTTGTCTTCCGTGCACTGACCATTTACCGAGCAGCCACAGGCTCTTCGCTGGGGTTTCTTTCCCATTTCGGCTCCGAATTCCCTCATTTTTTCCTCAGAATTTTTTCCCAGCACTTCTCGTACACGTTTTCGTTATTTTTCTGTTGGAAAACCCTAACTTGGTTCGGTACTGTGATGCATGATTTGGTTTTTTCGCATTTACAACGTTTTCTTAACTTTTTTTTCCGAAGCGCCCACTTGGATTTCAAATGTTAATGTTTTTTACATGGTTCTATGATCAACCTGGGTTTTCTCGATGTTTTTAGTTCAAACTTCTGTTTTTCCCTTGCATTTTCAGCTTTTTTCATATGATTTTTCTAAAGAGTCGTTTTAGTTTTCTCCTGTTGTGAGCGACACTAAGCTTGTGTGAGAATGACAAAAAGAAAAAAAAAACAAAAAAGGGATTCTTAGACAAAAAAAAGAGATGGAAAAAACTCGGAACTCAAACGACGAACGGAGAACTTGAAGCCAAAAACTCATTGAGAGGACGATGATGATCCCTGCAGCAACACCTAAGCCATGTGAAACACACAAAAAAAATTAGAGGGGCGTTTCGAAAAAAAAAGAAGTTGAAAAGGCTAGTAATGCGAGAAAAAAGCTAAATTGGGGGTTAAATTTCACCAGCAGGTTCGCGGCTCATCGTGAGAGAGCAGCATCACTTTATGTACTTTTAAAAAACCAAAAAGGATTTTTTAAAAAAAGGAAAAAAATGAAAAACTTAAAAATGGAAAAAACATTTCCAAGTTGAGGAAAATCCCTTTAAATGCCTGCGGTCCATTGAAGAAGGTAAAGCACAAGGTAGACAAAAATAAGAATTAAAAAAGCAAGCAAAATTAGCAATCATGTGCAATAAAAACAGTGACGGGTTAGGGAAATTCCGACCCGAGTGCCAATATTGATTTTCTCCAATCGAGATTCTCGGCGTCAATTGAGTGGCAAGTACGTGGCCGCGGAATGGTTAGCCACCCAACCGCGATGGGGCGGTTGTGAATGCCGGTTCGCGGTTTGGCTACCGCTGGGTTTGCTGCCCTAACCAAACCCAAACCTGGCCGGCTGCGTTCACGAATCCCAGCCCAGAAAGTATTGAACTCCCTGAAGTTTCCAGAGAAGGATGGAACTTCTAGTAGAGGGCGGCGAACTTGAATACTTCGTTCCTCATTATTGGTTTGAGGTAGCCTAGTAAATGCAGCGTCCCTATTTTGGCTGCTATGAGACGAAATTGGATTCGAGTTCCTAATCAAAGCTGCTTGTTGCTCGAGCTCCTCTTTTCTGAACTCGATTTGATCTAGCCATTTCATTACCGTGATGTCCAAGCTGTTGGTATCCTCTTCCAGATGCTTATTCATTTCACTCATGAGCTTTTCTCCTTCCTTCTGATCCGTTCTCATCGATATGCATTCCAGAGCAGTTTTCACCTGGTTATCGAGGTTTTCCTTCGCTTTTTTGACACTTCTTCGGAGAGTGTTTATGGTGGCCGATTCTTCTCTGATAAATGCTTCACATTCTACTTTGTCTGTGGGGAACGTGAACGGCTTATCCAAGCGCTCAACTTGTGCTTCCTTTTTCTTCAAGTACTCGCAAGCGCTTGTTATTTTGGTTTTGAACACTTGCAGTTCCGCCATTTTTTGTGCAAATAGAGTTGCTTGTGGCTTTGATGTAGTATGTTTCCTGCCACGCGGGACTTTTTTTTTCAAGTGGTTTCGAGTCTCTCACGGAGAGGTCGCTCAAAACTTTAGTCTTCTTCCGGTTAATGAGAGGAAATTGGTATAGCTTTCCGGTTTCTCACAGGAGGAGAACACGCGTGGAAAGTTTTTTTCTTTCTTTACTCTTCGGACTCCTGTGTTGAGGAGATGATGGGAAGAGTTGTTTTTTTGGCTCTTCCGTCTGAGTTGGGATTTAGCTCTGTCACTTTCCCGGCTACTAACTGGTAGTACGCACTAGGAGAGCGAGGATGATTGCTTTCCCGGGTACTCACTGGTAGTACACCCTAGGAAAAGCGAAGATGTTGCTTCCCGGGTACTCACTGGTAGTACGCACTAGGAAGGCGAAGGTTGTTGCTTCCCGGGTACTCACTGGTAGTACGCACTAGGAGAGCGAGGATGATTGCTTTCCCGGGTACTCACTGGTAGTACGCACTAGGAAAAGCGATGATTGTTGCTTCCCGGGTACTCACTGGTAGTACGCACTAGGAAGGCGAAGGTTGTTGCTTCCCGGGTACTCACTGGTAGTACGCACTAGGAGAGCAGATGTATCGTATGATCTTACTTTCCCGGGTACTCACAAGAAGTACTCACAAGGGAAAAAGATGAGTATAGGTAGGACTTCCAACGGCCGATGCACCAATTTGGAAGTATACGGCTGCATAGAGTCGTGTAGTACGAATATTTATTGCTTTATAGCAACAATATAGACGATCTTCATAATAGAAGCAATCAGGAGCGATCCTACTATTTCAGATAAAATCCTATTTATACATATTCTACGTGGGCGGCACCTGCCTAATCGCTCCAGCCGCGAAGCGGCTGGAGAGGTTTGGTTTTGCCTGGCACTTGTGATCACTTAGATTTTGGTAAAGTAGTTAATAAAACCTGTAAAACAAATTTTCTAGAGATTTCCTTCTAGATATAAGTGAGAGAGTCTAGAAGACACCCGCTGACAAAATTTGAGCCAAATCGATTGAAAATTAACAAAGTTAGATCGGCGGAAGCTTAGCTAAAATTCGCGTTTTTTCTTGTAACGCGTCCCTCGTGTCCTCGTTCCTCGTTCCTGCCACTAGCCACTGCCAGTGGTCGCAGGCGATCAGCACATAGGGCATCTGATGACGTCATCAGGATGTCATGTAAAGTACATAGGGCATCCGATGACGTCATCAGGGTGTCATGTAAAGTACATAGGGCATCTGATGACGTCATCAGGGTGTCATGTAAAGTACATAGGGCATCTGATGACGTCATCAGGATGTCATGTAAAGTACATAGGGCAGCTGATGTCGTCATCAGGATGTCATGTAAAGTACATAGGGCATCTGATGACGTCATCAGGGTGTCATGTAAAGTACATAGGGCATCTGATGACGTCATCAGGGTGTCATGTAAAGTACATAGGGCATCTGATGACGTCATCAGGGTGTCATGTAAAGTACATAGGGCATCTGATGACGTCATCAGGATGTCATGTAAAGTACATAGGGCATCTGATGACGTCATCAGGATGTCATGTAAAGTACATAGGGCATCTGATGACGTCATCAGGGTGTCATGTAAAGTACATAGGGCATCTGATGACGTCATCAGGGTGTCATGTAAAGTACATAGGGCATCTGATGACTTCATCAGGATGTCATGTAAAGTACATAGGGCATCTGATGACGTCATCAGGGTGTCATGTAAAGTACATAGGGCATCTGGTGACGTCATCAGGGTGTCATGTAAAGTACATAGGGCATCTGATGACGTCATCAGGGTGTCATGTAAAGTACATAGGGCATCTGATGACGTCATCAGGATGTCATGTAAAGTACATAGGGCATCTGATGACTTCATCAGGATGTCATGTAAAGTACATAGGGCATCTGATGACGTCATCAGGACGTCGTGCCAAGGTGGTGCCAAGTGCATAGGGCATCTTCAGACATCATCAGGACGTCGAGGAAAGTGAGTAGCGCTTCTGCGCAACAAGTTTGTTGCTTACTGATTATTATAGCAATCCATGCTATTTCAAAATTATTGAAGATTTTTCAGGGATATTACTTCGTAATATCAATAAAAAGTGAACAATTCTATCAAAAAGGGGTCTTTCAAGCAAAAGAGGTTTGGTTGGCGTCCGAAACGTTCCAACAAAAAGGGAACAATAGGTAAGTTGAATGAGGAGAGTCTACAAAAAGTGAACAATATTCTATCAAAAAAGGGTTTTCCAAGCAAAAGAGGTTTGGTTGGCGTTAGAAACGTTCCAACAAAAAAGGAACAATAGGTAAGTAGAATGAGGAGAGTCTACAAAAAGTGAACAATATTTTCTGAGACAGATTTTCCTGGCCGATACTTCTTAACAGCAAAAACAAACCGTTGTGGTACTTCTAGAGGAAGAGTTCAATGGTTTCCAAGAATGGACTTCTATTCGCTGACGAGAACATAAGAAAATATTCTCATTAGATGCTGCTCTTTGGTTTCGCTTCTCGTAGCAACTGGAGCTAACCGTCCGTCTGTGTTTTTGGCATCATCTTCTATTCTGATGGTAAGTATTAGGTTTACATGCACATACTTTTTAACGGTTCTCGTGTAGTCAAGACCATTTTTGGAACCACAGAGTGCTTCCGTGTAGAACACCGCAACGGTTTGTTTTTGCTGTTAAGAAGTATCGGCCAGGAAAATCAGTCTCAGAAAATATTGTTCACTTTTTGTAGACTCTCCTCATTCAACTTACCTATTGTTCCTTTTTTGTTGGAACGTTTCTAACGCCAACCAAACCTCTTTTGCTTGGAAAACCCTTTTTTGATAGAATATTGTTCACTTTTTGTAGACTCTCCTCATTCAACTTACCTATTGTTCCCTTTTTGTTGGAACGTTTCTGACGCCAACCAAACCTCTTTTGCTTGGAAGACCCCTTTTTGATAGATATTATAATGGATTGCCATTTATGGCTTGTGGTAATAACATAAAGGATGCCGCCGCACTTGCCAAAGCAGCTCCGCTGCCAGTCTCAGTCTGGGTACCATGAGACTATAATTAACGAGAATTAGCCATCAGGCTATACTCCAGGCGTCGCCATTATATATCATGAGAAACATGGTGGTTCCTATACATATAACATATATTGTGGGTTGTGCATTCGCAACACCTTACAACAAAATTTACTAGGTGTAGACTTTTTGATGTTTTGAGCCTCAAAGTCCACAACTAGCTAGTTAAATTAGGTGTGGACTATTAGGCTAAAAACAGCAAAAGTCCACACCTAGTAAATTTTGTTGTAAGACATCCTCTGGGGGCGGCTGAGATCTCATTCTGTGGGGTTACAAACTCAGTTTCTTGAAATTACTCAAACTCCCCCTCATTCGAACTAACTATACAGCTGTTTTGAATGCCCCTACTTCAGGTTCGTAGACTTGACGTTGTTTTCCTTCGTCTTCCGCGATCAGTCTAGCGGTGTTTAGCATCCATCTTAGACGGTGAAAGTGAGTAGGAAGTGTGAATCGACTACGCCAGACTCAAATATGCTACTCCCGTGACACCTAGTTTTGAAAAATGTCCACTTTCAGCGCGACCACCCTAAGAAAAGGGAAACCTTTGTACTGTAGCGATGTTGAGCCTCCATTTTAGACTGTGAAAGTTGTGTGAAAGTTGGTACGCAGAGTGAAACAACCACGCTATTTCGTGACTCCTGAGAAAGGTGTGGGCCCATACAATGTAGCGCCTTTCAGCGTCTATCTTAGATGGTGAAAGTTTGTCTACAGAGTAAATCGACTAAACATGACTCAAATATCGTACTCTCCTGACTCATACCTTGCAAAAACAAGGGTGGACCTCCAATGGGACCACACCTGCAGCAGGTGTGGGCAAAACAGTGTAGTGCCTTTCAGCGTCCATTTTAGACAGTGAAAATTTGTGTATAGGGTAAATCTACAACTCTCGACTTGATTGTTCTACTTTCGTGATCCTTCCCTGGCAAAAAAAAATGTAAGGTCTAATGTTTTGCAAAAATCAAGCACCTGACGGGATGGAACCCGCGTCGTGTATCTTCTTCTTCATCTTTGCAGCCACATCGAGGGTTTTGTCATAGGTGAAGAAACTGGGCGACCATTAGTGGATTCGTCCATAGATCCATTGTGGGCAGCGCGGTAGGTCTCTCCGGACAGTTAAATAAATGTGCGGTGTTGTGGCCGATGGAACCGCAAACCGGGCAAACATCAGATTTGCTGACGTAGGACATGAGCATTGTAGAATGACCGCAGCGTAGCGATGCGAGTGTGCATCTAGCCTATCCTCCGAGTTGAGTCTCGGATGTGCAGACTGGGGGCGGTTTTTCTCCTAGCACATGATTTACCGCCGCCTTCTCAAGATGACACCGCACGAACTTGGTGTGCTCCTCGCGCGAAAAAGGAGTCGTTCTTGCTGTGAGTCGTGCAATCTTTGCAATTTGACCTTACTTGGAGCATCGACAAATGGCTTTCTTTTGTCTCTATCTCTGTAACGGGGTTGAGCACTCTCTAAGATGGGTGGTTTGGTTGTTTTATGATATTGATTCGTAATAGTTGGGCTTGGAGCTGACAGTGCTCCTTCACTGGCAATAGACGGGTTTCTGCATGCAGGTGCTCGACTGGGGAGCTCCTTGCACATCCGGTGGCAATGCGAAGAGCGGCATTCTGCACGCGTTGCATCTTAGTCCAGGATTCTGAAACTAGAAGCCGCCAAACCGGTGCGGCGTATTCCATGGCAGGCCGAAGGATAGCCTTATACATTGTGAGTATAGTCTCCTTGCTGCTACCCCATGAGGTACCGCCTGGGGCCCTAAGAACATTGAGTTTCGCTTTAACAAAAGCCTGATTCTGCTCGGTATTCTTATGGAACTTGAGCGAAGGATCGAGCACAAGAGAGAGCAGTCTGGGAATTTTCAGAGTCTTCAGGAACTCGTTGATCTTGGTGGCGGCAACCTGTATGTCCCGGTCTCTTCTTCTTCTTTCTTCTTTGCAGCCACGTCGAGGGTTCTGTCATAGGTTGAGGAACTGGGCGACCAGTAATGGATTCGTCCATAGGTTTATTGTGGTCAGCGTGGTTGGTCTCTCCGGGCAATTAAACAAATGTGCCGTACCATGGCCGTGACATCCACAGTCCGGGAAAACGTCCGATTTACTGCTGTCAATCTTGCTGAGGTAGGCCATAAGCATAGTAGAGTGACCACAGCGCAGCGATGCCAGGGTGCATCTGGCCCTGCTTTCGAGTTGAGACTCGGATGTGCAGACCTGGGGCGGCACCACTCCCAGGATGGGATTTAGCGTAGCCTTTTCCAGATAACACCGTACGCACTGTGTGTGCTCCTCGCGCAGAATACGGAGTCGTTCTTGCTGTGAATCGTGCCATCTTTGCAGATTGACTTTGCTTGGAGCATCGGCGAATGGCTTTCTGATGTCTCTCTCCCTGACGGGGTTCAGCACTCTCCATGAGGGGTGGTTGGGTTGCTTTATGATATTGATGAAAAATTGTTGGGCCTGGAGCTGACAGTGCTCCTTCACTGGTAATAATCGTGTCTCCGCATGCAAGTGCTCGACTGGGGAACTTCTTGCACATCCGGTAGCTATACGAAGTGCGGCATTCTGCACACGCTGCATCTTGGTCCAGGAGGCTTCTGATACCAAGTGCTGCCACACCGGTACAGCGTACTCCAAGTATGGCCTTGTATGTCCTGATAATAGTTTTCTTGCTACTGCCCCATGATGTACCGCCCAGGGCTCTGAGCACATTAAGCTTCGCTTTGACGACGGCCTGCGTCTGCTCGGTGTTCTTATGAAACTTGAGCGATGGATCGAGCACCAGACCGAGCAGTTTGGGAAAGCGAGCAGCAGGTAATCGATCATGACACACCCACTCGACATGTGGGTGGGCGCTGTGCTCTGATGGATCCGTTGTGAGTACGGATACCGACGATTTGGATGCAGAGATCTTGAGCATTTTGCGGTCGAAAAAGCTTTTTAGTGTGACAAGGTACTCATTGATCTTAAAGCCGGCCACATTTATATCCCGATCCCAACACATTATTGTCATACCATCGGCATAGGCGACCACCTTGATATCCTGGCGAGGGGTGGGCATGTCTTCGTGTTACATACTGAAGAGGGAAGGCAATAAAACGCCGCCCTGCGGGACTCCAGCTGCAATAGGAATACTATTCGAAACGTGGTTCCGGAACATAACTCTAGCTCGTCTTCCCTTAGTGAATGCCACTATCCAGCGCTTTTGCCACGGCGGTATTGAAGAATCAAGTAGGTTGCTTGACAGAACTCCATGGTTTACTGTGTCGAATGCCTTGGTGAGATCTAAGGCAACAGCCACAGTTCTCTGTGGCTTCTGGGCATTTAACCGATCGATGGCGAAGCTTGTAATTTCCAACAGAGCTGTCGTGGTGGAATGCAGATTTCTGAATCCATGCTGAAACACCTGGTTCTCATTGTGCTCTGCAAGATCCTTTACGATAAGTTTTTCGGCTAAATTTGCGAACGTGGACAGCAAGCTAATGGGTCTGTATCCCTTAACTAAAGCCTGCGGTTTCCCCGGCTTGGGCAGCGGCACAACGTTAGCTGTCTTCCAATTCTGTGGGATGGTGCACGATCTGAACGAGGTGTTTATCAAATCAGTGACAAGCGGGAGGATTTCATTCAGTATCTTCTTCAAGATAGCAGGACATATCCCGTCTGGACCAACAGCTTTTGAATTCCGCATATCCTTTATAACCTTCTCAACCTGCGTCGAAGTGAAAGCTTCGGCCGTGCTCATAAGCGGGAGGCGGCACAGCTCTCGCACAGTCACTCTATTCTGCGGACCACGCTTTGCACTGGTGATGAAAAAACTTCTCCCGAACGCATGAGCGGTTTCTTTTCCTAATTTGAATACACCGTTGTCGAATTCGATAGTGGAGACGGTAGCAGGCGAGTTCTTACCCGAAAGCTTCCGTACTACCTTCCAAGTAGCTGCGCTGTCCGTCTTGAAATCCAACTGCTCGGCGAACTTTTCCCACCCTTCATTCTTGAGCCTGTCTAAATCCTTTCTGATCTCATCGTCAAGTTCAGCAACGACGGGGTCCAGATGGTTGACCGCTCTCCTGGCATCTCTTGCCCTGATCCTATCGAGTATATCTCCCTTATGATATTTGGATAGAACGTCTTGACGCGGCCGACAGGAACAGCCGCTTTCGTGGCTTTGCGGATCGCGTCAGATAAATGGCACTCTTCTTCTTCTTCTTTGCAGCCACGGAGAGGGGTTCTGTCATAGGTTCAGAAACTCGGCCACTAGCACAGGGTTCGTCCACAGATCCATTGTCGTTAATGTAGTCGGTCTCTTCGGGCAATGGAACAGGCGCGCAGTAGTATGCCCTTGACTACCGCAATCAGGGCACTCGTCAGGTTTGCTGTTGTCTATCCTATGCAAATATGACACGAGCATGGGGGAGTGTCCACAGCGTAACGATGCAAGGGTGCACCTGGCACGCCTGCCAAGTTCCATCTCTGTCTCGCTGACCTTTGGAGGTGTGACTCCCAGGATGGAGTTTATGGCAACTCTGCTCAAATGTTCCTTCACGAATCGGGTATGCTCCGCGCGCAAGTGACGGAGGCGTTCTTGTTGCGCTTCGGTCCATCTCTGCACATCCATTTTCGACGGAGCATCGGCGAAAAGCTTTCTGATACGTCTCTCTCACCGGGTTCAGTACTCTACGCGATGGATGATTCGGCTGTTTCACGATGTTAATGTACATTTGTTGCGCCTGGAGTTGGCAGTGGTCTCTAACTGGCAATATGCGAGCTTCGTCGTGTAAGTGCTCAATTGGAGAGCTTCTAGAGCAGCCCGTTGCACTTCGCAGAGCACAATTTGGGACGCGCTGCAGCTTGGACCAAGATGAGTCCGACAATCGCACTCTTTCTGGTGCACGTCGTCATTCCACGGGTAATTTGCCGACAGGCGAAGCTCATTTTCACTGAACAGGCTCCAGTCTGCTCGGCCTAAATTAAAGCAGCGTTCACGATGATCATCCTCGTTGACTTTCCACCGTGAAATGATAGGCGAGAAGGATCCTAGGCTCCCAGTGTCGAAAGAACGGTAGAAAACGAGCCAGGAGCGGCAAAATAATGGCTGAAAACAAGCGTTTTGGTGCCCCAGACACGCCTGGTGCCCCAGATCCGCCCCCACTGAATGAACAAATGAGGACTCAGATTACAGGAATGATCAAGTCAAGGAAGTGCTGATAAGTGAGCTGATCGCTTCATTGCTTTGATAGGTATCATCCTTCTAGCGGTCAATTCCTCCACGCTCAAAAATCAACGTAAACAAGGGAGGGCCTATTTTTGCTCAAAAACGCGTCTTTCGTGTCCTTTTTAAGCATGCCTTGTTATATAGGGCACCAGACCTTCCGTAAGCCGTGGAGATATCGGAAGTGAAATTTATCGTGAACACCGCCTTTAAGATAAGAACGTTGACGAACACCAGAATAGGGAGCGAGAGAGTTGGACAGATCAATATGGATAAAGACAAGGACATGGTCACTTGGAAAAGTGGTTGAGGTGGACCATGAGCAAGAGTCAGAGAGGTTGGACGAGACAAGAGATATGTCTGGGCTGGAAGATCGGCCGTTGGCAGGGACACGAGTGGGCTGATCATCGTTTAAGATGACCAGGTCACACTCCTCTGCCCATTCTTCGACGTCATTTCCTCTAGCGTCAGAATCAAGTGACGAGCAAAAGGTGTGAGCATTAAAATCGCCAGCGAAGACAATCGAGGATGAGAGGGAGCAGTCGTTTAGCAGCTTAAGTAATGGAATAGGATTGTAAGATGGGGGACATGAGGCAGTGGGTGGAATATATATGCTGAAAAGAGAAAGAGGTGTTTTAAGAGGGAGATGGATTGGAAGGTACTGGAGAGTACCATCCGTGGGGAGGTGGGAGGGGAGAGAAGATAAAACAAAGGTTGAAACTCCTCCGCCAAGAGCTGGCCTTGGAGCATGGAAGGCAGTGTAGCACGGGATATTAGGATGAGGACGGGTAGGTGATGGAGAGAGCTTGGTTTCTTAAACCATGATCAAGTCTGGATGGTAAGTACGTGCGAAGAGAGAGAGAGAGAGAGAGAGAGAGAGAGAGCTCAGAAAGTTTGGCACGACGGCCGTTGAGATTGATATGTACAATGGAAAGGTGGCGATTTGAGGAAGAGGAATCAGAGTTGGTAGGTGAAGAGAATAAAACACAGCGAAAAGCAGAGTTACGATGCCTCACAGAACTGAAACCCGAACAGGAGAGATGCACGCACCTTCGGCATCCAAAGCACTGGACGCTGGTATGTCTCCAGGTAACATCCTTGCCGCACGTGGCGCATAGGTACTTCTGAATGGGTCCATGATTTCTATCCACGCCGGCCCTTAGCAGGAGAATCCGAAGGAGAAAAGCGGTCGGCCAGCACCTCTCCCATGACAAAAAACCTCTTCGTGGAAGTGTGACGTCGGTTTGCACAGAGGTGCTCTTCTTTCCTCCACACTGCTACGGCAAGAACGTACGACATCTCGGCAGATATGTCCCGGTCTCGACACATGATTGTTATGTCATCGGCGTACGCGACAATCTTGATATCCTGAGCTGGTCCAGGCATATCTTCGAGATACATGACTGAAGAGAGCTGGCGATAAGACGCCGCCCTAGAAAACTCCAGCTGCTATAGGAATACTGTTGGAGACATGGTTCTGGAACATGACTCTTGCCCGCCGACCTTTGATAAAGGCCGATATCCAGCACTTCTGCCACAGTGGTATTGACGACTCCAGTACGTTTCTAGACAGGATTCCTAGGTTAATCGTGTTTAAAGCCTTGGTGAGGTCCAGAGCGACAGCTACAGTTCTCAATGGCTTCTTAGCGTTGAACCCGTCGATTCGATTACATAGCTACTGATTTCTAGCAATGCTGTCGTTTGTGGAATGAAGCCTTCTAAACCCGTGTTGAAACAATTGTTTCTCATTGTGCTCTGCTAAATTCTCCACAATGAGCCTTTCGGCTACCTTAGCGAAAGATGACATCAAACTGATTCGACGGTATCCCTTTACTGACCACTGAGGTTTGCCCGGCTTGAGCAACGGGATGACGTTAGCTGTCTTCCAGTTTTGTGGAATAATACACGAGCTGAACGAAGTGTTAATTAAATCAACGACGAGCGGTAAGATCTTAGTGTATCTCGTGTGGTGGTGGGTTCCTTGGAATGAAATTCACATCGTAATGGATGACGCCCTTCCCAACTTGCAGATTTTTGTGCCATGCCTAGTCTGGCTAAAATTCGGGCACCTTTTTCTGTATCTTGCCATTTATTAGTGCGTCATTTTCTGTACATTCAAAGTGACCTGCTCTTCTTTGACTTGCAAAATCCATTCACGAACTCGTATTTAATTGAAAACACATTTATGGTTTCCGTTTTCATTTTAATCTGACGCATGGACCAGGCGGCTGGCCGTGCGGAGTTGGCGGCCTCACTGAAGAATGGGATTTCGATTCGCGCGGGGTGATCTACCGCCGCAGCCCCGTCCATTCATCAGACTAAAATGATTGCGCGAGCTCTATTTCTTCTTCTTCTTCTTCTGCAGCCTCAAAGTGGTTTTTGTCATAGGTTGAGGAACTGGGCGGCCTTCACAGGATTCGTCCAAAGGTCCATTGTTGTTAAGGAGGTAGGTCTCTTCGGGCACATGAACAAGTGCGCCGTGTCGTGTCCGGGAGCACCACAGTCCGGGCATGCGTCTGGTCGGCTGCTGTCGATCTTGTTGACGTAAGACATGAGCAGAATAGAGTGACCACAGCGCAGCGATGCAAGAGCACATCTGGCTCGTCTGCCGAGTTGAGACTCGGACTCGCAAACCCGAGGCGGCACCGTTCCCAAGATAGGGTTCACAGCCGCCTTTGCTAGATATCCTCGAACAAATTGCGTGTGCTCCTCACGCAGAAGACGAAGCCTTTCCATGTTGGAGTCGGCCCATCTCTGTACATCAACTTTACGAGGAGCATCGGCGAACGGCGTCCTAATCGACCTCTCTCTTATGGGCTTCATGATTCTCTTTGACGGATGATTCGGCTGCCTCAGAACATTAATATACATCTGCTGTGCCTGGAGTTCACAATGCTCCTTGACCGGCAATATGCAGGCCTCCGCGTGAAGATGCTCCACCGGGGAGCTCCTTGCACAACCGGTAGCAATTCTAAGCGCAGCATTCTGTACACGCTGCAGCTTATTCCAGGAGCTGTCAGACACCAGGTGCTGCCACACTGGTGCCGCATATTCCAGAGCCGGCTGAAGTATTGCTCTGTAGGTTCTCAATATAGTCTCTCGGCTGCTTCCCCATGATGTTCCTCCGAGAGCTCTCAAGATATTAAGTCTAGCCCTGACGACTGTTTGTTTCTGTTCCGCGTTTTTGTGGAACTTCAGTGAGGGATCAAGAATAAGGCCAAGCAGCTTGGGGAATTTTGCTGCTGGCAACAGGTCACCATCCCATTTGACATCTGGATGGGCACTGTGTTCCTTGGTGTTCGTTGTGAACACTGAAACAGAGGATTTTGCGGCAGAGACTGTGAGCATCATTTTATCGAGGAAGAGCTTCAACTCGACGAGATAGGCGCTGATCTTGTTAACGGCTATCTGCAGGTCACGATCCTGGCACATGATGGTGATGTCGTCGGCATACATAACAATCCTTACATCACTGGGAGGCTCGGGAATGTCCTCAAGATACAGGCTGAATAGGGCAGGGGACAACACTCCGCCTTGCGGAACACCGGCTGCTATTGGAATGCTATCGGATACATGATTCTGGAACAGAACCTTAGCACGGCGGCCTTTAGTGAACGCTGCAATCCATCGCTTCTGCCATGATGGTAGCGACGACTTGAGCAGTTTCTCGGACAGCAGTCCCAAGTTAACAGAGTCAAACGCTTTGCTCAGGTCGAGGGCGACGGCCACCGTTCTCAGGGGCTTTCTCATGTTGAACCCATCGACCGCAAAGCTCACGATCTCTAACAGAGCTGTAGTAGTGGAGTGAAGTTTCCTGAACCCATGCTGATGCTGCTGTCGCTCATTTTGATCAGCCAGGTCCGTCACGATCAACTTTTCAGCTAATTTAGCGACGGGCGATAACAGGCTTATTGGTCGAAAGCCCTTTGCCGTGCTTTGGGACTTGCCTGGCTTTGGCAACGGTATCACATTAGCTGTCTTCCAAGCTTGGGGTAGAGTGCAGGTCCGGAAAGAAGTGTTAATGATATCTGCAAGCATCGGTAGAAGTTCCGTGGGAAGCTTCTTCAGGATGGCTGGGGAGATACCGTCAGGTCCGATAGCCTTCGAATTCCGCATTTCTTTGATAGCCTTCTCTACTTGCGTGAGAGTAAAGGCCTCAGAAGCGTTCATGAGCGGCAACCGGCTCAGTTCTCTAACCGTGACTCTGTTCTGCACGCCTCGCTTGGCACGTGTGATGAAGAAGTTCTTGCCGAGCGCATAAGCAGCCGCTTTCCCTGATTTGAAGACGTTCTCCTCGAACTCAATAGCGGAGCTCACCGAGGGAGCGGACTTGCCGGAAAATTTCCTCAACACTTTCCACGTCGTAGTTCCGTCAGCCTTGAAATTCAGCTTTTCAGTGAACTTCTCCCAGCATTCCTTCTTGTTCTTATCCAGATCCTGCTTGATCTCGTTATCCAGCACAGCTATGTCCGGGTCTAGATGGTCTGCGGCTCTCTTCTCATCTCTGGTTCTTATCTTCTGCAGTATTTCCCTGCTGAAATTTGGAAAAAAGGTCTTGACACGACCCTCAGGAATTGCAGCTTTCATGGCCTTGCGGATGGCACTTGTTAGATGGCGCTCTTTCTGATGAACATCACCATTCCATGGGTAGTCGACCGCATGGCGAAGTGCAACATCTCTGAACAGGGTCCAGTCTGCTAGGCCTAAATTAAGATAAGTACGATGACGAAAACCAGAGTAAGGGGCAAGAGAGTCAGAGAGATCAATATAGACAAAGACGGGAATGTGATCACTGGAGAGAGTTGTGGATGTGGACCACGTGCAAGCATTAGAGAGATTGGATGACACAAGAGAGATGTCTGGGCTAGAAGGTCGGCCGTTGGCAGGGAGACGAGTGGGCTGGTCATCATTGAGGATAACCAGGTCACACTCCTCAGCCCATTCTTCGACATCTTCCTCTGGCGTCAGAATCAAGAGCGGAACAGAACGTGTGAGCATTGAAGTCACCCGCAAAGACAGCTGAAGGGGAGAGTGAGCAGTCGTACAACTGCTTAAGGAGGGGAATAGGATTATAAGAGGGGGACAAGATGATATAGGAGGAATATATATGTTAAATAGAGATAAAGGGGTTTTGAGGGGGAGGTGGACAGGAATGTACTCGAGAGTACCGTCCTTAGGAGTATTAGGGATAATATGAGAAGGTAAGGCAGATTGAACGAAAGTAGACACTCCGCCCCCAAGAGCTGTCCTTGGCATGTGATAGGCGGTGTAGCCCGGAATGTTAGGTTGGGGATAAGTGGTAGATGGAGAGAGCTTGGTTTCTTGAACCATGATAACATCCGGGTGATGAGAACGTGCGAATAGAGAGAGTTCAGATAACTTGTTGCGAAGGCCGTTGAGATTAATGTGAACAATGGAGAGGGGGCGGTTGGTAATTGAGGAATCAGAGTTGTTGGGGGCAGAGCATAGAACACAACGAAAGGATGAGTCATGATGCCTCACAGAACTGAGGCCCGAACAGGAGAAGTGCACCCACCTTTGGCATCCGAAGCACTGGACACTTGTTTTATGCCAGGTAACATCCTGCTGCCGAGATGTCGTACGTTCGTGCCGTGGCAGTGTGGAGGAAAGAAGACCACCTCCGTGCAAACCGACGTCAATCCCTCCGCGGAGAGGGTTTTTGTCATGGGAGAGGTGCTGGCTGGCCGCAGCTCTCCTGAAGATTCTACTGCAAAGAGCCGGCGTCGAGAGGAACCCAGGACCCGCGAAGAAGAAGTACCCATGTGCCACATGCGACAGAGATGTCAATTGGTATGGAACCAGCGTCCAATGTTTTGGATGCGAAAGGTGGGTGCACTTCTCTTGTTCGGGTCTCAGCTCTGTGAGGCACCACGATTCTTCCTTTCGTTGTATTGTGTGCTCCGCCTCCAGTAACTCAAATTCCTCATCTACCAACCGCCCCCTCTCTATTGTACATATCAATCTCAACGGCCTTCGCGCCAAGCTTTCTGAATTATCTCTCTTTGCCCGTACTCATCACCCGGATGTTATCATGGTTCAGGAAACCAAACTCTCTCCCTCTGCTACCTCTCGACATCCAAACATCCCGGGCTATACTGCTTATCATACTCCTAGGTCATCTCAGGGAGGCGGAGTCTCTACTTTTGTTCTGTCGTCTCTTCCCTCTCACGTCATTCCAAACACTCCAGTGGATGGCACTCTCGAGTACATCCCCATCCATCTACCTCTAAAAACTCCACTTTCTCTTTTCAATATATACATTCCTCCTCCTACATCCTGTCCACCAACCTACAACCCTATCCCTCTACTCAAGCAGCTGTATGACTGCTCTCTATCTCCCTCAATTGTCTTTGCGGGTGACTTCAATGCTCACACGTTCTGCTCATCGCTTGACTCTGATGCTAGAGGAAATGACGTCGAAGAATGGGCGGAGGAGTGCGATCTGGTTATCCTTAACGATGACCAGCCCACTCGTCTCCTGCCTACGGCCGCTCTTCCAGCCCAGACATCTCCCTTGTCTCTTCTAATCTCTCTAATGCCTGCTCTTGGTCTACATCCACAACTCTTTCCAGTGATCACATTCCGGTCTTTGTCAATATCGATCTCTCTAACTCTCTTGCTCCCTATACAGGTGTTCGTCATCGTTCTTATCTCAATTTAGGCCTTGCAGACTGGAGCCTGTTCAGGAGGTTGCACTCCGCCAAGCGGCCGAATATCCGTGGAATGGCAATGTACACCAGAAGGAGCGCCACTTCTATGATGCCATCCGGAAGGCGATGAAAGCTGCGATCCCTGAAGGTCGTGTCAAGACCTTCTTTCCCAATGTCACCAGGGAGACACTGCAGAAGATAAGGACAAGGGACGCAAAGAGAGCTGCTGATCATCTTGACCCAGACATTGCCGAGCTGGATAATGAGATCAGGATGGACCTTGATAGGCACAAGAAAGAATCTTGGGAAAAGTTCACTGAGAAGATGAACTTCAGGAGTGATGCTGCAGCAACGTGGAAGGCTTTGAAAAGGATCTCCGGAAAGTTCACCTCCGCCAACAATTCCACGATTGAATTCGACGGCGGAGTCTTTAAGTCAGGGAAAGAGGCCGCAAATGCTCTTGGGAAGCATTTTTCATAACTAAAACAAAAAGAGAGAAGCAGAATAGAATAACTGTTCGGGAACTCTGTAAATTGCCACTTATGGCTGAAGATGATGCAGTCACGCCCGCTCAGGTCGAGAAGGTTATCAAGGAAATGAGTAACTCGAAGGCAGTAGGGCCAGATGGCTTGAGCCCAGCAGTTCTAAAGAGACTGCCAAGTGAACTACTACCCCTGCTCGCTGACGTCATTAATACATCGTTTCGGACCTGTACATTACCTCAAGATTGGAAAGTAGCACGCGTCATCCCATTGCCTAAGCCGGGTAAATCACCATCCACGGCAAAAGGTTACAGGCCAATCAGTCTTCTCTCACCTATTGCCAAAGTTGCGGAAAAATTGGCTGTGGAGGAGCTCTCCGAACACAATAGCAAACAAAAGCATCAACATGGTTTCCGTAAGCTACATTCCACCACTACGGCCCTACTGGAAATTGTGAGCTATGTTTTGGACGGCTTCAATGCCATGAAACCTCAGCGAACCGTAGGTGTAGCCCTCGATCTAACGAAGGCTTTTGACACTGTAAACTTGGGCATTTTGTCGGAGAGCCTGTTAAGGTCTACCATTCCGCCCTGGCAGAAGCGGTGGATAACCGCATTCACCAAAGGACGTCGGGCAAATGTGCTATTTCAAGGGCACGTCTCCAATAGCATCCCAATCGCCGCCGGCGTACCTCAAGGAGGAGTTTTATCGCCTGCTCTTTTTAGTCTGTATATTGAAGATCTACCCGTTCCATCCCAAGACATCAAGGTCGTTGCATATGCGGATGATATTACTATACTATGCCGGGATCGCGACATAAATGTAGCTGCCAGTAAGATCAATGACTACTTGATCGAGTTGAAATGTTTTCTCGATAGCAAGATGCTTACGGTCTCTGCCGCTAAATCATCCGTCACAGTCTTTTCCACTGTTCCTGCGGAGCACAGTGCTCATCCCATGGTGAAATGGGACGAAACTCGCCTGCCGGCCGCCCGATTCCCTAAGCTGCTCGGACTCGTGTTGGACCCTTCGCTGAGGTTTCATAAGAACACTGAGCAGAAGCAAGCTGCAGTGAAAACAAGACTTAACGTCCTACGTGCTCTCGGCGGAACGTCCTGGGGATGCAGTAAAGAAACGATCCTGACCACGTACAAGGCCATCGTACAGCCCGCCCTGGAGTATGCTGCACCAGTCTGGCAGCATATCGTGTCGGACACATCCTGGTCCAAGCTGCAGCGCATCCAAAATGGAGCATTGCGAATCGCAACAGGCTGTTCTAAAAGCTCTCCAATAGAGCACCTACATGCCGAAGCTCGCATCCTGCCAGTTAAGGACCACTGCCAACTCCACGCACAACAGCTGTACATAAACATTCTGAAGCAGCCAAATCATCCGTCGCGAAGAGTATTAGACCCCGTGAGAGAGAGAGGTATAAGAAAGCCGTTTGCTGATGCTCCCACGAAAATCAATCTACAGAGATGGACTAACGCACAACAAGAACGCCTCCGTCTCTTACGTGCTGAGCATACCCAATTCGTCAAGGATCACTTATGCAAGACCGCCGTAAACTCCATTCTCGGAGTCGTGCCGCCTGAGGTCAGCGAAACCGAGATGGAACTCGGTAGGCGTGCCAGGTGCACCCTTGCCTCGTTGCGCTGCGGGCACTCCCCCATGCTTATGTCTTATTTACATAAGATCGATAGCAGCAGACCTGACGAGTGCCCGGATTGTGGTAATAAAGGGCATACTACTGCGCACCTTTTCAACTGCCCGATGAGACCGACATCGTTAACAACAGTAGATCTGTGGACGAATCCGACGCTTGTGGCTCAGTTCCTCAGTCTATGACAGGACCCTCTCTGTGGCTGTAGAAGAAGAAAGAAGAACATCCTCGCCGCAGGTGGCACATGGATACTTCCGTGCTGGACCTGGATTCCTCTCGACGCCGGCCCTTTGTAATAAAATCCTCAGGAGAGCTGCGGCCGACCAGCACCTCTCCCATGACAAAAACCCTCTTCTCGGAGGGGTTGACGTCGGTTTGCACGGAGGCGATCTTCTTTCCTCCACACTGCCACGGCACGAACGTACGACATCTCGGCAGCTGCTCTATTTCTTTGATACATCTCGTAGTCATCGCCTTTGCCAATAACTTCATCGTCTACACTCTTCCCTTCCACCACATACCTTAGCTTTCTGCCCGATATTATTCACAACTTATTACAAACTATTCTGGATACGCGCCCAGAACCAATAAGCCTTATATTCAAGCGTAGGAGAACCTTTACTACAATTTTAAGCCTTACGGAAACTTTCTTATAACGAAATTTTATGTTAAATGGACGGTATTACCGAATCCTTCGCAAAACAAGAATTTTAAACAGTGTAGCCATCCCCGGTCACAAAGGATCACTTGATTTCCCGGCGGAGCTTACAAGGAAACCACAATAAGTCATAGTGACCATTCCAAGTGAAATGTACTTTCCTAGAGCCATTTTTGGACGAAAAGTCCGAATATGCCCATCGCAGCTGCCTAGACCCACTCTGAAAAAAGTTATGAGCGTTTTTTCTGTGATTTTCGTACCTACTGTACCCTCCAAAAAGCGCATTATTTTTAGGCAATTCCGGAAACGGACCTGATATCCGTGTTCAGCGCCCAAAACTACACCACTAAGCGAAGTTTGGGTAAAGGAACATTTTCCAAACTTTGCGCAGACTAATAGCGTTTTGGACTTGTACGGATTTTCGGTTGGGTGTTTATTTTTACCATTTACAGGGCTCTCGAAGCGTTTTAGAAAAATATTCCAGATTCCACTAAAAATTCGTTCTGGGGGGTTATTTGGGGTGCTGATCACGAATCTGAGGTTCATTTGTCGTTTTTCCGAAGTTTTCGACTATAATTGTTCAAAGCTTCCCACTGGCAGAGAAAATTGACTGCAAAACCAACTTTTGATGATTTCCGGAATGTGACGACAGATGTAGCTCAAATCGTTCCTGTGGGGGTTATCTGGAGTGCTGAACACGAATCTGATGTCAGTTTATCGATTTTCGTCAGCTTACGGTAGATTACGGTGGGTATACGGTAGTTTGGTCGAAGTCTCAGATTTGTCTCAAAGTTTCTATGTGGGGGTTATTTGGGGTGCTGAATACGAATTCGATGTCCATTTGTCGATTATCGGAATATCGAGGTAGGTTTTGCCCTCTAAATGGCATGTTACCTACCGTAACCTACAGTAAACCTCAAAATTTTTAGAAGCGAACCCCAGATTCGTGTTCAGCACCCCAGATTACCCCTACGTGCATGTTTTTAGCAAAATCCGGAGAAAAATTTAAAAACACCCTAAAAATTCCATGGGGGGTACCCTTACCTTGCCGTGAGGCTTTAAAAAACGCTCATAACTTTTTTCAGAGTGGGTCTAGGCAGCTGCGATAGGCATATTCGGACTTTTCGTCCAAAAATGGTTCTAGAAAAGTACATTTCATTTGGAATGGTCACTATGACTTATTGTGGTTCCCTTGTTAGACCCCTTATCCTTCCACCCTTGCGCAGCTCAGGCCCCCGGTAGGTGTATCCTCACACTATGCCGTATCCTGTTGCAACATCAAAGAATACGGAACAATAAATCCTTACATCTTCTTCACATTGACAAGAATCGTCGACCATCACGTAGAATCGATTGCCTTCTTCGTCTAGGACAGTCCAGGTGTCATCTGACAGACCACTTATCATGTCCTAAAAAGACGAGTCTCAAACCAGCAAATCAAAAAACATTAATTCATTTTACCTCGGCCTACCCATCCAAAACTAAGCATGCAGTTGTTGGCAATATGTTTCGTACTGCCCTTGCAGTCTCTTCGGATAGCGAGCAGAAGTGTTTCTGCAGACCTATCCCTCCGCATAGCATTAGAACGGTTATCCATCAATAGATGGCCGCCATACGAGACGTCCACGGCGGACCGCCTTCTCAGCTGTTCGCGAGGAGGAAAGGACGAAAGTAGCGTTTTGCGTTCCTTTCATTTCGGACCACCTCAGTTCAGCGATCCGGGCCGTATCCGTAGGGCTGATCTTCAAGAAATGGTCTCCGTTGTCGAAATCCCTCCTGCCAACCTTAGGGGGCGATTAGTTCGCAATCGCTTGTACGACCGCGTCTGCCTTACTCCATCCTGTGTAATTTGCCAATTTGGTAAGGAGGGTTACTGCATGGCCTCTGGAGTGGTATATCGCAAAAATTGTCGTCTGTGTGGGGATGATTATATAGGGGAGACTGGGAGACCGCTGTGTGTCAGTATTAAGGAGCACATGGACGGACTGAACAAGTCTAAATTGTCTACTCCGCTTGGGGAACACAGGGTGCGCAGTCACGACAACAATTGCATTTCAGTTGCTGTTACGATCTTGGCACGTGAAAGCGAAATCTCAGCGCGCCGAACTCTCGAGGCTTTTTGGATTGCCGCAAAAACACCCAAAATAAAACGAAAGGACGAATGTGTTGCGGTGACCCAGGAGTTGGCGCCGTACGTTGACCTGTGCGGATTCTGACCCAACGGTCATAATCTAAGGGCGGGTCTGAGCGTGGGCGGTCCCAGGTCTTCGAAGGGTTATTCTGAGGCTTCTTACTAGTCAGCCGCCTAAGAACTTCCAGCCGAGGCTGTCGGACCTCTTGGTCCCCTTCAAAGGTTGGTATAATCTGTGACTTCCGTTCTATTGGTTCGCTTCTGTGTGAACCCTTCCCTGTAGAATGAAATGGGGTTTGGGAGGGTAGTTTCTCGAATCTTAATTCGGTTTTTCCAGGCTCCGAAGAAGGCGAAAATCGCCGAAGCGTCAGCCAAATAAAGAGGTTTTAACAATCTTGGTCTCGCTTCAAACACCGAATACCACTAATATCAATCAACATGCCAAGATTTATGGAGAGTCGCACGTGGACAGACGATTCTCAGTTCTGCATTTTTTTACCCGAATTAAGAGTTCAATTGAATAAGTAGAAACCATATGCAAATATCAGTCACCTGGTTATTACTGTAAATACACAGTGCTTCCTTGTGTCTGCGTAGAGTAAGACGTACTTTGAAGACGCTCTTCGGAGCTGCTCGGTTAAAACCTATTTTATGACCAAGATGGCCTAGACATGCCGTATAATCTACAGTCCCATCAAAATTATCAGTAACCTGTAAACACTGGTAGAATTCAGGCGTAGGCGAACTTTAGAACTAAAGAAGTGGGGGCTGCAATAGTTTCTCCCTTACGGAGCACGTGGCCTTTGATTCGGCAACGAAAAAGCCTTTCAAACCGACGAGGTACTCGAGTTGAGAGCGTATTGTGGCCAGACTGGATCCCAGTGCGTAGAAAAAACGAAAACGGGCCCCAAGTCACTTCACGTACCTTCACAAAAGCAGGACAGTGCGAATGGACACGTGTGCTCTTCCTGAATCGCCTTTTCATCTCCCTCGAGTCGACTTTGTCGCCCTTACCCCTTGAATGCTGGCATACGAAAAAATGACGTCTTCCTTTCGGGACAGGTTGTGTTGCTCTTTTCACAAACCTTACCTTCGTCAAACGTTCTACAGAATCTAGCCAATCCTGAACAAGCAGAACGAAGGTACTTTACCAGAGATGAACAATGATGCTACCTCACCTCAAAAGTGTCCACGTTTGAGAAAACACCTTCGACGACTGAGAAGTCCTGATTGCTTTCTTCGCTGTGTGTCTCATTACAGTGCATCGCGAGGTCAACCCCAGTTCGGAACACCTCTTTACAAGCAGGACAAACCACTTTGTACTTAGCTGTTGGAAGTGGAATATCATCGCATGAGTGCGCTTTCTGAAAACAATAATGCTATTCAATACAATAATTGCGCACATGACGCTTTCTTGAAATTTCTTTGCCTAGAAAATAGTGCTTAAGCACGCCAGTTGTAAATCGAAGCTGCTACTGCGAACACGTCTCAGCATCTCCACCGAATCGAATAGAGACCAGCTGCCGAGATGTCGTACGTTCGCGTCGTGGCAGTATGGAGGAAAAAAGATCACCTCCGTGCAAATCGACGTCAATCCGAAGAGGGTTTCTGTCATGGGAAAGACCAGCCCCACGGGCCACGCAGTACAGGGCGGTCCGGAATGGCGCGTAGAAGCTGTAGGGGCATAAGAACAGTTCCCAACTTACGATTCGCAGGTGGCACGCAGGTACTCTTCATCCATTTGGCCTTAGGCTTTTCTTAACAAGAGCAACTTTTTGTGAGTCCGATCATTACTCGAGCGCACATACAGTCAGAATGGATCCGAGTGATACTCTGCGTTCTCTATCGAAGGTTGGCGCAAACTCGGAGCCATATGGTACAACCTATGTGCACAGGTGTACTGCAGTTCTCCCGCTGCAACGCGGCGAGTCCGTCGCGCGCGGTGGATGGCATGTGGATCGAATCCACACCGCGGGTGTGGCTAAGGAGCAGTTCGGCTAGCACACGCGACGCGCGACGGAAAAACGCTGTGCGCGCTCATCGTCCATGGGGCGCGCTAAATGAGGACCTTCGAAAAAAGTAGTCGTTGTCCCATTGTAGCCGTCCCTCTTTACCGTTTTTTGCGTTTTATTCATGTTTTTTTTTGGTTTATAATGTGCTTTTTTAGACAATGCTTCTCATACCATCGTTTCAATGGAATTCGCACATTCTATACAAGTTTTATTAGAGTTCTTTTTGTTTGCTTCTTGGAGCCGAGTGGGAGATGATGATATTGATTCCGACGCCGACCCTACGTTTGACACATCAACCTACATGAACAAAATGCAAAACCCGATAAAGGGGAGTGGCTAAAATGGAATAACAACAACTTTTTTGAGTGCTCTTGGTTAACGCGCCCCAAGGACGATGAGCGAGTACAGCGTTTTACCGTAGCGCGCGTCGTGTGTACCAGCCGAACTGCTCCTTAGCCACACCCGCGGTGTGGATTCGATCCACATGCCGCGGTGGATAAGCGCGTAAATCAATGTTCTGCAGTACTCAGGACGTTACAATCGGGGCGCATTAGCGTGCACTTGAAGAGTTCGACAATTACGAGACCATTATCGGGAGAGCTTCTGATAACCCCCAGAAAAGTCTGAAAATCCTCCTAGATGTTTTTTTTATTTCTACTCGTTTTTTTCCGTAGGCAGTTGCACCTTTATAGATACGGGGAATAGGTACGTTTTATCTTGGAACCTCTTCCGCTATGATAATTATTCCCGCTTGGTGGTACGTTACTCCTATGGGCAACCAATGGGTAAACAAAGCAGTAAATAGAAGATCTTACTAATACAACAATCTGCCGGAAGATTCATCTACGGTCGGGAATCAAATAAGCACTGTTGTGCGCGATAACGTGTCTCAATTGTGATCATCACGATATGGGAAACTCGTCCAAATTTCGCCGCGTCGCTATGAGGCTGGCCCTTATCGGGAGAACTGCTTGCAAGGTTGAGCAGGGTTGCGACCTGGCGCAAGAGAGGGTCGTAGAAATTTTGGGAATTGTCGGAAAAACTGAAAACTTGGGGGTGGGGCTCGTAAAATGTTTGGAGAAAAATGGGAATTTATCGAAACCAAATGGAAAGGTAAAATGAGGTAGGAATAAGGAAATTGTCTTTTATAACCACAAGTTTGAAATTTTCCCAAATTTGTCGCTCAAAGGGAGCTAAAGCAATTTTTCATCCCAGAGGGGATCGTAAATTTTTGAAAATTTACTTCCAAATCTTGGTCAACAAGGGGGGGTCGCAGCTCCGACGAAAATTGGTGCAACGGCCTGCCCAACCCTGACTGCTTGTCACCCTAGGTGCACAGAGTTTGAGCCAACCTTCTAATGAGGAACGCTGTTTCACTAGAATCCATGCCGACAGCAAACGTGGGGCTATTGATAGGTCTAGTGATTTTAATTGCCTGATCGATTATGATCATGATAAATGAACCCAAATGCTCGCGGCAACAAAATTCCTTAGCGATCTACATATAGTGGGTAGGAGCAGAGCCCCACTCAATACAACAGGCTTTGAGCCAAAAAGCTTGATAGACCATGGTTAGGAACCTTCTAAGGATATGAGTTGAGAGAAACAGCCTCGTTGACTTCGACGCAAGATTTGACAGAAACTTGCGGATTGGGAGTCGCTCCTCCCAAAATAACTGAACTGACATGATCTGCCCCTTGTCCGCAGGGTTTTTTCCCAGAAGTTGGCTTCTGGTGCAATCGCAGCAGGGGAGGAGCACTTGGTCATCGCACTTGGCCACGCCCATTTTTACGCGCCGCAACGACTCTACCGATTGTGGAAGGGAGAGGAAAATCCCGGGTTGGCGTTCTTATTGCGCGGCGGCGCGGAAAAAAATAGGCGTGGCCGTGCGATAGCCAGGAGAACGGATCGCAGTCTAGACCAAAGCGGATACATCTAGAGACGAGGCAGTTGCCGAGATGTCGTACGTTCGTGCCGTGGCAGTGTGGAGGAAAGAAGATCGCCTCCGTGCAAACCGACGTCATCCCCTCCACGAAGAGGGTTTTTGTCGTGGAAGAGATGCTGGCCGGCCGCAGCTCTCCTTCGGATTCTCTTACAAAGGGCCGGAGTGGAGAGGAATCCTGGACCGGCTCAGAAGAAGAAGTACCCATGTGCCACATGCGGCAGGAATGCCACGTGGAATGGAACCAGCGTCCAATGCTTTGGATGCCAATGATGGGTGCATCTCTCCTGTTCGGGTCTCAGCTCTGTGAGGCATCATAACTCTTTTTTTTCGATGTGTTTTGTGCTCCTTACCTACCACCTCTGATTCCTCGAACTGTAATCGCCCCCTTTCCATTGTAAATATAAATCTAAATGGTCTTCGCGCCAAGCTTTCTGAATTTTTTCTCTTCGTATGTACTTACCACCCAGACGTCATCATGGTTCAAGAAACCAGGCTCTCCCCATCCCCTACCTATCCTCATCCTAATATCCCAGGCTATACTTCTTACCATGCTCCAAGGTCAACTACTGGCGGAAGAGTTTCCGCTTTCATATTTTCTACTCTTCCCTCACACTTCATACCTAACACTCCCTCGGACGGTACTCTCGAGTACCTTTCGGTCCAACTCCCCTTTCTCTTTTCAACATCTATATCCCCCCTACCACCTCAAGCCCCTCATCCTATGACCCTATTCCACTTCTTAGCAGCTGAGCGACTGCTCCCTCTCATCCTCGATTGTTTTCGCGGGTGATTTCAACGCTCACACTTTCTGTTCGACTCTCGGTCCTGATGCTAGAGGAAATGAGGTCGAAGAATGGGCAGATGAGTGCGACCTGGTCTTCTTCTTTGCAGCCACAGAGAGGGTTCTCGTCATAGGTTCAGAAACTCGGCCACTAGCGTTGGGTTCATCCACAAATCCATTGTTGTCAATGAGGTTGGTCTCTTCGGGCAATTGAACAGGTGTGCAGTAGTATGTCCTTGGGCGCTGCCGAGATGTCGTACGTTCGTGCCGTGGCAGTGTGGAGGAAAGAAGACCACCTCCGTGCAAACCGACGTCAATCCCTCCGCGGAGAGGGTTTTTGTCATGGGAGAGGTGCTGGCTGGCCGCAGCTCTCCTGAAGATTCTACTGCAAAGAGCCGGCGTCGAGAGGAACCCAGGACCCGCGAAGAAGAAGTACCCATGTGCCACATGCGACAGAGATGTCAATCGGTATGGAACCAGCGTCCAATGTTTTGGATGCGAAAGGTGGGTGCACTTCTCTTGTTCGGGTCTCAGCTCTGTGAGGCACCACGATTCTTCCTTTCGTTGTATTGTGTGCTCCGCCTCCAGTAACTCAAATTCCTCATCTACCAACCGCCCCCTCTCTATTGTACATATCAATCTCAACGGCCTTCGCGCCAAGCTTTCTGAATTATCTCTCTTTGCCCGTACTCATCACCCGGATGTTATCATGGTTCAGGAAACCAAACTCTCTCCCTCTGCTACCTCTCGACATCCAAACATCCCGGGCTATACTGCTTATCATACTCCTAGGTCATCTCAGGGAGGCGGAGTCTCTACTTTTGTTCTGTCGTCTCTTCCCTCTCACATCATTCCAAACACTCCAGTGGATGGCACTCTCGAGTACATCCCCATCCATCTACCTCTAAAAACTCCACTTTCTCTTTTCAATATATACATTCCTCCTCCTACATCCTGTCCACCAACCTACAACCCTATCCCTCTACTCAAGCAGCTGTATGACTGCTCTCTATCTCCCTCAATTGTCTTTGCGGGTGACTTCAATGCTCACACGTTCTGCTCATCGCTTGACTCTGATGCTAGAGGAAATGACGTCGAAGAATGGGCGGAGGAGTGCGATCTGGTTATCCTTAACGATGACCAGCCCACTTCGTCTCCCTGCCTACGGCCGATCTTCCAGCCCAGACATCTCCCTTGTCTCTTCTAATCTCTCTAATGCCTGCTCTTGGTCTACATCCACAACTCTTTCCAGTGATCACATTCCGGTCTTTGTCAATATCGATCTCTCTAACTCTCTTGCTCCCTATACAGGTGTTCGTCATCGTTCTTATCTCAATTTAGGCCTTGCAGACTGGAGCCTGTTCAGGGAGGTTGCACTCCGCCAAGCGGCCGAATATCCGTGGAATGGCAATGTACACCAGAAGGAGCGCCACTTCTCTGATGCCATCCGGAAGGCGATGAAAGCTGCGATCCCTGAAGGTCGTGTCAAGACCTTCTTTCCCAATGTCACCAGGGAGACACTGCAGAAGATAAGGACAAGGGACGCAAAGAGAGCTGCTGATCATCTTGACCCAGACATTGCCGAGCTGGATAATGAGATCAGGATGGACCTTGATAGGCACAAGAAAGAATCTTGGGAAAAGTTCACTGAGAAGATGAACTTCAGGAGTGATGCTGCAGCAACGTGGAAGGCTTTGAAAAGGATCTCCGGAAAGTTCACCTCCGCCAACAATTCCACGATTGAATTCGACGGCGGAGTCTTTAAGTCAGGGAAAGAGGCCGCAAATGCTCTTGGGAAGCATTTTTTTATAACTAAAACAAAAAGAGAGAAGCAGAATAGAATAACTGTTCGGGAACTCTGTAAATTGCCACTTATGGCTGAAGATGATGCAGTCACGCCCGCTCAGGTCGAGAAGGTTATCAAGGAAATGAGTAACTCGAAGGCAGTAGGGCCAGATGGCTTGAGCCCAGCAGTTCTAAAGAGACTGCCAAGTGAACTACTACTCCTGCTCGCTGACGTCATTAATACATCGTTTCGGACCTGTACATTACCTCAAGATTGGAAAGTAGCACGCGTCATCCCATTGCCTAAGCCGGGTAAATCACCATCCACGGCAAAAGGTTACAGGCCAATCAGTCTTCTCTCACCTATTGCCAAAGTTGCGGAAAAATTGGCTGTGGAGGAGCTCTCCGAACACAATAGCAAACAAAAGCATCAACATGGTTTCCGTAAGCTACATTCCACCACTACGGCCCTACTGGAAATTGTGAGCTATGTTTTGGACGGCTTCAATGCCATGAAACCTCAGCGAACCGTAGGTGTAGCCCTCGATCTAACGAAGGCTTTTGACACTGTAAACTTGGGCATTTTGTCGGAGAGCCTGTTAAGGTCTACCATTCCGCCCTGGCAGAAGCGGTGGATAACCGCATTCACCAAAGGACGTCGGGCAAATGTGCTATTTCAAGGGCACGTCTCCAATAGCATCCCAATCGCCGCCGGCGTACCTCAAGGAGGAGTTTTATCGCCTGCTCTTTTTAGTCTGTATATTGAAGATCTACCCGTTCCATCCCAAGACATCAAGGTCGTTGCATATGCGGATGATATTACTATACTATGCCGGGATCGCGACATAAATGTAGCTGCCAGTAAGATCAATGACTACTTGATCGAGTTGAAATGTTTTCTCGATAGCAAGATGCTTACGGTCTCTGCCGCTAAATCATCCGTCACAGTCTTTTCCACTGTTCCTGCGGAGCACAGTGCTCATCCCATGGTGAAATGGGACGAAACTCGCCTGCCGGCCGCCCGATTCCCTAAGCTGCTCGGACTCGTGTTGGACCCTTCGCTGAGGTTTCATAAGAACACTGAGCAGAAGCAAGCTGCAGTGAAAACAAGACTTAACGTCCTACGTGCTCTCGGCGGAACGTCCTGGGGATGCAGTAAAGAAACGATCCTGACCACGTACAAGGCCATCGTACAGCCCGCCCTGGAGTATGCTGCACCAGTCTGGCAGCATATCGTGTCGGACACATCCTGGTCCAAGCTGCAGCGCATCCAAAATGGAGCATTGCGAATCGCAACAGGCTGTTCCAAAAGCTCTCCAATAGAGCACCTACATGCCGAAGCTCGCATCCTGCCAGTTAAGGACCACTGCCAACTCCACGCACAACAGCTGTACATAAACATTCTGAAGCAGCCAAATCATCCGTCGCGAAGAGTATTAGACCCCGTGAGAGAGAGAGGTATAAGAAAGCCGTTTGCTGATGCTCCCACGAAAATCAATATACAGAGATGGACTAACGCACAACAAGAACGCCTCCGTCTCTTACGTGCTGAGCATACCCAATTCGTCAAGGATCACTTATGCAAGACCGCCGTAAACTCCATTCTCGGAGTCGTGCCGCCTGAGGTCAGCGAAACCGAGATGGAACTCGGTAGGCGTGCCAGGTGCACCCTTGCCTCGTTGCGCTGCGGGCACTCCCCCATGCTTATGTCTTATTTACATAAGATCGATAGCAGCAGACCTGACGAGTGCCCGGATTGTGGTAATAAAGGGCATACTACTGCGCACCTTTTCAACTGCCCGATGAGACCGACATCGTTAACAACAGTAGATCTGTGGACGAATCCGACGCTTGTGGCTCAGTTCCTCAGTCTATGACAGGACCCTCTCTGTGGCTGCAGAAGAAGAAGAAGATGTCCTTGGGCACCGCAATCCTGGCGCTCGTCAGGCTTGCTGTTATCGATCTTATGCAGATATGACATCAACATTGGGGAGTGTCCACAAAGTAACGAGGCAAGGGTGCACCTGGCACGCCTGCCAAGTTCCATGTCGGTCTCGCTGACCTTGGGAGGTGCGACTCCCAGAATGGATTTTATGGCAACTGTGTTCAAGTGCTCCTTCACGAAACGGGTATGCTCCGCGCGCAAGACGGAGGCGTTATTGTTGTGCTTCAGTCCATCTCTGCACATCTACTTTCGAGGGAGCATCGGCGAACAGCTTTCTGATACATCTCTCTCTTACTGGGTTTAATACTCTTCGCGACGGATGATTTGGCTGCTTAACGATGTTAATGAACATTTGTTGCGCCTGGAGTTGGCAGTGGTCTCTAACTGGCAATATGCGAGCTTCGGCGAACAAGTGCTCAATTGGAGAGCTTCTGAAACAGCCCGTCGCGATTCGCAGAGCACAATTTTGGACGCGTTGCACCTTGGACCAAGATGAGTCCGACACGATGTGCTGCCAGACTGGCGCAGCATACTCCAAGGCGGGTTGCACAATAGCCTTATACGTGGTCAGGATCGTTTCTTTACTGCACCCCTAGGACGTTCCACCGAGAGCACGTAGGACGTTGAGTCTTGTTTTCACTGTGGCTTGCTTCTGCTCAGCGTTCTTATGAAACTTCAACGAGGGATCCAACACGAGTCCGAATAGCTTGGGGAACCGGGCGGCCGGCAATTGAGTTTCGTCCCATTTTACCATAGGATGGGCACTATGCTCCGCATTATCAGTGGAAAAGACGGTAATGGATGATTTAGAGGCAGAGACCGTGAGCATTCTGCTGTCGAGAAAACATTTTAACTCGATCAAGTAGTCATTGATCTTACTGGCGGCTACATTCATGTCGCGATCCCGGCACAGAATAGTGATATCATCAGCATATGCAGCGACCTTGATGTCCTGAGGAGGAACGGGCAGATCTTCAAGGTATAAATTGAAAAGTGCAGGCGATAAAACTCCTCCTTGAGGGACACCGGCGGCTATGGGGATGCTCTTGGAGACATGTCCCTGGAGTAGCACATTTGCCCGACGTCCTTTAGTGAAGGCGGTTATCCACCGCTTCTGCCAGGGCTTAATGGTAGACTTCAACAGACTCTCTCATAGTATGCCTAGATTGACAGTGTCAAATGCCTTGGTTAAGTCGAGGGCCACACCAACAGTACGTTGGGGTTTCTGGGCACTGAAGCCGTCCAGAACATAGCTCACAATTTCCAACAAGGTGGAATGTAATTTACGGAAACCATGCTGATGCTGTTGCTTGTTGTTGTGTTCGGCCAGCTCCTCCACAACCAGTTTTTCGGCAACTTTGGCAATGGATGAGAGCAGACTGATCGGCCGGTACCCATTAGCCGTGGATGGTGACTTTCCCGGCTTCGGCAGTGGAACCACACGAGCGAATTTCCAATTTTGGGGTAATGTACATGTGCGAAACGAAGTATTAATGACGTCAGCGAGAAGGGGCAGAAGTTCATTGGTCAGTCTCTTAAGGACTGCTGGGCTCAAACCATCTGGCCCTAATGCCTTCGAGTTACCCATCTCCTTTATCACCTTCTCGACCTGAGCGGGCGTGACTGCTTCATCTTCAGCCATGAGTGGCAATTTACAGAGTTCCCGTACATTTATTCTATTCTGCTTCTCTCTCTTGGTGCTAGTGATGAAAAAATGCTTCCCAAGAGCATTTGCGGCCTCCTTCCCTGACTTGAAGACTCCACCTTCAAATTCAATCGTGGAATTGTTGGCGGGGGTGATCTTTCCGGAGATCCTTCTCAAAGCCTTCCACGTTGCTGCTGCATCATTTCTGAAGTTCATCTTCTTAGTAAACTTTCCCCAAGTTTCCTTCTTGTGTCTGTCAAGGTCCATCCTGATCTCATTATCCAGCTCGGCAATGTCTGGGTCAAGATGATCAGCAGCTTTCTTTGCGTCTCTTGTCCTTATCTTCTGCAGTGTCCCCTGATGACATTGGGAAAGAAGGTCCTGACGCGACCTTCAGGGATCGCAGCTTTCATAGCCTTCAAGATAGCATCAGATAGGTGGCGCTCCTTCTGGTGTACATCGCCATTCCACGGATAACCAGCCGCTTGGAGAAGCGCAACCTCCCTGAACAGGCTCCAGTCTGCAAGGCCTAAATTATGATAAGAATGATGACGAACACCTGTATTGGGAGCCAGAGAGTTAGAGAGCAATATCGACAAAGGCAGGAATGTGATCACTGGGAAGAGTTGTGGATGTTGACCAAGAGCAAGCATTAGAGAGATTAGAAGAGACGAGGGAGATGTCTGGGCTAGAATATCGGTCGTTGGCAGGGAGACGAGTCTTGTCTATTACGTGTGCCTTAAGCAGAGTATTCAATAAATAAAAATTAATAAAAAGTTACATGAAATATAAGTGTATATTACATGTAATATAAGTGTATGTTACATGCGATATAAAGGTAATACACTTGAATGTCTCAAGTATCTTACACTTTATATTACATGTAACCTGTTTTCATTTTTCTGAGAGCGCCCGGGAAATTGTGCGAGACCCAACGGAATGTGCGCCAAGCGCCGGGAAGAGTGTGTGGGATCCAACTGGGAGTGCGCCAAGCGTCGGGGAAAGTGTGAGGTACCCAACTGGTACTGCGGCAAGCGCCGGGGAATGTGTGCGGGACCCAAGTGAGAGTGCGCTAAGCGCCCGGGAGATTATGCGAGACCCAACTGGGAGTGCGCCAAGCGCCGGGGAAAGTGTGCGGAATCCAACTGGCGCTGCGCCAAGTGCCGGGGAAGGTGTGCGGAACCCAAGTGAGAGTGCGCCTAGCGCCGGGAAAGAATGCGGGACCCAAGTGAGAGCGCGTCAAGCGCCCGGGAAAAATTGCGGGACCCAGATGGGAGTGCGCCAAGCGCCGGAGAAACTGTGTGGGACCTCATTAGAGGGGTGCGCAGAGCGGCGGTGAGTGAGTGCAAGGCTTTACTGGGAATGCGTTACCGTAGCGAAATGTGAACAAGGCTTCACTGAGAGTGTGCAAGGCACCGTGTAAAGCATTCTAAATCTGATGCATGGAGTTGGGGGTGTACAGTTGGGAGAAAGGGGTGGCGTGCGATTTGGGAAAGAGGAGATTCTAGACGACAGCGATTTTCAGAGCTCGCATCTCTAGAAGTGCTTGAAAAAATACCTAAATGCATATGCTTGAAATGTGAGAGCGGAGTTCCGCAGAAATTTAAGAGGTCGGAGGGTGAGGGGATTGGCAAAGATAGTTTCGCGCTAGCGCAGCAAGGGGGGCAACTTTGACATAGCACTTGGTTCACGCCCGTTTTTCAGTGCCGCACTCTCCCGATTTCGGAACAGGGAGGGGAACCCCGGGTTGGTGTTCTAATGGCGCGGCGGCACGGAAAAAATGGATTTGGTCAAAAGCGAGGGCCAAGTGCCCCCCCCCCTTGCTGCGATAGCACTTTTAGTTTATTAGGAATGCTATAAAACATATTGAAAAGTTTACTAAGAATGCGTTGTGGTGATTTTTTCCAATTCATTATCTCTTATTCAAATTCCGGTCAAATAGCAAACACACCGCGAGGCAATCCCACAGGTAAACCATTATTACAACGTATAAGGCGATTCTCCAGCCTGCACTAGAATACGCCGCACCAGTCTGGCAGCATCTAGTTTCGGAATGTTCTTGGACTAAGATGCAACGCATACAGAATGCGGCTCTTCGAATCGCCACCGGATGTGCAAGAAGTTCCTCGGTCGATCATTTGCATGCTGAGATCCGCTTATTACCAGTAAGGGAGCACTGTCAGCTCCAGGCCCAACAATTTTTCATCAACATTGTCAAACAACCAAATCACCCGTCTTGGAGAGTGCTAAACCCCGTCAGAGAGAGAGAGGCGTCAGAAAGCCATTCGCCGATGCTCCCAGCAAAGTCAATCTGCAGAGATGGCACGACTTACAGCAAGAACGACTCCGTCTGTTGCGCGAGGAGCATACTCAGTTCGTACGGTGCCATCTGGAAAAGGCGGCCATTAATCCCATATTGGGGGTAGTGGCGCCCCAAGTCTGCACATCCGAGGCTGAACTCGGAAGAAGGGCCAGGTGCACCCTGGCATCGCTGCGCTGTGGTCATTCTACCATGCTTATGTCCTACGTCAGCAAAATAGACAGCAGGAAATCAAATGTTTGCCCGGACTGTGGCTGCCTCGGCCATGATACTGCACACCTTTTCAAATGTCCGGAGACCCACCACGCTGACCGTAATGGACTTATGGACGAATCCGCTACTGGTCGCCCAGTTTCTCAACCTATGACAAAACCCTCAATGTGGCTGCAAAGAAGAAGAATCCCACAGGTATGCCACGAAGCGGTGTGGGTGCACAAGCTTGTACTGAATAATTGGCTAACTACTATGTTTGAGGTTGACCTATTGTATTCTTTTTCTCACATAAGTGTGTAATAATATATGTATATAATGGACTCACGCGTTTATGCTTTGCCATTCCTTTAAGAGTAAAATATAGCCGCCCGCAGATATCGCATCGAAACTCTGGCTTGTCCGGATTGATTGCCCTTTTGCACGCCTCCTTGATCCTTGAAATCTCGTCATTCCCACAGCCGTGAAACTTTTTCAAATGCTTGTATAGTCGCGGTAGAGGGAATGGTCCACGCGAACATCTATAGCAATCAGCCTCTGCCTTCATTGTGACGATCTTAAAATAAGTGGTTCCTCGAAACTAATGAGCCACGCATCAACTAAAATGAACGCGCAGGAGCTGCCAACATTTACAAATACCTAGACTTCGGAACAATTGAAGCCAACCGTCACGGCAGCTGCGGAGGGTGTAACCACCTCCCTGTGCAGATAGATCACCTTAGCCGCAATCTTTCAACTGGACTCAAGCGAGGCCCCCTTTTCCAAACGATGAGACCAATCGAAATGTACATTTGCGCATTCTGACGGTTTAGGTCTATGCGTTCGTCATTCGCATACTCTGCCAACGCGTAGCTAGATGCCTCCGAGGGCGCGGCCTGAAACGCCGCCCCATTCCATGTAGCGAGACTTTAAGGGTTTTAAGGGTTACGATAGCTAAAACCCGCATTTTCTTGTGTCGAGGCTAAAAGGGTGCAAATTCTGCGCGTATTCTACGTAAAAACGAAGGCTAAATTCGAACCATTGCTCTCTCTGAAGCTAAACCCGTATATTCTCGCTATAATTTTGTAGCGAGAACCTACGGATTTAGCGACAGCCTGTGTTGAAATGCAATCTCAAACCCGCGCTGACTACGCGGAACGCAGGGATGCCGTTCGAACAGTGTTGGCCCAGTCAATCCACGGATAACTTGACACTCTGTGGGTGGTCGTGGAGGGTGACCCCGTGTCGCTCTCTGGAAGACCTTGCTAGGGATAGTTTTGGCCGCTGGTATGCTGCAGGCCGTGGGGAAGAAACGGCGATGCGCTCGATCACAGCGGGGATCGTCTTTCTAGTACGGATCAAGACTGGGTGGGTCGATCGACCGAGTGCTGCAACGAGAATAAACGTAGAATATGCGAGTGCTGTAGCGACAATTTACGTAGAATATGCGGACGCCGTAGCCAAAATTTCACCAACTGAGGCTAAACTTTCCGTAAGTTACGTAAATTCTCGTGTCAAAATTAGACTCGATGCCTTCGAAACCCTGGGCATCTCTGGTTTCCGTGTGAGGCCTTTAGCTACGCGTAGATGTAAATCCGTCAGAATACGCAAATAAACACTTCGATTAGCCTCATCTTTTGGAAAAAAAGGGGGCCTCGCTAGAGTCCAGTCTGGAAGAAAGCGGCTAAGGGCTCTTATTTACATCCACGTCCTGGGCGAGTTTGTCGACACCTGGCTGTTGATAAACCCTCCCCGGACGTGAGCGGCTAAGTTGCGTTTTTGAGGCGAGTTGGTCGTCTTACTGACAACTCGTCCAGCGCGCCCACTTTACAGAACCGCTAGGAAACCTACAGTTCACCTCCGCACTGCCGTTCAGTCCGCGAAGTGCACGCTGATTGCGAAACGGTGATGCGGCGCGGTTGCGAGTATCCTCAGACAGGGATGTGGGATCACCCGGGCCGTTTTCGCCTTTGGTGCCGGGGTGAACCCACCGCTCGGGTGATCCCACATCCCTGTCTGAAGATACTCTCCACCGCGCCGCAGCACGCTTTCGCAATTAGCGTGCACTTCGCTGACTGAACGGCAGTGCGGAGGTGAACTGTAAATTGAGATTTGTTTTTGTTTCGAAGCAGTAATGGCTTCCAAACGCACATAAGAGCACCATGCTCCCGAATGTTTGATCACCTCGAAATCCAGGGGTTCCTAAACGCACGTGGACGAGTTACACCCCGCAGCGACAGTGGCTTTTACCTGTGAGTCTTCGACACAAATAAACAACGTATGCATTTACGTCACAACATGAAATAGATATAGCACAATGCTGCCACCACTAACTCACGATAGAACCGTTCTTATCGGACGAAACTCAAGTCCGCTATGCGAACTACCGTTGCTGCAGCCCGTACCACGATGAAAATCGTGAGATAGTTAAAGCCGTGAAATTGGGGTGGTGGCCATCATGTATAAATACCCGCGAGGCGGGAGAAACGGGGGAGGAGCGAGGCTCCCGATTGGAAGCACACGGGCTAGCCTCGTCTTTGCGTGTCACCACCTATGAACGCAGATTGATTGAAGAATTTGAAATATTGAAGAGTTCAAGTGCTTTCGGCGTCACGTTTGCCTGTCTGCTCGTTTCTTCAAAATGGCCATCTATACTACTGAAAAAGTGGCACGCGCCCTCGTCACGTGGCAGCCACGGGCAAGTGACCCCAAGGTTCACTATTTATTTTTTAGGTTTGTGTAAGTATTCTACGTATATTTGATTTGTTTCTATTTGGATGTATATAACTGATTGTATTTGTTGACACTCACGGTCATTTTAGCGACTTTGGCCAAGTTTTTCGACGAAACTCGTGTCGTGTGTCGTTCCTTCGACTGTTTTTGTTTTAAAGAGAATTTTCATTGAATTTTCTGCTGCTCTTAACTTTCTAAACTGCTACAGAATAAAATGAACTTTCCTTATTTTCCATTAAGCCTGGATTCATTCAAGTATGCCTCTGGCTGAACCGGTAGAAATTATTGTGTTACCGGAAAGGAAACTGGTCTCTGATATCATAATATGGTCAGCCCGCTGAATTCTGCTGCAAAAGAGGCCAGTTCACAGAGGTATAGTCTACAGCAATGGAAGTAGGACCTGGTGCGGTTGCGGACTCTCCCTAACATACTGTAGTCTGATTGTTTTATCACCCATTCAATCGAAATAACTGAGATTGGTCGGTTAGCTTTTGTTTTCAGTCTCTCATTTTCACCTGTTTTTATTGCTTTCACAGATGTTGTCATATCGGTGAAAACACAGACTCACCGATCTATCACAGCTGTTTCGGAATAATGATTGATACCTCTAACAAACTACCGTATATTAGGACGAGTCCGCAACCTCACCAGGTCCTACTTTCCTTGCTGTAGACTATATATGATTTAGTGTTTCAATTTATCCTGCGATGCTTCAACTTCCTATGAAAATTTCGAAGAAAAAAGTGTTTTGAACGTTTTCCCTACCCGAGTTCTTCAGTTGATGTATTTTACCCTCACTACTGAGACTATAGGTGGTACCCGAACGCCGACTTCTAAGTGTCGTGTGCGGCGAGCGCACCTTGGAGCGAGCGGGATGACAGACGCAGACTGGTCGTTTCCCTAGCGAGATGGCCATGTCGATTTCCCCAGACGCAGATCAACAACCGTCCAACGACCGACACGATAGTACATGTTGAATGATTAGTGCAATCCCGCGCTGTATACGAGACGCGTGGGGGTTAGGTGGTCGGCCGATTCATGGTAGTCAAATGGCAAAGCAAAATCTTGGCATTGCCTTGATGGGCCAAAAGGGCCACTAAAGGGAAGGATTGTAGCACTTCTCAGGTTTTAGACGCTTCAGTCCGACTGCTGAACGAATTTTCGGCTTCTGACAGTTCTAGTACTCCAATATAAGCAGCCCAGAAATCGCGCCTCGGGGGGGTCGCAAAAATCTTGGAAAAGATGTTCAAGGTGGGAGGAGTCGCTGCGATGACCCTGCTCTGGAGATGAACATTTCATGCAGAACGACCACTTTGGCTAACAGTAGTAACACATCTTGTGACATGTTATTGCTCGCTGACTAAAGAATGGTTTCGTTTGGGGGGCACGCATTGGTTACCCAAGTTGTTAGGATGCGGCAAAAATCCGCCGCGCAATGAGCTTAGCGGCAAAAGACACATTTAGGCCCAATTACGTATTTCAGCTAATTTCGCAGACGCATTCCTTCCGAAAGAAGTTCTATTTATTTATTTTTTTACTTTACGCCGTTGCCGACGTGCTCAAAAACCACAAAACAGTAAGTTAAAAACATGGAATGATTACAAAAACAAACAAACAAAAACTTAGCGCAATGCTTCAACAGCCGATCGCAAGACCATTATTCTGATTAGAGAATAATCTAAAAGGCGACAGCACCTAAAATTAGGAGCAATTACAGGTTGTGGGGAAGTGAGGAACAAAAAAAACCGAAGTAGTGCTAAAAGCCTGGAACTGATCAATATTACCGTTACGGGAAATAAATTTATAGCAATTCATATACTATTCGAGTAACTGAGTTGAAAGCGACCCTACCCACGCGGCTTCCTAGGATGCATATGGTCCTCCGACCGCTGTTAGGTATCTGGGCTATTGAAGATTTCTACCACATAAATGTCCATTGAACTGCATTTTTACCTCGGCGAATCCTCGTCTCGGACAGGATGGCTGCGCCGCGCGCGACCGCGACGCAACCGCTCGCGAGTTACCGATGCTATGAAGCCATTTCGTTTAAGGGGTACTGACTGTCGGATTTACCGAGACGTCGCCGACGCGGAGCTCGGTCGCTCCTTCTCGGATGCCGACGTCTACAAGATTTTGGCCGCGAGCGCCCCTTCACGCTATTGTGAGCCGTCGGTTTTTTGTGATGCCTCATGACGAAGCTTCGAAGTTAGTTAAAAAACATGCCGAAAGGCCTGTTTCCTGCAAACTTCGCCTGGGGCTTCAGTCCCCTAGGCCTTCCTTCCCTTTTGGCCCATCAAGGCAATGCCAAGATTTTGCGTTGCCCTTTGACGACCATGAATCGGCCGACCACCTAACCCCCACGCGTCTCGTGTACAGCGTGGGTTTGCACTAAGCATTCAACATGTACTCTCGTGTTGGTCTTTCGACGGTTGTTGATCTGCGTCTGTGAGATCGACATGACCATTTCGGGGTGGTGGTCTTGTGGCGCCAGACGGTGAGAAGGGTAGGCAGATCAGTGGGAAGGGCTAGGCAGCGCTATTTATCGCCAAAGTGGCCTCAACCAAGAGATGTGACAGCCCATCCCGCTGATCTGCCGCCCTCCTCACAGTTTGGAGCCACAAGAAGACCACCCGCCATCTCGCTAGGGAAACGACCGGTCTGCGTCTCTCATCCCGCTCACTCCAAGGTGCGCTCGCATGACAGGACACCTAGAAGTCGGCGTCCGAGTACCACCGACTGTCTCAGCAGTGAGGATAAAATACATTAACTGAAAAACTCGGATAGGGAAAACTCTCAAAACACTTTCCTTCGAAAATTTCATAAGAAGTTGAAACATCGTAGGATAAGTTGAAACACTAAATCACTTACTTCTCTGAACTGGCCTCTTTTGCAGCAGACATCAGCGGGCTGACCATATTACTGATATCAGAGAACAGTTTCCTTGAAGGTAACACAGTAATCTCTACCGGTTCAGCCAGAGGCATACCTGAATGGGTGCTATGTGGGAAGGGGGGGGGGGCACGAAAGTGATTAACCACCGGAGGCCGGCTGGCGCAGCGCACGCGACGCAAATCTGCGGCGCGCGCGTCTAACGCGATTGGAGCACGCACGATTATACACTCAACCAAAATCCTGTCCGGGCGAGAGAATGTGATATACAGGGGAAGCGAGGCCTAGCTCTTCTTAATCCCCTACTGACAAACCATGAGAAGTAAAAATAATACAATATTTGGTATGAACACTGAATTTCACACTTCTCTAAGGTTAAGAGACGAAACTAGTCTCAGCTCTTCCTATTATAGAAGCAACATCACTAAGGGTCATGCTGGTCCATCACTCATCGGGGAATTGCTGGGGGTGTCCAGAAAAAATTCGGATTCGGCTCTCAAAATTTCAACTGTGGGTTATTTATGGCGCTGAACCCGAATCTGGGATCTGTTCCTCGCCAGATTTTGTGCTACTGTGGGATGAGGTAGTCATAGTGCCTTTTAACTGGCGTTTCTAACCTTATAGATTCGAAGATCAAAAATTGGACCTCAAATTCGTGTTAAGCGTCCCAACTAACATCCACAGTGAAATTTTCAGACAATTCTGAGACTTTTACCAAGCTACCATATACCCACCGTAACCTACCGTAATTTATCGAAAACCCCTATGTACAAGTTTTGAGGCGGTTTGATCCTAGCATTCTCGAAATCGTCAGAAGTCGCGTTTGGGCAGCAAGATTTCCCTCATTTTGAATCTCCGGACCAAATCAGATGGAATTATCAAACTCAGATTCGTAATCAGCACCCAAAATAACACCTAGAACCAAGTTTTAAGCTTAATCCAAGACATTTTTTTGAAGGCCCTAGAAATTGTCATCCGTGTACCCCCTTTTCTCTAGGCAAAGCTATGAAAATGTCCACTTTTGCAAATCTCTTGTAAATCTCTGTGGCATTAGCCGATTCTGAGTATATGGAATACGGGATCACTGTCCTCCCCATATTAAAGTTGCATCTCGAAACTCCATCTTGCGTGTGCAACCCTACCTTGTTAGGCATCTTTCATAGTCCTCACCGCAAGCGCGGCACGCGCGGGACGAGCGGTGGACTATGAAACTTTTCACCGCGCGGCACGCGCGGGACGAGCGGAAAGCCACTATAAAATCTCCAGCGGCACCGCCATGGCGGTGCGGGTAAAATTCGGGCCTCAACTGGGACTTGTACAGAAATTCCTGGCTTGCATTTGCGTATGCGGTGGCGCAGGATAGTCCCAGAATTATTTATGTTGGAGTGGACTCAAATCGAGAAGCAATTATTGATTGAAACGGTAAAACCGCCACGGCGGTTTGGGCGGCGCCGCTATGGCGGTGCTGATGGACTATGAAAGTTCTTTCCGCGCGTCCCGCGCGGGCCGCCCGGTAAGAACTTTCATAGTCCCCCACCCCTCCCGCGCGTGCCGCGCTTGCGGTGAGGACTATGAAAGATGCCTTAGTGATGTTTGATTTGATTTGATTTATTACGACGTTTAAGACAGCCGAATGAAACATGAGTACAATGGTAATGGGATTTGAAAGTAAAGTGCTTCTATAATAGGAAGAGCTGAGACTAGTTTCGCCTGTTAACCTTGGAGAAGTGTTAAATTTAGTGTTCATACCACTTATTGCATCATTTCCACTTCCCGAGGCTCGTCAGTAGTGTATCAAGCAGAGCTAGGCCTCGTTTCGCCTGTATAGGATTTTGGTTGAGTGTATAATCGTGCTCCAATCGTGTCAGACGCTCGCGCCGCAGATTTGCGTTGCATGCGCTGCGCCAGCCGGCCTCCGGTGGTTAATCACTTTCGGGGGGCACTAAGCTGCCGAGATGTCGTACGTTCGTGCCGTGGCAGTGTGGAGGAAAGAAGATCGCCTCCGTGCAAACCGACGTCATCCCCTCCACAAAGAGGGTTTTTGTCATGGGAGAGGTGCTGGCCGGCCGCAACTCTCCTTCGGATTCTCCTACAAAGGGCCGGCGTGGAGAGGAATCCTGGACCCGCTCAGAAGTACCAATGCGCCACGTGCGGAGAGGATGTAAACTGGAGACATACCAGCGTCCAGTGCTTCGGATGCCAAAGGTGGGTGCATCTCTCCTGTTCGGGTCTCAGTTCTGTGAGGCATCATAACTCATCTTTTCGTTGTGTGTTATGCTCCTCACCTTCCATCTCAGATTCCTCTATCTCAAATCGCCCCCTTTCCATTGTGCATATCAATCTAAACGGCCTTCGTGCCAAGCTTTCTGAACTCTCTCTTTGCACGTACTTACCATCCAGACGTGATCATGGTTCAAGAAACCAAGCTCTCTCCATCCCCTACCTATCCTCATCCCAATATCCCAGGCTATACTTCTTACCATGCTCCAAGGTCATCTCTCGGCGGTGGAGTCTCTACTTTCGTTCTATCTTCACTTCCCTCACACCTCATTCCCAGCACTCCCACGGACGGTACTCTCGAGTACCTCCCAATCCATCTCCCTAAAAACACCCCTTTCTCTTTTCAACATATACATTCCACCTACAACTTCATGCCCTTCATCTTACAATCCTATCCCACTTCTCAAGCAGCTGAGCGACTGCTCCCTCTCATCCTCGGTCGTTTTCGCGGGTGATTTCAACGCTCACACCTTTTGCTCGTCTCTCGGTCCTGATGTTAGAGGAAATGACGTCGAAGAATGGGCAGATGAGTGCGACCTGGTCATTCTAAACGATGATCAGCCCACTCGTCTCCCTGCCAGCGGCCGATCTTCTAGCCCAGACATATCTCTTGTCTCGTCCAACCTTTCTAGCTGCTGCTCATGGTCTACCTCGACTACTCTGCCAAGTGACCACGTTCCTGTCTTTGTCCACATCGATCTATCCAATTCTCTCGCTCCCTTTCTGGTGTTCGCCAACGTTCTTATCTTAATTTAGGCCGAGCAGACTGGCGCCTGTTCAGTGAAGTTGCGCTTCGCCTATCGGCAGATTACCCGTGGAATGGAAGCGTGCACCAGAAGGAGTGCCATCTATCTGACGCAATCCGCAAGGCCATGAATGCGGCTATCCCTATCGGTCGCGTCAAGACGTTCTATCCAAATGTCAACAGGGAAATCCTCGACAAAATTAGAACGAGAGATGCGAGGAGAGCGGTTAATCATCTGGACCCCGTGGTTGCTGAGCTTGACAGTGAGATCAAAAAGGATTTGGACAGACACAAGAAAGAAGAGTGGGAGAAGTTCACCGGACAGATGGACTTTAAGACGGACAGTGCAGCTACTTGGAAGGTTTTACGGAAGCTTTCGGGTAAAAGCTCACCCGCCACCGTCTCCACTATCGAATTCGACAACGGCGTATTCAAATCAGGAAAGGAAGCCGCTTATGCGCTCGGGAAAAGTTTTTTCATCACCAGTGCTAAACGAGGTCCGCAGAATAGAGTGACTGTAAGAGAGCTGTGCCGCCTCCCGCTTATGAGCACGGCCGAAGCGTTTACTACGACGCAAATTGAGAAGATTATAAAGGAAATGCGGAACTCTAGAGCTATTGGTCCTGATGGGATATGTCCTGCTGTCTTGAAGAAGATACCCACTGACTTACTACCGCTCCTCACTGATGTGATAAACTCCTCGTTCATGTCGTGTACTATCCCGCAGAATTGGAAGATGGCAAACGTCGTTCCGCTGCCCAAGCCTGGCAAGCCCCAAGCTTCAGTCAAGGGATATCGGCCCATTAGCTTGTTGTCTTCTTTTGCTAAAGTAGCTGAAAAAGCTGATCGTCAAAGACCTGGCCGAGCACAACGAGAGACAGGTGTTTCAGCATGGATTCAGAAAAATGCATTCCACCACGACAGCTTTGTTAGAAATTACGAGCTATGCAATTGATGGTTTCAACGCGTATAAGCCGGAAAGAACTGTAGCAGTTGCCTTGGATCTCACTAAGGCTTTCGACACAGTGAATCTTGGTATCTTATCAAACAACTTACTGGAGTCATCAATCCCGCCATGGCAAAAGCGCTGGATAGCTGCATTCACTAAGGGAAGACGGGCTAGAGTGATGTTCCAGAATCATGTCTCAAACAGCATTCCGATTGCAGCTGGAGTCCCACAGGGCGGTGTATTGTCGCCTGCTCTCTTCAGTCTGTACCTCGAAGATATGCCCGCCCCACCCCAAGATATCAAGGTGGTCGCTTACGCTGATGATATGACTGTCTTGTGTCGTGATCGGGACATAAATGTGGCCGCCGCTAAGATTAACGGGTACTTGACCGCACTGAAAAGCTTCTTCGACCGCAAAATGCTGAAGATTTCTGCGTCAAAGTCATCGGTATCCGTACTCACAACGGACCCATCTGAACACAGCGCACATCCGTATGTCGTATGGAATGGAGATCGTTTGCCTGCCGCCCGCTTCCCAAAACTTCTCGGACTCGTACTCGATCCATCGCTCAAATTCCATAAGAACACGGAACAGAAGCAGGCTATCGTTAAAGCGAAGCTTAACGTGCTTAGAGCCCTGGGCGGTACAACATGGGGTAGTAGCAAAGAAACCATTATTACAACGTATAAGGCTATTCTCCAGCCTGCACTGGAATACGGCGCCCCAGTTTGGCAGCATCTAGTTTCGGAATCCTCTTGGACTAAGATGCAACGCATACAGAATGCGGCTCTTCGAATCGCCACCGGGTGTGCAAGAAGTTCCCCGGTCGATCACTTGCATGCTGAGACCCGCTTATTACCAGTAAGGGAGCACTGTGAGCTCCAGGCCCAACAATTTTTCATCAACATTGTCAAACAACCAAATCACCCCTCTTGGAGAGTGCTAAACCCCGTCAGAGAAAGAAAGATCAGAAAGCCATTCGCCGATGCTCCCAGCAAAGTCAATCTGCAGAGATGGCACGACTCACAGCAAGAACGACTCCGTCTATTGCGCGAGGAGCATACTCAATTTGTACGGTGTCATCTGGAAAAGCCGGTCATTAATCCCATATTGGGGGTAGTGCCGCCCCAAGTCTGCACATCCGAGGCTCAACTCGGAAGAAGGGCCAGGTGCACGCTCGCATCATTACGCTGTGGTCACTCTACAATGCTAATGTCTTATGTCAGCAGGATTGACAGCAGTAAATCTGATGTGTGCCCGGACTGCGGTACCATCGGCCACGATACCGCACATTTATTCAAATGTCCGAAGAGACCTACCACGCTGACCGTAATGGACTTATGGACAAATCCGTTACTGGTCGCCCAGTTCCTCAACCTATGACAAAACCCTCAATGTGGCTGCAAAGAAGAAGAAGAAGAAGGGGCACTAAGGCGCGATGGACATGGCTACGCCCATTTTACTGTGCCGCACTAAATTTGAGCACCTACCCGGGGTTTCCCTCCCCTGCCAAAATCAGGAGAGTCACTGCGGCACGGAAAAATGGGCGTGGCCAAGTGCGATACAACAGTGCCCCCCCCTTCCCACATAGCAATCTGAATGAATATAAGTTTAACGGAAAACAAGGAGAGTTAATTCTATTCTGTAGCAGTTTAGAAAATTGGGAGCAGCATAAAATTCAATGAAAAAATTCTTAGGCACAAAAACAATTCGAAGAAATACACACGACACGAGTTTGGTCGAATACACAATACACACGACACGAGTTTGGTCGTGGAGATAGGTATCTAGCCGAAGATGTTTCTCAATTGCTGCAGAGCACATACCGAAATCTACACCTAATTATATAAATCCTAAATCCAAATCCTAGGTGCTATGTGGGAAGGGGGGGGGCACTGTTGTATCTCACTTGGCCACGCCCATTTTCCCGTGCCGCAATGACTCTCCTGATTTTGGCAGTCGAGAGAAACCCCGGGTAGGTGCTCAAATTTAGTGCGGCACAGTAAAATGGGCGTGGCCAAGTCCATCGCGCCATAGTGCCCCCCTTCCCACATAGCACCTAATCCTAATCCTAAACCTATCCTAAATTCCTAATCCTAAATTCGAAAAAAAAGTTAAAGGACGGGCGCGAAAATTGGCTGCGGGCCACGCGTGGGCTTAGCAGATACTCAGCTAAGCGTTCCACGCGGGACCCGCTTTCATTTTCGGGAACCACGAAAAATCTGTATGTTATCGCTCCAGCCGCGAAGCGGCTGGAGAGGTTTGGTTTTGCCTGGCACTTATGATCACTTAGAATTTCGTAAAGTAGTTAATAAAACCTGTAGAACAAATTTTCTAGGGATTTCCATCGGGATATAGGTTAGAGGGTCCACGAGGCACCTGCTGTCAAAATTTGAGCCAAATCGGTTCAAAACTAACAAAGTTAGATCGGCGAATGCTTAGCGAAAATTCCTGTTGTTCGTGGTGTAACGTGTTCCTGCTTCCTGCTTTCTCGTGCGTTACGCACCCTTAGTAGTGGCCACTGCCAGTGGTCGCAGGCGATCAGTTGGGTAGGCAGGTAAGTTGGTATGTGGACAGATAAGCAGGCTGGTGAGAAGGTAGACAATGAGTACTTACTGTTTAACATTAACAACTCCACCTTTTACTACTTATCATATCAAGTGATATTATCAGTTGGTAGACCAAATCGCTAAAACACGTCGTAGGCTGTACTTTTCGATGGGAAGGGACAGGGGAAGTGACTAACAAGTTTGTTACACACTGTTTAACACTAATTACTTCACTTATTACTGCTTATCACATCAAGTGATATTATCAGTTGGTAGATCAAATGGCTAAAACACGTTGTAGGCTGTACTTTTCGATGGGAAGGGACAAGGAAAGTGACTAACAAGTTTGATAGTTACTGTTTACATTGATTCCTTTACCTTACTTTTTACTACTCATCATATCAAGTGATATTATCAGTTGGTAGATCAAATCGCTAAACACGTTGTAGGCTGTACTTTTCGATGGGAAGGGACAAGGAAAGTGACTAACAAGTTTGTTACTTACTGTTTAACATTAACTACTTCACTTATTACTGCTTATCATATCAAGTGATAATATCAGTTGGTAGATCTAATCGCTAAAACACGTCGTAGGCTGTAGTTTTCGACGAAAAGGGACAGGAGAAGTGACTAACAAGTTTGATAGTTACTGTTTACATTGATTCCTTTACCTTACTTTTTACTGCTTATCATATCAGGCTATGTTATCAGTTGGTAGATCAAATCGCTAAAACACGTCGTAGGCTGTACGTTTGATGGGAAGGGCAGGGTAACTGACTAACAAGTTTGTTACTTTCTAATGACGTCATCAATGTGCATAGGGCATGTGATGACGTCATCACGACGTCGTGCCAAGTTCATATAGCATCTGATGACGTAATCAGGATGTCGTGTAAAGTACATGGGGCATCTGATGACATCATCAGGATGTCGTGTAAAGTACATAGGGCATCTGATGACGTCATCAGGGTGTCATGTAAAGTACATAGGGCATCTGATGACGTCATCAGGGTGTCATGTAAAGTACATAGGGCATCTGATGACGTCATCAGGATGTCGTGTAAAGTACATAGGGCATCTGATGACGTCATCAAGATGTCGTGTAAAGTACATGGGGCATATGATGACGTCATCAGGATGTCGTGTAAAGCACATAGGGCATCTGATGACGTCATCAGGATGTCGTGTAAAGTACATAGGGCATCTGATGACGTCATCAGGATGCCGTGTAAAGCACATAGGGCATCTGATGACGTCATCAGGGTGTCATGTAAAGTACATAGGGCATCTGATGACGTCATCAGGATGTCGTGTAAAGTACATGGGGCATCTGATGACCTCATCAGGATGTCGTGTAAAGTACATAGGGCATCTGATGACGTCATCAGGGTGTCATGTAAAGTACATAGGGCATCTGATGACGTCATCAGGATGTCGTGTAAAGTACATGGGGCATCTGATGACCTCATCAGGATGTCGTGTAAAGTACATAGGGCATCTGATGACGTCATCAGGGTGTCATGTAAAGTACATAGGGCATCTGATGACGTCATCAGGGTGTCATGTAAAGTACATAGGGCATCTGATGACGTCATCAGGATGTCGTGTAAAGTACATAGGGCATCTGATGACGTCATCAGGATGTCGTGTAAAGTACATAGGGCATCTGATGACGTCATCAAGATGTCGTGTAAAGTACATGGGGCATCTGATGACGTCATCAGGATGTCGTGTAAAGTACATAGGGCATCTGATGACGTCATCAGGGTGTCATGTAAAGTACATAGGGCATCTGATGACGTCATCAGGATGTCGTGTAAAGTACATGGGGCATCTGATGACCTCATCAGGATGTCGTGTAAAGTACATAGGGCATCTGATGACGTCATCAGGGTGTCATGTAAAGTACATAGGGCATCGGATGACGTCATCAGGGTGTCATGTAAAGTACATAGGGCATCTGATGACGTCATCAGGATGTCGTGTAAAGTACATAGGGCATTTGATGACGTCATCAAGATGTCGTGTAAAGTACATGGGGCATCTGATGACGTCATCAGGATGTCGTGTAAAGTACATAGGGCATCTGAAGACGTCATCAGGATGTCGTGAAAGTGCCTAGGGCAACTGAGGACGTCATCAGGACGTCGTGGAGAGCGAGTAGCGCTTCATTTATAGCGTGCGCAACAAGTTTTTACTTGCTGATTATCATAGCAATCCATGCTATTTGAAAAGTATTGAAGATTTTTCAGAGATATTACTTCGTAATATCAACAAAAAGTGAACAATTCTATCAAAAAGGGGTCTTCCAAGCAAAAGAGGTTTGGTTGGCGGCAGAAACGTTTCAACAAAAAGGGAACAATAGGCGTGTAGGATGAGGAGAGTCTACAAAAATTGAACAATATTTTCTGAGACTGATTTTTTGGCCGATACTTCTTAACAGCGAAAACAAACCGTTGTGGCGTTCCACGAGGAAGAGTTCAATGGTTTCCAAAAATGGACTTCTATTCGTTGACGAGATTATAAGAAAATACTCTTATTTGATGCTGCACATTGGGTTCGCTTCTCTTCGCAGCTGGAGCTAGCCGTTTGTGTAGGTAAAGTTGACATCATTTTCTCTTCTGATGATAATTAATAGGTTCACATAAGTAAGCATTTTTATCGTTACTCGCATAATCGGAGTCTATTTGGAACCACAAAGTGCTTCCGTGTGGAACACCGCAACGGTTTGTTTTCGCTGTTAAGAAGTATCGGCCAAAAAAATCAGTCTCAGAAAATATTGTTCAATTTTTGTAGACTCTCCTCATCCTACATGCCTATTGTTCCCTTTTTGTTGAAACGTTTCTGCCGCCAACCAAACCTCTTTTGCTTGGAATATGTATAGGATAGGATAGGATCTGGAGACAAAGTAACATACAAAATGTATGTGGGATAGGTTTACACAAGACAGCCTGGACATGCAGGCAAACAAAATTGTAGGCAAAGAAAACACTCGTACGAATAAGAGCACCCTGAATTTAAAGCTTTAGCAGAAAGCACGGCCATCGACCCCATGCAATGACCTGAGGTTGAAATGGGATAGCCTGCTTTTGAAAATCGGAAAATCCGCGGCCTCAACGATCTCTGAAGGTAATTTGTTCCAAATTGGGATGACTCCGAATGCAAAGGAATGCAGCACGTTGGACTTCGACGTAAATCTACGTGCGACCTGAAAAGCGTGCTGGCGGGAGCGAGTACAGCGGCTGGTGAACACGAAAACGCTCTCAAATGGGATGTCGCAAAGACCGTTAACGATTTTATAACATAAGTGTAAATCGAACTCGGTTCGCCGATATCGTAGGGTTTCGATCCCCAACATTTCAAGCCTTGTCGTATAGTCTGGTACTTCTCGCGTAGGAAACACTGACAAAAACGCGTTTTGAGTACCGCCTTTGCACGTTTTCAATTTTTTCATCATCTTCGACAGAAGATGGTGACCAGACCTGCGTACAGTATTCCAAGAGCGGTCGGCAGTAGACAATGTATGCTTTCCTGTAATGTTGGAGACATGGGTGTTGCAGAGATCTCAGAATGCAATTTGCCACACGAGAAGCTTTCTTAGAGATTTCCTTGCAGTGGGATTCCCACTTAAGGTCGGTGCTAATAAGCACACCAAGATCACTGACAGTCTCGCGTACGGGAAGCGCAACATCGTTTAGGCGTAAAAAGCACTCATGTTGGAAATTAATATGGAACAATCTGCATTTTTCTTCAGATATTTTTAGCTGCCATAGCTTGGACCATTTAGAAAGCCGGTTCAGGTCACACTGAAGCTCGTGAAATCGATGGCGGGGTTGCGAGGGGGACGATATATATGTATATGTATATATATATATATATATATATATATATATATATATATATATATTTATATATATATATATATATATATATATATATATATATATATATATATATATATATATATATATATATATATATATATATATATATATATATATATATATATATATATATATATATATATATATATATATATATCTTGAGATCATCAGCAAAAAGCTTGCATGCGCTCGACAATCCGTCAGAAATGTCGTTCACATAAATGAGGAAAAGTAAAGGACCCAGAACGCTACCCTGGGGAACACCGCTGACGATTGGGCAAGGATGAGAACAAAAGTCGCCAATTTTGACTATGAAGTCACGAGGTGTCAGAAAGGAATTCTACCATTTTAAAATGTCACCAGCAACGCCGTAGCCTTCAAGTTTCAGAAGTAGCTTTAAATGACTGACTGTATCAAAAGCTTTAGCATAGTCTATGTACACAACATCAGTTTGGTAGCTTTCGCTCACAGCCGGAAACCAGTCGTGGAACGAGGATACCAACTGAGATAGCGTAGATCTACCAGGTAGAAAACCATATTGCGCGGGACTGAGGTCGTTCCATGCAAGGTGGGAGAGAACGCAATATTTGATAATGATTTCGAGAACTTTGCATACTGATGAGGTTAAACTGATGGGCCGATAGTTGGAGACCTGAACAGCTGGTGCCTTTTTCAGAAGCGGGGTTACAATCGCAGTATTCCATGCGGACGGAAGCTTTTCAAGAGCAAGACTATGTTTGAATATGCACGAGAGGGTAACATTACCCGTTAGCAGCCCTTTTGATGAAGTACGAGGGCACCGAGTCCGGGGCGAGCGAAATCTTGTCATTGAGCTTTTTTATGGCGCCCACTACAACCTCGCAGCTGATAGGGACGGAGCACAATTTCTGGGAACACCGTGAGGAGAATAGTGGGGTCGCACCGTTGTCGTGAGTAAATACCTTAGAGAAATATTCCGCGAACATTTCGCATTTTTGCTGATCATCGATAAGGACTTCGCCCTCTTCATCTTTTAGAGATGTGATACCCTTACGCGTTTTCATCTTTGCATTCATGTACTTGAAGAAGTTTTTTCGATTTCCCGAGCAAACAAGGCGTTTTTCGTGGTTCTTAGCAAATCGTTTGCATTCTTTTTCGAAATTTCTAGCACATTTGCTGAAGGCAACGCGCCCACCAGGCTGAAAGCGGTCACGCCAGAGGAAGTGCTTTTTAGCGGCCAAGCGTTGCAGGTGCGGTGGAAGTTGCTCGGGAAATCGAAAAAACTTCTTCAAGTACATGAATGCAAAGATGAAAACGCGTAAGGGTATCACATCTCTAAAAGATGAAGAGGGCGAAGTCATTATCGATGATCAGCAAAAATGCGAAATGTTCGCGGAATATTTCTCCAAGGTATTTACTCATGACAACGGTGCGACCCCACTATTCTCCTCCCGATGTTCCCAGAAATTGTGCTCCGTCCCTATCAGCTGCGAGCTTGTAATGGGTGCCATAAAAAAGCTCAATGACAAGATTTCGCTCACCCCCGACTCGGTGCCCTCGTACTTCATCAAAAGGGCTGCTAACGGGTTATGTTACCCTCTCTCGTGCATATTCAAACATAGTCTTGCTCTTGGAACGCTTCCGTCCGCATGGAATACTGCGATTGTAAACCCGCTTCTGAAAAAGGCACCAGCTGTTCAGGTCTCGAACTATCGGCCCATCAGTTTAACCTCATCAGTATGCAAAGTTCTCGAAATCATTATCAAGGATTGTGTTCTATCCCATCTCGCGTCGAATGACCTCCTCAGCCCGGCACAATATGGTTTTCTGTCTGGTAGATCAACGCTATCTCAGCTGGTATCCTCGTTCCACGACTGGTGTTCGGCTGTGAACGAAAGCTACCAAACTGATGTTGTGTACATAGACTATGCTAAAGCTTTTGATACAGTCAGTCATCCAAAGCTACTTCTGAAACTTGAAGGCTACGGCATTTCTGGTGACATTTTAAAATGGTTGAATTCCTTTCTGACACCTCGTGACTTCACAGTCAAAATTGGCGACTTTTGTTCTCATCCTTGCCCAATCGTCAGCGGAGTTCCCCAGGGTAGCGTTCTGGGTCCTTTGCTTTTCCTCATTTATGTGAACGACATTTCTGACGGATTGTCGAGCACATGCAAGCTTTTTGCTGATGATCTGAAGATATATCGTCCCTTCGCAACCCCGCCATCGATTTTCACGAGCTTCAGTGTGACCTGAACCGGCTTTCTAATTGGTCCAAGCTATGGCAGCTAAAAATATCTGAAGAAAAATGTAGCTTGTTCCATATAAATTTCCAACATGAGTGTTTTTTACGCCTAAACGATGTTGCGCTTCCCGTACGCGAGACTGTCAGTGATCCTGGTGTGCTTATTAGCACCGACCTTAAGTGGGAATCCCACTGCAAGGAAATCTCTAAGAAAGCTTCTCGTGTGGCGAATTGCATTCTGAGATCTCTGCAACACCCATGTCTCGAACATTACAGGAAAGCATACATTGTCTACTGCCGACCGCTCTTGGAATACTGTACGCAGGTCTGGTCACCATCTTCTGTCGAAAATGATGAAGTAATTGAAAACGTGCAAAGGCGTTACTCGAAACGCGTTTTTGTCAAAGTATTTCCTACGCGAGAAGTACCAGACTATACGGCAAGGCTTGAAATGTTGGGGATCGAAACCCTACGATATCGGCGAACCGAGTTCGATTTACATTTATGTTATAAAATCGTTAACGGTCTTTGCGACATCCCATTTGAGAGTGTTTTCGTGTTCACCAGCCGCTGCACTCGCTCCCGCCAGCACGCTTTTCAGCTCGCACGTAGATTTACGTCGAAGTCCAACGTACTGCATTCCTTTGCATTTAGAGTCATCCCAGTTTGGAACAAATTACCTTCAGAGATCGTTGAGGCCGCGCAGTTTCCGATTTTCAAAAGCAGGCTATCCCATTTCAACCTCAGGTCATTGCATGGGGTCGATGGCCGTGCTTTCTGCTAAAGCTTTAAATTCAGGGTGCTCTTATTCGTACGAGTGTTTTCTTTGCCTACAATTTTGTTTGCCTGCATGTCCAGGCTGTCTTGTTTAAACCTATCTCACATACATTTTGTATGTTTCTTTGTCGCCAGATAAAGCTATTGAATTGAATTGAAAAAAAAAAGGTTTTTGGTCTTAGGACCCTGTTTCCGAAGTGGAACACATTTCTCTATTACAAGGTGGACATAGGAAATAAAGGCTTCATACACCTCGTTTATATTGCGGCACGTGCAAAAGAGTTCATCCCAGTTTTTTCCTATCAACCAGAGATTTACTTGGTCCCAATTGGCTCTGCGAAAATCGAAATTACGAGCTGTTTTGGGAACATCAGGTTGACATGCGATTTCAAAGGCTATGCTACAGTGGTCGCTTGTAGAGAAATTTGGCTGGATCTCCCAATCAGTAATCAATGTGAGGTCATTACATAGGAGTAGATCGAGCACATTTTGCCCATGAGTGGGCTCATAATTCAGACATGACAGGCCAGAAATGGCAAGAAAATGCTCAAATGAAGTACTAAATCGCATACCGGAGTCGCCACAAGATAACGCATAATTGAAATCACCAACGACTATGGAGGGGGATTGCACCGTACACCAGTCAGCTACAGTCTCTAACAATTCGAGAGATTCCTCACTACTCGTTGCTGGCCGTCGGTAAGCTACAATCAAGCGGAAACAGGAGCAAAGCTCAAATACAACATCAATAAACAGAAGTTCACAGCAGAAGCTGAAAGATTTTTGCATGAACTCAGCAACCCTAATTGTATTCTTTACAACAACTAGTGGCCCGTGGACCAACTGTGAGTGCGTTTGAAAGTAGGTTGAGACAATGAACTGAGCACAGTGTAGTGTAGAAAAACGTGCACATTAATCTACATGTGTATAAACCAGCTGCTCACGCCGGCCAGCGCAGCTGGCGGACCGGCACCGCCGTTTCTGTGGTTCCTGTTCCAGATAGCCCATTCAGATGAAACAGAAAATGGGACGATTCTGTTACTAAGGAACGGTTTTGCCAGTGAACACGATATATCTTTAATCAAAGCATCTTTGCTGAAAACAGTTTCCACGACGTCGAAATCTGTGTGTTGGCCTGGCCAAACGATAGGCCGGCTTTCCTCCTTCAACCATGTATAGAATTCGCTTCATTTCGCTGGGCCCTAGGCCGGGTAGAGTCGGCACGAACCATACTGGTCGTTTGTTTCCCTCCTGATAGTGTAGTTTGCGTCAGCTCAGACCGTGTGCACGTGTCTCTGAACATATATCCCCCGAGATTTCGCCAAAGAAAGGTGAACCAAGAGGAACCAAAGCGATCAGTGCTATCCGTGCCGACTGAACCCACCGACGTCGCGTAATCGTGGGACGCAAAGAATGTACAGGCTGTAGGACCGCGAAATTCCATGGTTTCTACGCGTAATTCTCACGACTCATGGCGCGAGCGGCGTGCGCGATGCTGCTCCCCCCGTCCGTCATGCGCTCTCTCGCTGTCTCTAACCTCAGCTCCGTTAGAGACGGCGAGAGAGCGCGTGATGGACGGAGCAGCATCGCTCGCGCCATGAGTCGTGAGAATTACGACTTTACAAAGGATAGGTGAATTGAAACAGATTGAACCAAATGAACACTTTCAGCACGAAGGAGGAATCCCTGGAAGTCAGTTCCATTGCACATGTCTTTTAATCAAATTCTGATTATTTATCCAAATGCACAATAATACAATGAGGAAACAAAAATATATCACTGGATTACACGTGAACTATCATCTCCGTTGAAGTCATATTAGCAGTTTCTGATCCACCTGGAATGAGAAATGCATGTTAAAAAAATTTATGTATTCCCTTGAAGCATCAATATTTGCAATAGAAGCAACTTTGTCATTCATGAAGAAGAATAGAATGAGATTGTCGAAGTAACATACTGTCGTTATCAAAGCGAAATTCCGGTCCGCATTCGCGGACAACGGGTGTTGTATCACGCAACACTATGATAATCGTGATGGCCCCGGCACGAATAACCTTTTTTCAGAACGACGATCATCGTGTTCTGAGTTGCCGCAGCGGTCGTCCGCAAAAGTGGACCGGATTTTCGCTAGAAACGATAACAACACCAACTACTCCCATTCCAACACCTGTTGCGAAACAGTACCCTTCGACTCTTGCTGGACACAAGAATCTCCGGACACCTTTTTCATAGTGTGAACTGTAACACAAATAAACCGTCCTGCGGTTTTTGATGCTGCGCGCTTGAGCTTCTACCACAACACTCCGTTTCTGTGTCCCTCCCTCCTCTTCGCGTTGCAATCGCGCAGGTTCGGATTATCACAAGCAACCTATGTCATAAAATTATTTTCCCATGTAACACCAAAACTCGGGAAAGTCGCATTCTGAGCGAACTGCCCGTAACCCACTTCCCCCACGGACACCTACATCTCTCTCCCTCCTTCTCGTTCCCATCTTACCTCCGGAGAACTTCAGAAAGGATAAGGCAAGGCATACCGTTACCAGTTTTAAGACGTTCCCTTAACTATGACTTCTGACTAAAATATGGGAAAGTAAACAAGAAGAAATGCGGTCAATCAGTATCAGGAGCTGCGCGCTTGGCCACGTCAGAAACTGTTATGACCTTTTTTCGAAACAAGGCGCCTTTCCAGGCTGCATACCAAACACAATATTTTCGAAAGAAGGCTTACCTTGACTTCAAATAGTTCAACGGCTCCATAATTATGTGAAATCCTGTTTCCTCTGCGGTATTTCTCCCTGGGTTCACCTTATTTTCTTCCGCATAATGCATTCCATGTTAGAGTGAGAAATGAGTTAATGCACCTGAATGATCCAAAATAATCTACAGTAGAAGTAGACATGGTACAGACTCAATTTGAGCTGTCTTTGCGTATTACCGTGGCTGTAAATAGCCCATCGACCGAAACAAATTATTTCTATGCCGCTAGCCCCATAAAGATGCCGAGTGGAATTCCTAAAGACACAATCCTAAGCAAGCCCTTGTAAAAGAGAAGTCTAGATAACACCACGTAGAGGGTGATCTTATTATTGACTAAAATTCGAAGTGGTTGCGTCAATTTTCGGCGGAGCTACGACCCCCTTGTTCACCAGAATTTTTTAAAATTTTCCAAAGTTTAATTATCCCCGCACGGAATGAAAAATTCTTTCAGTTGGGAAACATTCAGAATAGTGATGGTCCATAGCAGTTTTTCCTCCGCACTGTTTACGACCCCCCTCCATTTCATTTTTTACAAAACTTTTCCAAAAATTATACAACACCCGTTGCCCAATGTCGCAACATTGCTTCGGCTGCACCGCCCCGCAAAGGAAGGAAACCCCGGGTGTAGGCTCATCTTACTGTTGGCAAACATTCGGTGTGGTTCAAGTCACTCGAAACCCAAAATGGACGTCCGGCAAGAGAGAAGAACCCCGGGTGTGGGCTCACCTTACTGTTAGCTAAAATTCGATGGGGTTCAAGTTACTCGAAACCCAAAAAGGACGTTCGACAAGGGAGGAAACCCCCGGGTGTGGGTTGATATTCCCGTGGAGCCAAATCCTAGGAGGTGCAAATGGGTTGAAACCCAGAATGGACAGTGCAGCCTGCAGCTGCACTGTGAGCAGAGGAGGGAATCCCCGGGTGGGGGCTGATATTCCCGTGAAGCCAAATTCTAGGTGCAAATTGGTCGAAACCCACAAGGGGCAGTGCAGCCTGCGGCTGCACTGTGGGCAGGGGAGGAAATCCCCGGGTGTGAGCTAATATTCCCGTGAAGCCAAAATCTGGGAGGGGCAAATCGGTTGCAACCCAGAATGGACGATGCAGCCTGCGGCTGCACTGTGGGCAGGGGAGGAAATCCCCGGGTGTGGGCTGATATTCCCGTGAAGCCAAATTCTAGGAGGTGCAAATTGGTCGAAACCCAGAATGGACGGTGCAGCCTGCGGCTGCACTGTGGGCAGGGGAGGAAATCCCCGGGTGTGGGCTGATATTCCCGTGAAGCCAAAATCTGGGAGGGGCAAATCGGTTGCAACTCAGAATGGACGGTGCAGCCTGCGGCTGCACTGTGGGCAGGGGAGGGAATCCCGGGGTGTGGGCTGATATTCCCGTGAAGCCAAAATCTGGCACGGGCAAATCGGTTGCAACCCAGAATGGACGATGCAGCCTGCGGCTGCACTGTATGCGGGGGGAGGAAATCCCCGGGTGTGGGCTGATATTCCCGTGAAGCCAAATTCTAGGAGGTGCGAATTGGTCGAAACCCAGAAGGGGCGGTGCAGCCTGCGGCTGCACTGTATGCGGGGGGAGGAAATCCCCGGGTGTGGGCTGATATTCCCGTGAAGCCAAATTCTAGGAGGTGCAAAATGGTCGAAACCCAGAATGGACGGTGCAGCCTGCGGCTGCACTGTGGGCAGGGGAGGAAATCCCCGGGTGTGGGCTGATATTCCCGTGAAGCCAAATTCTAGGAGGTGCAAAATGGTCGAAACCCAGAATGGACGGTGCAGCCTGCGGCTGCACTGTGGGCAGGGGAGGAAATCCCCGGATGTGAGCTGATATTCCCGTGAAGCCAAAATCTGGGAGGGACAAATCGGTTGAAACCCAGAAAGGGCGGTGCAGCCTGCGGCTGCACTGTGGGCAGGGGAGGGAATCCCCGGGTGTGGGCTGATATTCCCGTGAAGCCAAATTCTAGGAGGTGCAAATTGGTCGAAACCCAGAATGGACGGTGCTGCACTGTGGGCAGGGGAGGAAATCCCCGGGTGTGGGCTGATATTCCCGTGAAGCTAAATTCTAGGAGGTGCGAATTGGTCGAAACCCAGAAGGGGCGGTGCAGCCTGCGGCTGCACTGTGGGCAGGGAGGAAATCCCCGGGTGTGGGCTGATATTCCCGTGAAGCCAAATTCTAGGAGGTGCAAATTGGTCGAAACCCAGATTGGACGGTGCAGCCTGCGACTGCACGGTGGGCAGGGGAGGAAATCCCCGGGTGTGGGCTGATATTCCCGTGAAGCCAAAATCTGGGAGGGGCCAAACGGTTGCAAGCCAGAATGGACCGTGCAGCCTGCGGCTGCACTGTGGGCAGGGTGGGAATCCCCGGGTGTGGGCTGATATTCCCGTGAAGCCAAATTCTAGGAGGTGCAAATTGGTCGAAACCCAGAATGGACGGTGCAGCCTGCGGCTGCACTGTGGGCAGGAGGAAATCCCCGGATGTGGACTGATATTCCCGTGAAGCCAAATTCTAGGAGATGCAAATTGGTCGAAACCCAGAATGGACGGTGCAGCCTGTGGCTGCGCTGTGAACAAAGGAGGAAATCCCCGGATGTGGGCTGATATTCCCGTGAAGCCAAAATCTGGGAGGGGCAAATCGGTTGAAACTCAGAATGGACGGTGCAGCCTGCAGCTGCACTGTGGGCAGGGGAGGAAATCCCCGGGTGTGGGCTGATATTCCCGTGAAGCCAAATTCTAGGAGGTGCAAATTGGTCGAAACCCAGAATGGACGGTGCAGCCTGCGGCTGCACTGTGGGCAGGGGAGGAAATCCCCGGGTGTGGGCTGATATTCCCGTGAAGCCAAAATCTGGGAGGGGCAAATCGGTTGCAACTCAGAATGGACGGTGCAGCCTGCGGCTGCACTGTGGGCAGGAGAGGAAATCCCCGGATGTGAGCTGATATTCCCGTGAAGCCAAAATCTGGGAGGGGCAAATCGGTTGCAACCCAGAATGGACGATGCAGCCTGCGGCTGCACTGTATGCGGGGGGAGGAAATCCCCGGGTGTGGGCTGATATTCCCGTGAAGCCAAATTCTAGGAGGTGCAAATTGGTCGAAACCCAGAATGGACGGTGCAGCCTGCGGCTGCACTGTGGGCAGGGGAGGAAATCCCCGGGTGTGGGCTGATATTCCCGTGAAGCCAAATCCTAGGAGGTGCGAATTGGTCGAAACCCAGAAAGGACGGTGCAGCCTGCGGCTGCACTGTGGGCAGGGGAGGAAATCCCGGGGTGTGGGCTGATATTCCCGTGAAGCCAAAATCTGGGAGGGGCAAATCGGTTGCAACTCAGAATGGACGGTGCAGCCTGCGGCTGCACTGTGGGCAGGAGAGGAAATCCCCGGATGCGAGCTAATATTCCCGTGAAGCCAAAATCTGGCACGGGCAAATCGGTTGCAACCCAGAATGGACGATGCAGCCTGCGGCTGCACTGTATGCGGGGGGAGGAAATCCCCGGGAGTGGGCTGATATTCCCGTGAAGCCAAATTCTAGGGGGTGCCAATTGGTCGAAACCCAGAAAGGACGGTGCAGGCTGCGGCTGCACTGTATGCGGGGGGAGGAAATCCCCGGGTGTGGGCTGATATTACCGTGAAGCCAAATTCTAGGAGGTGCAAAATGGTTGAAACCCAGAATGGACGGTGCAGCCTGCGGCTGCACTGTGGGCAGGGGAGGAAATCCCAGGGTGTGGGCTGATATTCCCGTGAAGCCAAATTCTAGGAGGTGCGAATTGGTCGAAACCCAGAAGGGGCGGTGCAGCCTGCGGCTGCACTGTGGACAGGGGAGGGAATCCCCGGGTGTGGGCTGATATTCCCGTGAAGCCAAATCCTAGGAGGTGCGAATTGGTCGAAACCCAGAAGGGGCGGTGCAGCCTGCGGCTGCACTGTGGGCAGGGGAGAAAATCCCCGGGTGTAGGCTGATATTCCCGTGAAGCCAAATTCTAGGGGGTGCGACTTGGTCGAAACCCAGAAAGGACGGTGCAGCCTGCGGCTGCACTGTAAGCGGGAGGAGGAAATCCCCGGGTGTGGGCTGATATTCCCGTGAAGCCAAAATCTGGGAGATGCAAATCGGTTGCAACTCAGAATGGACGGTGCAGCCTGCGGCTGCACTGTGGGCAGGGGAGGAAATCCCCGGGTGTAGGCTGATATTCCCGTGAAGCCAAATTCTAGGAGGTGCAAATTGGTCGAAACCCAGAATGGACGGTGCAGCCTGCGGCTGCACTATGGGCAGGGGGGAAATCCCCGGATGTGGGCTGATATTCCCATGAAGCCAAATTCTAGATGGTGCGAATTGGTCGAAACCCAGAAAAGGCGGTGCAGCCTGCGGCTGCACTGTGGGCAGGAGAGAAAATCCCCGGGTGTAGGCTGATATTCCCGTGAAGCCAAATTCTAGGGGGTGCGAACTGGTCGAAACCCAGAAAAGACGGTGCAGCCTGCGGCTGCACTGTGGGCAGGAGAGGAAATCCCCGGGTGTGGGCTGATATTCCCGTGAAGCCAAAATCTGGGAGGGGCAAATCGGTTGCAACTCAGAATGGACAGTGCAGCCTGCGGCTGCACTGTGGGCAGGGGAGGAAATCCCCGGGTGTGGGCTGATATTCCCGTGAAGCCAAATTCTAGGAGGTGCAAATTGGTCGAAACCCAGAATGGACGATGCAGCCTGCGGCTGCACTGTGGGCAGGGGAGGCAATCCCCGGGTGTGGGCTGATATTCCCGTGAAGCCAAATTCTAGGAGGTGCAAATTGGTCAAAACCCAGAATGGACGATGCAGCCTGCGGCTGCACTGTATGCGGGGGGAGGAAATCCCCGGGTGTGGGCTGATATTCCCGTGAAGCCAAATTCTAGGGGGTGCTAATTGGTCGAAACCCAGAAAGGACGGTGCAGCCTGCGGCTGCACTGTGGGCAGGGGAGGAAATCCTCGGGTGTGGGCTGATATTCCCGTGAAGCCAAATTCTAGGAGGTGCAAAATGGTCGAAACCCAGAATGGACGGTGCTGCCTGCGGCTGCACTGTGGGCAGGGGAGGAAATCCCCGGGTGTAGGCTGATATTCCCGTGAAGCCGAATTCTAGGAGGTGCAAATCGGTTGCAACCCAGAATGGACGATGCAGCCTGCGGCTGCACTGTGGGCAGGGGAGCCAATCCCCGGGTGTGGCTTGATATTTCCGTGAAGCGAAGTCCTAGGAGGCGCAAATCGGTTGAAACCCAGAATGGACGGTGCAGCCTGCGGCTGCACTGTGGGCAGGAGGAACTCCCAGGGTGTGGGCTGATATCCGCGTGAAGCCAAACTCTAGGAGGTGCGAGTTGGTCGAAACCCAAAATGGACAGTGCAGCCTGCGGCTGCACTGTGGGCAGGGGAGGAAGTCCCCGGGTGTGGGCTGATATTCCCGTGAAGCCAAATTCTAGGAGGGGCAAATTGGTTGCAACCCAGAATGGACGGTGCAGCCTGCGGCTATAGGCAGGGGAGGAAATCCCCGGGTGTGGGCTGATATTCCCGTGAAGCCAAATTCTTGGAGGTGCAAGTCGGTCGAAACCCGGAATGGAAGGTGCAGCCTGCGGCTGCAGTATGGGCAGGGAAAGGGATCCCTGGGTGTGGGCTGATATTCCCGTGAAGCCAAATTCTAGGAGATGCAAATCGTTTGCAACCCAGAATGGACCGTGCAGCCTGCGGCTGCACTGTGGGCAGGGAAGGGATCCCCGGGTGTGGGCTCATATTCCCGTGAAGCCGAATTCTAGGAGGTGCAAATTGGTCGAAACCCAGAATGGACGGTGCAGCCTGCGGCTGCACTGTGGGCAGGGGAGGAAATCCCCGGGTGTGGGCTGATATTCCCGTGAAGCCAAATTCTAGGAGGTGCGAATTGGTCGAAACCCAGAATGGACGGTGCAGCCTGCGGCTGCACTGTGGGCAGGGGAGGAAATCCCCGGGTGTGGGCTGATATTCCCGTGAAGCCAAATTCTAGGAGGTGCGAATTGGTCGAAACCCAGAAAGGACGGTGCAGCCTGCGGCTGCACTGTGGGCAGGGGAAGGAAGCCCCGGGTGTAGGCTGATATTCCCGTGAAGCCAAATTCTAGGAGGTGCAAACTGGTCGAAACCCAGAATGGACGGTGCAGCCTGCGGCTGAACTGTGGGCAAAGGAGGAAATCCCCGGGTGTGGGCTGATATTCCCGTGAAGCCAAAATCTGGGAGGGACAAATCGGTTGCAACCCAGAAGGGGCGGTGCAGCCTGTGGCTGCACTGTGGGCAGGGGAGGGAATCCCCGGGTGTGGGCTGATATTCCCGTGAAGCCAAATTCTAGGAGGTGCGAATTGGTCGAAACCCAGAATGGACGGTGCAGCCTGCGGCTGCACTGTGGGCAGGGGGGAAATCCCCGGATGTGGGCTGATATTCCCATGAAGCCAAATTCTAGGAGGTGCGAATTGGTCGAAACCCAGAATGGACGGTGCAGCCTGCGGCTGCACTGTGGACAGGAGGAAATCCCCGGGTGTGGGCTGATATTCCCGTGAAGCCAAATTCTAGGAGGTGCAAATTGGTCGAAACCCAGAATGGACGGTGCAGCATGCGGCTGCACTGTGGGCAGGGGAGGAAATCCCCGGGTGTAGACTGATATTCCCGTGAAGCCAAATTCTAGGAGGGGTAAATCGGTTGAAACCCAGAATGGACGGTGCAGCCTGCGGCTGCACTGTGGGCAGGGGAGGAGAACCCCGGGTGTGGGCTGATATTCCCGTGAAGCCGAATTCTAGGAGGTGCAAATCAGTTGAAACCCAGAATGGACGGTGCAGCCTGCGGCTGCACTGTGGGCAGGGGAGGAAATCCCCGGGTGTAGACTGATATTCCCGTGAAGCCAAATTCTAGGAGGTGCAAATCGGTTGAAACCCAGAAAGGACGGTGCAGCCTGCGACTGCACTGTGGGCAGAGGAGGGAATCCCCGGGTGTGGGCTGGTATTCCCGTTGAGCCAAATTCTAGGAGGTGCGAATTGGTCGAAACCCAGAAAGGGCGGTGCAGCCTGCGGCTGCACTGTGGGCAGGGGAGGGAACCCCCGGGTGTGGGCTGATATTCCCGTGAAGCCAAATTCTAGGAGATGCAAATCGGTCGAAACCCAGAATGCACGGTGCAGCCTGCGGCTGCACTGTGGGCAGGGGAGGGAACCCCCGGGTGTGGGCTGATATTCCCGTGAAGCCAAATTTTAGGAGGTGCGAATTGGTCGAAACCCAGATTGGACGGTGCAGCCTGCGGCTGCACTGTGGGCAGTGGAGGAAATCCCCGGGTGTGGGCTGATATTCCCGTGAAGCCAAATTCTAGGAGGTGCAAATCGGTTGAAACCCAGAATGGACAGTGCAGCCTGCGGCTGCACTGTGGGCAGGGGAGGGAATCCCCGGGTGTGGGCTGGTATTCCCGTTAAGCCAAATTCTAGGAGGTGCGAATTGGTCGAAACCCAGAAAGGGCGGTGCAGCCTGCGGCTGCACTGTGGGCAGGGGAGGGAATCCCCGGGTGCGGGCTGATATTCCCGTGAAGCCAAAATCTGGGAGGGACAAATCGGTTGCAACCCAGAAGGGGCGGTGCAGCCTGCGGCTGCACTGTGGGCAGGGGAGGGAATCCCCGGGTGTGGGCTGCTATTCCCGTTAAGCCAAATTCTAGGAGGTGCAAATTGGTCGAAACCCAGAATGTACGGTGCAGCCTGCGACTGCACTGTGGGCAAGGAGGAACTTCCCGGGTGTGAGCTGATATTCCCGTGAAGACAAATTCTAGGAGGTGCAAATTGGTCGAAACCCAGAGTGGACGGTGCCGCCTGCGGCTGCACTGTGGGCAGGAGAGGAAATCCCCGGGTGTGGTCTGATATTCCCGTGAAGCCAAATTCTAGGAGGTGCAAATTGGTCGAAACCCAGAATGGACGGGGCAGCCTGCGGCTGCACTGTGGGCAGGGAGGAAATCCCCGGGTGTGGGCTGATATTCCCGTGAAGCCAAATTCTAGGAGGTGCAAATTGGTCGAAACCCAGAATGGACGGTGCAGCCTGCGGCTGCACTGTGGGCAGGAGGAAATCCCCGGGTGTGGGCTGATATTCCCGTGAAGCCAAATTCTAGGAGGTGCAAATTGGTCGAAACCCAGAATGGACGGTGCAGCCTGCGGCTGCACCTGTGGGCAGGAGGAAATCCCCGGGTGTGGGCTGATATTCCCGTGAAGCCAAATTCTAGGAGGTGCAAATCGGTCGAAACCCAGAATGGACGGTGCAGCCTGCGGCTGCACTGTGGGCAGGAGGAAATCCCCGGGTGTGGGCTGATATTCCCGTGAAGCCAAATTCTAGGAGGTGCAAATTGGTCGAAACCCAGAATGGACGGTGCAGCCTGCGGCTGCACTGTGGGCAGGAGGAAATCCCCGGGTGAGGGCTGATATTCCCGTGAAGCCAAATTCTAGGAGGTGCAAATTGGTCGAAACCCAGAATGGACGGTGCAGCCTGCGACTGCACGGTGGGCAGGGGAGGGAATCCCCGGGTGTGGGCTGATATTCCCGTGAAGCCGAATTCTAGGGGGTGCGAATTGGTTGAAACCCAGAAAGGACGGTGCAGCCTGCGACTGCACTGTGGGCAGGATAGGAAATCCCCGGGGTGTGGGCTGATATTCCCGTGAAGCCAAATTCTAGGAGGTGCGAATTGGTCGGAACCCAGAAGGGGCGGTGCAGCCTGCGGCTGCACTGTGGGCAGGGTAGGAAATCCCCGGGGTGTGGGCTGATATTCCCGTGAAGCCAAATTTTAGGAGGTGCGAATTGGTCGAAACCCAGATTGGACGGTGCAGCCTGCGGCTTCACTGTGGGCAGTGGAGGAAATCCCCGGGTGTGGGCTGATATTCCCGTGAAGCCAAATTTTAGGAGGTGCGAATTGGTCGAAACCCAGATTGGACGGTGCAGCCTGCGGCTGCACTGTGGGCAGGGGAGGAAATCCCCGGGTGTGGGCTGATATTCCCGTGAAGCCAAATTCTAGGAGGTGCAAATCGGTTGAAACCCAGAATGGACAGTGCAGCCTGCGGCTGCACGGTGGGCAGGGGAGGGAATCCCCGGGTGTGGGCTGATATTCCCGTGAAGCCAATATCTAGGAGGTGCAAATTGGTCGAAACCCAGAATGGACGGTGCAGCCTGCGGCTGCACTGTGGGCAGGGGAGGGAATCCCCGGGTGTGGGCTGATATTCCCGTGAAGCCAAATTCTAGGAGGTGCGAATTGGTCGAAACCCAGAATGGACAGTGCAGCCTGCGGCTGCACTGTGGGCAGGGGAGGAAATCCCCGGGTGTGGGCTGATATTCCCGTGAAGCCAAATTCTAGGAGGTGCAAATTGGTCGAAACCCAGAATGGACGGTGCAGCCTGCGACTGCACTGTGGGCAGGGTAGGAAATCCCCGGGGTGTGGGCTGATATTCCCGTTAAGCCAAATTTTAGGAGGTGCGATTTGGTCGAAACCCAGATTGGACGGTGCAGCCTGCGACTGCACTGTGGGCAGGGAGGAAATCCCCGGGTGTGGGCTGATATTCCCGTGAAGCCAAATTCTAGGAGGTGCGAATTGGTCGAAACCAAGAATGGACAGTGCAGCCTGCGGCTGCACTGTGGGCAGGGGAGGAAATCCAAGGGTGTGGGCTGATATTCCCGTGAAGCCAAAATCTGGGAGGGGCAAATCGGTTGCAACTCAGAATGGACGATGCAGCCTGCGGCTGCACTGTGGGCAAGGAGGAAATCCCCGAGTGTGGGCTGATATTCCCGTGAAACCATATTCTGGGAGGTGCGAATTGGTCGAAACCCAGAAGGGACGGTGCAGCCTGCGGCTGCACTGTGGGCAGGGGAGGAAATCCCCGGATGTGGGCAGATATTCCCGTGAAGCCAAATTCTAGGGGGTGCGAATTGGTCGAAACCCAGAAAGGACGGTGCAGCCTGCGACTGCACTGTGGGCAGGAGAGGAAATCCCCGGGTGTGGGCTGATATTCCCGTGAAGCCAAAATCTGGGAGGGGCAAAACGGTTGCAACCTAGAATGGACGGTGCAGCCTGCGGCTGCACTGTGGGCAGGGGAGGAAATCCCCGGGTGTGGGCTGATATTCCCGTGAAGCCAAATTCTAGGAGGTGCAAATTGGTCAAAACCCAGAGTGTACGGTGCAGCCTGCGGCTGCACTGTGGGCAAAGGAGGAAATCCCCGGGTGTGGGCTGATATTCCCATGAAGCCAAATTCTAGGAGGTGAAAATTGGTCGAAACCCAGAATGGACGGTGCAGCCTGCGGCTGCACTGTGGGCAGGAGGAAATCCCCGGGTGTGGGCTGATATTCCCGTGAAGCCAAATTCTAGGAGGTGCAAATTGGTCGAAACCCAGAATGGACGGTGCAGCCTGCGGCTGCACTGTGGGCAGGAGGAAATCCCCGGGTGTGGGCTGATATTCCCGTGAAGCCAAATTCTAGGAGGTGCAAATCGGTCGAAACCCAGAATGGACGGTGCAGCCTGCGGCTGCACTGTGGGCAGGAGGAAATCCCCGGGTGTGGGCAGATATTCCCGTGAAGCCAAATTCTAGGAGGTGCAAATTGGTCGAAACCCAGAATGGACAGTGCAGCCTGCGGCTGCACTGTGGGCAGGGGAGGAAATCCCCGGGAGTGGGCTGATATTCCCGTGAAGCCAAATTCTAGGGGGTTCGAATTGGTCGAAACCCAGAAAGGACGGTGCAGCCTGCGGCTGCACTGTGGGCAGGGGAGGAAATCCCCGGGTGTAGGCTGATATTCCCGTGAAGCCAAATTCTAGGAGGTGCGAATTGGTCGAAACCCAGAATGGACGGTGCAGCCTGCGGCTGCACTGTGGGCAGGAGGAAATCCCCGGGTGTGGGCTGATATTCCCGTGAAGCCAATTTCTAGGAGGTGCGAATTGGTCGAAACCCAGAATGGACGGTGCAGCCTGCGGCTGCACTGTGGGCAGGGGAGGAACTCCCCGGGTGTGGGCTGATATTCCCGTGAAGCCAAATTCTAGGAGATGCAAATTGGTCGAAACCCAGAATGGACGGTGCAGCCTGCGGCTGCACTGTGGGCAGGGGAGGAAATCCCCGGGTGTAGGCTGATATTCCCGTGAAGCCAAATTCTAGGAGGTGCAAATTGGTCGAAACCCAGAATGGACGGTGCAGCCTGCGGCTGCACTGTGGGCAGGGGAGGAAATCCCCGGGTGTAGGCTGATATTCCCGTGAAGCCAAATTCTAGGAGGTGCAAATTGGTCGAAACCCAGAATGGACGGTGCAGCCTGCGGCTGCACTGTGGGCAGGGGAGGAAATCCCCGGATGTGGGCTGATATTCCCGTAAAGCCAAATTCTAGAAGGTGCAAAATAATCGAAACCCAGAATGGACGGTGCAGCCTGCGGCTGCACTGTGGGCAGGGGGGAAATCCCCGGATGTGGGCTGATATTCCCGTGAAGCCAAATTTTAGGAGGTGCGAATTGGTCGAAACCCAGATTGGACGGTGCAGCCTGCGGCTTCACTGTGGGCAGTGGAGGAAATCCCCGGGTGTGGGCTGATATTCCCGTGAAGCCAAATTCTAGGAGGTGCAAATCGGTCGACACCCAGAATGGACAGTGCAGCCTGCGGCTGCACTGTGGGCAGGGGAGAAAATCCCCGGGCGTGGGCTGATATTCCCGTGAAGCCAAATTCTAGGAGGTGCAAATTGGTCGAAACCCAGAATGGACGGTGCTGCACTGTGGGCAGGGGAGGGAATCCCCGGGTGTGGGCTGATATTCCCGTGAAGCCGAATTCTAGGGGGTGCGAATTGGTCGAAACCCAGAAAGGACGGTGCAGCCTGCGACTGCACTGTGGGCAGGGTAGGAAATCCCCGGGGTGTGGGCTGATATTCCCGTGAAGCCAAATTTTAGGAGGTGCGAATTGGTCGAAACCCAGATTGGACGGTGCAGCCTGCGGCTGCACTGTGGAAAGGGGAGGGAATCCCCGGGTGTGGGCTGATATTCCCGTGAAGCCAAATTCTAGGAGGTGCAAATCGGTTGCAACTCAGAAGGGGCGGTGCAGCCTGCGGCTGCACTGTGGGCAGGAGGAAATCCCCGGGTGTGGGCTGATATTCCCGTGAAGCCAAATTCTAGGAGGTGCAAATTGGTCGAAACCCAGAATGGACGGTGCAGCCTGCGGCTGCACTGTGGGCAGGAGAAAATCCCCGGATGTGGTCTGATATTCCCGTGAAGCCAAATTCTAGGAGGTGCGAATTGGTCGAAACCCAGAATGGACGGTGCAGCCTGCGGCTGCACTGTGGGCAGGGGAGAAAATCCCCGGGTGTGGGCTGATATTCCCGTGAAGCCAAATTCTAGGGGGTGCGAATTGGTCGAAACCCAGAAAGGACGGTGCAGCCTGCGACTGCACTGTGGGCAGGGGAGGAAATCCCCGGGTGTGGGCTGATATTCCCGTGAAGCCAAATTCTAGGAGGTGCAAATCGGTTGAAACCCAGAATGGACAGTGCAGCCTGCGGCTGCACTGTGGGCAGGGTAGGAAATCCCCGGGGTGTGGGCTGATATTCCCGTTAAGCCAAATTTTAGGAGGTGCGATTTGGTCGAAACCCAGATTGGACGGTGCAGCCTGCGACTGCACTGTGGACAGGGTAGGAAATCCCCGGGGTGTGGGCTGATATTCCCGTGAAGCCAAATTCTAGGAGGTGCGAATTGTTCGAAACCCAAAAAGGAGCGGTGCAGCCTGCGGCTGCACTGTGGGCAGGGGAGGGAATCCCCGGGTGTGGGCTGATATTCCCGTGAAGCCAAATTCTTGGAGGTGCAAGTCGGTCGAAACCCGGAATGGAAGGTGAAGCCTGCGGCTGTTGGCAGGAGAGGAAATCCCCGGGTGTGAGCTGATATTCCCGTGAAGCCAAAATCTAGGAGGTGCAAATTGGTTGCAACCCAGAATGGATGGTGCAGCCTGCGGCTGCACTGTGCGCAGGAGAGGAAATCCCCGGGTGTGGGCTGATATCCCCGTGAAGCCAAATCCTAGGAGGTGCAAATTGGTCGAAACCCACAATGGACGGTGCAGCCTGCGGCTGCACTGTGGGCAGGGGAGGAAATCCCCGGGTGTGGGCTGATATTCCCGTGAAGCCACATTCTAGGGGTGCGAATTGGTCGAAACCCAGAGTGGACGGTGAAGCCTGCGGCTGATCAGTGGGCAAAGGAGGAAATCCCCGGGTGTGGGCTGATATTCCCGTGAAGCCACATTCTAGGGGGTGCGAATTGGTCAAAACCCAGAATGGAAGGTGCAGCCTGCGGCTGCACTATGGGCTGGGGAGGAAATCCCCGGGTGTGGGCTGATATTCCCGTGAAGCCAAATTCTAGGAGGTGCAAATTGGTCGAAACCCACAATGGACGGTGCAGCCTGCGGCTGCACTGTGGGCAGGGGAGGAAATCCCCGGGTGTGGGCTGATATTCCCGTGAAGCCACATTCTAGGGGGTGCGAATTGGTCGAAACCCAGAGTGGACGGTGAAGCCTGCGGCTGCACTGTGGGCAAGGGAGGAAATCCCCGGGTGTGGGCTGATATTCCCTTGAAGCCACATTCTAGGGGGTGCGAATTGGTCGAAAACCAGAGTGGACGGTGAAGCCTGCGGCTGCACAGTGGGCAAAGGAGGAATTCCCCGGGTGTGGGCTGATATTCCCGTGAAGCCAAATTCTGGGAGGTGCAAATTGGTCAAAACCCAGAATGGACGGTGCAGCCTGCGGTTGCGCTGTGGGCAGGGAAGGGAATCCCCGGGTGTGGGCTGATATCCCCGTGAAGCCAAATCCTAGGAGGTGCGAATTGGTCGAAACCCAGAATGGACGGTGCAGCCTGCGGCTGCACTGTGGGCAGGAGAGGGAATCCCCGGGTGTGGGCTGATATTCCCGTGAAGCCAAATTCTAGGTGCAAATTGGTGGAAACCCAGAATGGACGGTGCAGCCTGCGGCTGCACTGTGGGCAGGGCAGGGAATCCCCGGGTGTGGGCTGATATTCCCGTGAAGCCAAATTCTGGGAGGCGCGAACTGGTCGAAACCCAGAATGGACGGTGCAGCCTGCGGCTGCACTGTGGGCAGGGGAGGAAATCCCCAGGTGTGGGCTGATATTCCCGTGAAGCCAAATTCTAGTAGGTGCAAATTGGTTGAAACCCAGAAGGGACGGTGCAGCCTGCGGCTGCACTTTGGGCAGGTGAGAAAATCCCCGGGTGTGGGCTGATATTCCCGTGAAGCTAAATTCTAAGAGGTGCAAACTGGTCTAAACCCAGAATGGACGGTGCAGCCTGCGGCTGCACTGTGGGCAGGGGAGGAAATCCCCGAGTGTGGGCTGATATTCCCGCGAAGCCAAATTCTAGGAGGTGCAAACTGGTCGAAACCCAGAATGGACGGTGCAGCCTGCGGCTGCACTGTGGGCAGGGGAGGAAATCCCCGAGTGTGGGCTGATATTCCCGCAAAGCCAAATTCTAGGAGATGCAAATTGGTCGAAACCCAGAATGGAAGGTGCAGCCTGCGGCTGCACCGTGGGCAGGGGAGGAAATCCCCGGGTGTGGGCTGATATTCCCGTGAAGCCAAATTCTAGGAGGTGCAAATTGGTCGAAACCCAGAAAGGACGGTACAGCCTGCGACTGCACTGTGGGCAAGGAGGAAATCGCCGGGTGTGGGCTGATATTCCCGTGAAGCCAAATTCTAGGGGGTGCTAATTGGTCGAAACCCAGAATGGACAGTGCAGCCTGCGGCTGCACTGTGGGCAGGAGAGGGAATCCCCGGGTGTGGGCTGATATTCCCGTGAAGCCAAATTCTAGGAGGTGCAAATTGGTCGAAACCCAGAATGGACGGTGCAGCCTGCGGCTGCACTGTGGGCAGGGGAGGGAATCCCCGGGTGTGGGCTGGTATTCCCGTTAAGCCAAATTCTAGGAGGTGCGAATTGGTCGAAACCCAGAAAGGGCGGTGCAGCCTGCGGCTGCACTGTGGGCAGGGGAGGGAATCCCCGGGTGTGGGCTGATATTCCCGTGAAGCCAAATTCTAGGAGGTGCAAATTGGTCGAAACCCAGAATGGACGGTGCAGCCTGCGACTGCACTGTGGGCAGGGAGGAAATCCCCGGGTGTGGGCTGATATTCCCGTTAAGCCAAATTCTAGGAGGTGCAAATTGGTCGAAACCCAGAATGGACGGTGCAGCCTGCGACTGCACGGTGGGCAGGGGAGGGAATCCCCGGGTGTGGGCTGATATTCCCGTGAAGCCGAATTCTAGGGGGTGCGAATTGGTCTAAACCCAGAAAGGACGGTGCAGCCTGCGACTGCACTGTGGGCAGGGGAGGAAATCCCCGGGTGTGGGCTGATATTCCCGTGAAGCCAAATTCTAGGAGGTGCAAATTGGTCGAAACCCAGAATGGACGGTGCAGCCTGCGGCTGCACTATGGGCAGGGGAGGAAATCCCCGGGTGTGGGCTGATATTCCCGTGAAGCCAAATTCTAGGAGGTGCAAATTGGTCGAAACCCAGAATGGACGGTGCAGCCTGCGGCTGCACTGTGGGCAGGGGAGGAAATCCCCGGGTGTGGGCTGATATTCCCGTGAAGCCAAATTCTAGGAGGTGCGAATTGGTCGAAACCCAGAATGGACGGTGCAGCCTGCGGCTGCACTGTGGGCAGGGGAGGAAATCCCCGGGTGTGGGCTGATATTCCCGTGAAGCCAAATTCTAGGGGGTGCGAATTGGTCGAAACCCAGAAAGGACGGTGCAGCCTGCGACTGCACTGTGGGCAGGGGAGGGAATCCCCGGGTGTGGGCTGATATTCCCGTGAAGCCAAATTCTAGGAGGTGCAAATTGGTCGAAACCCAGAATGGACGGGGCAGCCTGCGGCTGCACTGTGGGCAGGTGAGGAACATTCCGGGAGTGGGCTGATATTCCCGTGAGGCCAAATTCTAGGAGGTGCAAATTGGTCGAAACCCAGAATGAAAGGTGCAGCCTGCGGCTGCACTGTGGGCAGGGAAGGAAATCCCCGGGTGTGGGCTGATATTCCCGTGAAGACAAATTCTAGGAGGTGCAAATTGGTCGAAACCCAGAATGGACGGTGCAGCCTGCGGCTGCACTGTGGGCAGGGGAGGAAATCCCCGGGTGTGGGCTGATATTCCCGTGAAGCCAAGTTCTAGGAGGTGCGAATTGGTCGAAACCCAGAGAGGACGAAGCAGCCTGCGGCTGCACTGTGGGCAGGAGGAAATCCCCGGGTGTGGGCTGATATTCCCGTGAAGCCAAATTCTAGGAGGTGCAAATTGGTCGAAACCCAGAATGGACGGTGCAGCCTGCGGCTGCACTGTGGGCAGGAGGAAATCCCCGGGTGTGGGCTGATATTCCCGTGAAGCCAAATCCTAGGAGGTGCAAATTGGTCGAAACCCAGAATGGACGGTGCATTCTGCGGCTGCACTGTGGGCAGGGGAGGAAATCCCCGGGTGTGGGCTGATATTCCAGTGAAGCCAAATTCTAGGAGGTGCGAATTGGTCGAAACCCAGAATGGACGGGGCAGCCTGTGGCTGCACTTTGGGCAGGAGGAAATCCCCGGGTGTGGGCTGATATTCCCGTGAAGCCAAATTCTAGGAGGTGCAAATTGGTCGAAACCCAGAATGGACGGTGCAGCCTGCGGCTGCACTGTGGGCAGGAGGAAATCCCCGGGTGTGGGCTGATATTCCCGTGAAGCCAAATTCTAGGAGGTGCAAATTGGTCGAAACCCAGAATGGACGGTGCAGCCTGCGGCTGCACTGTGGGCAGGAGGAAATCCCCGGGTGTGGGCTGATATTCCCGTGAAGCCAAATTCTAGGAGGTGCAAATTGGTCGAAACCCAGAATGTACGGTGCAGCCTGCGGCTGCTCTGTGGGCAGGGGAGAAAATCCCCGGGTGTGGGCTGATATTCCCGTGAAGCCAATTTCTAGGAGGTGCGAATTGGTCGAAACCCAGAATGGACGGTGCAGCCTGCGGCTGCACTGTGGGCAGGGGAAGGAATCCCCGGGTGTGGGCTGATATTCCCGTGAAGCCAAATTCTAGGAGGTGCAAATTGGTCGAAGCCCCGACTGCACGGTTCAGCCTGCGGCTGCACTGTGGGCAAGGAGGCAAATCCCCGGGTGTGGGCTGATATTCCCGTGAAGCCAAATTCTAGGAGGTGCAAATTGGTCGAAACCCACAATGTACGGTGCAGCCTGCGGCTGCTCTGTGGTCAGGGTAGAAAATCCCCGGGTGTGGTCTGATATTCCCGTGAAGCCAAATTCTAGGAGGTGCAAATTGGTCGAAACCCAGACTGGACGGTTCAGCCTGCGGCTGCACTGTGGGCAGGGAAGAAAATCCCCGGATGTGGGCTGATATTCCGGTGAAGCTAAATTCTAGGGGGTGCGAATTTGGTCGAAACCCAGAAAGGACGGTGCAGCCTGCGACTGCACTGTGGGCAGGGAAGGAAATCCCCGGGGTGTGGGCTGATATTCCCGTGAAGCCAAATTCTAGGGGGTGCGAATTGGTCGAAACCCAGAGTGGACGGTGCCGCCTGCGGCTGCACTGTGGGCAGGGGAGGAAATTCCCGGATGTGGGCTGATATTCCCGTGAAGCCAAATTCTAGGAGGTGCAAATTGATCGAAACCCAGAGTGGACGGTGCAGCCTGCGGCTGCACTGTGGGCAAGGGAGGGAATCCCCGTGTGTGGGCTGATATTCCCGTGAAGCCAAATTCTAGGAGGTGCGAATTGGTCGAAACCCAGAAAGAGCGGTGCAGCCTGCGGCTGCACTGTGGGCAAGGGAGGAAATCCCCGGGTGTGGGCCGATATTCCCGTGAAGCCAAATTCTAGGAGGTGCGAAATGGTCGAAACCCAGAATGGACGGTGCAGCCTGCGGCTGCACTGTGGGCAGAGGAGGAAATCCCCGGGTGTGGGCTGATGTTCCCGTGAAGCCAAATTCTAGGAGGTGCAAATTGGTCAAAACCCAGAATGGACGATGCAGCCTGCGGCTGCACTGTGGGCAGAGGAGGAAATCCCCGGGTGTGGGCTGATATTCCCGTTAAGCCAAATTCTAGGAGGTGCGAATTGGTCGAAACCCAGAATGGACAGTGCAGCCTGCGGCTGCACTGTGGACAGGGGAGAAAATCCCCGGGTGTGGGCTGATATTCCCGTGAAGCCGAATTCTAGGGGGTGCGAATTGGTCGAAACCCAGAAAGGACGGTGCAGCCTGCGACTGCACTGTGGACAGGGTAGGAAATCCCCGGGGTGTGGGCTGATATTCCCGTGAAGCCAAATTTTAGGAGGTGCGAATTGGTCGAAACCCAGATTGGACGGTGCAGCCTGCGGCTGCACTGTGGGCAGGGGAGGGAATCCCCGGGTGTGGGCTGATATTCCCGTGAAGCCAAATTCTAGGAGGTGCAAATTGGTCGAAACCCAGAATGGACGGTGCAGCCTGCGGCTGCACTGTGGGCAGGGGAGGGAATCCCCGGGTGTGGGCTGATATTCCCGTGAAGCCAAATTCTAGGAGGTGCGAATTGGTCGAAACCCAGAAAGGGCGGTGCAGCCTACGACTGCACTGTGGGCAGGGGAGGGAATCCCCGGGTGTGAACTGATATTCCCATGAAGCCAAATTCTAGGAGGTGCGAATTGGTCAAAACCCAGAATGAAAGGTGCAGCCTGCGGCTGCACTGTGGGCAGGAGAGGAAATCCACGGGTGTGGTCTGATATTCCCGTGAAGCCAAATTCTAGGAGGTGCAAATTGCTCGAAACCCAGAATGGACGGCTCAGCCTGCGGCTGCACTGTGGGCAGGAGGAAATCCCCGGGCGTGGGCTGATATTCCCGTGAAGCCAAAATCTGGGAGGTGCAAATCGGTTGCAACTCAATATGGACGATGCAGCCTGCGGCTGCATTGTGGGCAGGGGAGGAAATCCCCGGGTGTGGGCTGATATTCCCGTGAAGCCAAATTCTAGGAGGTGCAAATTGGCCGAAACCCAGACTGGACGGGGCAGGCTGCAGCTGCATGGAGGAAATCCCCGGGCGAGGACTGATATTCCCGTGAAGCCAAATTCTAGGAGGTGTGAATTGGTCGAAACCCAGAATGGACGGTGCAGCCTGCGGCTGCCTTGTGGGCAAAGGAGGAAATTCCCGGGCGAGGACTGATATTCCCGTGAAGCCAAATTTTAGGAGGTGCGAATTGGTCGAAACCCAGAATGGACGGTGCAGCCTGCGGCTGCACTGTGGGCAGGGGGGGAAATCCCCGGGTGTGGGCTGATATTCCCGTGAAGCCAAAATCTGGGAGGGGCAAATCGGTTGCAACTCAGAATGGACGAAGCAGCCTGCGGATGCACTGTACGCGGGGGGAGGAAATCCCCGGGTGTAGGCTGTTATTCCCGTGAAGCCAAATTCTAGGAGGTGCGAATTGTTCGAAATCCAGAAGGAACGGAGCAGCCTGCGGCTGCACTATGGGCTGGGGAGGAAATCCCCGGGTGTGGGCTGGTATTCCCGTGAAGCCAAATTCTAGGAGGTGCGAATTGGTCGAAACCCAGAAGGGGCGGTGCAGCCTACGGCTGCACTGTATGCGGGAGGAGGAAATCCCCGGGTGTGGGCTGATATTCCCGTGAAGCCAAATTCTAGGAGGTGCAAATTGGTCGAAACCCAGAATGGACAGTGCAGCCTGCGGCGGCACTGTGGGCAGGGGAGGAAATCCCCGCGTGTGGGCTGATATTCCCGTAAAGCCAAATTCTAGGAGGTGTGCATTGGTCGAAACCCAGAATAGACAGTGCAGCCTGCGGCTGCACTGTGGGCAGGGAAGGAAATCCCCGGATGTGGGCTGATATTGCCGTGAAGCCAAATTCTAGGAGGTGCAAATTGGTCGAAACCCAGAATGGACAGTGCAGCCTGCGGCGGCACTGTGGGCAGGGGAGGAAATCCCCGCGTGTGGGCTGATATTCCCGTGAAGCCAAATTCTAGGAGGTGTGAATTGGTCGAAACCCAGAATGGACGGTGCAGCCTGCGGCTGCCTTGTGGGCAAAGGAAGAAATCCCCGGGTGTGGGCTTATATTCCCGTGAAGCCAAATGCTAGGAGGTGCAAATTGGTCGAAACCGAGAATGGACGGTGCAGCCTGCGGCTGCACTGTGGGTAGGGAAGAAAATCCCCGAATGTGGGCTGATATTCCCGTGAAGCCAAATTCTAGGAGGTGCAAATTGGTCGAAACCCAGAATGGACGGTGCAGCCTGCGGCTGCACTGTGGGCAGGGAAGGAAATCCCCAGGTGTGGGCTGATATTCCCGTGAAGCCAAATTCTGGGAGGTGCAAATAGGTCAAACCCCAGAATGGACGGTGCAGCCTGCGGCTGCACTGTGGGCAGGGGAGGAAATCCCCGGGTGTGGGCTGATATTCCCGTGAAGCCAAATTCTAGGAGGTGCAAATCGGTCGAAACCCAGAATGGACGGTGCAGCCTGCGGCTGCACTGTGGGCAGGGGAGGGAATCCCCGGGTGTGGGCTGATATTCCCGTGAAGCTAAATTCTAGGAGGTGCGAATTGGTCGAAACCCAGAAAGGACGGTGCAGCCTGCGACTGCACTGTGGGCAGGAGAGAAATCCCCGGGTGTGGGCTGATATTCCCGTGAAGCCAAATCCTAGGAGGTGCAAATTGGTCGAAACCCAGAGTGGACGGTGCAGCCTGCGGCTGCACTGTGGGCAGGGGAGGAAATCCCCGGGTGTGGGCTGATATTCCCGTGAAGCCAAATTCTAGGCAGTGCAAATTGGTCGAAACCCAGAGTGGATGGTGCCGCCTGCGGCTGCACTGTGGGCAGGAGAGGAAATCCCCGGGTGTGGGCTGATATTCCCGTGAAGCCAAATTCTAGGAGGTGCGAATTGGTCGAAACCCAGAAGGGGCGGAGCAGCCTGCGGCTGCACTGTGGGCAGGGGAGGGAATCCCCGGGTGTGGGCTGATATTCCCGTGAAGCTAAATTCTAGGAGGTGCGAATTGGTCGAAACCCAGAAAGGACGGTGCAGCCTGCGGCTGCACTGTGGGCAGGGGAGGGAATCCCCGGGTGTGGGCTGATATTCCCGTGAAGCCAAATTCTAGGAGGTGCAAATTGGTCGAAACCCAGAATGGACGGTGCAGCCTGCGGCTGCACTATGGGCTGGGGAGGAAATCCCCGGGTGTGGGCTGATATTCCCGTGAAGCCAAATTCTAGGAGGTGCAAATTGGTCAAAACCCAGAATGGACGGGGCAGCCTGCGGCTGCACTATGGGCTGGGGAGGAAATCCCCGAGTGTGGGCTGATATTCCCGTGAAGCCAAATTCTGGGAGGTGCGAATTGGTCGAAACCCAGAAGGGGCGGTGCAGCCTGCGGCTGCACTGTGGGCAGGGGAGGAAATCCCCGGATGTGGGCAGATATTCCCGTGAAGCCAAATTCTATGTGCGAATTGGTCGAAACCCAGAATGGACGGTGCAGCCTGCGGCTGCACTGTGGGCACTGCAGGGAATCCCCGGGTGTGGGCTGATATTCCCGTGAAGCCAAATTCTAGGAGGTGCAAATTGGTCAAAATCCAGAATGGACGGTGCAGCCTGCGGCTGCAGTATGGGCAGGGAAAGGGATCCCCGGGTGGGGGCTGGTATTCCCGGGGAGCCAAATTCTGGGAGGTGCAAATTGGTCGAAACCCAGAATGGACGGTGCAGCCTGCGGCTGCACTGTGGGCAGGAGGAAATCCCCGGGTGTGGGCTGATATTCCCGTGAAGCCAAATTCTAGGAGGTGCAAATTGGTCGAAACCCAGAAAGGACGGTGCAGCCTGCGGCTGCACTGTGGGCAGGAGGAAATCCCCGGGTGTGGGCTGATATTCCCGTGAAGCCAAATTCTAGGAGGTGCGAATTGGTCGAAACCCAGAAAGGACGGTGCAGCCTGCGGCTGCACTGTGGGCAGGGAGGAAATCCCGGGTGTGGGCTGATATTCCCGTGAAGCCAAATTCTAGGAGGTGCAAATTGGTCGAAACCCAGAATGGACGGTGCAGCCTGCGGCTGCACTGTGGGCAGGGGAGAAAATCCCCGGGTGTGGGCTGATATTCCCGTGAAGCCAAATTCTAGGAGGTGCGAATTGGTCGAAACCCAGAAGGAGTGGTGCAGCCTGCGGCTGCACTATGGGCAGGGGAGGAAATCCCCGGGTGTGGGCTGATATTCCCGTGGAGCCAAATTCTAGGAGGTGCAAATTGGTCAAAACCCAGAATAGACGGTGCAGCCTGCGGCTGCACTATGGGCAGGGGAGGAAATCCCCGGGTGTGGGCTGATATTCCCGTGAAGCCAAATCCTAGGGGGTGCGAATAGGTCGAAACCCAGAAAAGACGGTGCAGCCTACGACTGCACTGTGGGCAGGGAAGGAATTCCCCGGGGTGTGGGCTGATATTCCCGTGAAGCCAAAATCTGGGAGGGGCAAATCGGTTGCAACTCAGAATGGACGGTGCAGCCTGCGGCTGCACTGTGGGCAGGAGAGGGAATCCCGGGGTGTGGGCTGATATTCCCGTGAAGCCAAAATCTAGGAGGTGCGAATTGGTCGAAACCCAGAATGGACGGTGCAGCCTGCGGCTGCACTGTGGGCAGGAGGAAATCCCCGGGTGTGGGCTGATATTCCCGTGAAGCCAAATTCTAGGAGGTGCGAATTGGTCGAACCCCAGAATGGGTGGTGCACCCTGCGCCTGCACTGTGGGCAGGGGAGGAAATCCCCGGGTGTGGGCTGATATTCCCGTGAAGCCAAATTCTAGGAGGTGCAAATTGGTCGAAACCCAGAATGTACGGTGCAGCCTGCGACTGCACTGTGGGCAAGGAGGAACTTCCCGGGTGTGAGCTGATATTCCCGTGAAGACAAATTCTAGGAGGTGCAAATTGGTCGAAACCCAGAGTGGACGGTGCCGCCTGCGGCTGCACTGTGGGCAGGAGAGGAAATCCCCGGGTGTGGTCTGATATTCCCGTGAAGCCAAATTCTAGGAGGTGCGAATTGTTCGAAACCCAGAAGGAGCGGTGCAGCCTGCGGCTGCACTGTGGGCAGGGGAGGGAATCCCCGGGTGTGGGCTGATATTCCCGTGAAGCCAAATTCTAGGAGATGCAAATTGGTCGAAACCCAGAATGGACGGTGCTGTACTGTGGGCAGGGGAGGGAATCCCCGGGTGTGGGCTGATATTTCCGTGAAGTTAAATTCTAGGAGGTGCAAATTGGTCGAAACCCAGAATGGACAGTGCAGCCTGCGGCTGCACTGTGGGCAGGGGAGAAAATCCCCGGGTGTGGGCTGATATTCCCGTGAAGCCAAATTCTAGGGGGTGCGAATTGGTCGAGACCCAGAATGGACGGTGCAGCCTGCGGCTGCACTGTGGGCAGAGGAAATCCCCGGGTGTGGGCTGATATTCCCGTGAAGCCAAATTCTAGGAGGTGCAAATTGGTCGAAACCCAGAATGGACGGTGCAGCCTGCGGCTGCACTGTGGGCAGGAGGGAATCCCCGGGTGTGGGCTGATATTCCCGTGAAGCCAAATTCTAGGAGATGCAAATTTGTCGAAACCCAGAATGGACGGTGCAGCCTGCGGCTGCACTGTGGGCAGGGGAGGAACTACCAGGGTGTGGGCTGATATTCCCGTGAAGCCAAATTCTAAGAGGTGCAAATTGGTCGAAATCCAGAATGAAAGGTGCAGCCTGCGGCTGCACTGTGGACAAAGGAGGAAATCCCCGGGTGTGGGCTGATATTCCCGTGAAGCCAAATTCTAGGAGGTGCGAATTGGTCGAAACCCAGAATGGACGGTGCAGCCTGCGGCTGCACTGTGGGCAGGGGAGGAAATTCCCGGGTGTGGGCTGATATTCCCGTGAAGCCAAATTCTAGGAGGTGCGAATTGGTCAAAACCCAGAATGGACGGTGCAGCCTGCGGCTGCACTGTGGGCAGAGGAGGAAGTCCCCCCCAGGTGTGGGCTGATATTTCCGGGAAGCCAAATTCTAGGAGGCGCAAATCGGTCGAAACCCAGAATGGACGGTGCAGCCTGCGGCTGCACTGTGGGCAGGGGAGGAAATCCCCGGGTGTGGGCTGATATTCCCGTGAAGCCAAATTCTAGGAGGTGCGAATTGGTCGAAACCCAGAATGAAAGGTGCAGCCTGAGGCTGCACTATGGGCAGGGGAGGAAATCCCCGGGTGTGGGCTGATATTCCCGTGAAGCCAAATTCTAGGAGGTGCAAATTGGTCGAAACCCAGAATGTACGGTGCAGCCTGCGGCTGCACTGTGGGCAGGGGAGAAAATCCCCGGTTGTGGGCTGATATTCCCGTGAAGCCAAATTCTAGGGGGTGCAAATTGGTCGAAACCCAGAAAGGACGGTGCAGCCTGCGACTGCACTGTGGGCAGGGGAGGGAATCCCCGGGTGTGGGCTGATATTCCCATGAAGCCAAATTCTAGGAGGTGCGAATTGGTCGAAACCCAGAATGAAAGGTGCAGCCTGCGGCTGCACTATGGGCAGGCGAGGAACTTCCCGGGTGTGAGCTGATATTCCCGTGAAGACAAATTCTAGGAGGTGCAAATTGGTCGAAACCCAGAGTGGACGGTGCCGCCTGCGGCTGCACTGTGGGCAGGAGAGGAAATCCCCGGGTGTGGTCTGATATTCCCGTGAAGCCAAATTCTAGGAGGTGCGAATTGTTCGAAACCCAGAAGGAGCGGTGCAGCCTGCGGCTGCACTGTGGGCAGGAGAGGAAATCCCCGGGTGTGGTCTGATATTCCCGTGAAGCCAAATTCTAGGAGGTGCGAATTGGTCGAAACCCAGAATGGACGGTGCAGCCTGCGGCTGCACTGTGGGCAGGGGAGGAAATCCCCGAGTGTGGGCTGATATTCCCGCGAAGCCAAATTCTAGGAGGTGCAAACTGGTCGAAACCCAGAATGGACGGTGCAGCCTGCGGCTGCACTGTGGGCAGGGGAGGAAATCCCCGAGTGTGGGCTGATATTCCCGCAAAGCCAAATTCTAGTCGGTGCAAATTGGTCGAAACTCAGAATGGACGGTGCAGCCTGCGGCTGCACTGTGGGCAGGGTAGGAAATTTCCAGGTGTGGGCTGATATTCCCGTGAAGCCAAATTCTAGTAGGTGCAAATTGGTCGAAACCCAGAATGGACGGTGCAGCCTGCGGCTGCACTTCGGGCAGGTGAGGAAATCCCCGGGCGTGGGCTGATATTCCCGTGAAGCCAAATTATAGGAGGTGCGAATTGGTCGAAACCCAGATTGGACGGTGCAGCCTGCGGCTGCACTGTGGGCAGGGAGGAAATCCCCGGGTGTGGGCTGATATTCCCGTGAAGCCAAATTCTAGGAGGGGCAAATCGGTCGAAACCCAGAATGGACGGTGCAGCCTGCGGCTGCACTGTGGGCAGGAGGAAATCCCCGGGTGTGGGCTGATATTCCCGTGAAGCCAAATTCTAGGAGGTGCAAATCGGTTGCAACCCAGAATGGACGGTGCAGCCTGCGGCTGCACTGTGGGCAGGAGGAAATCCCCGGGTGTGGGCTGATATTCCCGTGAAGCCAAATTCTAGGAGGTGCAAATTGGTCGAAACCCAGAATGGACAGTGCAGCCTGCGGCTGCACTGTGGCAGGAGGAAATCCCCGGGTGTGGGCTGATATTCCCGTGAAGCCAAATTCTAGGAGGTGCAAATTGGTCGAAACCCAGAATGGACAGCGCAGCCTGCGGCTGCACTGTGGGCAGGGGAGGAAATCCCCGGGTGTGAGCTAATATTCCCGTGAAGCCAAATTCAAGGTGGTGCAAATTGGTCGAAACCCAGAGTGGACGGTGCAGCCTGCGGCTGCACTGTGGACAGGGGAGGGAATCCCCGGGTGTGGGCTGATATTCCCGTGAAGCCAAATTCTAGGGGGTGCGACTTGGTCGAAACCCAGAAAGGACGGTGCAGCCTGCGGCTGCACTGTGGGCAGGGGAGGAAATCCCGGGGTGTGGGCTGATATTCCCGTGAAGCCAAATTCTAGGAGGTGCGAATTGGTCGAAACCCAGAAAGGACGGTGCAGCCTGCGACTGCACTGTGGGCAGGGAAGGAAATCCCCGGGTGTGGGCTGATATTCCCGTGAAGCCAAAATCTGGGAGGGGCCAAACGGTTGCAACCTAGAAAGGACGGTGCAGCCTGCGGCTGCACTGTGGGCAGGGGAGAAAATCCCCGGGGTGTGGGCTGATATTCCCATGAAGCCAAATTCTAGGAGGTGCAAATTGGTCGAAACCCAGAATAGACGGTGCAGCCTGCGGCTGCACTGTGGGCAGGGGAGGAAATCCCCGGGTGTGGGCTGATATTCCCGTGAAGCCAAATTCTAGGAGGTGCGAATTGGTCGAAACCCAGAATGGACAGTGCAGCCTGCGGCTGCACTGTGGGCAGGGGAGGAAATCCCCGGGTGTGGGCAGATATTCCCGTGAAGCCAAATTCTAGGAGGTGTGAATTGGTCGAAACCCAGAATGGACGGTGCAGCCTGCGGCTGCCTTGTGGGCAAAGGAAGAAATCCCTGGGTGTGGGCTTATATTCCCGTGTAGCCAAATTCTAGCAGGTGCACATTGGTCGGAACAAAGAATGAACGGTGTAGCCTGCGGCTGCACTGTGGGCAGGGGAGGAAATCCCCGGGTGTGGGCTGATATTCCCGTGAAGCCAAAATCTAGAAGGGGCAAATCGGTTGTAACCCAGAATGGACAATGCAGCCTGCGGCTGCACTGTGGGCAGGGGTTTTGGGAAATCCCCGGGTGGTGGGCTGATATTCCCGTGAAGCCAAATTCTAGGAGGTGTACATTGGTCGGAACAAAGAATGGGCGGTGCAACCTACGGCTGCACTGTAGGCAGGGGAGGAAATCACCGGGTGTGAGCTGATATTCCCGTGAAGCCAAAATCTAGGAGGTGCACATTGGTCGGAACAAAGAATGGAAGGTGCAGTCTGCGGCTGCACTGTGGGCAAGGGTTTTGGGAAATCCCCGGGTGGTGGGCTGATATTCCCGTGAAGCCAAATTCTAGGAGGTGCGAATTGGTCGAAACCCAGAAAGGACGGTGCAGCCTGCGGCTGCACTGTGGGCAGGAGGAAATCCCCGGGTGTGGGCTGATATTCCCGTGAAGCCAAATTCTAGGAGGTGCAAATCGGTTGAAACCCAGAATGGACGGTGCAGCCTGCGGCTGCACTGTGGGCAGGGAGGAAATCCCCGGGTGTGGGCTGATATTCCCGTGAAGCCAAATTCTAGGAGGTGCAAATTGGTCGAAACCCAGAATGGACGGTGCAGCCTGCGGCTGCACTGTGGGCAGGAGGAAATCCCCGGGCGAGGACTGATATTCCCGTGAAGCCAAATTCTAGGAGGTGCAAATAGGTCAAAACCCAGAATGGACGGTGCAGCCTGCGGCTGCACCGTTGGCAGTGCAGGGAATCCCCGAGTGTGGGCTGATATTCTCGTGAAGCCAAATTCTAGGAGGTGGGAATTGGTCGAAACCCAGAATGGACGGTGCAGCCTGCGGCTGCACTATGGGCAGGGGAGGAAATCCCTGGGTGTGGACTGATATTCTCGTGAAGCCAAATTCTAGGAGGTGCAAATAGGTCAAAACCCAGAATGGACAGTGCAGCCTGCGGCTGCACTGTGGGCAGGGGAGGGAATCCCCGGGTGTGGGCTGATATTCCCGTGAAGCCAAATTCTAGGAAGTGCGAATTGGTCGAAACCCAGAATGGACGGTGCAGCCTGCGGCTGCACTGTGGGCAGGGGAAGGAATCCCCGGGTGTGGGCTGATATTCCCGTGAAGCCAAATTCTGGGAGGTGCAAATCGGTCGAAACCCAGAATGGACAGTGCAGCCTGCGGCTGCACTATGGGCAGGGGAGGAAATCCCCGGGTGTGGGCTGATATTCCCGTGAAGCCAAATTCTAGGAGGTGCAAATTGGTCAAAACCCAGAAGGGGCGGTGCAGCCTGCGGCTGCACTGTGGGCAGGGGAGGAAATCCCCGGATGTGGGCAGATATTCCCGTGAACCCTAATTTTAGGTGCGAATTGGTCGAAACCCAGAATAGACGGTGCAGCCTGCGACTGCACTGTGGGCAGGGGAGGGAATCCCCGGGTGTGGGCTGATATTCCCGTGAAGCCAAATTCTGGGAGGTGCAAATTGATCGAAACCCAGAATGGACGGTGCAGCCTGCGGCTGCACTGTGGGCAGGGAAGGAAATCCCCGGGTGTGGGCTGATATTCCCGTGAAGCCAAATTCTAGGAGGTGCGAATTGGTCGAAACCCAGAATGGACGGTTCTGCCTGCGGCTGCACCGTGGGCAGTGCAGGGAATCTCTGGGTGTGGGCTGATATTCCCGTGAAGCCAAATTCTAGGGGGTGCGAATTGGTCGAAACCCAGAGTGGACGGTGCCGCCTGCGGCTGCACTGTGGACAGGGAAGAAAATCCCCGGATGTGGGCTGATATTCCGGTGAAGCTAAATTCTAGGGGTTGCTAATTTGGTCGAAACCCAGAATGAACAGTGCAGCCTGCGGCTGCACTGTGGACAAAGGAGGAAATCCCCGGGTGTGGGCTGATATTCCCGTGAAGCCAAATTCTAGGAGGTGCGGATTGGTCGAAACCCAGAATGGACGGTGCAGCGTGCGTCTGCACTGTGGGCAGGGGAGGAAATCTCCGGTTGTGAGCAGATATTCCCGTGAAGCCAAATTCTAGGAGGTGCGGATTGGTCGAAACCCAGAATGGACGGTGCAGCCTGCAGCTGCACTGTGGGCAGGGAGGAAATCCCCGGGTGTGGGCTGATATTCCCGTGAAGCCAAATTCTAGGAGGTGCAAATTGGTCGAAACCCAGAATGGACGGTGCAGCCTGCGGCTGCACTGTGGGCAGGAGGAAATCCCCGGGTGTGGGCTGATATTCCCGTGAAGCCAAATTCTGGGAGGTGCAAATCGGTTGCAACCCAGAATGGACAGTGCAGCCTGCGGCTGTACTGTGGGCAGAGGAGGAAATCCCCGGGTGTGGGCTGATATTCCCATGAAGCCAAATTCTAGGAGGTGCGAATTGGTCGAAACCCAGAATGAAAGGTGCAGCCTGAGGCTGCACTATGGGCAGGGGAGGAAATCCCCGGGTGTGGGCTGATATTCCCGTGAAGCCAAATTCTAGGAGGTGCGAATTGGTCGAAACCCAGAATGAAAGGTGCAGCCTGCGGCTGCACTATGGGCAGGGGAGGAAATCCCCGGGTGTGGGCTGATATTCCCGTGAAGCCGAATTCTAGGGGGTGCGAATTGGTCGAAACCCAGAAAGGACGGTGCAGCCTGCGACTGCACTGTGGGCAAGGAGGAACTTCCCGGGTGTGAGCTGATATTCCCGTGAAGACAAATTCTAGGAGGTGCAAATTGGTCGAAACCCAGAATGGACCGTGCAGCCTGCGGCTGCACTGTGGGCAGGGGAGGAAATCCCCGGGTGTGGGCTGATATTCCCGTGAAGCCAAATTCTAGGAGGTGCGAATTGTTCGAAACCCAGAAGGAGCGGTGCAGCCTGCGGCTGCACTGTGGGCAGGGAAGGAAATCCCCGGGATGTGGGCTGATATTCCCGTGAAGCCAAATTCTAGGAGGTGCGAATTGGTCGAAACCCAGAATGAAAGGTGCAGCCTGAGGCTGCACTATGGGCAGGGGAGGAAATCCCAGGGTGCGGGCTGATATTCCCGTGAAGCCAAATTCTAGGAGGTGCGAATTGGTCGAAACCCAGAGTGGACGGTGCCGCCTGCGGCTGCACTGTGGGCAGGGGAGGGAATCCCCGGGTGTGGGCTGATATCCCCGTGAAGCCAAATCCTAGGAGGTGCAAATTGGTCGAAACCCAGAGTGGACGGTGCAGCCTGCGGCTGCACTGTGGGCAGGAGAGGAAATCCCCGGGTGTGGGCTGATATCCCCGTGAAGCCAAATCCTAGGAGGTGCAAATTGGTCGAAACCCAGAGTGGACGGTGCAGCCTGCGGCTGCACTGTGGGCAGGGGAGGAAATCCCCGGGTGTGGGCTGATATTCCCGTGAAGCCAAATTCTAGGGGGTGCGAATTGGTCGAAACCCAGAATGGACGGTTCAGCCTGCGGCTGCACTGTGGGCAGGTGAGGAAATCCCCGGGAGTGGGCTGATATTCCCGTGAAGCCAAATTCTAGGAGGGGCAAAACGGTTGCAACCCAGAATGGACAGTGCAGCCTGCGGCTGCACTGTAGGCAGGGGAGGAAATCCCCTGGTGTGGGCTGATATTCCAGTGAAGCCAAATTCTAGGGGGTGCTAATTGGTCGAAAGCCAGAATGGACGGTGCAGCCTGCGGCTGCACTGTGGGAAGGGGAGGAAATCCCCGGGTGTGAGCTGATATTCCCGTGAAGCCAAATTCTAGGAGGTGCAAATTGGTCGAAACTCAGAATGGACAGTGCAGCCTGCGGCTGCACTGTGGGCAGGGGAGGAAATCCCCGGGTGTAGGCTGATATTCCCGTGAAGCCAAATTCTAGGAGGTGCAAATTGGTCGAAACCCAGAATGGACGGTGAAGCCTGCGGCTGCACTGTGGGCAGTGGAGGAAATCCCCGGATGTGGGCTGATATTCCCGTAAAGCCAAATTCTAGGAGGTGCAAATTGGTCGAAACCAAGAATGGACAGTGCAGCCTGCGCCTGCACTGTGGGCAGGGAAGGAAATCCCCGGGTGTGGGCTGATATTCCCGTGAAGCCAAAATCTAGGAGGTGCAAATTGGTCGAAACCCGGAGTGGAAGGTGCAGCCTGCGGCTATAGGCAGGGGAGGAAATCACCGGGTGTGGGCTGATATTCCCGTGAAGCCAAATTCTTGGAGGTGCAAGTCGGTCGAAACCCGGAATGGAAGGTGCAGCCTGCGGCTGTTGGCAGGAGAGGAAATCCCCGGGTGTGAGCTGATATTCCCGTGAAGCCAAAATCTAGGAGGTGCAAATCGATTGCAGCTTAGAATGGACGGGGCAGGCTGCGGCTGCACTGTGGGCAGGGGAGGGAATCCCCGGATGTGGGCTGATATTCCCGTAAAGCCAAATTCTAGGAGGTACGAATTGGTCGCAACCCAGAATGGACAGTGCAGCCTGCGGCTGCACTGTGGGCAGGGGAGGAAATCCCCGGGTGTGGGCTTATATTCCCGTGAAACCAAATTCTAGGAGGTGCACATTAGTCGAAACCCACAATGGACGGTGCAGCCTGCGGCTGCACTGTGGGCAGGGGAGGAAATCCCCGGGTGTGGGCTGATAATCCCGTGAAGCCACATTCTAGGGGGTGCGAATTGGTCGGAACCCAGAGTGGACGGTGAAACCTGCGGCTGCACAGTGGGCAAAGGAGGAAATCCCCGGATGTGGGCAGATATTCCCGTGAACCCTAATTTTAGGTGCGAATTGGTCGAAACCCAGAATGGACGGTGCAGCCTGCGGCTGCACCGTGGGCAGTGCAGGGAATCCCCGGGTGTGGGCTGATATTCTCGTGAAGCCAAATTCTAGGAGGTGCGAATTGGTCGAAACCCACAATGGACGGTGCAGCCTGCGGCTGCACTGTGGGCAGGGGATGAAATCCAAGGGTGTGGGCTGATATTCCCGTGAAGCCAAATTCTAGGAGGTGCAAATTGGTCAAAACCCAGAATGGACGGTGCAGCCTGCGGCTGCACTGTGGGCAGGGAGGAAATCCCCGGGTGTGGGCTGATATTCCCGTGAAGCCAAATTCTAGGAGGTGCAAATTGGTTGCAACCCAGAATGGACGGTGCAGCCTGCGACTGCACTGTGGGCAAGGAGGAACTTCCCGGGTGTGGGCTGATATCCCCGTGAAGCCAAATCCTAGGAGGTGCAAATTGGTCGAAACCCAGAGTGGACGGTGCCGCCTGCGGCTGCACTGTGGGCAGGAGAGGAAATCCACGGGTGTGGTCTGATATTCCCGTGAAGCCAAATTCTAGGGGGTGCGAATTGGTCGAAACCCAGAAAGGACGGTGCAGCCTGCGACTGCACTGTGGGCAAGGAGGAACTTCCCGGGGGTGAGCTGATATTCCCGTTAAGCCAAATTCTAGGAGGTGCAAATTGGTCGAAACCCAGAACGGACGGTGCTGCACTGTGGGCAGGGGAGGAAATCCCCGGGTGTGGGCTGATATTCCCGTGAAGCTAAATTCTAGGAGGTGCGAACTGGTCGAAACACAGAAGGAGCGGTGCAGCCTGCGACTGCACTGTGGACAGGGTAGGAAATCCCCGGATGTGGGCTGATATTTCCGTAAAGCCAAATTCTAGGAGGTGCGAATTGGTCGAAACCCAGAATGGACAGTGCAGCCTGCGGCTGCACTGTGGGCAGGGGAGGAAATCCCCGGATGTGGGCTGATATTCCCGTAAAGCCAAATTCTAGGGTATGCGAATTGGTCGAAACCCAGAAAGGACGGTGCAGCCTTCGACTGCACGGTGGGCAGGGGAGGGAATCCCCGGGTGTGGGCTGATATCCCCGTGAAGCCAAATTCTAGGAGGTGCAAATTGGTCGAAACCCAGAAAGGACGGTGCAGCCTTCGACTGCACGGTGGGCAGGGGCGGGAATCCCCGGGTGTGGGCTGATATCCCCGTGAAGCCAAATTCTAGGAGGCGCAAATCGGTCGAAACCCAGAATGGACGGTGCAGCCTGCGGCTGCACTGTGGGCAGGGGAGGAAATCCCCGGATGTGGGCTGATATTCCCGTAAAGCCAAATTCTAGGAGGTGCGAATTGGTCGAAACCCAGAATGGACGGTGCTGCACTGTGGTCAGGGGAGGAAATCCCCGGGTGTGGGCTGATATTCCCGTGAAGCCGAATTCTAGGGGGTGCGAATTGGTCGAAACCCAGAAAGGACGGTGCAGCCTGCGACTGCACGGTGGGCAGGGTAGGAAATCCCCGGGGTGTGGGCTGATATTCCCGTGAAGCCGAATTCTAGGGGGTGCGAATTGGTCGAAACCCAGAAAGGGCGGTGCAGCCTGCGGCTGCACTGTGGGCAGGGGAGGGAACCCCCGGGTGTGGGCTGATATTCCCGTGAAGCCAAATTTTAGGAGGTGCGAATTGGTCGAAACCCAGATTGGACGGTGCAGCCTGCGGCTTCACTGTGGGCAGTGGAGGAAATCCCCGGGTGTGGGCTGATATTCCCGTGAAGCCAAATTTTAGGAGGTGCAATCGGGTTCCAACTCAGAAAGGAGGGTGCAGCCTGCGGCGGCACTGTGGGCAGGAGAGGAAATCCCCGGGTGTGGGCTGATATTCCCGTGAAGCCAAATTCTGGGAGGTGCAAATCGGTCGAAACCCAGAATGGACAGTGCAGCCTGCGGCTGCACTGTGGGCAGGGAGGAAATCCCCGGGTGTGGGCTGATATTCCCGTGAAGCCAAATTCTAGGAGGTGCAAATTGGTCGAAACCCAGAATGGACGGTGCAGCCTGCGGCTGCACTGTGGGCAGGGAGGAAATCCCCGGGTGTGGGCTGATATTCCCGTGAAGCCAAATTCTAGGAGGTGCGAATTGGTCGAAACCCAGAATGGACGGTGCAGCCTGCGGCTGCACTGTGGGCAGGGGAGGGAATCCCCGGGTGTGGGCTGATATTCCCGTGAAGCCAAATTCTAGGAGGTGCGAATTGGTCGAAACCCAGAATGGACGGTGCAGCCTGCGGCTGCACTGTGGGCAGGGTAGGGAATCCCCGGGTGTGGGCTGATATTCCCGTGAAGCCAAATTCTAGGAGGTGCAAATTGGTTGAAACCCAGAATGGACGGTGCAGCCTGCGGCTGCACTGTGGGCAGGGGAGGAAATCCCCGGGTGTGGGCTGATATTCCCGTGAAGCCAAATTCTAGGAGGTGCGAATTGGTCGAAACCCAGATTGGACGTGCAGCCTGCGGCTGCACTGTGGGCAGGGAGGAAATCCCCGGGTGTGGGCTGATATTCCCGTGAAGCCAAATTCTAGGAGGTGCAAATTAGTCTAAACCCAGAATGGACGGTGCAGCCTGCGGCTGCACTGTGGGCAGGGGAGGAAATCACCGGGTGTGGGCTGATATTCCCGTGAAGCCAAATTCTAGGAGGTGCAAATTGGTCGAAACCTGAAGTGGAAGGTGCAGCCTGCGGCTGCAGTGTAGGCAGGGAGGAAATCCCGGGTGTGGGCTGATATTCCCGTGAAGCCAAATTCTAGGAGGTGCAAATTGGTTGAAACCCAGAATGGACGGTGCAGCCTGCGGCTGCACTGTGGGCAGGAGGAAATCCCCGGGTGTGGGCTGATATTCCCGTGAAGCCAAATTCTGGGAGGTGCAAATCGGTCGCAACCCAGAATGGACGGTGCAGCCTGCGGCTGCACTGTGGGCAGGAGGAAATCCCCGGATGTGGGCTGATATTCCCGTGAAGCCAAAATCTAGGAGGTGCAAATCGGTCGAAACCCAGAGTGGACGGTGCCGCCTGCGGCTGCACTGTGGGCAGGGGAGGGAATCCCCGGGTGTGGGCTGATATCCCCGTGAAGCCAAATCCTAGGAGGTGCAAATTGGTCGAAACCCAGAGTGGACGGTGCAGCCTGCGGCTGCACTGTGGGCAGGGGAGGAAATCCCCGGGTGTGGGCTGATATTCCCGTGAAGCCAAATTCTAGGAGGTGCGAATTGGTCGAAACCCAGAATGGACGGTGCAGCCTGCGGCTGCACTGTGGGCAGGGGAGGGAATCCCCGGGTGTGGGCTGATATTCCCGTGAAGCCAAATTCTAGGAGGTGCAAATTGGTCGAAACCCAGAGTGGACGGTGCCGCCTGCGGCTGCACTGTGGGCAGGAGAGGAAATCCCCGGGTGTGGTCTGATATTCCCGTGAAGCCAAATTCTAGGAGGTGCAAATTGGTCGAAACCCAGAATGGACGGTTCAGCCTGCGGCTGCACTGTGGGCAGGGAAGAAAATCCCCGGATGTGGGCTGATATTCCGGTGAAGCTAAATTCTAGGAGGTGCAAATTGGTCGAAACCCGGAATGGACGGTGCAGACTGCGGCTGCACTGTAGGCAGGGGAGGAAATTCCCTGGTGTGGGCTGATATTCCCGTGAAGCCAAATTCTAGGAGGTGCAAATTGGTCGAAACCCGGAATGGACGGTGCAGACTGCGGCTGCACTGTAGGCAGGGGAGGAAATTCCCTGGTGTGGGCTGATATTCCCGTGAAGCCAAATTCTAGGAGGTGCAAATTGGTCGAAACCCGGAATGGACGGTGCAGACTGCGGCTGCACTGTAGGCAGGGGAGGAAATCCCCGGGTGTGGGCTGATATTCTCGTGAAGCCAAATTCTAGGAGGTGCGAATTGGTCGAAACCCAGAAAGGACGGTGCAGCCTGCGGCTGCACTGTGGGCAGGGAGGAAATCCCCGGGTGTGGGCTGATATTCCCGTGAAGCCAAATTCTAGGAGGTGCAAATCGGTCGAAACCCAGAATGGACGGTGCAGCCTGCGGCTGCACTGTGGGCAGGGAGAGGAAATCCCCGGGTGTGGGCTGATATTCCCGTGAAGCCAAATTCTAGGAGGTGCAATTGGTCGAAACCCAGAATGAAAGGTCCAGCCTGAGGCTGCACTATGGGCAGGGGAGGAAATCCCCGGGTGTGGGCTGATATTCCCGTGAAGCCAAATTCTAGGAGCTGCAAATTGCTCGAAACCCAGAATGTACGAAGCAGCCTGCGGCTGCACTCTGGGCAGGAGGAAATCCCCGGGTGTGGGCTGATATTCCCGTGAAGCCAAATTCTAGGAGGTGCAAATTGGTCGAAACCCAGAATGGACGGTGCAGCCTGCACGGCTGCACCTGTGGGCAGGGAAGGAAATCCCCGGGTGTGGGCTGATATTCCCGTGAAGCCAAATTCTAGGGGGTGCAAATTGGTCGAAACCCAGAAAGGACGGTGCAGCCTGCGACTGCACTGTGGGCAGGGGAGGGAATCCCCGGGTGTGGGCTGATATTCCCGTGAAGCCAAATTCTAGGAGGTGCAAATTGGTCGAAACCCAGAATGGACGGTGCAGCCTGCGGCTGCACTGTGGGCAGGGGAGGAAATCCCCGGGTGTGGGCTGATATTCCCGTGAAGCCGAATTCTAGGGGGTGCGAATTGGTCGAAACCCAGAAAGGACGGTGCAGCCTGCGACTGCACTGTGGGCAAGGAGGAACTTCCCGGGTGTGAGCTGATATTCCCGTGAAGACAAATTCTAGGAGGTGCAAATTGGTCGAAACCCAGAGTGGACGGTGCCGCCTGCGGCTGCACTGTGGGCAGGAGAGGAAATCCCCGGGTGTGGTCTGATATTCCCGTGAAGCCAAAATCCGAGAGGGACAAATCGGTTGCAACCCAGAAGGGGCGGTGCAGCCTGCGGCTGCACTGTGGGCAGGGGAGGGAATCCCCGGGTGTGGGCTGGTATTCCCGTTAAGCCAAATTCTAGGAGGTGCGAATTGGTCGAAACCCAGAAAGGGCGGTGCAGCCTGCGGCTGCACTGAGGGCAGGGGAGGAAATCCCCGGGTGTGGGCTGATATTCCCGTGAAGCCAAATTCTAGGAGGTGCAAATTGGTCGAAACCCAGAATGGACGGTGCTGCACTGTGGGCAGGGGAGGAAATCCCCGGGTGTGGGCTGATATTCCCGTGAAGCCAAATTCTAGGAGGGGCGAATTGGTCGAAACCCAGATTGGACGGTGCAGCCTGTGGCTGCACTGTGAACAAAGGAGGAAATCCCCGGGTGTGGGCTGATATTCCCGTGAAGCCAAAATCTGGGAGGGATAAATCGGTTGAAACTCAGAATGGACGGTGCACTGTGGGCAGGGAAGGAAATCCCCGGATGTGGGCTGATATTCCCGTGAAGCCAAATTCTAGGAGGTGCGATTTGGTCGAAACCCAGAATGGACGGTGCAGCCTGCGGCTGCACTGTGGGCAGGAGAGGAAATCCCCGGGTGTGGGCTGATATTCCCGTGAAGCCAAATTCTAGGAGGTGCGAATTGGTCGAAACCCAGAATGGACGGTGCAGCCTGCGGCTGCACTGTGGGCAGGGGAGGAAATCCCCGGGTGTGGGCTGATATTCCCGTGAAGCCAAATTCTAGGAGGTGCGAATTGGTCGAAACCCAGAATGGACGGTGCAGCCTGCGGCTGCACTGTGGGCAGGGAAGGAAATCCCCGGATGTGGGCTGAGATTGCCGTGGAGCCAAAATCTGGGAGGTGCAAATTGGTCGAAACCCAGAATGGACAGTGCAGCCTGCGGCTGCACTGTGGGCAGGGGAGAAAATCCCCGGGTGTGGGCTGATATTCCCGTGAAGCCAAATTCTAGGGGGTGCGAATTGGTCGAGACCCAGAAAACGGTGCAGCTTGCGACTGCACGGTGGGCAGGGGAGGGAATCCCCGGGTGTGGGCTGATATTCCCGTGAAGCCGAATTCTAGGGGGTGCGAATTGGTCGAAACCCAGAAAGGACGGTGCAGCCTGCGACTGCACTGTGGGCAAGGAGGAACTTCCCGGGTGTGAGCTGATATTCCCGTGAAGCCAAATTCTAGGGGGTGCGAATTGGTCGAAACCCAGAAAGGACGGTGCAGCCTGCGACTGCACTGTGGGCAGGAGGAAATCCCCGGGTGTGGGCTGATATTCCCGTGAAGCCAAATTCTAGGAGGTGCGAATTGGTCGAAACCCAGAATGGACGGTGCAGCCTGCGGCTGCACTGTGGGCAGGGGAGGAAATCCCCGGGTGTGGGCTGATATTCCCGTGAAGCCAAATTCTAGGAGGTGCAAATTGGTCGAAACCCAGAATGGACGGTGCAGCCTGCGGCTGCACTGTGGGCAGGGGAGGAAATCCCCGGATGTGGGCTGATATTCCGGTGAAGCTAAATTCTAGGGGGTGCGAATTGGTCGAAACCCAGAAAGGACGGTGCAGCCTGCGACTGCACTGTGGGCAAGGAGGAACTTCCCGGGTGTGAGCTGATATTCCCGTGAAGACAAATTCTAGGAGGTGCAAATTGGTCGAAACCCAGAATGGACCGTGCAGCCTGCGGCTGCACTGTGGGCAGGGAAGGAAATCCCCGGGTGTGGGCTGATATTCCCGTGAAGCCAAATTCTAGGAGGTGCGAATTGGTCGAAACCCAGAGTGGACGGTGCAGCCTGCGGCTGCACTGTGGGCAAAGGAGGAAATCCCCGGGTGTGGGCTGATATTCCCGCGAAGCCAAATTCTAGGAGGTGCGAATTGGTCGAAACCCAGAATGGAAGGTGCAGCCTGCGGCTGCACTGTGGGCAGGAGGAAATCCCGGGTGTGGGCTGATATTCCCGTGAAGCCAAATTCTAGGAGGTGCAAATTGGTCGAAACCCAGAATGGACGGTGCAGCCTGCGGCTGCACTGTGGGCAGGGGAGGGAATCCCCGGTTGTGGGCTGATATTCCCGTGAAGCCAAATTCTAGGAGGTGCGAATTGGTTGCAACCCAGAGTGGACGGTGCAGCCTGCGGCTGCACTGTGGGCAAAGGAGGAAATCCCCGGGTGTGGGCTGATATTCCCATGAAGCCAAATTCTAGGAGGTGCGAATTGGTCGAAACCCAGAATGGACAGTGCAGCCTGCGTCTGCACTATGGGCAGGGGAAGAAATCCCCGGGTACGGGCTGATATTCCCGTGAAGCCAAAATCTGGGAGGGACAAATCGGTTGCAACCCAGAAGGGGCGGTGCAGCCTGCGGCTGCACTGTGGGCAGGGTGGGAATCCCCGGGTGTGGGCTGGTATTCCCGTTAAGCCAAATTCTAGGAGGTGCGAATTGGTCGAAACCCAGAATGGACGGTGCAGCCTGCGGCTACATTGTGGGCAAAGGAGGAAATCCCCGGGTGTGGGCTGATATTCCCGTGAAGCCAAATTCTAGGGGGTGCGAATTGGTCGAAACCCAGAAAGGACGGTGCGGCCTGCGACTGCACTGTGGGCAGGGAAGGAGATCCCCGGGTGTGGGCTGATATTCCCGTGAAGCCAAATTCTAGGAGGTGCGAATTGGTCGAAACCCAGAATGGACGGTGCAGCCTGCGGCTGCACTGTGGGCAGGGGAGGAAATCCCCGGGTGTGGGCTGATATTCCCGTGAAGCCAAATTCTAGGAGGTGCGAATTGGTCGAAACCCAGAATGGACGGTGCAGCCTGCGGCTGCACTGTGGGCAGGCGAGGAACTTCCCGGGTGTGAGCTGATATTCCCGTGAAGCCAAATTCTAGGAGGTGCAAATTGGTCAAAACCCAGAATGGACGATGCAGCCTGCGGCTGCACTGTGGGCAGAGGAGGAAATCCTCGGGCGTGGGCTGATATTCCCGTGAAGCCAAATTCTAGGAGGTGCGAATTGGTCGAAACCCAAAATGGACAGTGCGATCTGCGGCTGCACTGGGGGCAGAGGGAAATCCCCGGGTGTGGGCTGATATTCCCGTGAAGCCAAATTCTAGGAGGTGCAAATTGGTCGAAACCCAGAATGGACAGTGCAGCCTGCGGCTGCACTGTGGGCAGGGAGGAAATCCCCGGGTGTGGGCTGATATTCCCGTGAAGCCAAATTCTAGGAGGTGCAAATTGGTCGAAACCCAGAATGGACGGTGCAGCCTGCGGCTGCACTGTGGGCAGGAGGAAATCCCCGGGTGTGGGCTGATATTCCCGTGAAGCCAAATTCTAGGAGGTGCGAATTGGTCGAAACCCAGAATGGACGGTGCAGCCTGCGGCTGCACTGTGGGCAGGGAGGAAATCCCCGGGTGTGGGCTGATATTCCCGTGAAGCCAAATTCTAGGAGGTGCAAATTGGTCGAAACCCAGAAAGACGGTGCAGCCTGCGGCTGCACTGTGGGCAGGGGAGGAAATCCCCGGGTGTGGGCTGATATTCCCGTGAAGCCAAAATCTGGGAGGTGCAAATTGGTCGCAACTCCAGAATGGACTGTGCAGCCTGCAGCTGCACTGTGGGCTGGGAGGGAATCCCCGGGTGTGGGCTGATATTCCCGTGAAGCCAAATTCTAGGAGGTGCGAATTGGTCAAAACCCAGAATGGACAGTTCAGCCTGCGGCTGCACGGTGGGCAGTGCAGGGAATCTCCGAGTGTGGGCTGATATTCCCGTGAAGCCAAATTCTAGGAGGTGCGAATTGGTCGAAACCCAGAATGGACGGTGCAGCCTGCGACTGCGCTATGGGCAGGGGAGGAGATCCCTGGGTGTGGACTGATATTCTCGTGAAGCCAAATTCTAGGAGGTGCAAATTGGTCAAAACCCAATATGGACGCTGCAGCCTGCGACTGCACTGTGGGCAGGGTAGGAAATCCCCGGGGTGTGAGCTGATATTCCCGTGAAGCCAAATTCTAGGAGGTGCGAATTGTTCGAAACCCACAATGGACGGTGCAGCCTGCGGCTGCACTGTGGGCAGGGGAGGAAATCCCCGGGTGTGGTCCGATATTCCCGTGAAGCCAAATTCTAGGAGGTGCAAATTGGTCAAAACCCAGAATAGACGGAGCAGCCTGCGACTGCACTGGGGGCAGGAGGAAATCCCCGGTGTGGGCTGATATTCCCGTGAAGCCAAATTCTAGGAGGTGCGAAATGGTCGAAACCCAGAATGGACGGTGCAGCCTGCGGCTGCACTGTGGGCAGAGGAGGAAATCCCCGGGTGTGGGCTGATGTTCCCGTGAAGCCAAATTCTAGGAGGTGCAAATTGGTCAAAACCCAGAATGGACGATGCAGCCTGCGGCTGCACTGTGGGCAGAGGAGGAAATCCTCGGGCGTGGGCTGATATTCCCGTGAAGCCAAATTCTAGGAGGTGCGAATTGGTCGAAACCCAAAATGGACAGTGCAGCCTGCGGCTGCACTGTGGGCAGAGGAGGAAATCCCCGGGTGTGGGCTGATGTTCCCGTGAAGCCAAATTCTAGGAGGTGCGAATTGGTCGAAACCCAGAAAGAGCGGTGCAGCCTGCGGCTGCACTGTGGGTAAGGGAGGGAATCCTGGGGTGTGGGCTGATATTCCCGTGAAGCCAAATTCTAGGAGGTGCGAATTGGTCGAAACCCAGAAAGAGCGGGGCAGCCTGCGGCTGCACTGTGGGCAAGGAGGAACTTCCCGGGTGTGAGCTGATAGTCCCATGAAGACAAATTCTAGGAGGTGCAAGTTGGTCGAAACCCAGGATGAACCGTGCAGCCTGCGGCCGCACTGTGGGCAAGGGAGGAAATCCCCGGGTGTGGGCCGATATTCCCGTGAAGCCAAATTCTAGGAGGTGCGAAATGGTCGAAACCCAGAATGGACGGTGCAGCCTGCGGCTGCACTGTGGGCAGAGGAGGAAATCCCCGGGTGTGGGCTGATGTTCCCGTGAAGCCAAATTCTAGGAGGTGCAAATTGGTCGAAACAAAGAATGGACGGTGCAGCCTGCGGCTGAACTGTGGGCAAAGGAGGAAATCCCCGGGTGTGGGCTGAGATTCCCGTGAAGCCAAATTCTAGGAGGTGTGAATTGGTCGAAACCCAGAATGGACGGTGCAGCCTGCGGCTGCCTTGTGGGCAAAGGAGGAAATTCCCGGGCGTGGGCTTATATTCCCGTGAAGCCAAATGCTAGGAGGTGCAAATTGGTCGAAACCGAGAATGGACGGTGCAGCCTGCGGCTGCACTGTGGGCAGGAAAGAAAATCCCCGGATGTGGGCTGATATTCCCGTGAGGCCAAAATCTGGGAGGGGCAAATTGGTCGAAACCCAGAATGGACGGTGCAGCCTGCAGCTGCACTGTGAGCAGAGGAGGAAATCCCCGGGTGTGGACTGATATTCCCGTGAAGCCAAATTCTAGGAGGTGCAAATTGGTCGAAACCCAGAATGGACAGTGCAGCCTGCGGCTGCACTGTATGCGGGGGAGGAAATCCCCGGGTGTGGGCTGATATTCCCGTGAAGCCAAATTCTAGGAGGTGTAAATCGGTTGAAACCCAAAATGGACAGTGCAGCCTGCGGCTGCACTGTGTGCAGAAGAGGAAATCTCCGGGTGTGGGCTGATATTCCCGTGAAGCCAAATTCTAGGAGGTGCCAATTGGTCGAAAACCAGAATGGACGGTGCAGCCTGCGGCTGCACTGTGGGCAGGGGAGGGAATCCCCGGGTGTGGGCTGATATTCCCGTGAAGCCAAATTCTAGGAGGTGCGAATTGGTCGAAACCCAGAATGGACAGTGCAGCCTGCGGCTGCACTGTGGGCAGGGGAGAAAATCCCCGGGTGTAGGCTGATATTCCCGTGAAGCCAAATTCTAGGAGGTGCGAATTGGTCGAAACCCAGAAAGGACGGTGCAGCCTGCGGCTGCACTGTGGGCAGGGGAGGAAATCCCCGGGTGTGGGCTGATATTCCCGTGAAGCCAAATTCTAGGAGGTGCAAATTGGTCGAAACCCAGAATGGACGGTGCAGCCTGCGGCTGCACTGTGGGCAGGGGAGGAAATCCCCGGGTGTAGGCTGATATTCCCGTGAAGCCAAATTCTAGGAGGTGCAAATTGGTCGAAACCCAGAATGGACGGTGCAGCCTGCGGCTGCACTGTGGGCAGGGGGGAAATCCCCGGATGTGGGCTGATATTCCCATGAAGCCAAATTCTAGATGGTGCGAATTGGTCGAAACCCAGAAAAGGCGGTGCAGCCTGCGGCTGCACTGTGGGCAGGAGAGAAAATCCCCGGGTGTAGGCTGATATTCCCGTGAAGCCAAATTCTAGGGGGTGCGAACTGGTCGAAACCCAGAAAAGACGGTGCAGCCTGCGGTTGCACTGTGGGCAGGAGACGAAATCCCCGGATGTGAGCTGATATTCCCGTGAAGCCAAAATCTGGGAGGGGCAAATCGGTTGCAACTCAGAATGGACGGTGCAGCCTGCGGCTGCACTGTGGGCAGGAGAGGAAATCCCCGGATGTGAGCTGATATTCCCGTGAAGCCAAAATCTGGGAGGGGCAAATTGGTCGAAACCCAGAATGGATGGTGCAGCCTGCGGCTGCACTGTGGGCAGGGGAGGAAATCCCCGGATGTGGGCTGATATTCCCGTAAAGCCAAATTCTAGGAGGTGCGAATTGGTCGAAACCCAGAATGGACAGTGCAGCCTGCGGCTGCACTGTGGGCAGGGGAGGAAATCCCCGGGAGTGGGCTGATATTCCCGTGAAGCCAAATTCTAGGGGGTTCGAATTGGTCGAAACCCAGAAAGGACGGTGCAGGCTGCGGCTGCACTGTATGCGGGGGGAGGAAATCCCCGGGTGTGGGCTGATATTACCGTGAAGCCAAATTCTAGGAGGTGCAAAATGGTTGAAACCCAGAATGGACGGTGCAGCCTGCGGCTGCACTGTGGGCAGGGGAGGAAATCCCAGGGTGTGGGCTGATATTCCCGTGAAGCCAAATTCTAGGAGGTGCGAATTGGTCGAAACCCAGAAGGGGCGGTGCAGCCTGCGGCTGCACTGTGGACAGGGGAGGGAATCCCCGGGTGTGGGCTGATATTCCCGTGAAGCCAAATCCTAGGAGGTGCGAATTGGTCGAAACCCAGAAGGGGCGGTGCAGCCTGCGGCTGCACTGTGGGCAGGGGAGAAAATCCCCGGGTGTAGGCTGATATTCCCGTGAACCCAAAATCTGGGAGGGGCAAATCGGTTGCAACTCAGAATGGACGGTGCAGCCTGCGGCTGCACTGTGGGCAGGGGAGGAAATCCCCGGATGTGAGCTGATATTCCCGTGAAGCCAAAATCTGGGAGGGGCAAATCGGTTGCAACTCAGAATGGACAGTGCAGCCTGCGGGTGCACTGTGGGCAGGGGAGGAAATCCCCGGGTGTAGGCTGATATTCCCGTGAAGCCAAATTCTAGGAGGTGCAAATTGGTCGAAACCCAGAATGGACGGTGCAGCCTGCGGCTGCACTATGGGCAGGGGGGAAATCCCCGGATGTGGGCTGATATTCCCATGAAGCCAAATTCTAGGAGGTGCAAAATGGTCGAAACCCAGAAAGGACGGTGCAGCCTGCGGCTGCACTGTGGGCAGGAGAGAAAATCCCCGGGTGTAGGCTGATATTCCCGTGAAGCCAAATTCTAGGGGGTGCGAACTGGTCGAAACCCAGAAAAGACGGTGCAGCCTGCGGTTGCACTGTGGGCAGGAGACGAAATCCCCGGATGTGAGCTGATATTCCCGTGAAGCCAAAATCTGGGAGGGGCAAATCGGTTGCAACTCAGAATGGACGGTGCAGCCTGCGGCTGCACTGTGGGCAGGGGAGGAAATCCCCGGATGTGAGCTGATATTCCCGTGAAGCCAAAATCTGGGAGGGGCAAATTGGTCGAAACCCAGAATGGACGGTGCAGGCTGCGGGTGCACTGTGGGCAGGGGAGGAAATCCCCGGGTGTAGGCTGATATTCCCGTGAAGCCAAATTCTAGGAGGTGCAAATTGGTCAAAACCCAGAATGGACGGTGCAGCCTGCGGCTGCACTGTGGGCAGGGGAGGAAATCCCAGGGTGTGGGCTGATATTCCCGTGAAGCCAAATTCTAGGGGGTGCGACTTGGTCGAAACCCAGAAAGGACGGTGCAGCCTGCGGCTGCACTGTGGACAGGGGAGGGAATCCCCGGGTGTGGGCTGATATTCCCGTGAAGCCAAATCCTAGGAGGTGCGAATTGGTCGAAACCCAGAAAGGACGGTGCACCCTGCGGCTGCACTGTGGGCAGGGGAGGAAATCCCGGGGTGTGGGCTGATATTCCCGTGAAGCCAAATTCTAGGAGGTGCGAATTGGTCGAAACCCAGAAGGAGCGGGGTGCAGCCTGCGGCTGCACTGTGGGCAGGGGAGGAAATCCACGGGGGTGGGCTGATTTCCTCGTGAAGACAAATGCTAGGAGGTGCAAATCGGACGGAACCCGGAATGGACGGTGCAGCCTGCGGCTGCACTGTGGGCAGGGGAGGAAATCCCCGGATGTGGGCTGATATTCCCGTAAAGCCAAATTTAGGAGGTGCAAATTGGTCGAAACTCAGAATGGACGGTGCAGCCTGCGGCTCCACTGTGGGCAGGAGGAAATCCCCGGGTGTGGGCTGATATTCCCGTGAAGCCAAATTCAAGGAGGTGCAAAATGGTCGAAACCCATAATGGACGGTGCAGCCTGCGGCTGCACTGTGGGCAGGGGAGGAAATCCCCGGGTGTGGGCTGATATTCCCGTGAAGTCAAATTCAAGGAGGTGCAAAATGGTCGAAACCCATAATGGACGGTGCAGCCTGCGGCTGCACTGTGGGCAGGGGAGGAAATCCCCGGGTGTGGGCTGATATTCCCGTGAAGCCAAAATCTGGGAGTGGCAAATCGGTTGCAACTCAGAATGGACGGTGCAGCCTGCGGCTGCACTGTGGGCAGGGGAGGAAATCCAAGGGTGTGGGCTGATATTCCCGTGAAGCCAAATTCTAGGAGGTGCAAAATGGTCGAAACCCAGAATGGACGGTGCTGCCTGCGGCTGCACTGTGGGCAGGAGGAAATCCCGGGTGTGGGCTGATATTCCCGTGAAGCCAAATTCTAGGAGGTGCAAATTGGTCGAAACCCAGAATGGACGGTGCAGCCTGCGGCTGCACTGTGGGCAGGAGGAAATCCCCGGGTGTGGGCTGATATTCCCGTGAAGCCAAATTCTAGGAGGTTCGAATTGGTCGAAACCCAGAAAGGACGGTGCAGCCTGCGACTGCACTGTGGGCAAGGAGGAATTTCCCGGGTGTGAGCTGATATTCCCGTGAAGACAAATTCTAGGAGGTGCAAATTGGTCGAAACCCAGAGTGGACGGTGCCGCCTGCGGCTGCACTGTGGGCAGGAGAGGAAATCCCCGGTTGTGGGCTGATATTCCCGTGAAGCCAAATTCTAGGAGGTGCAAATTGGTCGAAACCCAGAATGGACGGTGCAGCCTGCGGCTGCACTGTGGGCAAGGAGGAAATCCCCGGGTGTGGGCTGATATTCCGGTGAAGCCAAGTTCTAGGAGGTGCAAGATGGTCGAAACCCAGATTGGACGGTGCAGCCTGCGGCTGCACTGTGGGCAGGGGAGGAAATCCCCGGGTGTGGGCTGATATTCCCGTGAAGCCAAATTCTAGGAGGTGCAAATTGGTCGAAACCCAGAATGGACGGTGCAGCCTGCCGCTGCACTGAGGGCAGGGGAGGAAATCCCCGGATGTGGGCTGATATTCCCGTGAAGCCAAAATCTGGGAGGGACAAATCGGTTGCAACCCAGAAGGGGCGGTGCAGCCTGCGGCTGCACTGTGGGCAGGGGAGGGAATCCCCGGGTGTGGGCTGGTATTCCCGTTAAGCCAAATTCTAGGAGGTGGGAATTGGTCGAAACCCAGAAAGGGCGGTGCAGCCTGCGGCTGCACTGTGGGCAGGGGAGGGAATCCCCGGGTGTGGGCTGATATTCCCGTGAAGCCAAATTCTAGGAGGTGCGACTTGGTCGAAACCCAGAAAGGACGGTGCAGCCTGCGGCTGCACTGTGGGCAGGGGAGGAAATCCCAGGGTGTGGGCTGATATTCCCGTGAAGCCAAATCCTGGGAGGTGCGAATTGGTCGAAACCCAGAAGGGGCGGTGCAGCCTGCGGCTGCACTGTGGACAGGGGAGGGAATCCCCGGGTGTGGGCTGATATTCCCGTGAAGCCAAATTCTAGGGGGTGCGACTTGGTCGAAACCCAGAAAGGACGGTGCAGCCTGCGGCTGCACTGTGGGCAGGAGGAAATCCCCGGGTGTGGGCTGATATTCCCGTGAAGCCAAATTCTAGGAGGTGCGAATTGGTCGAAACCCAGAATGGACGGTGCAGCCTGCGGCTGCACTGTGGGCAGGAGAGAAATCCCCGGGTGTGGGCTGATATTCCCGTGAAGCCAAATTCTGGGAGGTGCAAATCGGTTGAAACCCAGAATGGACGGTGCAGCCTGCGGCTGCACTGTGGGCAGGGAGGAAATCCCCGGGTGTGGGCTGATATTTCCGTGAAGCCAAATTCTTGGAGGTGCAAATTGGTCGAAACCCAGAATGGACGGTGGAGCCTGCGGCTGTACTGTATGCGGGGGAGGAAATCCCCTGGGTGTGGGCTGATATTCCCGTGAAGCCAAATTCTAGGAGGTGCGAATTGGTCGAAACCCAGAAAGGACGGTGCAGCCTGCGACTGCACTGTGGGCAAGGAGGAACTTCCCGGGTGTGAGCTGATATTCCCGTGAAGACAAATTCTAGCAGGTGCAAATTGGTCGAAACCCAGAGTGGACGGGGCCGCCTGCGGGTGCACTGTGGGCAGGGAGGAAATCCCCGGGTGTGGGCTGATATTCCCGTGAAGCCAAATTCTAGGAGGTGCAAATTGGTCGAAACCCAGAAAGGACGGTGCAGCCTGCGGCTGCACTGTATGCGGGGAGGAAAATCCCCGGGTGTGGGCTGATATTCCCGTGAAGCCAAATTTAGGAGGTGCGAATTGGTCGAAACCCAGAATGGACGGTGCAGCCTGCGGCTGCACTGTGGGCAGGGAGGAAATTCCCGGATGTGGGCTGATATTCCCGTGAAGCCGAATTCTAGGGGGTGCGAATTGGTCGAAACCCAGAAGGGACGGTGAAGCCTGCGGCTGCACTGTGGGCGAAGGAGGGAATCCCCGGGTGTGGGCTGATATTCCCGTGAAGCCAAATTCTGGGAGGTGAAAATTGGTTGCAACCCAGAGTGGACGGTGCAGCCTGCGGCTGCACTGTGGGCAGGGGAGAAAATCCCGGGTGTAGGCTGATATTCCCGTGAAGCCAAATTCTAGGAGGTGCAAATCGGTCGAAACCCAGAATGGACGGTGCAGCCTGCGGCTGCACTGTGGGCAGGGAGGAAATCCCCGGGTGTGGGCTGATATTCCCGTGAAGCTAAATTCTAAGAGGTGCAAACTGGTCTAAACCCAGAATGGACGGTGCAGCCTGCGGCTGCACTGTGGGCAGGGTAGGAAATCCCCGGGTGTGGGCTGATATTCCGTGAAGCCAAATTCTAGTAGGTGCAAATTGGTCGAAACCCAGAATGGACGGTGCAGCCTGCGGCTGCACTTCGGGCAGGTCAGGGAATCCCCGGATGTGGGCTGATATTCCCGTGAAGCCAAATTCTAGGAGGTGCGAATTGGTCGAAACCCAGAAAGGACGGTGCAGCCTGCGGCTGCACTGTGGGCAGGGGAGGAAATCCCCGGGTGTGGGCTGATATTCCCGTGAAGCCAAATTCTAGGGGGTGCGAATTGGTCGAAACCCAGAAAGGACGGTGCAGCCTGCGACTGCACTGTGGGCAGGGGAGGGAATCCCCGGGTGTGGGCTGATATTCCCGTGAAGCCAAATTCTAGGAGGTGCGAATTGGTCGAAACCCAGAGTGGACGGTGCAGCCTGCGGCTGCACTGTGGGCAGGGGAGAAAATCCCCGGGGTGTGGGCTGATATTCCCATGAAGCCAAATTCTAGATGGTGCGAATTGGTCGAAACCCAGAAAAGGCGTTGCAGCCTGCGGCTGCACTGTGGGCAGGAGAGAAAATCCCCGGGTGTAGGCTGATATTCCCGTGAAGCCAAAATCTGGGAGGGGCAAATCGGTTGCAACTCAGAATGGACGGTGCAGCCTGCGGCTGCACTGTGGGCAGGGGAGGGAATCCCGGGGTGTGGGCTGATATTCCCGTGAAGCCAAAATCTGGCACGGGCAAATCGGTTGCAACCCAGAATGGACGATGCAGCCTGCGGCTGCACTGTATGCGGGGGGAGGAAATCCCCGGGAGTGGGCTGATATTCCCGTGAAGCCAAATTCTAGGGGGTGCCAATTGGTCGAAACCCAGAAAGGACGGTGCAGGCTGCGGCTGCACTGTATGCGGGGGGAGGAAATCCCCGGGTGTGGGCTGATATTACCGTGAAGCCAAATTCTAGGAGGTGCAAAATGGTTGAAACCCAGAATGGACGGTGCAGCCTGCGGCTGCACTGTGGGCAGGGGAGGAAATCCCAGGGTGTGGGCTGATATTCCCGTGAAGCCAAATTCTAGGAGGTGCGAATTGGTCGAAACCCAGAAGGGGCGGTGCAGCCTGCGGCTGCACTGTGGACAGGGGAGGGAATCCCCGGGTGTGGGCTGATATTCCCGTGAAGCCAAATCCTAGGAGGTGCGAATTGGTCGAAACCCAGAAGGGGCGGTGCAGCCTGCGGCTGCACTGTGGGCAGGGGAGAAAATCCCCGGGTGTAGGCTGATATTCCCGTGAAGCCAAATTCTAGGGGGTGCGACTTGGTCGAAACCCAGAAAGGACGGTGCAGCCTGCGGCTGCACTGTGGGCAGGGGAGGAAATCCCGGGGTGTGGGCTGATATTCCCGTGAAGCCAAAATCTGGGAGGGGCAAATCGGTTGCAACTCAGAATGGACGGTGCAGCCTGCGGCTGCACTGTGGGCAGGGGAGGAAATCCCCGGATGTGAGCTGATATTCCCGTGAAGCCAAAATCTGGGAGGGGCAAATCGGTTGCAACTCAGAATGGACAGTGCAGCCTGCGGGTGCACTGTGGGCAGGGGAGGAAATCCCCGGGTGTAGGCTGATATTCCCGTGAAGCCAAATTCTAGGAGGTGCAAATTGGTCGAAACCCAGAATGGACGGTGCAGCCTGCGGCTGCACTATGGGCAGGGGGGAAATCCCCGGATGTGGGCTGATATTCCCATGAAGCCAAATTCTAGATGGTGCGAATTGGTCGAAACCCAGAAAAGGCGGTGCAGCCTGCGGCTGCACTGTGGGCAGGAGAGAAAATCCCCGGGTGTAGGCTGATATTCCCGTGAAGCCAAATTCTAGGGGGTGCGAACTGGTCGAAACCCAGAAAAGACGGTGCAGCCTGCGGCTGCACTGTATGCGGGGGGAGGAAATCCCCGGGTGTGGGCTTATATTCCCGTGAAGCCAAAATCTGGGAGGGGCAAATCGGTTGCAACTCAGAATGGACGGTGCAGCCTGCGGTTGCACTGTGGGCAGGAGAGGAAATCCCCGGATGTGAGCTGATATTCCCGTGAAGCCAAAATCTGGGAGGGGCAAATCGGTTGCAACTCAGAATGGACAGTGCAGCCTGCGGCTGCACTGTGGGCAGGAGAGGAAATCCCCGGGTGTAGGCTGATATTCCCGTGAAGCCAAATTCTAGGAGGTGCAAATTGGTCGAAACCCAGAATGGATGGTGCAGCCTGCGGCTGCACTGTGGGCAGGGGAGGAAATCCCCGGATGTGGGCTGATATTCCCGTAAAGCCAAATTCTAGGAGGTGCGAATTGGTCGAAACCCAGAATGGACAGTGCAGCCTGCGGCTGCACTGTGGGCAGGGGAGGAAATCCCCGGGAGTGGGCTGATATTCCCGTGAAGCCAAATTCTAGGAGGTGCAAATTGGTCGAAACCCAGAATGGACAGTGCAGCCTGCGGCTGCACTGTGGGCAGGGGAGGAAATCCCCGGGTGTGGGCTGATATTCCCGTGAAGCCAAATTCTAGGAGGTGCAAAATGGTTGAAACCCAGAATGGACGGTGCAGCCTGCGGCTGCACTGTGGGCAGGGGAGGAAATCCCCGGGTGTGGGCTGATATTCCCGTGAAGCCAAATTCTAGGAGGTGCGAATTGGTCGAAACCCAGAAGGGGCGGTGCAGCCTGCGGCTGCACTGTGGACAGGGGAGGGAATCCCCGGGTGTGGGCTGATATTCCCGTGAAGCCAAAATCTGGGAGATGCAAATCGGTTGCAACTCAGAATGGACGGTGCAGCCTGCGGCTGCACTGTGGGCAGGGGAGGAAATCCCCGGGTGTAGGCTGATATTCCCGTGAAGCCAAATTCTAGGAGGTGCAAATTGGTCGAAACCCAGAATGGACGGTGCAGCCTGCGGCTGCACTATGGGCAGGGGGGAAATCCCCGGATGTGGGCTGATATTCCCATGAAGCCAAATTCTAGATGGTGCGAATTGGTCGAAACCCAGAAAAGGCGGTGCAGCCTGCGGCTGCACTGTGGGCAGGAGAGAAAATCCCCGGGTGTAGGCTGATATTCCCGTGAAGCCAAATTCTAGGGGGTGCGAACTGGTCGAAACCCAGAAAAGACGGTGCAGCCTGCGGCTGCACTGTATGCGGGGGGAGGAAATCCCCGGGTGTGGGCTTATATTCCCGTGAAGCCAAAATCTGGGAGGGGCAAATCGGTTGCAACTCAGAATGGACAGTGCAGCCTGCGGCTGCACTGTGGGCAGGAGAGGAAATCCCCGGGTGTAGGCTGATATTCCCGATGTAACCCTAACATACACTAAATATCGCAATTCACCTAGTTAGAGTATTGTACGAGCGAGGAACTGCAGTGGGCTGTGAGAAAGAGCGCTCCAACTGCGACGCCGCGGCGCGAGCGCGCGCCCCCGACAGAGGCGAGGTGTGGTAGATTTACGTAGCATCGCGCTCTACTGGATGGCGGTCGAATGGCGCGACCCTTCGTGTGACAGCCGGAGAGCGCAGCGCTATAGCCACCCGATCGCTACAGTAACACGCCGCGCCGCCGCAGCGCGGTACTCAGGTGGACGAGTTGTCCGCAGACGTCCAAGTTGGCGGGCGGACTAGGAGACGCCATACAATGTCTCTCCCCTCCAAATATTCTGCTATCTCTCGTATTCTCTGGTCCCTCCGTATATTCAGCTGTATATCGCCTTTCCAACGTCATATTCTGAAATTCGACCGTTTCGCTCCTAAAATCGTCTTTTTCCTCCATATTTTGCCGCTTATTCGTCGTCAGATATTCTCAGTCAGGGCTGTTCTACACCTGTTTTGCCCATTTCCTGCGGATTTCGCCTCCACTCGATTGAAATTTGACCATTTCTTCCGCATTTTCTATTTTTCCTCTATTACTGCGCTATTCGCTCCGCTAAACTACTACCACATAATAAGGAACACAGGTAAGTTGGATTCATAGAGGTTTCGTGGATTTTAGGATTGTTTTTCTTATTCTGCCTTCTCTATCCTTCCTTATCGCTACTCCTCCGACGCAGATCAGTAGCCATCAGCGTGCTGAGAGAAGGCTTATCATGATCTCTAAGAATCATGATTAATTATTCTCTGCAGTTCGTTTTCGGCTTTGCTTCCCTTCTGCCATTCTTTTCAAAATCTGGCCCTCCCCAGATCCATTTCAGAACCCGAACGAGAAGAGACATCTCCGTGTGCGCGATCGTCAAAGAAGAATATAGATGTATTGTATATATGTACATGTCGAGAAATGTAACTGGAACTACTATTTGATTGCACTTTCGTGATGCATGCATGCTCAGTAACTGGTGATTGTATTAGTGATACTAAGACTAATTATAATATTCTATCAAAAAGGGGTCTTCCAAGCTAAAGAGGTTTGGTTGGCGTTAGAAACGTTCCAACAAAAAGGGAACTATAGGTAAGTAGAATGAGGAGAGTCTACAAAAAGTGAACAATATTTTCTGAGACTGATTTTCCTGGCCGATACTTCTTAACAGCAAAAACAAACCGTTGTGGTACTTCTAGAGGAAGAGTTCAATGGTTTCCGAGAATGGACTTCTATTCGGCAGTAGTTTTCTGCAGCTTAGAACCGAGTATGGTACAGATTTATTCGGCCATATCAACTTTGTCAATGCCGAGATTAATTGAAAGTCGTACATGGACAGGGACTTCTATTCGTTGACGAGAATATAAGAAAATATTCTCATTAGATGTTGCACTTTGGTTTCGCTTCTCGTAGCAACTGGAGCTAACCGTCCGTCTGTGCTTTTGGCATCATCTTCTATTCTGATGGTAAATATTAGGTTTACATGCACATACTTTTTAACGGTTCTCGTGTAGTCAAGACCATTTTTGGAACCACAGAGTGCTTCCGTGTAGAACACCGCAACGGTTTGTTTTTGCTGTTAAGAAGTATCGGCCAGGAAAATCAGTCTCAGAAAATATTGTTCACTTTTTGTAGACTCTCCTCATTCTACTTACCTATTGTTCCTTTTTTGTTGGAACGTTTCTGACCCCAACCAGACCTCTTTTGCTTGGAAAACCCTTTTTTGATAGAATATTGTTCACTTTTTGTAGACTTTCCTCATTCTACTTACCTATTGTTCCCTTTTTGTTGGAACGTTTCTGACGCCAACCAAACCTCTTTTGCTTGGAAGACCCCTTTTTGATAGAATTGTTCACTTTTTATTGATCCCTGAAAAATCTTCAATAATTTTCGAATAGGCATGGATTGCTATAATAATCAGTAAGCAACAAACTTGTTGCGCACGCTACAAATGAAGCGCTACTCACTTTCCACGACGTCCTGATGATGTCAGAAGATTCTCTATGCACTTGGCACCACCTTGGCACGACGTCCTGATGACGTCACCAGATGCTTTATGCACTTGGCACGACCTTGGCACGACGTCCTGATGACGTCATCAGATGCCATGTGTACTTTACATGACATCCTGATGACGTCATCAGATGCCCTATGAACTTTACATGACACCCTGATGACGTCATCAGATGCCCTGTGTACTTAACATGACATCCTGATGACGTCATCAGATGCCCTCTGTACTTTACATGACACCCTGATGACGTCATCAGATGCCCTATGTACTTTACATAACACCCTGATGACGTCATCAGATCCCCTATGTACTTTACATGACACCCTGATGACGTCATCAGATGCCCTATGTACTTTACATGACACCCTGATGACGTCATCAGATCCCCTATGTACTTTACATGACACCTGATGACGTCATCAGATGCCGTATGTACTTTACATGACACCCTGATGACGTCTTCAGATCCCCTATGTACTTTACATGACACCCTGATGACGTCATCAGATGCCCTATGTACTTTACATAACACCCTGATGACGTCATCAGATGCCCTATGTACTTTACATGACACGCTGATGACGTCATCAGATCCCCCTATGCACTTTACATGACACCCTGATGACGTCATCAGATGCCCTATGTACTTTACACGACATCCTGATGACATCATCAGATGCCCTATGTACTGATCGCCTGCGATCACTGGCAGTGGCTAGTGGCAGGAACGAGGAACAGGACACTTCTAGACTCTCTCACTTATATCCATAAGGAAATCTCTAGAAAATTTGTTTTACAGGTTTTATTAACTACTTTACCAAAATCTAAGTGATCACAAGTGCCAGGCAAAACCAAACCTCTCCAGCCGCTTCGCGGCTGGAGCGATAATAATTGTTTGTACATAGTTGCCTTGGAATATCTTTGTTTGAAAATACATAATATTGAGTGTTTGTGTACATATATCTAGTTGTTCATACAGTAGTGGTCATAAATCTATTGACATGGCCTTTCCGCTAATAATGTTTTATACATATCTTGGCTTGGTCCAACTTTAGTATGCTAAGAGGCATCACAACTCTTGCTTCACACATACACAAGATGTGACGTTCAAATATGGAATTTATTTATCATTATCGATAACGTCAACGAAGGATATTTAATAGGTGCAATATCGCATAAATTCATTTTTAATTTATTTCTAAAAAAATTGATAAAAATTAATCTTTTACAAGGTTTCACAACGGATGTAGAGGGTCTTCAAATTGTGAATAACTGTAACGTGTTTGGAATTGAAATAGCCATGTTTTGTGGGAATAGTGCTAATTTGAAATAATACCAAAAAATGATTACTAAATTCTTAATTTAAAAAATTGCACCCTCAAACTTAATCCCGTCTATATGTAAATCAAGAGTTGTGATGCCTCATAGCATATTAAGGTTTCAGCAAGTTTCGACAAGGCCAGCCCAAGATATGTATAAAAACATTATTGGCGAAAAGCCATGTCAATAGATTTATGACCGCTACTGTATTAGAGGATAAATTGGTATAGAACAGTATAATATTATTATATGGAAGGATAATATAGCATAGATTAGTATAATACGATAAAGGATAGGATAGCGTGAAATAGCAATATATAGTTTTTGGGTAGTATAGAACACTATATAGAAATTATTTTTTGAAGTATTCCTGCACTTCATAACAATAATGTAATGCAGTGCTCACATAATAACACTAATTGACTATAATAATTGTAACTAATAAGTCAACAATGATAATGAAGATTTGAGTTTTCCTTCTATTCGAATAACAGAGAATGAAAAACGAAATTATTACAGTACCAGACGCGAAGCTCAAGAGATGGCACCTTGCCAACTAGAGAGTGTCCTTACTGGAAGATGATTAGAGAGATCGATTATCGTGCATCCTTCATTATTGATGGGTCAGCCTTTCCCCCCACAGAACTCGCTCCAATGTCACTTGATGGACCACTCCTCACGGTTTCGCGTGACCGGTCGCAGCGCGATGGCGCGGCGAGCATACGGTAGCGTCCGGGTGGCAATAGCACGCCGCGTTCGGCTGCCACACGAAGGGCCGCGCCATATGTCCTACACCCCTCAGTTTCTGCGTGGGCTGGTATTATACTTGTTCCAGATGGAATTTATTTCGAATATCCGACTTTTCGACTATAGTCGGATATTGCACATTTTCGAATATTCGACTTTTCGACTGTAGTCGGATATCACACCTTTTCGAATATTCGACTTTTCGACTGTAGTCGGATATCACCCTTTTTCGAATATTCGACTTTTCGACTATAGTCGGATATCGCCCTTTTTCGAATATTCGACTTTTCGACTGTAGTCGGATATCGCACTTTTTCGAATATTCGACTTTTCGACTGTAGTCGGATATCGCACTTTTTCGAATATTCGACTTTTCGAATAAAAAGTCGACTTTTTTATCCGACTGAAACAGTCGGATATTCGTCCGATTATTCGATTCGGAACATGTAAACTATGCAGTATACTTGTTCCAGATGAAATTTATTTCGAATATCCGACTTTTCGACTATAGTCGGATATTGCACATTTTCGAATATTCGACTTTTCGACTGTAGTCGGATATCACACCTTTTCGAATATTCGACTTTTCGACTGTAGTCGGATATCACCTTTTCGAATATTCGACTTTTCGACTGTAGTCGGATATCGCCCTTTTTCGAATATTCGACTTTTCGACTGTAGTCGGATATCGCACTTTTTCGAATATTCGACTTTTCGACTGTAGTCGGATATCGCACTTTTTCGAATAACCGACTTGTCGAATAAAAAGTCGACTTTTTTATCCGACTGAAACAGTCGGATACTCATCCGATTATTCGATTCGGAACAAGTATAGCTGGTATCCTATTAGACCTTTGAGCACTACTGCTTTTTGGAAACGGGAGAAATTCATGCCTGTCGTAGTTTTGATGGGTGGAAAATGAAGGAGTGGACGAGTTTGGGCACAACACACGTGTGGTCCCGCTTAGATTGCCCTGTTCGACATGTACCACCGACAAAGGATTTCTTTTCCGTTTTTTATTATTAAAGCTCAGAACTTCGCACCGGGCTTCCCGATGCGAAAAACTGCGTTCCGGGCGACCCGGACACTCAAAATTCGGGGCCAGATCCCGCTCCGGGCGACCCGCTAACCCCTCGCTTGTTACGGGCCACCCGGTTGACGAAAATTGCCTTCCCGGTGCAGCCGAATCGGCGCGTGAATGTACAATTACGGACGGTGTTTTACAATGTACGCCTAACATTTTTTTTTCGGTTCGTCGCGTTCAAACCGGACAGGTTGGAACACGACATCACAAATGACGCTGATACGAATGACGCTTTCATCTTTTTGCGTACTCAGCACTGTGCTGGTGCTTCATATTCATTCTGTGTTTCATTGCTTTGCTTTATTCATATTCACATTTCACTTCACATAAAAGTCGAGCGGTTTCTCTCATTGTCGATTGCCTGTGGTACATTTCACTTCACATTTCTGTTCACATTCATTGTGTTCATGTTCATTCACATGTTCACACATTTCGCTTCACATTTGCACTTCATTTCATTCATTTCACATGTGGTACATTTCACTTCACTTCACACTTCATTTCACTAGTCACCAGCAAACCTACAACGCAACATTTGGCTGCTGAGGACCCGGGACCATGAAGGGGTGACCTCGTTGGACAGATTCAGATGAGGCGCTGGCCAAAAATTCCGATTCTCCAACGGGGTCACACCCTTTAGGGTCCCCGGCAGCCAAATGTTGCGTTGTAGGTTTACCGGCGACTCATTTCACTTGTCGACGAAATTGCCTGGCTATTTTTGATTATCGTGGATGTTTTTGAACATCTTTCATCTCGTTTCCCGTGTTATCACTTAATTCATTGCGGCGTTTAGAATTACCTTCGTTATATGGGAAATCAATATTTATTGCGAGTCGATAATTCTCATCACTCAGTAGGCCGGATACTGAGACTGCGTCTCCTGCCAATGCAGCTGATTCAGAATCGAAGGAGCCTGCGGCTAATAAGGTAATGTCAAAAGTTTTTTTTTTCGATTTTATATAGGCATTTAGCCTTCATTTTTGAACATTTGAAATGAGATTGGTCTCCGATCTAATGGGGACGTGTTTGGTCTTCAACCAATTTGAGCATTACCGATACAAGTAGGACACTTTTACAGATAACCTGTTGCCAAATTAACGTGTACATGCAACTTCAATTTTAAGTCATTTTTGACGATAAAGAAATGTTTCTGTGAGCATTTTACCATCATGCGCAGGAATTCTCATGACGGACTCCCGAAATCTCACCGTGATCGAATTCAGGGGTTATGAAACATTTTCGATTGAAGTCTGCGTAATTGGATAGGCCTGCTAAAGAAACTTGCACCGTTACCAACACTTGGTAAAAAAATAAGTAAATGTATCATACCTAAGTAAGGTTTAATAAAAGTCCCAGTTTTCCAATCAGTGGAAAGCAGCAATCTTCTTAAACTTTTCATCGGTTACAGCTCCGGCTTTCTGTAGGTCCTTGTCTAAGGCGCTACTCATACTCCTCAACGGCAGAGCGTCACGCGCGGGCGTGGCAATGGGGATGAGTACCTTCTACTCGCGTCACGCGCTTGCTGAGTCTATGAATTCCCCAGCGGCGATGCTATGGCGAATCGGATTAAAACGGGCCTTCACTTAATCGAGAGAACAAAATTTGTACACGCGTTCACCATCATGGTAGCAGATGATATCATAGGAAGTAACTGCGATAAGAAGAATGAAATTGATGGTGGATTAATAATGAAATTATGAAGAGTCGTTACTGGTGTAGCCGCCATGGTGGAGCGGGCGTATCGTCAGTCCACTCATACTCTAAGGCCATTGTTATACTCTGCCACAGCTCTGTCGAGGTCGCAGACGGGAGCGACGTCGCAGTCGCTGAGGGCCAGTTTTGATATGCCATACATCACGCCAACTTACGTCTGAAACGCGCTATGCAGAGAAATCAGTAAGACCGGAAGTTTAAGCCTACCCTCTACGAACTGCGGTGAGATCGCCCGGAAACTCTGCAACTCAAAATTAGTATTCGAAGCTGCACTGCGACGAGCCGCCGAAAAATACCGCACTCTAAAGACAAACCGAGCTATGTCGGTTAGGATTTGAAGTGCGGTATCCGCAGAGACCGCAACTTGAACAATAGGAAATTGAGTTTTTAAAACCTGTGAATGCTTGCTTACCCATAGAGGGTTTCAAAAACCCGGAGGTCTCGATACAAACGCTCGAACCCCGTGTGAAACCCACCAACTAGGTTTGCAGCGAGATGTCCTGAAGCCCTGTGCAGGGTCAAGCGTGGTTGCCAAATTTCGCAACAGGGGAGGGGGTCGCAAAAATGTCATGGAGCATGGATGTCATGGAATGTCATGGAGCCGACAGGAAGTATTGCACATTCTTAATGGAGATGGAATATGGGTGCTGACCCTGGACAGCCAGTGATGACACGTATTGCAGTGTTTACTCAAGGTGCTCAGTTGATCGGGGGTGTGTATACAAGTCTGTTGGTACCTGCTCGTTGGTGCCCCTGCTTCTACTGAACCCAGCAGACGTTTGAGTGTACACAGGGAACGTTCGAGCGATATAGCGTGCACAACTATATCGCGAAAGTATCCCGCACATTGCATAAAGGTGTCGCCGTCCGGCACACTAAGGCCTCTGGTCCATAACACCTTAGGATCCGTACCTAGGGAGTCATGGAGTCTTTGGCCACAAGCCACAATTTCGCCACCCTGAACTGTCGAGTGATATCCAAAAAACTGCGCTATCCAGACTTCTGAGCTATTTCCATGCACCGTTTGCTGCTTTGCAGGAAACCCGCCTCAAGGATAGACCCGTCATCAGCGTCGGAGAGTACACCATCTACTGCGGTAACGCTGACGATAGGAGAGTGGGAGGCTGTGCAATAGCTGTAAGGAAGGATTTCAATGGTATGGTCAAGGAGTTCGGCTCAACGTCGTGTCGGAATGCATTCGTACGACTGCGGGATCACAGAGGATTCAATCTGTGGATAGTGAGTGCTCATGCGCCCACTGAAACCGCCGAAGACAATTCGAAGGATGCGTTTTATGAGGAACTCAATACGTTGCTGGCCAGGATACCTTGTCAACATGCTGTTGTCGTGGGGATTGACGCAAATGCGAAGATGGGACTTGATCAGGAATCCGATGTACTCGGTAAATGGTTCTACCCAGTGGAGCAAACATCGGACAATGGCTACCGCCTTGTCGACTTTTGTGAACGCAGTGGTCTGATTATTGCATCGACATTCAAGAGGAATCATCGCCGCCATCAGCTTACGTGGCAGGGACCAACCCGGCTATCTCCAGAAGAGCAGCGGAAGCGGAAGATGACAACTTTGAAACTACAGCTTGACTATGTCCTGACGAGGAATATTCCAGTATCGGACATTCGAAGATCTAGAGCTGTGTGGGATGTCGCATTCGATTCGGATCACCGTCCTGTTCTGTTGAACTTCACTGCGAGGATTCATAAGAGGAAGCGAGGGGCTCAGCCTCTCCAGAGGATTGACATGACAAGTCTCAGAGATGAAGAGTGCAGAAGGAATTTCCGACAACGCGTTTCTATTCACATCGGAGTACGGACTAAGAAGAAACTTTGCGACGCGGATTCTTTTGTCAAATGCATCCAGGACGCTTCGAAAGAGGCACTCCCGGTTGTACAGCCTAAGAAGAAGTTCGCCTACGTCTCAGAAGAAACAACATCTACCTACAACAGAGTATGTGCTCTCCGAACTGCAGGAAACTTCGTGGAGGAGAAGCGTCTGAGGAGGAAGTTGCGTCGTCAGCTTCAAAGTGACCGCGAACGAGGGGACGTGTAGAGCTAAGGAGTTCGAGAAGGCTGGGGAGGAGAAGAATCCGAGGAAAGCCTACACGTTGCTGCGACAGTATAGCGGGAAGATGAAGAGATGTTCTCCTGTCTTGAACACTACCAATGGAGTTGCAGTTGGTGATGCGACGCTGCCAATATGGAAGGATTACTTCAGTTCACTACTGAATCGTCCAGCGCCATCAGTACCTGAGCTCCCGCATGTTCAGAGAGCACATTACGATGTCAGTGAGGAACCGCCGACTGAGTCTGAAGTTTTGGATTGTGTCCGGAAAATGAAGAATGGAAAGGCAGGTGGAGATGACAACATCACTGCTGAAATGCTGAAAGCTCTTCCTCCGTCTGGGATTCGTGAAATGACCAACACCATCCGTGCCATATGGATGAGCGAAAGGATACCCGATTCGTGGAGACATGCGATCATCGTACCTCTTCACAAGAAGCTATCCGTCACGGATCCTCAGAACTACAGAGGAATCTCTTTACTTCGTGTCATGTACAAGGTTTTAGAACGTATCATTCTCGAGCGACTTATCAAACATCGTGAAGGAACGACCAGAGATGAGCAAGCCGGTTTTCGACCTGGAAGATCGACCATCGACCAAGTGTTCGTCGTGAGAAGAGTAATTGAATCGTGGCAGCGGTTTTCGAAGCCATTACAGCTTGCTTTTTGGACTTTGAAGCCGCGTTCGACTCTCCTCATCGTGATCGATTGCTCAATGCTCTGCGAGCAGATGGAGTCCCGGAAAAGTATGTTCGGTTAATCGAGGACATGAACAAAGGAACAACAGCAGCAGTTCGTACACCTGTCGGATTTACGTCAGCTTTCGAGGTGAAAACAGGAGTAAGGCAAGGAGCCGTTGCAGGACCTTTTCTTTTCAACTTCGCCGTTGATGACATCATGCGTAGAGTTGCAGAACAGTTTCCTGCGGATGTGATCCTAACACCATCAGGACGCTCCCTTGTCGACCTGGAGTACGCCGACGACATTGTGTTATTCGCTGAAAACAACGCAAAACTGCAAAGGATTGTGAACCTCGTTTCGAAGTATGCCGCAGCCTCTGGACTTCGTCTTCGTCCCGACAAATGCAAGCAGATGTGGGTCTCTCAGAGGCCTTCAACTGGAGTTTGTGTGGACGGACAACGTATCGAACTGGTGGACGATTTCTGTTATTTGGGCTGTTTGCTGAAGAACGATGGTAGTTATGCAGCGGATATTCGACAACGATGTGCGAAAGCTACGTCTGCATTCAATTCTCTAACCAAGTGTTTGTGGTCTACCACCATCGCGAAGGAAGTCAAGTTGCGCGTCTACCTATCCGCTATTCGCCCTATCATGATGTACGGATCGGAGACGTGGGCAGCACCGAAAACGCAGATGGAAAGGTTGGATTGCACGGAGAGGAAGCTTTTTAGGCGTTTGCTTGGATATTTCTGGCCGCGTGTATGCCATAACGAAGACCTTTACAAGGAAATCGACGCAGTACATCAACGCTTGACACGAGGGAGGTGCCAGCATCTCTAACGCCATCTCAAGCAGCAATGGAAAGTCGACTTCGACTGCTCGGGCATATACTAAGAAGAACGTCGGATCGTCTCGTACAACACGCTTTAAAAATGCTTCCAAATCCTGTCTGGAAACGGCCACCTGGGCGTAGGCGAAAGTTCTGGACGGATGTGGTTAAAGAGGATTTAAAGTCACTCGGCATCGAAAGACAGTTCAGGCGCGATGTTTCGTTTCGCAGGAAATGGAATAGTGACAGCTGGATGGAATGTGTTCAAATTGTGGCTGAAGACCGTGAAAAATGGACACGGCTGACTACTAGGACGGCACACCTCGGTGAAGATGCGGAATGACCGCGTCAGGCGAAAGCCAACCGATTAAGTCAAAGTAAGTCAGCTCAGTTGATCGCACTGCACCACCGAAGCCCCAGCGCCGCTCTTACTCGACTGGGGCCGTATGCATATCGCACCCCTCCGGGGATGGGGGCCCCGACACGGGAGAGGGGCACCCAGCGGGGGCTACCGCGATGCACGCTGTTTCGGCAGCCCCCAGCGGGTGCTCATCCCCCCCATCTTCCCGGCGGGGCTCCCAACGTCCCCCTACTCTGGACTAGGAGGGAGATGGAGATTCTCAGTCTTCCTAACCAAAATTTTTCTCTATAAAGTGCAATTTTCCAGATAGAATCCTCCATTTTGAGCAAAATATCCCTTTTCACTGTAATTATGGCAGCTTTCTAGAGATTTCCTTGTAAAACAATGCTTTCATAATTTTTTCAAAGGTTTTCTCACCCCACATGATTTCTGTTGTACGAATTGGCGTTTTTCAAAATTTCTCATCTTTCTTATCTTTTGCGATGTTTGTTCAACAGACGAAATAATCTTTGTAATCAGAATCCGGTGCTATCGCTTGAGGGGGGACGGTTGGCCATCGCACATGGCCACGCCCACTTTTCCGCGCCGCCACGAAGGAGGAAGAAAATCAAGCGTCGGTATCGGAATTCTGTTGCGGCACGGAAAAAAATGGTCGTGACCAAACGTAATGGCCAAGTGCCCCCCCCCCTCTCGCTACGATAGCGCCCAGAATCCAGAACAAACCACATTAACGACTTGCTTGTGGTATCATATCACCCCCCCCCCTCCCCAATGTGGCCAACAATTTTTATGGCACCATTTGACTTTTTGAAATTATTGTTGGTACTGTGCTTATCTGGGTCAAATTCCGGTCCGCAATTGCTTCTCGACACGCTTTGCGGCCGCACGCGCTCGAGTCAATCGAATTTCCAGCTACTAAGCCGACCCGATATGGCTTTTTATGCAGTATTCTTCAATTTTGTCTACTTTCTAGTTTCTAAAACCCACCTAGAGTCAACAGATCGGCCGATGTTCAGGTCAGTGTTGTTATCCACCCAGAAGTCTAGTGCCAATTTACCTACCCCGGATTGATGGAACGCTTAATTGCTCTTGGGCGAAGAGCGATCAGTCGATCTTTTGGGTTATTCTATCGGCGCCAGCCGGTGCCCCACCCGCTTAAGGCCCCAGTCATAGTTGGATGAGCCGACGTATCCTGCCCAGTCGATACACAAAGAAAGCATTGAAAATGGGATGCGAAAATCCCCAGTGTATTCCTCCGACACCCCCTACACCCACCAACACCAGCCCGGTGATTCATTAAAATGATTATGATTAAAATGATGGAGTGAGGTTGAGAAAATCACTCGGTGTATCCGACGCGGTCGATATTCATGCAATACGTGGATGACGAGGGATGAGAAATACGCCGGATAGGCGGGCCAATGATAAAACTTTGCATATCACTAAAAAGCTATCCTCCCGACTACCTCCTTTTCTTCACTATACTCTCCTTCACTATTTCTCTGAACAGGTGCAATCCTGTTGGCCACGTAATCATCGTCATCACTTCCGGTGGGCTCTAGTCGGATACACCGAGTGATTTTCTCAACCTCACTACATCATTTTATTCACACGCATCGACCGGGTGGGTGTTGGGGGGGGGTTTCGGTGGGTTACAGATGCAAATAGCGCCAACTCTGACAGAAGCCTAAGCTCGCATGACTTCGGAAATTGTTGATTAGCTGTCTCCTTATCGGTAAAACCGAAGCTTCCGCGTACCGCAGAATAGGGTGCGTTTTTCGAAAAACGGACGTGGAATGTCCACAAGTGTTAAAACTGCGGCTCTGGAACGTGAAATGCCGATTTCCGCCCTTCTCAACTGCACATCCACTTTTTGAGCTAAGGTAAGGTGTTAGAAAAAAACATCTTAGATTCAAAGGTGGAGGCGCAGTAGGTGGTCTCCCGCTTAGGTAACGTAATATTCAAGAGCCTACGCTTAGTTTTGACGGAAATCTGCAAAATCATGTCATACTTAAAGCCACAGTCCAAGCTTAGAATCCGTGTTTGGTTTTTCTGTCCATCTTGGAGAAAATGTAACGCTGATCACAATGGTGTCTCCAGAATCGCTCAGAACTCACTACGAACTGAGTTACGGCTCCTCAAATATCTAGAATTTGAACTGGTAGAAGATTGCAGACGAGTTGTCTCGGGCCTGTATTTTCTCGTTATTCGCAGCCATCATTCTGAAGCAGGCCACAATATAAAGCCAGACCGAAAACAAAAGGAAGAACATAGATTTTGAATAAAATCATTCGCACGTCTCATCCCTATTGAGGTCGGAAACCTGCCAGTGGGCATTACCCACTTTTTCTTTCAAGGGGCGTGGCCGACTTTTTCCTAGCTTTTTCTCGCTTATGTGAGCGAACTGAGATTTCGCGCTTGGCAGGGTTGCTATAGACGGCGACCGGACCAAAATATCAAAAATTACTTCTGAGGTTGGACTGTGCCTTTAAGAATGCACTATTATTACTGGGTACACAACTGGATTCGCTCACTAACTTTCATCGTCAATTTCAGAAAAAAGCCAGGACTGATATGGAATCGTGAGCGATGAAGGGTTTCGAAGAATGCAGTGGCCGCTGAACTGATCCCCGACTGTATGAAGATGGCTTTGTTGCCTTTTAAAAAGAGGTCTTAAAGTTTTTTTTTCGCATAGGCGAAAACGAAATGACACTCAATTACGTACTGGTTCCCCATGATCTTATTGAGTATGTAACTCGACGCGATCTGTCGGTACGATGGAGTAATAAGACAGAAACAATAGTTCACGGTCCCTAAAAGGGGGTGATTATGCTGAACATTGCTTGCAAAAAACCTCTCTTGAGCGTTGCTCATAGATGTGATCCTTCTTTTCGCCTTTTAGAGGATTTCTGCACTTTTTACAGGTAACTTGGGCTGACTAGGCCACATTCAACCACCGTAGGCTGTGATTTTGAGCTTATAAATCCGATATCATCAGTTTGGGCCAAGTTACGTACAAAGTATTACCATTGTGGACTAGCACATAATTGAAAGCCGTATTGTCCATGCTAGTGCGAAAAACTTTTAAGACACTACATTGCCGTCGCCATGTTCTATTATTCATTTGCTTGTACTATGATTTCATCAAGTTATATGTAACAATTTTGATCTCTTTATCAGTTAGGCTCTGAAAATTTTTCTATCTTTTTCCTTTTGCTATGTGTTGAACCGGTGAAATTCGTTGTGTTGTTCACTAGTTTCGCTCACACAACTGGTAAATAGAACTTCTCGTGAGAGATGGTAACCCTCATGAATTGTTCTCTTATGCTGTTACTTAGATTGATAGAAGTGCTGTGAATGAATGTTGATATGTGAATTGATAATGAATCATTGTAAATTGAAAAAGTGAAAGTTCTCGTGTGTACGCGCGCGCATATATATATATATATATATATATATATATATATATATATATATATATATATATATATATATATATATATATATATATATATATATATTTATTTATAAATATATATATATATATATATATATATATATATATATATATATATATATATATATATATATATATATATATATATATATATACACACAAATAATGAATTCAAGCGGGTTACCCGGTGGAAAAAGCACGACCACCCGCTACATGGTTTTCGGTGAGCGGCGGAGAGCCTGCGGGTGACCGAGAATCTCGCACCGGGTCGCTGAAAATCCCCAGACTTGCGGGCGACCTGGTTCACAAATTTCGGCGACCCGGGGAGATGCTCCGGGTCGCCAAAAATCATGATGCGGGTCGCCAGAGTTTCGAAATTCCGGCCGACCCGATTCACCATTCCGGGCGACCCGGACGAGCAGCGATTGGTCGCCCGGTATTTAGTGATCGGGAAGCGCGGTCCAATGTTCTGAGAGGATAAGTGGATGTTGAACTTGAACTGTGCATAAAATGTATAGTTAAGTCCGTGGATTGCTTCGCAAGAAAAAAAACATTTGAATCTAAACCGCGGTTGGCGCGGGCAATTTAAATCTCACCGGTGGCTGGCTGGTAATTACCAGCCAGCCAACGGTGAGATTTAAATTGCCCGCGCCAGCAGCGGTTTAGATTTAAATGATTTTTCATGAGGAAACAAGCCGCGGACCTAGCCATAATTAAATCTGTGAGTGGTAGACGGCGTCAGCAGGGTCATCCCGCTTAGTGTAGCGTTGCTGGTAGGGTTATGCACGCAGGGGCCACGGCGTTGGCTGCAACGGTCTTGACGGCGCTACCCATGCGGGGGTCTCTCCGTTCGCTGTAGCGTTGGTGCGCGATGCGCGAGCGATTAATCCCCAACGGCGTGGTCGTCGAATCCTGTGTGAGATACCATAGAGCCGGACTGCCCGGTTGTACGGCGGCGGAAAAGGTCTTGCCGGTGCAACGGCGGGAGCAAAAACGGGGAGGAGTCGAGTTGTCCGTTGCACCGCAGATAAAGTAGGCACGCGGCATGAGGATCGAATCCACACCGCGGGTGTGGCTAAGGAGCAGTTCGGCTAGCACACATGACGCGCGACGGAAAAAACGCTATGCGCGCTCATCGTCCTTGGGGCGCGTTAACCGGGGACCTTCGAAAAAAGTAGTCGTTGTTCCATTGTAGCCGTCTCCCTTTATCATTTTTTACATTTTATTCATGTTTTTTTTTGTTTATAATGTGCTTTTTCAGACGCAGTGCTTCTCATACCAAGGTTTCAATCAAATTCGCACTTTTTATACTTGTTTTTGTAGAGTTCTTTATGTTTGCTTGTTGGAGCGGAATGGGAGATGATGATATTGATTCCGACGCCGAACCTACGTCTGACACTTCGACCTACATGAACAAAATGCAAAAAACGATAAAGGGGAACGGCTAAAATGGAACAACAACAACTTTTTTGAGTGCCCTCGGTTAATCCACCCCCAGGACAATGAGCGCGCACAGCGTTTTACCGTCGCGCGCGTCGTGTGTACCAGCCAAACTGCTCCTTAAGCCCCTTTCACAGTCTGCCGGACGACGTCGTCCCGCACGTTATAGAGTGCCGCAGTGCGAGGGGAACTGCGGTGAAAAACCGTCAGTTCCGACCCTTCAGTACAAAATGTAAGGCGAAACAAACAAGTTTTGACCCGCCATAACTTGCTCCAACGTTGTGTCAATGATTTCACCGCACTGCGACGTCGGTCGGCCGACACCGCAGTGCGGGCCGCATTGACGCCCCAGTCCTATCTTATAACGTGCCGGACGGCGTCGTCCGGCAGACTGTGAAAGACGCTTTAGCCACACCCGCGGTGTGGATTCGATCCACATGCCTAGGCACGCGACGCAGCCGCTCGCACAGAAGCGGTTGAACGGCGCACGATTTCTCGAAGTTTCCTGCAATGCTTTTCGTTCTCTCCCCACTTGCAATGCTTTTCGTTCTCTCCCCACTTGCAATGCTTTTCGTTCTCTCCCCTTTCCTGCAATGCTTTTCGTTCTCTCCCCTTGCATTCAATCGCTGGCTGTTCTTTTTTCTCCAAATGTTCATTATTTGTGCCCAGATTATCACGCATATCGCCATTTCACTATACCACACTGGTTTTCATGAAACTCCCACTCCACTTCAGATATTGCGATGAAATGCACGGCGCAGCTACACATATGATGAGGAGTTCCATAAATGGCTTCCCAATAAGGCACGTTACACATTTTTACCCTCTTGTATGCGTGTTAAATTTGAAATTTTCCAGCGTCTTGGAAAGCGAGCAGCTTCCCCTACTGACGCGGACTATTGAAGAATGGTAGAAACGGCCGAAATCGACACCTGACAGTTTCCACATCTCCTGCTGTACGTAATCCTTGTCGTTGACTCTGTTGCACATAGTTTTCTTAAATTATATCTCATCTTCCGTCCAAAGCTATGGCGTAGATATTCAAGATATTGAGTCTGTTTTGCGAAAAAAACATGGCAACCGAAATAAAACGGGCGACATAAAACAAAAAAAAACGAAATTCAGCGGGAAGGTGAGATATAATTCAGATGTTTTGGATTTATGAATTTTTCATGTTAAAGAGGAAAAATCCAGTACCCGTGACCTCAGTTAGGTCGTAAATGACTTGTAATTTAATTTTGTTACCGGTGTATCCCTTGTTGCTGATAGTAGATATTTTAGTTAGACTTTATATAGTTTTGTAGACGTTAAAATTTTATGTTTTCGTGATTGAAAGAAAGAACGGGGTTTTTTCGATGGGTTTTCATCAAAGGGGTACTCGAAAACGTGTCTTTTAAATTGTTACCGGTCTCCATTCTCTGTTGTTAGTTTAATATATTGCTAACCCAGTTATATCTATATATTGGTTTCTCTTTATGAAAAAAATTTTGTTCCACATTGTGGTCTATGAAAATCTCCTGTTTCGTGAACTGAAATGCATTCTTTTTTTTTCTTTCCTGAATGCTTGTGAGAAGATGATTGTTGATTTTCTTTGTTTTTCTGGTTTTGAATACAATTATCACATATTGTTTCGTAGCAATTTATTATAATAGATTCCACTAAGTAGGCTAAAATTCTTGTTGTTGAGACGTTCGCCTTATTTGTTGTAAAAGTGATAGTGGCAGTTCCTCCTAATAAAATAAATTCGATGTTATTTTCTAGAAATTCACAACGACGTGAAGCAGTATAACATGTGGGCAATAAACTATTCCACTCACAGTGGATTGTGAGTGAACTAGTACGATAACGCTTTAATAAGGAGCAAAATCCTGCTCCATATTCATCTTGAATCGGTTGCACCGCGTTTCGAAAACGTTTGAATAGCGGTGGAGAATCGGATGTTTGGCGGTGGGGTGTCGGTTGCACGCCGGTGCAATGTCAGTGGCCCCTCGGAGTGTCTTCGCGGCGCCACCGACATTCCCGCGCCGCAGCCGATCAGCTGATTGTACGTGTCTTTTTCGTTTTCTTCAATTTTCTTGGATTCTGTGACTAAACCCGTCCTTCTGTGTTTTTTCATATAATAAAGTGTTATATCTCATGCACACCAATTTTTTCCTTCCAGATGCATCCGCAACATCTTCTAGGGGAGAAAAAATTCACGGTGGTGGGTAATTTTTCATTTTCACGTTTATTTTTGTTAATCTCTCTTTTTGTTTTTCTTCCTTACATTCCAGTGATTTATATGATTGTTTGGTTTTCTAGGGTAGATCTGGTTTCATGCCGAAATCGATCGAAGTCGGTATCAAACCGGAACTATTCTTGAAAAAAAAACACAGGAGAATTACGAAACCAAACAATCATGAAACTTATTTGAATGGAAAAAAAAGAAAATCAGAAGAGAATCTCAAAAGTGAACGGGAATATGAAAATTTACATACCATCGGGAATTTTTTCTGCCCTAGAAGTTGTTGCGACGGTATCTAGAAAGAATAATTTGCGTGCATGTAGATATAACGGTTTGAAGAAGTTATAAATACGAGAAAGTCGAAGTCAGCGGCTGGGAAATTGTCTTAAGACTGCGGGGAATGAGGTGGTGGAGTCGTTCAATCCAAAAACAACTCAAAAATATATGTGGCTGCTTTTGGACGATCGGTATCGAGATGGTGGACTGCTGGTGCGCCCCGAAACCACCCTATCTAGAACAAACAGCGCCGCGGATCGGCCGTTTGACCATCCCACTATCACTTGTGCCGCGGATCAGCAGTCAAGCGCCGCGAACCGTCTGTAAAGCTCATCTGCCGCCGCGGACGGGCCGTGAGTTTCTCGAGATTATCAGTTGTGCCGCGGATCAGCCGTCAAGCGCCGCGGACCGTCCGGAAAGCTCATCTGCCGCTGCGGACGAGCCGTGAGTTTCTCTGAGCAGGAGTCATATTGCTGATGAGGCTAGGACTCCCAGCCGACTCCCGTAGGAGACCGCTGCCAGTGTCGAAGTTGCGAGACTCTGTTTCATTCCAAATGAACTCATGTTTTCGGTTATCACAGCGCGGAGCGGTGGCTTTTTCGTCAAAACCTTATCACTGGTTATATTTCACCGAGGCCCATCGCTCCGCTGCCGGTGATAATCGAAATCAACAGGTCACTAGGGCTGTACCAGAGCGTACCTATATTTGGCCATGACCGACCGCTCCGCTGCTTGCACCGCCCGGACTCATCCGAGCATGCTATCGTCGATCATGGTCGAGAGATCGCCGCGTCGAACACATGTGGCACGCACGCAAGCGAAGAGGTGTGGCACGCACGCACGCATAGGGTCATTATACCTCCTCGCTCGCGTGCGTGCCACATGTGTTCGACGCGGCGATCTCTCGACCAGTGATCGATCATAGGCTTAATATTCGGCCTCATCCTCTGTCGGATTTCGAAACTGAATTCGATATGCAGTTATGTTACAAGATCGTTAATGGCCTTTGCGACATTCCTTTTGAGAACGTTTTCTAGCAATCATGTTTAGGTAATGGTAATTGACTTCAATGATCTACCACCAGAAATGGTGCTGGCGATTGTTTCGCGGTTAGATAATGGTGACATGCGCAGCTGTTTACTGTTGAACAAGAAGACTCGGGACGTAATCACTGCGAATCTCCATGCTGTCCATCGAATGTGGATCACGAGTATCTCTCTGCACAGGGAGGGGGTGAGTGTTGCACGTCATTTTGCTTTTCTTCTTCCTCTTTGCAGCCACAAAGCGGGTCTGCAGAGTTGCAAAGAGGGATAGGCTCAGAAACTGGGCGACCAAAGTTGGATTCGTCCATGCTGATGATTGTGATCTGGGGCCGTATGCACATGTTTCCCTGCACGTCCCCGTCCCCTTCTTCTTCTTTTCAGCCGCAGAAGGGTTTTTGTCCTAGGTTCAAGAAACGGGCGACCGAAGTTGGATTCAACCGCTAATCCATTGTCGTCAGTGTGGTGGGCCTCCTCGGACAGTCGAATAGATGTGCTGTAGTGTGGCCAGGGTTACCACAATCCGGACACTCTTCAGGCTTACTGCTGCCGATCCTATGCAAGTATGACAGCATAGGGGAATGCCCGCAGCGCAACGAGGCGAGGGAACATCTAGCCCGCAGACCGAGTTCCATCTCGGTGTTGCTGACTTCCTAAGAGACTCCTAAGAGACTCTCCATGGTTACCACCTAAGTTTTCCAGCCCGTCGGTAGTACGGGGGGCCAACCCTCCTCCTTTCTCATCCGGGCTTGGGACCGGCAATGGCGGAGAAGAGTCTCTTAGGAAATAACGATGAAGCTACCGCATCCGGGGCAGCCGATGCGCCAGCACTAGGGAACCAGGGTGTTAGTGAGAAGAATGCTACTGGCCAAAATGCAAGACGACTGGTGACGCCGAAAAAAGAGTTGCGGATCGGAGCGTGGAACGTGAGAACGGGATATTGCGTTGGACAAAAAGAAGTAATTGCCAGGGAGCTGTCGAGGTCCAAAGTATCGGTTGCTGCGCTTTCCGAGCTCAGAATGAGCGGTTGTGGAACGGTGACCATCCAGGTTCCAGGAAGTGACGAAAAGATGGTGCTGTATTACTCCGGTGATGAGCGGCATCATCAAGGCGTTGGATTCATGCTAAACAGGGACGCAGCTGGAAGCGTGATAACGTTTGAGCCGATTTCTGGCAGGATTGCTGTCCTAGTCTTGAGCGGAACGATAAAAACCCATTTTGTGTCTGTCTATGCGCCCACTGAGCCGAGTTCTGACATCGACAAAGACGCGTTCTACGCACAACTCCAAGACGTTCTGAATTCGATCCCGAGAACCGATGTTACCATTGTAGCGGGCGATTTCAACGCTAGAGTTGGAACTGTTAGAACCGGATGGGAAGGAGTGCTGGGAAGGTTCTGCGTCGGTGAAATGAACGATAACGGTTTACGTCTGCTTTCGTTTGCAGCGTTCAACGGGCTTACGATTGGAAACAGTCTATTTCAACATCCCGGAAACATCAGTTAACATGGAGGAGTTCGACCGGACATGATAGCCACCAGATTACGTGCTGGTGAACTCTCGTTTCAGGTCTTCACTCAAAGACGTGCGAGCCATGAGAGGACCTGACTGTGGATCGGACCACTATCTCTTGCGCGCTGTAATGAAGCTTCGTTTACGGCGACCCAGGCGTGTGGTGCCTCCTAGAAAGAAACTGGACTGGTCCACTTGCTGACACCTGGAACAAGAGAGAAGCGTTTCAAGTCGCGCTGTCAAATCGCTTTGCAGTGCTTCAAGATGCATTGTCGGTAGACGAATATGAGGAGCAAACAGTTGATGTCGTTCTGCAATGTGCAGAGCCCCTCTGCCCGGTTATTCGCCGGCGAACACAGCCATGGATATCGGACGAGTCTCTCCGCCTCGTGGATGAGCGGAAACGAGTGAAGCTAACCAACTTCGCACGTTATCGGCAACTGCGTCAAGAGCTTCGTCGTAAGTTGAAAGAGGAGAGAGTCGTACTGGAACAAGATGGCCGACGAACTGGAGGAGGCGGCTGGAAGAAATAACTACCGCACATTGTACGGCACACTGAACCGTCTCAGAAAGAAGACCAATCCGGCTAGCGATTGCATCAGGAATACGGACGGGTCCTCTTTGTGCGTTCTGTGGATGAGCGCCTGTTACGATGGAAGCAGTTCTTCAGCGAGCTTTACAGTCACGATGCACCACCAGGCCCGCTTGACGAACCGATACCAGTTGAAGTGTCACAGCAGGCGATGCTTGACTCTGAACCCACTCTGGACGAAGTGGGAGCCGCGAGTCAGGGTCGCAAAACCGAAAGGCGCCTGGTGTAGACAACGTTACTGCTGAAGCGATCAAGGCAGGTGGTGATGTGTTACAACGCCGGTTACATCAGCTGATCCTCCTCGTATGGCAGTCAGAAAACGTCCCATCTACCTGGAAAAAGGCTATCGTTGTGCCCATTCACAAAAAGGGTGATGCCAGGACTGTAAAACTATCGCTTGGAATCAGTCTGTTATCAATCGTTGGTAAAGTCTTCACGAGGATAATCCAGTCCAGACTTCAACGCCATCGAGAGCATACCAGTCGCGAGGAACAGGCAGGATTTCGTCCTGGTCGAGGCTGCAGCGATCAAATATTCGCACTTCGTCAACTTTTGGAGGAAAGGATCCGCTGTGGAAAGCGGGTTGTTATTACCTTCATCGACTTCAAGTCGGCCTTTGACTGCGTGCACTGGCCTGCCTTGTGGAGAACATTGGAGTGCGAACACGTTCCGGAGAAAATTGTGAAGCTCCTGCAGGAACATACAGCGATTCAACTAGCTGCATTCGCGTCGGGGACAAGCTGTCCGAAGAATTTGCGGTCAATGCAGGAGTCCGGCAAGGAGATGTGATTTCGCCACTGCTATTCAACACTGTGGTCGACGCCATTATGAGAAAGGTTTTCAAAGATAGAAGAGGGGTCCAATATGGCGATAACGAGTTCCTCACAGACTTGATGTTTGCGGACGACAGCGCTGTGTTCACCGATACTGATATGGAAGCTACGAATTTGATGAAGGATATAGCAGATATCGCGGATTCGTACGGTCTACGGATAAATAAGGACAAGACCAAAGTCATGACGTCAGACGGTTCACGTGCTTCTGTGTTCTTCGAAGGAGCTGAGCTCCAGCAAGTTGAGGAGTTCAAGTACTTAGGATCGGTGGTGCAACAGCGCAAGGTAGTGGCCTACAGCTGAGATACAGTGCAGGATCGGGCAGGCGTGTGCTGCTTTTGCTTCACTAGGCTGGTGTCTGTGGAAAAAGGCAATGTGTCAATCAAGACCAAGATGCGGATCTTCCGATCTCTTATAATGCCGATTCTATTGTACGGCTCAGAGTCGTGGACCTTGCTCAAGTCGGATCTCAGCAAGCTAGAGGTCTTCCAAATGCGGTGTTTGCGGCGAATTCTCGGAACAACGTTAAGAGATCGCATACGCAACGACGTTATACGAGACAGCTGCGACCATCAACCGACAATCGAGGAACAAATCCGAACGAAAAGGTTGCGCTGGTTTGGACACGTATGCAGAATGGAAGCCAGTCGACTACCGCACAGCTTGCTATGGAGAAAACGCCCAAAACCATGGAAGGTCGAGAGAACTGCCCCGAAGAAGACGTGGGTGAAGCAAGTCGAAGCTGATCTGAAATCTCAACGGTGCAGTGTCGTTAACGCTAAAATAATTGCGGCTAATCGTTCTGAATGGAAGCGTATCGTTCAGGCCACTGGAGCTCCTATGGCACCTACAGCAGTGTACTGGTTGAGAGGTCATCCCTGCTCCGCCAGCCGCCAGCTAATGGGATCAGTGAGTGAGTGAGTGAGTATATATATATATATATATATATATATATATATATATATATATATATATATATATATATATATATATATATATATATATATATATATATATATATATATATATATATATATATATATATATATATATATATATATATATATATATATATCGCGATCTATGATCAACGGCACGGAACACTGAGCTTGTAAGTGGTAGTCTCCTGGAGGCTTCGCAAAGGCACGTTGCTGGCATACGAATTGAATATGCAGCGGATGCGAGACGTCCTCCGTCATGATGAGTTATATATATATATATATATATATATATATATATATATATATATATATATATATATATATATATATATATATATATATATATATATATATATATATATATATATATATATATATATATATATATATATATATATATATATATAATTATTTATTTATTATTTATTATAATATGCCATACGTGTACAGAATACAAAATACCCGCCGTAGGCAGGTCAAAACAATTACAGTAATAAAATACACATGGCAGTTAGTCACCAATTGCAATTTGCAGCTAATAAAGAGGGCCACGAATCAAGAGTGTATCATCAGGAAAGTACGTAGAGCAAAAATATCACGGTCATTAGTTGTTATGGACTGAGCCATTCTGAGTTGAATCTTCAGCATAAGGGAATGCCCGCAGCGTAACGAGGCAAGGAACATCTAGCCCGCCTACCGAGTTCCATCTCGGTGTTGCGATCCCCAATATGGGGTTGACAGCCACCTTACTCAAGTGATCCCTAACGAATCGGGTGTGCTCCGCACGTAAAAGACGAAGACGATCCGATTGGGAGTCTGTCCATCTTTGTATATTGACTTTTTTCGGAAGCATCCGCAAAAGGCCTTCTGATATCTCTCTCTCACAAGATTCATAATCCTTCTTAATGGGTGATCAGGCTGCTTGACGATATTAATAACCAGTTGCTGCGCTTGCAGTTGACAGTGCTCCTTACCAGGCAGAATACGGGCTTCAGCATGAAGATGCTCCACTGGAGTGCTCTTTGCACACCCAGTGGCAATCCGAAGTGCAGCATTTTGAACTCGCTGCATCTTTGTTCACGATGAATCCGAAACTATGTGTTGCCATACCGGTGCTGCATACTCCAACGCCGGCTGCAAGATTGCCTTGTACGTGGTCAGGATCGTCTCCTTACTGCTTCCCCACGACGTACCTCCCAGACCTCGACAGACGTCGAGCTTAGCTCTCACAGTAGCCTGTTTCTGCTCAGTGTTTTCATGGAACTTCAGCGAAGGATCCAATACTAGACCGAGTAGCTTCGGGAAACGTGCGGCAGGCAGACGAGCGTCTTCCCAGTTCACAACGCTGTGAGCACAGTGTTCCTTAGGGTCAGTGGAGAAATCAGACACAGGTGATTTAGCGGCAGAGACAGTGAGCATCATATCATCGAGAAAGCTCTTCAGGACGACGAGGTAGCTATTGATCTTGCGTGCAGCTACATTAATGTCTCTGTCCCGGCACAAGATGGTGATGTCATCCGCATACGCAACGACATTGATGTCACTTGGGGGGACGGGCAAATCTTCAAGGTAAAGACTGAACAGAGCAGGCGATATGACTCCTCCTTGAGAGACACCGGCAGCGATCGGGACGCTATTAGAGACATGTCCCTGGAACAGCTTTTTTGCTCGGCGCCCTTTGATGAATGCGGTTATCCATCGTTTCTGCCAAGGCGGGATGGTGGATCTCAAAAGCTTCTCAGACAGTATGCCCAAGTTGACAGAATCAAAAGCTTTCGTGAGGTCCAGGGCTACACCAACAGTGCGTTGAGGTTTATAGGCGTTGAAGCCATTCAAGACATAGCTCATAATAAGCGGGAGGCGGCGCCGCCTCCCACTTATGAGCACGGCCGAAGCGTTCACTTGGACGCAAGTTGAGAAGGTTATACAGGATATGCGGAATTCAAAAGCGGTTGGTCCAGACGGGATATGTCCTGCTGTCTTGAAGAAGATACCGAATGAAATCCTACCGCTTCTCACTGATTTGATAAACACCTCGTTCAGATCGTGCACCATCCCACAAAATTGGAAGACAGCTAACGTTGTGCCGCTGCACAAGCCGGGGAGGATCCGAGATGCTCAACCTACGCGTGGTGGATCTGTGGAGTCGACTACCAAGATCAAGAAGACTCATCAAACGAGCGTCAACAACTCCACGAGGAGTTTTTTTCTGTGTGGGAGTGTAAATGGCTGGCTGCTACACTCCTTGGTATTCTACTGTTACGAGCTGGCATTGAGAAGAACCCTGGACCGCGAAACAAGACTCCGCGATATCCATGCCGTCATTGTGGATTGTCGGCACAACATGCGAGCATCCAGTGCAGTGGTTGCCTTGGCTGGGTACACCTCAAATGTTCGGGGTTAACTAGCTACAATGATTACACTGATGCCTATTGTTGTATGTCTTGTATTAATTCACCTTCTACGGTTCCTCTTCATAGTCTCAACATTTTTCAACTCAATATTAATGGCTTGCGTGCCAAACTTATGGAACTTACATTGTACATTGAACGCTCACAACCTGATGTCATCCTCCTACAGGAGACCAAACTTAGCGTGTCCTCCCCTTCTCAGCCCCGCCTTCCCGGCTATACAGCCTATCATATTCCCCGTTCATCACATGACGGGGCGTGTCAACTTTTGTAAAATCTTCAATTCCATCTCACCTTAGTGTCCTCCCCAATGATAGTGTTGTTGAATGTATAGGAGTTCATATAGTATTGAAAATCTGTCCTCTAGTTATTATCAATGTTTACATTCCCCCATCCACCTCTTGTCCCAACCAGGGCTGGGCACACGTCCCGGCATGGCGAATCTGAAAATGCACCCCCCAAAGCTCGGTAATTTTTAGGCATTCCCTTATGGGAAATCGAAATCGGCTGTTTTCCAAATAGTTGGACAGCCATGATCTTGAGTTCCTGATTTTGATGAACAAGAATATAAAAAAAAGCACTGAATAGAGAATATTCCGAAAATCGCAACAAAAAAGGTAGTGTAATTTCTGAACTTGAAAACAACCCCATGAGGAAAATTTGTTAGTAAGACCGTAAGTTATGACAAAAGATACAACATTTTTCAAAACAAAACATTTGAACAATTACCAACAACAGAACTACTGCTATTGCAATAATTAATGTTTCCTGTCGAATGTTTTCATAAACCTATGAAGGATTAGTTGATCTGTGTTTGATTGTTCTGATGTGGAAATCAGAACTATTTTGTGTTGTGGAACAATTTTAGGATTCATGTGATTCGTAGGGAGTAGAAAACCCGAGTTCTACCCTCCTAGAATGCCGCAATCCCTCAAAAAATCGGCTTGCCGTGCGATACGGTGTTTGTACGCAGCTACACAACGCACACGGGAATGGACGCGCACACAATATTAATAAAAAATGTATTTTATTACAGAACAGGGAGGAGAAAAGGATTGAAACTGAAGGAAATGGAAGACGTTAAAGGTAGTCTATTCTGGATGTACCCATTTTAGAAATTTAATGTAAATAAACAAAGTTAGAGCGGGTGTAAATATTTAGCCGTGACAAGGTTCATTCAAACGAACGTAGTTGATCAAAACTAGCATTAAACTTAGAGCAAATGATATTGTTAGAAAGAGGAGAGTCTGGCAAACATTTTAGCATTAATGGGACCGGTTTTTAATGTGATTTAAGCACCTTAAATCTCGTCCCGGTTTTACCCCGAAAACCGGGACAAAACCGGGACGAGTTTTAAGGTCCTTAAATCACATTGAATATCAAACCTATTGCTACTGAAATGTTTGCCAGATTCTCCTCTTTCTCGCAATGCTCTTAGTTCTTATGTTTATGGGTGTTTTTAATCAACTAGGTTCATTGGAATGAACCTTATCACGTCCAAAAAATTCACTCCGCTCCAACTTAGTTTGTTTACATTAAATTTCTATAATTGATACATTGAAAGAATCCTATTTCCGCCTCCTTACATTTACTTCAGTTTCAATCATTTTCTCCGCCCCGTTCTGTAATAAAATACATTTTTTAATTAATATTGCGTGCGCGTCCACTCCAGTGCGCGTTGTGTAGCTGCGGACAAACACCATTTCTCACGGCTAGCCTAGTCTATGAGAGATTGCGGCATTCAAGGTGGATAAGACTCGGGTTTTTATGTACAGGGTACTTCTCAATGAGGAGGACACGGTCATTCGCTTGTTTCATAGTAACTTGCAGTCTTCAATTTTTACAGCTGGCGCTCTTCATAAGTCACATTCTCATGAATAAAAATCTATTGACTAGTTGTGATGCTGACTATGCTATCTGTACATTCAAACTGTCGAAATAAAGCCTAGTCTGCTCGGATGAGTCCGGGCAGAGTAAGCAGCGGAGCAGTCGGTCATGGAAAAGTATAACAGTGATAAGAAGATTTTGACATGATAAGCCCGATAAGCCTTGCTTCGACCGGCTCAAAATGAGCGACCTAGGCTTTACATCAGTTCGCTAATCTTTTTTTGATCGTGAATGATAGTTTTCCTGGGCTCTGTCTTTGTATTATATCTTTGCCTCGAATCGGTAGCCACCCGCGTAACCAATGAACATAGCACCAAAGAAACATGACACCACAACAATCCTTACTTGCTACAAGATAACAGAGCAGTGTTTAATCCTTCATCGAAACAAACTTTGACACCAACTATGAATTATTGCGAACACAACCTGCATCTCTGTCAATAATTTGAATTCTTTTAGTGTTCGACTCAAAAAGCGGGGAAGAAGATATGACAAATCAGAAGAATAGTGCGTATTATTTTTTTCCTGAAGTTCGACAGAACATGCACTTCGTTCTCTTTTTTGGTGTTCGGTTTAGGCACCCCCCTTTGCCCTCTCTGCAACTCAGAAAAATGAAAACATATTACATGTGATATAAAAGGCCTGAATTAATATACATGTAATATAAATTGGCCAATGTATATTACTTGCAATTTATCTCAACCGATGTATGTTACATGTAATATATCGGTCCCTCGCTCGCAGGCCAAATGTCGCACGTAATATGTTTTTGATGGTGAAAACGTATTACTTGTAACATAAGGGATAATTTTAATATACTTGTAATAAATTTCCTTCAATGTAAATTACATGTGAATTATCTATACTGAAGTAAATTACATGTTGTATAAGTGTAACATAATTCAAATATCTCCAGCAACTGAGAGCCAAAACCTGCACAGCATACGGGCCGCCTCATACCTTAGCCATGAGCGCAGGCCCATTGGAATGACATTCGACAGGATGGTCACTCGCCCTGGCCGAGTCGTTGACCTACCGCTCCTCACGGTTCGGTTTAATCGTGAGGAGGTTGAGAGGGAGCGACATGCGATATTTTTGAAGCAAGCTTAAGCCCACTGCTTCTTGTATGAAGCTGTGTGGACCCAGCTTGCTGCTTCAGTCATGAAGCAGCGAGCTTTAAGCTTCTGGGATGTCCACGAGAGCTTAAAGCTTGCTGATTCGTACCTGAAGCAGTAGCCTGGAATTTGCAGCTCCAACCCTTGAAGCATCGAGCTTCAACTTGCAGCTCTAATTAAGTTACATGAAATATAAGTGTATGTTACATGTAATATAAGTGTATGTTACATGTAATATAAGTGTAGGTTACATGCGATATAAAGGTAATATACTTGAATGTCTCAAGTATCTTACACTTTATATTACATGTAACATGTTTTCATTTTTCTGAGAACGTCTAATATGCACCCCCCTAAGGTTAACCGGGACGGGTGCCCAGCCCTGCTCCCAACTCATTTGATCCCACTCCATACTTACATGATGTATATTCAATCCTCTCATCCTCATCTGTTGTCATGGCTGGTGACTTTAATGCTCATTCCTCTTCCTGGTTCTCCTCCTTAGATCCCGATGACAGAGGAGAACTACTTGAGCTTTTTGCGGATGATTGTGACCTAATCCCTATAAATGAAGATTCTCCTACTCGTCTCCCATCGACGGGCAGGCCCTCCTCACCTGACATCACGTTCGTTTCCTCTTCTCTTGCCATGTCTTGTAACTGGTTCACATCTGTGGCCATGGCCAGTGATCATGTACCCATCAGCACAACATTGGATCTGTCTCTTAATAGTCATCTCGCACCTTTTTCTGGCTCCCGTAGCAAATGTTACACTAACTACAATAAGGCTAACTGGGTCCTGTTTAAGGGTCCTGCTACTCAGCCGGGTAGCCAACTATCCGCTAGCTGGCTCGGTACATGACAAGGAGAAATTCGTCGTCGACAACATACGCGATGCCTCCAGAACAGCCATCCCGACCGGTCGCGTTAGAACGTTCCACCCTAACGTACCAAAGGATGCCCTGTAGCTTATCACTCAACGGGACGACCGACGCAGAAGTGACCCCTCTGATCCGTGCATTTCTCAATTATCCGAGGAGATCTCCAAAGTGCTGAATGACCATAAGCAGAAACGCTGGAGAGAGTACACCGAATCCATCAACTTTGCGACTGATAGCAAACAGGCGTGGAGCATCCTCAAACGACTATCTGGAAAGAAGATTGCACCTGCGCGCAACATGCTTGAACTCCCCTCGGGCAGATTTGAATTCGGATATAAGGCTGCCTGCCAGCTTGGAAAACTCTATGCTTCTGCCTCTTCCCCCCCGTGGGAAGCTTCTTCAGGATGGCTGGGGAGATACCGTCAGGTCCGATAGCCTTTGAATTCCGCATTTCTTTGATAGCCTTCTCTACTTGTGTGAGAGTAAAGGCCTCAGAAGCGTTCATGAGCGGCAACCGGCTCGGCTCTCTAACCGTGACTCTGTTTTGCACGCCTCGCTTGGTGCGTGTGATGAAAAAATTCTTGCCGAGTGCGTAAGCAGCCGCTTTCCCTGATTTGAAGACGTTCTCCTCGAAATCAATTGCGGAGTTCATCGAGGGAGCGGACATGCCGGAAATTTTCCTCAACACTTTCCACGTCGTAGTTCCGTCCGCCTTGAAATTCAGCTTTTCAGTGAACTTCTCCCAGCATTCCTTCTTGTTCTTATCCAGATCCTGCTTGATCTCATTATCCAGCACAGCAATCTCCGGGTCTAGATGGTCTGCGGCTCTCTTCTCATCTCTGGTTCTTATCTTCTGTAGTATTTCCCTGCTGAAATTTGGAAAAAAGGTCTTGACACGACCCTCAGGAATTGCTGCTTTCATGGCCTTGCGGATGGCACTTGTTAGATGGCGCTCTTTCTGATGAACATCACCATTCCATGGGTAGTCGACCGCATGGCGAAGTGCAACATCTCTGAACAGGGTCCAGTCTGATAGGCCTAAATTAAGATAAGTACGATGACGAAAACCAGGGTAAGGGGCAAGAGAGTCAGAGAGATCAATATAGACAAAGACGGGAATGTGATCACTGGGGAAAGTTGTGGATGTGGACCACGTGTAAGCATTAGAAAGATTGGATGACACAAGAGAGATATCTGGGCTAGAAGGTCGGCCGTTGGCAGGGAGACGAGTGGGCTGGTCATCATTGAGGATAACCAGGTCACACTCCTCAGCCCATTCTTCGACATCTTCCCCTCTTGCGTCAGAATCAAGAGCGGAACAGAACGTGTGAGCATTGAAGTCATCCGCAGAGACAGCTGAAGGGGAGAGTGAGCAGTCGTACAACTGCTTAAGGAGGGGAATAGGATTATAAGAGGGGGACCAGATGATATAGGAGGAACGTAGATGTTAAATAGAGATACAGGGGTATTGAGGGGGAGGTGGACAGGAATGTACTCGAGAGTACCGTCCTTAGGAGTATTAGGGATAATATGAGAAGGTAAGGGAGATTGCACGAAAGTAGACACTCCGCCCCCAAGAGCAGACCTTGGCATGTGATAAGCGGTGTATCCCGGAATGTTAGGCTGGGGGTAAGTGGTAGGAGAGGGCGTGGTTTCTTGAACCATGATAACATACGGGTGATGAGAACGTGCGAATAGAGAGAGTTCAGATAACTTGTTGCGAAGGCCGTTGAGATTAATGTGAACAATGGAGAGGGGGCGGTTGGTAATTGAGGAATCAGAGTTGCTGGGGGCAGAGCATGGAACACAACGAAAGGATGAGTCATGATGCCTCACAGAACTGAGGCCCGAACAGGAGAAGTGCACCCACCTTTGGCATCCGGTGCACTGGACGCTGGTATGTCTCCAGTTAACATTCTTGCCGCTAGTGGCGCGTAGGTCCTTCTGCGCTGCACCAGGATTCCTCTCGACGCCGGCCCTTTGTAATAAAATCCTCAGGAGAGCTGCGGCCGACCAGCACCTCCCCCATGACAAAAACTCTTTTTTTTCGGAGGGGTTGACGTCGGTTTGTACGGAGGCGATCTTCTTTCCTCCACGCTGCCACGGCATGAACGTACGACATCTCGGCAGCGGTTGTAAGTTGATGGACAGGATGTGGAGGGAGGAATGTATATATTAAAAAGAGAAAGTGGAGTTTTTAGAGGTAGTTGGATGGGAATTTACTCGAGAGTGCCATCCACGAGTGTTTGGAATGATGTGAGAGGGAAGAGAGGACAAAACAAAAGTAGAGACTCCTCCTCCCTGAGATAACCTAGGAATAAGACATGCAGTATAGCCCGGGATGTTTGGATGTCGAGAGGTACCAGAGGGAGAGAGTTCGGTTTCCTGAACCATGATAGCATCCGGGTGATGAGTACGGGCAAAGAGAGATAATTCAGAAAGCTTGGCGCGAAGGGCGTTGAGATTGATATGTACAATGGAAAGGTGGCGATTTGAGGAAGAGGAATCAGAGTTGGTAGGTGAAGAGCATAAAGCACAGCGAAAAGCAGAGTTATGATGCCTCACAGAACTGAGACCCGAACAAGAGAAGTGCACCCACCTTTGGCATCCAAAACATTGGACGCTGGTTCCACTCCAAGTGACATCTCTGTCGCATGTGGCACATGGGTACTTCTTCTTCTGGGCGGGCCCTGGATTCCTCTCGACGCCGGCTCTTTGTAGTAGGATCTTCAGGAGAGCTGCGGCCAGCCAGCATCTCTCCCATGACAAAAACCCTCTCCGCGGAGGGAATGACGTCGGTTTGCACGGAGGTGGTCTTCTTTCCTCCACACTGCCACGGCACGAACGTACGACATCTCGGCAGCTGCCACCTCCCTGAACAAGCGCCAGTCTGCAAGGCAAACAATGATTCCGCTTCCAAAAATCTATGTAAAGTGTGCCCGAATGAGAATGGCGGCCCACGCGGCCGGCGTACTTGGCAGGCGGCCGTCGCATGTGTCGCCTTCGGACGAGTGTTGGATTTCAACGACGGCCGTCCCATCTCCCGCTGATTGATCGGCGCAGTGCTTGCTGCCAGCCGGTGCCGGCCCCGTTCGTAGTCGATGGCGGTGGGGACTTTTCGCATGCTCGTCCGAGAGCGGCGAACGCGACGGCCGCCTGCCAAGCACGCCGGCCGCATGGGCCGCCATTCTCATTCGGACGCACCTTACCATCTGCCAGTTGCAGGCCTCACGTTTCGTACTCTCGGTATCAAGGAACTCGTTCAAAAGTCCAAAGAAAAATTGGTCTTGTGCCTTTAACGAGAAGTCGTCAGCAGTCAGGAAAAGTTCTGATATAACACAGTTTTATAACAAAGAGGGTGAGACTGGTTGTTTGTGTTATGTATAATTCACGAACACATGAAGGTCGTTATCAGAATTAATGTTATAGGATTTTGTGGGTTGAAATGGGACAAGGCCAATAAGTCTACAGAATTCGATGTGCCGTCCATTGACGTGGCTGTCGGAGAACATCTCAGCTTCGTATTGCTTACAGCGAACGTCCTGTGTTTCAAGTTGGTGGGACTATTAATTTTCGGTTTTATCTGTTGAAACTTTTTCTCTGTTTTGGAGAGTTTGCAGAATACACCATTGTTACAATGCGGTGTCGTGCGAAATTTCAAGGGAACTCATGTTATCTCTTACAGCTTCAATTTTTGATTTTGAGTTACGACAACGTTACCATTGTGCTCAGGGCTACAGAACACCCCTAAAACCTACTGCTTAACCGTACTTGCTGCTAGAATGAATGAGAAAATATATCTAAACAACAATTGCCAATTTCGACTGGTGCAAAACTAGAAAGATACCCCAGTTTTCTTCTGCGTAACAACCTTTTCTCGTCTCAAGTCGTGTGCAAATAGACGAGAACATTTTTGTGTTATTCGAGAAAATATTGATGGCATTCTCGCTTATTATCACCGAACCGAATCAAGTTCATGCTCTCGATGTATATGGCTTGACAAACGAGCGTCGCAGCTGGGACGTTTCCCCTGTGTGGGCAGCTGCTCGAAGTTTCTGTTAGCGTGCTTCTTCTTCTTATCGGCCACAGCGAGCTTCTTCTCATAGGCGCAGGAAGGCGGCAACATCACACGGCTTTTTCCACATATCCAGAGCTGTCAGAGAAGTTGGTCGAACTGGGCATAAAAATAAATGTAATGAACCATGCCCTGTGCCGTGGCAATCAGGACATTCGTCGGGGACCGATGGATCGATCCTATGGACATAGGCCTTGAGGAATGAGGAATGTCCACAGCGTAGACCTGCCAGAATTACACGGGCGCGTCTTGGTAGGTCCTTCTCACTATCATCGACCTTGGGCGGTACACCGTCGAGTATAGAATTGTGAGGGGCACAGGAGAGGTATTCATTGACGAATCTGGTGTGCTCCATCTGCAGGAGCCTCTTCCGGTTGAGCTCTGAGGTTGCCCAACGTTGACGGTCATTAACAGAGACAGCGGCATGCAACGGTGCACGGATGTTACGGGAATGAGGGGGGTCGGATGATAGCAGGGGTAATTGGGGTGTGTGGCATTCCTGACTATGCCGATATGGAACTGTTGCATCTGCAATTGGCAATGCTGCTTTACAGGAAGAAGGGCGCATTCTTGATGTAGGTGGGATACAGGAGTGGATTTAGGGCATCCAGTGATGACACGTAGAGCCGCGTTTTGTGTTCGCTGAAGTTTGTTCCAGGACGTTTCCGTCAAGTGCCTTGACCAGACTGGAGCTCCATATTCCAGTACGGGCTGTATCATCGCCTTGTAAGTGACACGCAATACTTCCTTTGAGCTACCCCATGTAGTTCCTGCCAGAGCACGGAGTATATTATTACGCGCACTGGTCGTAGTAGCTCGAATACGTGAGTTTTCATGGAAACGCAATGAAGGGTCCACGAGCACACCGAGTAGACGAGGGTGCTTAGATAAGGGCAGCAGATTTCCTTCCCAGAGAACCTGGGGATGCAGTTTGTGCTCAGCCGTTGCAGTGGTGCACAGAGTAACGCTGGACTTCGTAGAAGAGACCTTTAACTGTTTTGATTCCAGGAATTTGGCCAGACTGATAAGGTATTTGTTCATCTCCACAGTGGCGTGATCAATAACAGGGTCAGTACACACAATAGTGATGTCATCCGCATGCAGACATAAATGGATGTTGGACGGTGGCTTCGGAATATCAGATAGATACAGAGAGAATAGACTCGGTGACAATACTCCGCCTTGGGGAACGCCTGCCTTCAAGGGAACAGACTTCGACAAGTGCCCATCGAACTTCACACGTATAGAGCGATTTTCGACAAAGTTTTCGGTCCATCGTTTACACCATTCCGGCATATCACAGTCCAGTATCGATTTAGACAGCAATGACGTACTGACATTGTCGAAGTCGGCAGTCAGATCAATTGCCACGACCAGACTTCTACCAGCAGGAGTTTTCTGGTTGAAACCGGCAATAATGTGCTCCGTGGTCGACGTGAGTGCAGTTATGGTGGAGTGAGCCTTCTTAAAGCCATGTTGATATACGTTATGTTGGAGTGCAGTTTGGAGATGCGGACAGATGATCTCCTCCGCTAACTTAGCGATCTGGGACAAAAGGGAAATGGGTCGATGAGAAGTTGCCTTGTCCTCAGGCTTTCCTGGCTTTGGGATCGGTAGGACGATTGCTTGCTTCCACCTCGCGGGAATCACACCAGTACTGAATGACGAATAGACAAGGTCGCTGAGCATCTCAAGGAACTGGTCCGGTAGATGCTTCAGATGGATAGCTGAAATGCCGTCTGGTCCCTCAGCCCTGGAATTCTTCAATGATTTGATGAGGGCAGACACAGCTGAAGCAGTTATCGCAGGAGTATCGTGACGACTGAGGATCCTTATAGACCGGAGAGTTCTTCTGTGAGAACGATCACGGCGCGAAGTCGCCGAGGCAAAGAGCTTCCCAAGTCGACAGGCAGCACCATATCCAGACTCGAATCTACCCGAAGGGAACTCCAGCATGTTTCGGTCCGTTGATATTGTCTTTCCTGACAGCTTCTTCAGAACACTTCATGTTTTCTTGGCGTCAGTCTTGAAGTTTATGGACTCAGTGAACTCCTGCCATCGCTTTTGCTTGTGCATGTTAAGCAAGTTAGTTATCTCGTCTGACAGTTGCTGTATGCTCGAGTCAGCATGATCAGTTCGTCGCTTCTCATCCCGTAGTTCGATCAGCTCCAGAACTTCCTTCGGAACATTAGGGTGAAACGTTCTCACTCGTCCTGTCGGAATGGCTGCTCTAGAGGCCCTGCATATGGCATCAACAACGAACTTCTCTTTCTCGTGTACAGAGCCGGTGAGCGGATAGTTGGCTACCCGGCTGAGTAACACCTCCTTAAACAGGACCCAATTAGCCTTACGATAATTAGTATACAATTTGCTACGTGAGCCTGAGAAGGGTGTGAGATGACTATTAAAGGCACAGTACACCCTCAGATATGAATTTTGAGATTTTCATGTAATTGTGTAGAAGAACCCTCCTGTATAACACGTGCTAAATGCGAGATCTCAATTCCTCCAAATAAGCGAGATATAAGCGACCACCACAGGCCCGACCCCCTTCGCTCACCACCACAGGCCCGACCCCCTAACAGATTTTCGGACTCGATAGCGGCTCGATGGATGGATGAATTCCAATAATTCGTCGTTCTTCAGTCCATCGCTGGACTATCTCCTTATCCTAGCTCGCTCTCGCGCACAGATTGCGAACGAAGAGAAATACAGACCTGAGACAACTCGTCCACCAATTTTTCACCCTCAAAATCTAGGCTTCTTTGAAGAGCTATAACTCTGCTCAAAGGGGGTATTGGACGATTTTAGAGATACCACTGTGATCAGCGTGTGACCTTCTCCAAGATAATCATGAAATCTGAAAATTAATTTTCTGGGTGTCCTGTGCCTTTAAGAGACAAATCCAGTGATGCACATATTGGTACATGATCGCTGGCCATGACAACAGCAGTGGACCATTTACAACATACAGCGAGAGAGGAGGAGACAAATGTGACATCTGGCGAGGAGGGCCTGCCTGTGCTCGGAAGACGAGTAAGAGCGTCCTCATTAATAGCAACAAGATCACAATCATCCGCAAACTGCTCAAGTAGTTCGCCTCTATCATCGGGCCCTAGAGAGGAGAACCAGGACGATGAGTGTGCATTAAAATCACCAGCCATAATAACTGAGGACGATGGGAGGGAAGAGTGTACAGTAAGCAAAAATGGTGTAGGATCAAACGAATTGGGACAGGAGGTGGTTGGGGGGATATAAACATTAACAACATCTAATGGGCAACTTTGCAATACAATATGGACACCAATACACTCAACAACGTTATCAGCGGGGAGCGCAATGAGGTGTGAGGGAATAGAAGATTTTACAAAAGTAGAGACGCCAACACCATGAGAAGTACGGGGGAGGTGGTAAGACGTGTAACCGGGGAGGCGGAGGAGAGAAAAGGATGCGCTAAGTTTTGTCTCCTGCAAGAGGATGACATCAGGATGAAAGCGTTCAACGTACAATGTCAGTTAAACAAGTTTGGCACGCAGGCCATTAAAGGCACTGTTCGCGATAAACTTCATCCTCGAATTTTCCATGACTAACGCTTCTCGTGGCTCTCAGAAGCAGAACAGCGTCGAAAAAAACGGGACGAAAAGCTACCCAGGAGCCGCAAAACGGCTTAGAAAAGTGGGAAAACCCCGCCATTGTGGGCAAGTCCCGCCTGTTTCCGCCCCTCGACGTGAACAAAGGAACACTCGAAATCGTGAGTTGAGCGATAATTTCCTATCAAACGCCCCGTTCTTCCCTTCATTCTCAAGTTCTCTCTTTACTCAGGTCAGCTCGCACACATTGGCTGCAAAAGACGGAAGTTACAAGCCTTGGACAACTCGTCCACCATTTTCCCTAGCTCAATTTTTGAGGGACCATAACTCCATTCCCAGAAGGTCTTGTACGATTCCAGAAGCATCATTGGAATCAGAAAGGGACCGGTTTCAAGATAGGCAAAAAACAGAAAAGCGATTTCTATCGCGAACAGTGCCTTTAATGTTAAGTTGAAAAATGTCCAGAGTATGAAGAGGAACACTAGGGGGAGAATTAGAGCAAGATATACAACAATAAGCATCAGTGTAGTCATTATAGCTAGCTAACCCCGAACATTTGAGGTGTACCCAGCCAAGGCAACCACCGCACTGAACGCTCGCATGTTGAGCCGATAATCCACAGTGAAAACAGGGATATCGCGGAGTCTTGCTGCGTGGCATTGGGTTCCTCTCAATGCCAGCTCGTAGTGGTAGAATACAGAGTGCGGCAGCCAGCCATTCGCACTCCCATACAGAAAAAACTCCTCGTGGAGTTGTTGATGCCCGTTTGATGAGTCTCCTTGATCTTGGTAGTCGACTCCACAGATCCACCACGCGTAGGTTGAGCATCTCGGATCCTGTTAGCGTGCAACAGGATATAGGCTCCTAGAAAATTTCCTGGTCCTGGTGAACGCCGAATATGGTTCGCCGCCTCTAACAAGGGAAGAATCATTACATGCGGCGGTCATTCCAAATGAAATATGCTTTTCTAGGATCAATTTTCGAGGTAAAATTCGAGTTTTTACAGTGCAGCCATCCATGGGTCTTCGTCGTCTCCTGAGATACACCTATGTGATTTCTACACCAGGGATGAAGATTCTCCGCCAGTTGACTATGGGATGATTCCTGGTGTGGAAATCATATCGGTGTATCTAAAGAGGCGACGAAGAACGAGTGAAGCGCTAAATACGCATATTGCTCCGTTCAGAGAAACGTTTCGCAGCTGCAGTGTAAAAGTTCGGATTTTACCTCGAAAATTGATCCTAGAAACGCATATTGTATTCGGAATGGCCACGGCATGTAATGATCCTTCCCTTGTAAGAGCATGTTGTGGGCAGTAGACCACGAACGATGATCGACGACCTTTGGCCTATCGACCACTCACCGCCTGCAATCACCCCATCGCGCCACCGGAAGTGATATTGTGTACTTTGTACTCTGAGGCCTATAAAAGGCCGCCTATCACCTTATTGTTGTTCATTGTTCCTGCTAATAAATCATCGTCTCTGATCGTGTCCACATCACAACAAGTGGCGATCAGGCATCTACATCTACTTACTCCCTGCCTCCCTATTCGACAATTGCAATGGATTCTCCTGCCCTACAAGCCGTCCTGGATGCTGTCATTAGCCAGTCTGAGGAACGCCAGCAGAGGACACTGAATGCAGTTCTGAGCCAGGCCGCACAACAACAGAAGACGATGCTGTCCACACGACTCCCGGAGTTCAACTACGATCCAGAAAATGGCGGAACATTCGATGTATGGTACAATCGATACGAGGATGTCATTTCGAGCGATGGTTCAACACTGGACGAAGCCGCGAGAGCACGATTGATCGTCTCGAAACTCGACTCCACAACGTATGCACGTTTCGCCAGCCACATTCTGCCCCAGAAAACCTCCGAGATCACTCTGGAAAACACAGTTAAGACTCTCAAGGAGCTGTTTGGACACAATACATCAATATTCGCTAGACGCTATGCTTACCTGAAGACACAACACAATGGTGAAGCTCTTCGCGATTACACTGGAATGGTAAATCGACGTCACGAAACGGCTGAATTCAACGAAGTGACACCTGAACAGATGAAATGCCTGGTTTGGATTTGTGGATTGGTCGCCCCCGAGGATGCCGACTTATGTACTCGAGCACTCCGAAAGATGGAAGACAAGCCGTAAACCACGCTGAAGGAACTCAGCGCCGAGATCCAGCAATTCATGGACATTCGACAAGATGCCCGGCTACTCGAAATTCAGCAACAAATTCCACCTCAAAGCCACATCAACGCTGCCAATGCCAAAACAACTCGACCGATCCGCCTTCACCCTGTTTTCGTTGCGGAGGCAGTCACTGGTCCAAGGATTGCGATTTTATCAACAAAACATGCCACGACTGCAAAATGGTTGGTCACAAGAAAGGATTCTGCCGCAACTTCACAAAACGGAAGCCGAAGCTAAAGATGAGACGCAGACAAGCCAACAATGTCGTTGTCATGGCATCCACAGCTTCGGAAATGGCAACTGTCGACCGCATCTACCGAACCGTAACGATCAATGGATCTGATGTGAGAATGCGACTCGACACTGGCGCTGATGTTACTCTACTCAGTTACAAGGACTGGATCGCAATCGGTCGTACCCCACTGTTGCCGCCCTACGTCACACGGAAGTCAGCAAACAACAAGAGAATAAATGTAAGCGGACACTTGAAATGCAACTTTATTCTCGATGGTCATAAAGGAAACGGAAGCTGTCACGTTGCGGACACAAACTCGTTGCTGGGCCTCGATTGGATCGCACAACATGGAATACTCGCCCGGAATCTTGCTGAAAACGTCACCTGCAATGCGGTCACCAATTCAGCGTTAAGCAGTCAACGATTATCACTTACCACGAAGCTCCAGAAACAGTTTACCTCCGTTTTCGCACCAGAACTGGGATGCTGTACAAAATCGAAGGCAATGCTCAAACTGAAAACGAACAGCAAACCCATCTTCGTGAAGGCACGACCTGTTCCATACGCCGCTACCCCGAGGATTTCACACGAAATCGAGAGACTGGTTGCTGCGGATGTTCTCTCGCCCGTCGATCACTCTGAATGGGCCGCTCCCATAGTCGTCGTTCAGAAGAAAAATGGAACAATTCGTCTATGTGCAGTCTACTCCACTGGACTGAACGACGCACTCGAACAGCACCAGCACCCACTTCCAACGCCCGACGATATATTCGCTAAACTAAACGGCGGACGATATTTTTCACAAATCGATCTTGCCGAAGCCTATCTTCAGCTGGAAATGGATGAAGATTCACGAGCACTACTGACGATCTACACACATCGAGGACTCTACCGTTTCAATCGCTCACCTTTCGGAGTTAAGGCTGCTCCTGGTATTTTCCAGCAATAAATGGACTCTCTTATCGCCGGATTGGACGGTGTAGCCGCTTACCTCGACGACTTCATTGTGACGGGCAAGATCGTCGACGAGCACAACACACGCCTCGAAGCCTTACTTCAACGAATACACAACTACGGACTTCGTGTTCGCTTGGAAAAATGCGCCTTTTTGCAGACTGAAATCGAATACCTTGGATTCGTCATTAATGCTGAAGGACGCAGCCCAGATACCGCGAAAATCGGTGCAATACTGAAATTACCACCTCCTAAAGATTTAAGTCAACTCCGTGCATTTCTAGGACTGGTGAACTTCTATGGAACATTTGTCAATAATCTACACGATCTACGTGCTCCATTAGATGCTTTGACCAAGAAGGATACTGCCTACATTTGGGGTCCAGAATGCAAAGCTTCATTCGATCAAATCAAGAAAACACTAAACTCGGATCTTCTCCTGACACATTTTGATCCAAGCCTGCCGATCATAGTCGCCTCAGATGCCTCAAATTACGGAATCGGAGCAGTATTGACGCACCTCTTCCCGAATGGAACCGAAAAAGCGGTCTACCACGCAAGCCGCGCTCTGACGTCCCTACAAAGGAATTACAGTCAGATCGAAAAGGAAGGTCTAGCTTTGATCTTTGCTGTGCAAAAGTTCCACCGATTCCTCCATGGGCGCCATTTCACACTGAGAACGGATCACAAACCCCTTCTTGCAATTTTCGGAAGCAAAAGGGCGTGCCTGTCTACAGCGCCAACCGTCTGCAGAGATGGGCCACAATTTTGCTGAATTACAATTTTACCATCGAATACGTCAATACGAAGGGTTTCGGACAAGCCGATGCGTTATCACGTCTCATTGGGTCACGTTCACCAGAACCAGAGGATCGCGTGATTGCTGTCGTGGACGCTGATATTGCTGCTGAAGTCATGGACAATCTCCGCCAACTTCCGCTCTCATCAAAGGTAATTCGCGATGCAACTGCCTCAGATCCTATACTTACAGATGTGATCAACTACAACCAAAAGGGAAAATGGCCAAGAATCAATAAGGACTCACCATTATGGCATTTCTACAACCGCCGTGATTCGCTATCAACGATCGATGGTTGCCGGCTGACTGCCAATCGCCTGGTGATTCCAAAATACCATCAACATCGTGTCCTCAGTTCACTACACAAGGCTCATCCCGGACAGACACAGATGAAAATGCTAGCTCGAAGCTACGTTTACTGGCCTACGCTTGATGCCGATATCGAGAGCCTCGTCAGGACCTGCAGTAAGTGCGCGCTAGCAGCCAAGAACCCTATCGAGACCGACTTACACTCCTGGCCAAAGTCAGCCTCCCCAAGGACACGCATACACGCTGATTTCGCCGGACCACTCGATGGAGTCTACTACCTGATAATCGTGGATGCTTTCTCAAAATGGCCTGAAATCGACCAGATGAGCTCCATTACTTCAGCCGCTACGATGGATGCAATGAAGAAAGTTTTTGCACAGTTCGGAAATCTAACGACACTCATCACGGATAACGGAACACAATTTACCTCAGCAAACTTCGCTGAATTCTGCCGTTCTAAACGAATAACTTCTTCTTTGCAGCCACATCGAGGGTTTTGTCATAGGTGAAGAAACTGGGCGACCAGTAGTGGATTCGTCCATAGATCCACTATGGTCAGCGTGGTAGGTCTCACCGGACAGCGAAATAAATGTGCTGTATCATGGCCGATAGTACCGCAGTCCGGACAGACATCAGATTTGCTGCTGTCGATTTTGCTGACGTAGGACATGAGCATTGACGAGTGACCGCAGCGCAACGATGCCAGTGTGCATCTAGCCCTTCTTCCGAGTTGAGTCTCGGATTCGCAGACTGGGGGCGGTACTTCTCCTAGTATAGGATTCACCGCCGCCTTCTCAAGATGACACCGTACGAACTTGGTGTGCTCCTCGCGCAAAAGACGGAGTCGTTCTTGCTGTGAGTCGTGCCATCTCTGCAAGTTGACTTTGCATGGAGCATCGGCAAATGGCATTCTTTTGGCTCTCTCTCTAACGGGGTTAAGCACTCTCCAGGACGGGTGGTTTGGTTGCTTAATAATATTGATTCGTAATTGTTGGGCTTGCAGCTGACAGTGCTCCTTCACAGGCAATAGACGGGCTTCGGCATGCAGATGCTCGACTGGGGAACTCTTTGCACATCCGGTGGCAATGCGAAGAGCGGCATTTTGTACGCGTTGCATCTTAAACCAGGAAGATTCTGAAACTAGATGCTGCCAAACCGGTGCGGCGTATTCCATGGCTGGCTGAAGAATCGCCTTATACGTCATGAGTATCGTTTCCTTGCTGCTACCCCATGAGGTACCGCCTAGGGCCCTGAGAACATTGAGTTTGGCTTTAACAACAGCCTGCTTCTGCTCGGTATTTTTATGAAACTTGAGCGACGGATCGAGCACAAGACCGAGCAGTTTTGGAAATCGAGCAGCAGGCAGACGGTCTCCATCCCACTCTACCTCCGGATGAGCTCTGTGCTCGGATGGGTCCGTTGTGAGGACGGATACTGATGATTTCGATGCGGAGATCTTTAGCATCTTGTCGTCGAAGAACCTCTTCAGCGTCTTCAGGTACTCGTTGATCTTGGTGGCGGCTACCTTTATATCCCGGTCTCGACACATGATTGATTGTTATATCATCGGCGTAGGCGACAGTCTTGATATCCTGTGGTGGTTCAGGCATATCTTCTAGATACAGACTGAAGAGAGCTGGTGATAAAACACCGCCCTGGGGACTCCAGCTGCCATAGGAATACTGTTGGAGACATGGTTCTGGAACATGACTCTTGCCCGTCGACCTTTGATAAAGGCCGATATCCAGCGCTTTGCCACGGTGGTATCGACGACTCCAAAACGTTTCTTGACAAGATTCCTAGGTTAACCGTATCGAAAGCCTTGGTGAGATCCAACGCGACAGCAACAGTTCTCAATGGCTTCAAAGCGTTGAACCCGTCGATTGCATAGCTAGTAATTTCTAGCAACGCAGTAGTTGTAGAATGCAGCCTTTTGAACCCGTGTTGAAACAATTGTTTCTCGTTATGCTCTGCTAAATTCTCCACAATGAGCTTTTCGGCTACCTTAGCGAAAGGTGACATCAAGCTAATGGGTCGATAACCCTTTACTGACGACTGAGGTTTGCCTGGCTTCGGCAACGGGATGACGTTGGCTGTCTTCCAGTTTTGGGGAATAATGCACGAGCTGAATGAAGTGTTAATCACATCAGCGACGAGTGGGAGGATCTCAGTCGGGAGCTTCTTCAGTACAGCAGGACAAATGCCGTCGGGACCGACAGCTTTGGAGTTCCGCATGTCCTTTATGATCTTCTCTACGTGCGCCACAGTGTACGCATCGGCCGTGCTCATGAGCGGGAGGCGGCACAGCTCTCTAACTGTCACTCTATTCTGCGGACCACGCCGTGTACTTGTGACAAAGAAGCTTTTTCCAAGAGAGTAGGCGGCTTCCTTACCCGTCTTGAAAACGTTATTATCAAATTCAATGGTGGATACGGTAGCTGGCGAGCTCTTTCCAGATAGCTTCCGTAGTACATTCCACGTAGTTGCACTGTCCGCCTTGAAATCCAACTGTCCCGTGAACTTTTCCCATTCTTCTTTCTTGTGCCTGTCCAGATCTTTTTCTGATCTCGTCATCGAGTTGAGCAACGACAGGGTCTAGATGGTCGGCTGCTCTCCTGGCATCTCTAGTCCTAATCTTTTGGAGAATTTCTCTGGTGACGTTTGGATAGAACATCTTAACGCGGCCAACAGGGATAGCCGCCTTCATGGCCCGGCGGATTACATCAGACAGGTGGTGCTCTTTTTGATGCACATTGCCGTTCCACGGATAGTCAGCCGCTAGGCGGAGCGCAACCTCGCTGAACAGGCACCAGTCTGCTTGGCCTAAATTGAGATAAGAACGTTGTCGAACACCAGAATAAGGAGCAAAGAGAATTTGAGAGATCGATGTGCACAAAGACAGGAATATGATCACTAGACAATGTAGTCGAGGTAGACCATGAGCAGGTGTTTGAAAAGGTTGGAAGAGACAAGAGTTATGTCTGGGCTAGAAGATCGGCCGTTGGCAGGGAGGCGAGTGGGCTGATCATCGTTTAGTATGACCAGGTCGCACTCCTCCGCCCATTCCTCGACGTCACTTCCTCTAGCATCTGAGCCAAGAGACGAGCAAAATGTATGAGCATTAAAATCGCCCGCAAATATAGACGAAGATGAGAGGGAGCAGTCGTAAAGCTGCCTGAGGAGTAGAATAGGATCATAGGATGGAGGGCATGATGTGGTAGGGAATATAGATGTTGAAGAGAGAAAGGGGAGTTTTGAGGGGAGATGGACCGGGAGGTACTCGAGAGTACCGTCCGTGGGAGTGTTAGGTATGAGGTGTGAGGGAAGAGTAGATAATACAAAAGTGGAAACTCCTCCGCCAAGATTTGACCTTGGAGCATGGTAAGAAGTATAGCCCGGGATATTGGGATGAGGATTTGTAGGGGATGGAGAGAGCTTGGTTTCCTGAACCATGATCACGTCTGGATGGTAAGTACGTGCAAAGAGAGATAGCTCAGAAAGCTTGCCACGAAGGCCGTTGAGATTTATATGTACAATGGAAAGGGGGCGATTGAAGTTTGAGGAATCAGAGTTGGTAGGTGAGGAGCACAAAACACATCGAAAAGAAGAGTTATGATGCCTCACAGAACAGAGACCCGAACAGGAGATATGCACCCACCTTTGGCATCCGAAGCACTGGACGCTGGTATGTCTCCTGGTAACATCCTTGCCGCACGCGGCGCATAGGTACTTCTGAGCGGGTCCAGGATTCCTCTCCACGCCGGCCCTTTGCAGGAGAATCCGAAGGAGAGCTGCGGCCGGCCAGCACCTCTCCCATGACAAAAACCCTCTTCGTGGAGGGGATGACGTCGGTTTGCACGGAGATGATCTTCTTTCCTCCACACTGCCACGGCACGAACGTACGACATCTCGGCAAATAAACGAATAACGCACGTTCGTACCCCACCTTTCCATCCGCAGAGCAATGGGCAAGCCGAACGCTTTGTCGACACGTTCAAACGAGCCCTAGTTAAGCTGAAAGGAGAGGAACCAACGACAGACGCTCTACAAACATTTCTGATGGCCTACCGTTCCACACCCTGCCCATCAGGACCAAACCACCTTTCACCAGCGGAGAACTTCCTCGGACGCCGTCTTCGAAATACGCTGGACCTCATGATGCCATCTACTGAAACTATTATGGGACCACGCGATGTTAAAATGGAAACCCCAATCAACCGACATCACGGAACCCGCGCACGCTATTTCGAAGTCAACGGCAACGTCTTTGCGAAAGACTACCGATTATCGAAAAGCACATGGACTCCCGGTACTGTTGTTCGACGTATCGGGAAAGTGACTTACCTCGTTCGATGCAAGGACCTCCTATAGGCTCGGCACATTAATCAACTGAAGCCTCGCCATAGCCAATCAACAATCAGCGAGTTTTTCGACATCTTCGACGTACCATTATACCAGTCTGGAGATGCCGCCGTCGCTGAAGATTCTTCAGTTACCGACGTAGAAATCACAATCGAGGACAAATGCCACCATCCCGTCAACGGCACCACCTCGACGTTCTTCACGCAGCCGCCGAGCGCCGCGTCAGCTCAACATCGATCCGGTCCAGAAGACGTACCGTATCTAACTGAGGAAAGGAAGGTGTTGTGGGCAGTAGACCACGAACGATGATCGACGACCTTTGGCCTATCGACCACTCACCGCCTGCAATCACCCCATCGCCCCACCGGAAGTGATATTGTGTACTTTGTACTTTGAGGCCTATAAAAGGCCGCCTATCACCTTATTGTTGTTCATTGTTCCTGCTAATAAATCATCGTCTCTGATCGTGTCCACATCACAACAGAGCATTAAGCCTTACAACACCCTTCGGCGAAGCCTGGACGCCTGTGTGTTCATTTTGATTACCATCGTTCTTCAGCGAACAGCCCAAATAACAGAAATCATCCACCGGTTCGACACGTTGTCCGTCCACACAAACTCCCGTTGAAGGTCTCTGAGAGACCCACATCTGCTTGCATTTGTCGGGACGAAGACGAAGTCCATAGGCTGCGGCATATTTTGAAACGAGGTTCACAATCCTTTGCAGTTTTGCGTTGTTTTCGGCGAATAACACGATGTCGTCGGCGTACTCCAGGTCGACAAGGGAGCGTCCTGATGGTGTTAGGATCACAACCGCAGAAAACTGTGCAACTCTACGCATGATGTCATCAACGGCGAAGTTGAAAAGAAAAGGTCTCTACGGCTCCTTGGCTTACTCCTGTTTTCACCTCGAAAGCTGACGTAAATCCGACAGGTGTACGAACTGCTGCTGTTGTTCCTTTGTTCATGTCCTCGATTAACCGAACATACTTTTCCGGGACTCCATCTGCTCGCAGAGCATTGAGCAATCGGTCACGATGAGGAGAGTCGAACGCGGCTTCAAAGTCCAAAAAAGTGATCGGCGAAAGTATACATTGTGGATTGCCTTTTTCACATCTAAAGTGGAATTTATCAGAAAAAATCACGCATATGCTAGCAGCATATTGCCCAGGAAACTTCGACAAGTATAAGGTCTTACCACGAAAGCTTCGCAACTGTAAGCCTCGCCGAAACATTTGACAATCAGCCATATCGGTCTAATTTGGTCGGAAATGTGATGTTTTAACGGCCACCAATGCCCGCTAGTGGATGAGTGAGAAATCTATGTGTTTCATGTATGTAAAAAAACAGCTACAATACCTGCGCTAAGTTTTGTAAAAACGGGGAGCAGTTGCCAAACTTGGCTAAAAACGTCCGATGCATTTAACTTCTTTGAATGAAGACGTTTTTGAATTTTTAAAACGCTATCATATTCACAGCTCAAATTCCTGCATAATAATGTGCATTGTAGACCGAAGTTCCCTAAAATCGCTTTGTTTTACAGTGAAATTATTTTTGCGGTCGTTTCACAAAAACGTCGCGCGCGGCAAAAGGCGACGAAACTTTGTATAGTAATTGTACAAGTAATTGAAGAGCGTTCTCTATGCTTTCTTTAAGAGTTTGATGAAAGTGGGGCTATCTCATGATCTGTGCTGATTGAATTTTCGAAATCTTCCATTTATCGAGCTGGGGCTTTCGCAACAAAAGTCCGATCTTTCAGGAAGCTCCCAAACGTGTTTAACGAAGGATTTCCGAAATTCAATTCGCACAGATCTCGAGATGACCCCACTTTCATCTAATTCACGAAAAAAAACATAGAGATCGCTCCTCTACTAATTGTAGAATTACTGCTCAAAATTTCGCAGCACTTAGTTTCACCGGGCAACGTTTTTTGTGAACCGACAGCAAAAACAATTTCACTTAAAAACATTGAAAAGATTTCAGGCAACTTCGGTCCTAAATGTATATTATTATCTAGGAATCTGAGCTGTGAATATTATGGCGTTTTCAGAACCCAAAAACGTCTTCATTCGAAAAAGTTACAAGCATCGGACGTTTTTTTGCAAAGATTGGCAAATGCTCCCCGTTTTTACAAAACTTAGCGCGGGTATTGTACTTATAAGTTGACTTACTTGACTTAATCGGTTGGCTTTCGCCTGACGCGGTCATTCCGCATCTTCACCGAGGTGTGACGATCCGGCGTTCTTCTTAGTATATGCCCAAGCAGTCGAGGTCGACTTTCCATTGCTGCTTGAGATGGCGTTAGGAAATGCTGGCAACTCCCTCGTGTCAAGCGTTGATGTACTGCGTCGATTTCCTTGTTTAAAAAACGTTCTAAAACCTTGTACATGACACGAAGTAGAGAGATTCCTCTGTAGTTCTTAGGATCCGTGACGGATAGCTTCTTGTGAAGAGGTACGATGATCGCATGTCTCCACGAATCGGGTATTCTTTCGCTCATCCATATGGCACGGATGGTGTTGGTCATTTCACGAATCCCAGACGGAGGGAGAGCTTTCAGCATTTCAGCAGTGATGTTGTCATCTCCACCTGCCTTTCCATTCTTCATTTTCCGGACACAATCCAAAACTTCAGACTCAGTCGGCGGTTCCTCACTGACATCGTAATGTGCTCTCTGAACATGCGGGAGCTCAGGTACTGATGGCGCTGGACGATTCAGTAGTGAACTGAAGTAATCCTTCCATATTGGCAGCGTCGCATCACCAACTGCAACTCCATTGGTAGTGTTCAAGACAGCAGAACATCTCTTCATCTTCCCGCTATACTGTCGCAGCAACGTGTAGGCTTTCTTCGGATTCTTCTCCTCCCAAGCCTTCTCCAACTCCTTAGCTCTACACGTCCACTCTCGTTCGCGGTCACTTTGAAGTTGCCGACGCAACTTCCTCCTCAGACGCTTCTCCTCCACGAAGTTTCCTGCAGTTCGGAGAGCGCATACTCTGTTGTAGGTAGATGCTGTTTCTTCTGAGACGTAGGCGAACTTCTTCTTAGGCTGTACAACCGGGAATGCCTCTTTCGAAGCGTCCTGGATGCACTTGACGAAAGAATCCGCGTCACAAAGTTTATTCTTTGTCCGTACTCCGATGTGAATAGAAAAGCGTTGTCAAAAATTCCTTCTGCACTCTTCATCTCTGAGATTTGTCATGTCAATCCTCTGGAGAGGCTGAGCCCCTCGCTTCCTCTTATGAATCCTCGCAGTGAAGTTCAACAGAACAGGACGGTGATCCGAATCGAACGCGACATTCCACACAGCTCTAGATCTTCAAATGTCCGATACTGGAATATTCCTCGTCAGGACATAGTCAAGCTGTAATTTCAAAGTTGTCATCTTCCGCTTCCGCTGCTCTTCTGGAGATAGCTGGGTTGGTCCCTGCCACGTAAGCTGATGGCGGCGATGATTCCTCTTGAATGCCGATGCAATAATCAGACCACTGCGTTCACAAAAGTCGACAAGGCGGTAGCCATTGTCCGATGTTTGCTCCACTGGGTAAAACCATTTACCGAGTACTTCGGATTCCTGATCAAGTCCCATCTTCGCATTTGCGTCAATCCCCACGACAACAGCATGTTGACAAGGTATCCTGGCCAGCAACGTATTGAGTTCCTCATAAAACGCATCCTTCGAATTGTCCTCGGCGGTTTCAGTGGGCGCATGAGCACTCACTATCCACAGATTGAATCCTCTGTGATCCCGCAGTCGTATCAATGTATTCCGGCACGACGTTGAGCCAAACTCCTTGACTATACCATTGAAATCCTTCCTTACAGCTATTGCACAGCCTCCCACTCTCCTATCGTCAGCGTTACCGCAGTAGATGGTGTACTCTCCGACGCTGATGACGGGTCTATCCTTGAGGCGGGTTTCCTGCAAAGCAGCAAACGGTGCATGGAAATAGCTCAGAAGTCTGGATAGCGCAGCTTTTTGGATATCACTCGACAGCGATCGACAGTTCAGGGTGGCGAAATTGTGGCTTGTTGCCGAACACTCCATGACTCCTTAGGTACGGATCCCAAGGTCTTGTGGACCAGAGGCCTTAGTGTGCCGGACGGCGACACCTTTATGCAATGTATGGGATACTTTCTCGATATAGTTGTGCACGCTATATCGCTCGAACGTTCCCTGTGTACACTCAAACGTCTGCTGGGTTCAGTAGAAACAGGGGCACCAACGAGCAGGTACCAACAGACTTGTATACACACCCCCCTTATTATCGATTTCCGAATCAATATCGATTTTCGTGCTTTTTGCACAAAACACGGCGAACAGTGGCGATTGCTTTTGGGAATGGTTTTCTTGGTTGAGGAGTTTTGCTCATCAGTCATTATCGATAAATACCGATTTTTTCGCCTGTTGCACAAAATGCCGCAATGATTTTTGATTGTTGATGGCTCTAAGTCATTTGTTTGGGAAATTCTTCTCATCATGCAAGATCAAATATTAATGATCAATAATATCTATTTTTCACATTTTGCACCAAATGCGGCAATGAGTTTTGTTTTTATGGTTGTAAGTCATAGGTTTCAAAAATTGTACTCATACGATAATATCGTTTGTTACATGTTTCATCATTCCAAAATGGAAATCGTTGAGAACCTCTTGGAAAAATATGTGAAGTTTCTGAAAATTCAGCTTCCTGGCAAAAGTAGCGATTTGGCAATGTCAGTTAGAAGTCAAAAAAAATTTCAAAGTGTCTTGAAGTATCTTTAAAAAGTGATTTGGCGTAAAATAGCCTGGAGTAATAAAAAAGCAGGGAAATGAAGTGAAATAACCAAAAAATACGATTTGGTGGTCGATCATTTCACAAGCTTCTCCGTTAAACTTATCAAAACGAAATCAAGCGCGCAACGGAAACATTAAGCCATTTTTGAAAGCTGTAATAAGGGAATCAGCATATGTCATGCTAGGTGAAGGCAACGCTCCATTCCATATCGTGCTTGATTTCGTTTTGATAAGTTTAACGGAGAAGCTTGTGAAATGATCGACCACCAAATCGTATTTTTTGGTTATTTCACTTCATTTCCCTGCTTTTTTATTACTCCAGGCTATTTTACGCCAAATCACTTTTTAAAGATATTTCAAGATACTTTTGAATTTTTTTTGACTTCTAAATGACATTGCCAAATCGCTACTTTTGCCCGAGGCTAAATGGCTAAATTATAAATTACAATAATTCTGCGATACTGCAAACGGAACACGTAATGAACAAGGAGATAGTAAATGAAGAAAAATCCTTCCAGGTAATTGCTTTCCAGGAAACCTGTTAATCACGCATCATTAATCGCTGGGCAACTTAGCAGCAGCGAAACGTTTGAAACACCGCAAGGTGTTTTTATAAGCAGTGTTCTGCATCAACTGGCTGTAAACATTTGCTGCTCTATTAGCAAAAGCATGAGCCGTTAGATCTTGCTCGAGTTGTGAAAACAAACTGCTCTCCTCTCGTTTATATATATATATATATATATATATATATATATATATATATATATATATATATATATATATATATATATATATATATATATATATATATATATATATATATATATATATATATATATACAGGCCATAAAACAGTCAATGTCTCACCGTTGACTGCGTACCACGCGCTGCGCGACCGCACGTGCGTCAGAGGAAGCAGACGAGTTTTGGCCGCCGCGCGTGAGTTTCGGCCGCCGCGCGTCTTCAGAAACGCACTATATATATATATATATATATATATATATATATATATATATATATATATATATATATATAATAGCTGCAAGATGATGAGGCCTTTAGTCAAGAAAATAGACAACTTCGAAGACGAGACTGCTTCACTCATATGGTGTGCGATTTTGTTTTTCAGGCCGATCTCGATGACCGGGATATGAAAATTGTCGCCGGTGTCTTACAGCAATCTAAGTCAAAAGTCAGTCATCTGCAGATTGTTGTCAACCGGCCGATATCAAACGAAGTCGTCTCCGTGATTGATGCTACAGGTAGCACCTTTTTACAACGATTAAAATGTGGCACTTGTTCAGAGAGTTCGCCACGTCGCCTTACCTGCGCTATATCGTCCTGTCAGCCGATGCTGTTTTCATGCTTATTTTTTTCTTTTAATTTGCTCCACATTTCATGAATTAGCGTTACAGTGCAAACGAGAGAGGTAAAGATTACACAGAGAACAAGGAATGTCTCTTGACAAGAACAAAAAAAAATGAGCATCAATTGAAAAAATCAAAAGAAAAATGAATGTCAAATAAGACTGTTCATAATAATCCCAGAGGAGCTGAGTGAAGGTGACGCAACTTAGGAGGGGTTCCGATTCCATCGAAAAGTTGAGATGAGAGCGCAGGATATATTTAATTTGATTTCACCTAGCTAGAACCAAGTTCCCAACAACTTGAAGAAGTTTGACTCTAAGGGCAGTTTTCCAAGTCCTAATTCGACCATCTTTTTGCAATAAAACTGTTGGAAGGTGCCTTACCATATGTGCTCCTCGGATATGAGATATCCATCCTCCTGCCATCTATTGCAGGGGTGTGCGTTGAGCGAAACTAGTTTTTTTCGCCAAGGCAGGGCTTAATTTTCGGGAAAAAACGCGTTAATCTTGAAATGCGTTAACACGTTGTTTTCGCATTTCGTAAAACTTTTAAACATAACCTGGCCACAGCGGAAATCAATAAATTATCAGAGGTCCCACATCAGTCAGTCCATAATTGTACTACAATTTACGAACTAAACGTGGTTTTAAGACTTTTTCTCAAATTTTTGAAAAGAAACCGCGTTAACCCTTTACTGCCTTATAACGTTGACTTTATAACGCACAACCCTGATGTATAGGTATCTGGAATGTTTGTCAAAATCATAGTAGGTCTTTTCAACTGATCGATATGAATTCGGCATGTTTGAAAACGGTGGTATATCAAAGGAGTGTCCACGACAAATACCGTTACCGAATTTAAACCAAAATTTGGAAGGTTCGGGGCCTATGGCAACAACAATCCTTACATATAATTTCTGAGACTGATTTTCCTGGCCGATACTTCTTAACAGCAAAAACAAACCGGTGTGGTATTTCACGAGGAAGAGTTCAATGGTTTTTAAGAATGGACTTCAATTTTGACGAGATTATAAGAAAATACTCTCATCAGATGCTGCACTTTGGTTTCGCTTCTCGTAGCAACTGGAGCTAACCGTCCGTCTGTGTTTTTGACATCATCTTCTATTCTGATGGTAAGTATTAGGTTTACATGCACATACATTTAAACGGTTCTCGCGTAATCTAGACCATTTTTGGAACCACAGAGTGCTTCCGTGTAGAACACCGCAACGTTTTGTTTTTGCTGTTAAGAAGTATCGGCCAGGAAAATCAGTCTCAGAAAATATTGTTCACTTTTTGTAGACTCTCCTCATTCTACTTGCCTATTTTTCACTTTTTGTTGGAACGTTTCTGACGCCAACCAAACCTCTTTTGCTTGGAAGACCCCTTTTTGATAGAGTTGTTAACTTTTTCTTGATATTACGGAGTAATATCCCAGAAAAATCTTCAATATTTTTTAAATAGCATGGATTGCTATGATAATCAGTAAGCAACAAACTTGTTGCGCACGCTATAAATGAAGCGCTGCCCACTTTCCACGAATCCAAATGACGTCATCAGATGCCCTATGTACTTTACATGACATGCTGATGACGTCATCAGATGCCCTATGTACTTTACATGACATGCTGATGACGTCATCAGATGCCCTATGTACTTTAGATGACATCCTGATGACGTCATCAGATGCCCTATGTACTTTAGATGACATCCTGATGACGTCATCAGATGCCCTACGTACTTTACACGACATGCCGATGACGTCATCAGATGCCCTATGTACTTTAGATGACATCCTGATGACGTCATCAGATGCCCTATGTACTTTAGATGACATCCTGATGACGTCATCAGATGCCCTATGTACTTTAGATGACATCCTGATGACGTCATCAGATGCCCTATGTACTTTAGATGACATCCTGATGACGTCATCAGATGCCCTATGTACTTTACATGACATGCTGATGACGTCATCAGATGCCCTATGTACTTTAGATGACATCATGATGACGTCATCAGATGCCCTATGTACTTTACATGACATGCTGATGAAATCATCAGATGCCCTATGTACTTTACATGACATCCTGATGACGTCATCAGATGCCCTATGTACTTTAGATGACATCCTGATGACGTCATCAGATGCCCTATGTACTTAACATGGCATGCTGATGACGTCATCAGATGCCCTATGTACTTTAGATGACATCCTGATGACGTCATCAGATGCCCTATGTACTTAACATGACATGCTGATGACGTCATCAGATGCCCTATGTACTTTAGATGACATCCTGGTGACGTCATCAGATGCCCTATGTACTTTAGATGGACCTGAGGCACAACGTCTCTCTAGCTCTATTAGGTCTTATCACGTTATCATTCCACATCTCGTCAAAAACCGACCGAACTTGTTATCACTAAATTCCTTCAGACACTCTCACACACACACATTTCAAAATTCGGATTTTTTAGAATATCTTGAGACACACTGTGCGGGTTTTTCTGAAAATCGGGCAGTGCTGAGAACCCTTACTGCTCTATCTTTTTTAAAATTCCCTTGTTTCAAGATTTCTCTCGAATCGAGATTCTGGAATGAGGGGTGTGCGCAGGGGCAATCCCTTTCCAAATCAGGTGCGCGCATCGCGCGCACCATAATTATTATCGTTCCTCGAAACCCAGCTAGGCCCACACACTCCAACTGGAGCGTGGCATACTCCCAGTTGAGTCCCGCACACTTTTCGCGCCGCTTGCCACACTCCCGGATGGGTCCCACACACTTTTTCCGGCGCTTCGCGCACTCCCAGTTGGGTCACACACATTTCTCCCGGTGTTTGGCGCGCTCACAATTGGGTCCCACACACTCTACACTTCCTATGGCGTCCGGCGCACTCTTACATGGGTCCCGCACACTTTATCCGGCGTCCGACACACTCTTACATTGGTCCCGTACACTTCCTATGGCGTCCGGCGCACGCTTACATGGGTCCCGTACACTTTATCCGTCGTCCGGCGCACTCTTACATGGGTCCCGCACACTTTCTATAGCGTCCGGCGCACTCTTACATGGGTCCCGTACACTTTCGACGGCGTCCGGCGCACTCGTACATGGGTCCCGTAGACTTTCTGTGGCGTCAGTGCACTCTTACATGGGTCCCGTACGCTTTCAACGGCGTCCGGCGCACTCGTACATGGATCCCGCAGACTTTATGTGGCGTCAGCGCCCTCTTACATGGGTCCCGTACACTTTCTGTGGCGTCCGGCGCACGCTTACATGGGTCCCTTACTTTTTCTATGGCGTCCGGCGTACTCTTACATGGGTCCCGTACACTTTCTGTGGCGTCCGGCGCACTCGTAGATGGGTTCCGTACACTTTCTGTGGCGTCCGGCGCACGCTTACATGGGTACCGTACGCTTTCAACGGCGTCCGGCGCACTCGTACATGGATCCCGCAGACTTTCTGTGGCGTCAGCGCCCTCTTACATGGGTCCCGTACACTTTCTGTGGCGTCCGGCGCACGCTTACATGGGTCCCGTACACTTTCTCTGGCGTCCAGCGCACTCGTACATGGGTCCCGTACACTTTCTCTGGCGTCCGGCGCACGCTTACATGGGTCCCGTACACTTTCAGTGGCGTCCGGCGCACTCTTACATGGGTCCCGCACACTTTCAATGACGTCCGGCGCACTCTTACATGGGTCCAGCACACTTCCTATGGCGTCCGGGGCACTCTTACATGGGTCCCGTACACTTTCTATGGCGTCCGGCGCTTTCTTAAATGGGTCCCGCACACTTTCAATGGCGTTCGGCGCACTCGTGCATGGGTCCCGTACACTTTCTGTGGCGTCCGGCGCACTTGTACATGGGTCTCGTACGCTTTCTGTGGCGTCCGGCGCACGCTTACATGGGCCCCGTACCTTTTCAATGGCGTCCGCGCACTCTTACAAGGGTCCCGTACATTTTCTATGGCGTCCGGCGCTGGGTCCCGTACGCTTTCTCTGGCGTCCGGCGCACGCTTACATGGGTCCCGTACACTTTCTGTGGCGTCCGGCGCACTCTTACATGGGTCCCGTACCCTTTCAATGACGTCCGGCGCACTCTTACATGGGTCCAGCACACTTCCTATGGCGTCCGGGGCACGCTTACATGGGTCCCTTACTTTTTCTATGACGTCCGACGCACTCTTACATGGGTCAAGCGCACTTTCTATGGCGTTCGGCGCACTCGTGCATGGGTCCCGTACACTTTCTGTGGCGTCCGGCGCACGCTTGCATGGGTCAGCACACTTTATCCGGCGTCCGGCGCACTCTTACATGGGTCCCGTACACTTTCAATGGCGTCCGGCGCACTCTTACATTGGTCCAACACACTTTCTATGGCGTCCGGCGCTGGGTCCCGTACACTTCCTATGGCGTTCGGCGCACTCTTGCATGGGTACAGCACACTTTATCCGGCGTCCGGCGCACTCTTACATGGGTCCCACACACTTTCTATAGCGTCCAGCGCACTCTTACATGGGTCCCGTACACTTTCTGTGGCGTCCGGCGCACTCTTACATGGGTCCCGTACACTTTCTGTGGCGTCCGGCGCACTGTTACATGGGTCCCGTACACTTTCTGTGGCGTCCGGGGCACTCTTACATGGGTCCAGCACACTTTCTATGGCGTCCGGCGCACTCTTACATGGGTCCCGTACACTTTCTGTGGCGTCCGGCGCACGCTTACATGGGTCCCTTACTTTTTCTATGGCGTCCGGCGCACTCTTACATGGGTCCCGTATACTTTCTGTGGCGTCCGGCGCACGCTTACATGGGTCCCGCACACTTCCTATGGCGTTCGGCGCACTCTTGCATGGGTACAGCACACTTTATCCGGCGTCCGGCGCACTCTTACATGGGTCCCGCACACTTTCTATAGCGTCCAGCGCACGCTTACATGGGTCCCTTACTTTTTCTATGGCGTCCGGCTCACTCTTACATGGGTCCCGTACACTTTCTGTGGCGTCAGCGCCCTCTTACATGGGTCCCGTACACTTTCTGTGGCGTCCGGCGCACTCTTACGTGGGTCCCGTACACTTTCTGTGGCGTCCGGCGCACTCTTACATGGGTCCCGTACACTTTCGACGGCGTCCGGCGCACTCTTACGTGGGTCCCGTACACTTTTGACGGCGTCCGGCGCACTCGTACATGGGTCCCGCAGACTTTCTGTATCATCAGCGCACTCTTACACGCTTACATGGAACTCTTACTCTTTCTATGGCGTCCGGCGCACTCTTACATGGGTCCCGTACACTTTCTGTGGCGTCCGGCGCACGCTTACATGGGTCCCGTACGCTTTCAACGGCGTCCGGCGCACTCGTACATGGGTCCCGCAGACTTTCTGTGGCGTCAGCGCCCTCTTACATGGGTCCCGTACACTTTCTGTGGCGTCCGGCGCGCGCTTACATGGGTCCCTTACTTTTCTATGGCGTCCGGCGTACTCTTACATGGGTCCCGTACACTTTCTGTGGCGTCCGGCGCAGTCCTACACGGGTCCCGCACAGTTTCAATGGCGTTCGGCGCACTCGTACATGGGTCCCGTACGCTTTCTGTGGCTTCCAGCGCACTCTTACATGGGTCCCGTACACTTTCTGTGGCGTCCGGCGCACTCTTACATGGGTCAAGCACACTTTCTATGGCGTTCGGCGCACTCGTGCATGGGTCCCGTACACTTTCTGTGGCGTCCGGCGCACGCTTGCATGGGTCAGCACACTTTATCCGGCGTCCGGCGCACTCTTACGTGGGTCCCGTATACTTTCAATGGCGTCCGGCGCACTCTTACATGGGTCCAGCACACTTTCTATGGCGTCTGGCGCTGGGTCCCGTACACTTCCTATGGCGTTCGGCGCACTCTTGCATGGGTACAGCACACTTTATCCGGCGTCCGGCGCACTCTTACATGGGTCCCGCACACTTTCTATAGCGTCCAGCGCACTCTTACATGGGTCCCGTACACTTTCTGTGGCGTCCGGCGCACTCTTACATGGGTCCCGTACACTTTCTGTGGCGTCCGGCGCACTCGTACATGGGTCCCGCAGACTTTCTGTGGCGTCAGCGCCCTCTTACATGGGTCCCGTACACTTTCTGTGGCGTCCGGCGCACGCTTACATGGGTCCCTTACTTTTTCTATGGTGTCCGGCGTACTCTTACATGGGTCCCGTACACTTTCTGTGGCGTCCGGCGCACTCGTACATGGGTCCCGTACACTTTCTGTGGCGTCCGGCGCACGCTTACATGGGTCCCGTACACTTTCTGTGGCGTCCGGCGCACGCTTGCATGGGTCAGCACACTTTATCCGACGTCCGGCGCACTCTTACGTGGGTCCCGTACACTTTCAATGGCGTCCGGCGCACTCTTACATGGGTCAGCACACTTTATCCGGCGTCCGGCGCACTCTTACGTGGGTCCCGTATACTTTCAATGGCGTCCGGCGCACTCTTACATGGGTCCAGCACACTTTCTATGGCGTCTGGCGCTGGGTCCCGTACACTTCCTATGGCGTTCGGCGCACTCTTGCATGGGTACAGCACACTTTATCCGGCGTCCGGCGCACTCTTACATGGGTCCCGCACACTTTCTATAGCGTCCAGCGCACTCTTACATGGGTCCCGTAGTTTTTCTGTGGCGTCCGGCGCACTCTTACATGGGTCCCGTACACTTTCTGTGGCGTCCGGCGCACTCGTACATGGGTCCCGCAGACTTTCTGTGGCGTCAGCGCCCTCTTACATGGGTCCCGTACACTTTCTGTGGCGTCCGGCGCACGCTTACATGGGTCCCTTACTTTTTCTATGGCGTCCGGCGTACTCTTACATGGGTCCCGTACACTTTCTGTGGCGTCCGGCGCACTCGTACATGGGTCCCGTACACATTCTGTGGCGTCCGGCGCACGCTTACATGGGTCCCGTACACTTTCTGTGGCGTCCGGCGCACGCTTGCATGGGTCAGCACACTTTATCCGACGTCCGGCGCACTCTTACGTGGGTCCCGTACACTTTCAATGGCGTCCGGCGCACTCTTACATTGGTCCAACACACTTTCTATGGCGTCCGGCGCACTCTTACATGGGTCCCGCACACACTTTCTATGGCGTTCGGCGCACTCTTGCATGGGTACAGCACACTTTATCCGGCGTCCGGCGCACTCTTCCGTGGGTCCCGCGCACTTCCTATCGCGTCCAGCGCACTCTTACATGGGTCCCGTACACTTTCTGTGGCGTCCGGCGCACTCGTACATGGGTCCCGCAGACTTTCTGTGGCGTCAGCGCCCTCTTACATGGGTCCCGTACACTTTCTGTGGCGTCCGGCGCACGCTTACATGGGTCCCTTACTTTTTCTATGGCGTCCGGCGTACTCTTACATGGGTCCCGTACACTTTCTGTGGCGTCCGGCGCACTCTTACATGGGTCAAGCGCACTTTCTATGGCGTTCGGCGCACTCGTGCATGGGTCCCGTACACTTTCTGTGGCGTCCGGCGCACGCTTGCATGGGTCAGCACACTTTATCCGGCGTCCGGCGCACTCTTACATGGGTCCCGTACACTTTCAATGGCGTCCGGCGCACTCTTACATTGGTCCAACACACTTTCTGTGGCGTCCGGCGCTCTTACATGGGTCCCGTACACTTCCTATGGCGTTCGGCGCACTCTTGCATGGGTACAGCACACTTTATCCGGCGTCCGGCGCACTCTTACATGGGTCCCACACTTTCTATGGCGTCCAGCGCACTCTTACATGGGTCCCGTACACTTTCTGTGGCGTCCGGCGCACTCTTACATGGGTCCCGTACACTTTCTGTGGCGTCCGGCGCACTGTTACATGGGTCCCGTACACTTTCTGTGGCGTCCGGGGCACTCTTACATGGGTCCAGCACACTTTCTATGGCGTCCGGCGCACTCTTACATGGGTCCCGTCCTCTTTCTGTGGCGGCCGGCGCCCGCTTACATGGGTCCCTTACTTTTTCTATGGCGTCCGGCGCACTCTTACATGGGTCCCGTATACTTTCTGTGGCGTCCGGCGCACGCTTACATGGGTCCCGCACACTTCCTATGGCGTTCGGCCCACTCTTGCATGGGTACAGCACACTTTATCCGGCGTCCGGCGCACTCTTACATGGGTCCCGCACACTTTCTATAGCGTCCAGCGCACGCTTACATGGGTCCTTACTTTTTCTATGGCGTCCGGCTCACTCTTACATGGGTCCCGTACACTTTCTGTGGCGTCAGCGCCCTCTTACATGGGTCCCGTACACTTTCTGTGGCGTCCGGCGCACTCTTACGTGGGTCCCGTACACTTTCTGTGGCGTCCGGCGCACTCTTACATGGGTCCCGTACACTTTCGACGGCGTCCGGCGCACTCTTACGTGGGTCCCGTACACTTTGACGGCGTCCGGCGCACTCGTACATGGGTCCCGCAGACTTTCTGTATCATCCAGCGCACTCTTACACGCTTACATGGAACTCTTACTCTTTCTATGGCGTCCGGCGCACTCTTACAAGGGTCCCGTACACTTTCTGTGGCGTCAGCGCACTCTTACATGGGTCCCGTACTTTTTCAACGGCGTCCGGCGCACTCGTACATGGGTCCCGCAGACTTTCTGTGGCGTTAGCGCCCTCTTACATGGGTCCCGTACACTTTCTGTGGCGTCCGGCGCACGCTTACATGGGTCCCTTACTTTTCTATGGCGTCCGGCGTACTCTTACATGGGTCCCGTACACTTTCTGTGGCGTCCGGCGCAGTCTACACGGGTCCCGCACAGTTTCAATGGCGTTCGGCGCACTCGTACATGGGTCCCGTACGCTTTCTGTGGCTTTCAGCGCACTCTTACATGGGTCCCGTACACTTTCTGTGGCGTCCGGCGCACTCTTACATGGGTCAAGCACACTTTCTATGGCGTTCGGCGCACTCGTGCATGGGTCCCGTACACTTTCTGTGGCGTCCGGCGCACGCTTGCATGGGTCAGCACACTTTATCCGGCGTCCGGCGCACTCTTACGTGGGTCCCGTATACTTTCAATGGCGTCCGGCGCACTCTTACATGGGTCCAGCACACTTTCTATGGCGTCTGGCGCTGGGTCCCGTACACTTCCTATGGCGTTCGGCGCACTCTTGCATGGGTACAGCACACTTTATCCGGCGTCCGGCGCACTCTTACATGGGTCCCGCACACTTTCTATAGCGTCCAGCGCACTCTTACATGGGTCCCGTACTTTTTCTGTGGCGTCCGGCGCACTCTTACATGGGTCCCGTACACTTTCTGTGGCGTCCGGCGCACTCGTACATGGGTCCCGCAGACTTTCTGTGGCGTCAGCGCCCTCTTACATGGGTCCCGTACACTTTCTGTGGCGTCCGGCGCACGCTTACATGGGTCCCGTACACTTTCTGTGGCGTCCGGCGCACGCTTACATGGGTCCAGCACACTTTCTATGGCGTCCGGCGCACTCGTACATGGGTCCCGTACACTTTCTGTGGCGTCCGGCGCACGCTTACATGGGTCCCGTACACTTTCTGTGGCGTCCGGCGCACGCTTGCATGGGTCAGCACACTTTATCCGACGTCCGGCGCACTCTTACGTGGGTCCCGTACACTTTCAATGGCGTCCGGCGCACTCTTACATGGGTCAGCACACTTTATCCGGCGTCCGGCGCACTCTTACGTGGGTCCCGTATACTTTCAATGGCGTCCGGCGCACTCTTACATGGGTCCAGCACACTTTCTATGGCGTCTGGCGCTGGGTCCCGTACACTTCCTATGGCGTTCGGCGCACTCTTGCATGGGTACAGCACACTTTATCCGGCGTCCGGCGCACTCTTACATGGGTCCCGCACACTTTCTATAGCGTCCAGCGCACTCTTACATGGGTCCCGTACTTTTCTGTGGCGTCCGGCGCACTCTTACATGGGTCCCGTACACTTTCTGTGGCGTCCGGCGCACTCGTACATGGGTCCCGCAGACTTTCTGTGGCGTCAGCGCCCTCTTACATGGGTCCCGTACACTTTCTGTGGCGTCCGGCGCACGCTTACATGGGGCCCTTACTTTTCTATGGCGTCCGGCGTACTCTTACATGGGTCCCGTACACTTTCTGTGGCGTCCGGCGCACTCGTACATGGGTCCCGTACACATTCTGTGGCGTCCGGCGCACGCTTACATGGGTCCCGTACACTTTCTGTGGCGTCCGGCGCACGCTTGCATGGGTCAGCACACTTTATCCGACGTCCGGCGCACTCTTACGTGGGTCCCGTACACTTTCAATGGCGTCCGGCGCACTCTTACATGGGTCCAGCACACTTTATCCGGCGTCCGGCGCACTCTTACATGGGTCCCGCACACTTTCTATAGCGTCCAGCGCACTCTTACATGGGTCCCGTACACTTTCTGTGGCGTCCGGCGCACTCTTACATGGGTCCCGTACCCTTTCAACGGCGTCCGGCGCACTCGTACATGGATCCCGCAGACTCTGTGGCGTCAGCGCCCTCTTACATGGGTCCCGTACACTTTCTATAGCGTCCAGCGCACTCTTACATGGGTCCCGTACACTTTCTGTGGCGTCCGGCGCACTCTTACGTGGGTCCCGTACACTTTCTGTGGCGTCCGGCGCAAGCTTACATGGGTCCCGTACACTTTCTGTGGCGTCCAGCGCACTCGTACATGGGTTCCGTACACTTTGTCTGGCGTCCGGCGCACGCTTACATGGGTCCCGTACACTTTCAGTGGCGTCCGGCGCACTCTTACATGGGTCCCGTACACATTCTGTGGCGTCCGGCGCACTCTTACATGGGTCCCGTACACTTTCTGTGGCGTCCGGCGCAAGCTTACATGGGTCCCGTACACTTTCTGTGGCGTCCGGCGCACTTGTACATGGGTCCCGTACACTTTCTGTGGCGTCCAGCGCACTCGTACATGGGTCCCGTACACTTTGTCTGGCGTCCGGCGCACGCTTACATGGGTCCCGTACACTTTCAGTGGCGTCCGGCGCACTCTTACATGGCTCCCGTACACTTTCAATGGGGTCCGGCGCACTCTTACATGGGTCCAGCACACTTACTATGGCGTCCGGGGCACTCTTACATGGGTCCCGTACACTTTCTATGGCGTCCGGCGCACTCTTAAATTTGTCCCGCACACTTTCAATGGCGTTCGGCGCACTCGTGCATGGGTCCCGTACACATTCTGTGGCGTCCGGCGCACTCTTACATGGGTCCCTTACTTTTTCTATGGCGTCCGGCGCACTCTTACATGGGTCCCGTACACTTTTTGTGGCGTCCAGCGCACTCGTACATGGGTCCCGTACACTTTCTCTGGCGTCCGGCGCACGCTTACATGGGTCCCGTACACTTTCAGTGGCGTCCGGCGCCACGCTTACATGGGTCCCGTACACTTTCTATGGCGTCCGGCGCACTCTTAAATTTGGGTCCCGCACACTTTCACGTATGGCGTTCGGCGCACTCTTGCATGGGTCCCGTACACTTTTTGTGGCGTCCGGCGCACTCTTACATGGGTCCCGTACACTTTCTGTGGCGTCCGGCGCAAGCTTACATGGGTCCCGTACACTTTCTGTGGCGTCCGGCGCACTTGTACATGGGTACCGCACACTTTCAATGGCGTCCGGCGCACTCTTACATGGGTCCAGCACACTTCCTATGGCGTCCGGGGCACTCTTACATGGGTCCCGTACACTTTCTATGGCGTCCAGCGCACTCTTAAATGGGTCCCGCACACTTTCAATGGCGTTCGGCGCACTCGTGCATGGGTCCCGTACACTTTCTGTGGCGTCCGGCGCACTTGCACATGGGTCTCGTACACTTTCTGTGGCGTCCGGCGCACGCTTACATGGGTCCCGTACCTTTTCAATGGCGTCCGGCGCACTCTTACAAGGGTCCCGTACACTTTCTATGGCGTCCGGCGCTGGGTCCCGTACACTTCCTATGGCGTTCGGCGCACTCTTGCATGGGTCCAGCACACTTTATCCGGCGTCCGGCGCACTCTTACATGGGTCCCGTACACTTTCTGTGGTGTCCGGTGCACTCCTACACGGGTCCCGCACAGTTTCAATGGCGTTCGGCGCACTCGTACATGGGTCCCGTACACTTTCTGTGGCGTCCGGCGCACGCTTACATGGGTCCCTTACTTTTTCTATGGCGTCCGGCGCACTCTTACATGGGTCAAGCACACTTTCTATGGCGTTCGGCGCACTCGTGCATGGGTCCCGTACACTTTCTGTGGCGTCCGGCGCACGCTTGCATGGGTCAGCACACTTTATCCGGCGTCCGGCGCACTCTTACATGGGTCCAGCACACTTTATCCGGCGTCCGGCGCACTCTTACATGGGTCCCGTACACTTTCTCTGGCGCCCGGCGCACGCTTACATGGGTCCCGTACACTTTCAGTGGCGTCCGGCGCACTCTTACATGGCTCCCGTACACTTTCAATGGCGTCCCGCGCACTCTTACATGGGTCCCGTACACTTTCTGTGGCGTCCGGCGCACGCTTACATGGGTCCCTTACTTTTTCTATGGCGTCCGGCGCACTCTTACATGGGTCCCGTACACTTTCTGTGGCGTCCAGCGCACTCGTACATGGGTCCCGTACACTTTCTCTGGCGTCCGGCGCACGCTTACGTGGGTCCCGTACACTTTCAGTGGCGTCCGGCGCACTCTTACATGGCTCCCGTACACTTTCAATGGCGTCCGGCGCACTCTTACATGGGTCCAGCACACTTACTATGGCGTCCGGGGCACTCTTACATGGGTCCCGTACACTTTCTATGGCGTCCGGCGCACTCTTAAATTTGTCCCGCACACTTTCAATGGCGTTCGGCGCACTCGTGCATGGGTCCCGTACACATTCTGTGGCGTCCGGCGCACTCTTACATGGGTCCCGTACACTTTCTGTGGCGTCCGGCGCAAGCTTACATGGGTCCCGTACACTTTCTGTGGCGTCCGGCGCACTTGTACATGGGTCCCGTACACTTTCTGTGGCGTCCAGCGCACTCGTACATGGGTCTCGTACACTTTCTGTGGCGTCCGGCGCACGCTTACATGGGTCCCGTACACTTTCTATGGCGTCCGGCGCACTCTTACATGGCTCCCGTACACTTTCAATGGCGTCCGGCGCACTCTTACATGGGTCCAGCACACTTACTATGGCGTCCGGGGCACTCTTACATGGGTCCCGTACACTTTCTGTGGCGTCCGGTGCACTCGTACATGGGTCTCGTACACTTTCTGCGGCGTCCGGCGCACGCTTATATGGGTCCCGTACACTTTCAATGGCGTCCGGCGCACTCTTACATGGGTCCAGCACACTTTCTATGGCGTCCGGCGTATTCTTAAATGGGTCCCGTACACTTTCTATGGCGTCCGGCGCACTCTTAAATGGGTCCCGCACACTTTCAATGGCGTTCGGCGCACTCGTGCATGGGTCCCGTACACTTTCTGTGGCGTCCGGCGCACTTGCACATGGGTCTCGTACACTTTCTGTGGCGTCCGGCGCACGCTTACATGGGTCCCGTACCTTTTCAATGGCGTCCGGCGCACTCTTACACGCTTATGGGTCCCGTACACTTTCTATGGCGTCCGGCGCCCTCGTACATGGGTCCCGTAAACTTCCTATGGCGTTCGGCGCACTCTTGCATGGGTCCAGCACACTTTATCCGGCGTCCGGCGCAAGCTTACATGGGTCCCGTACACTTTCTGTGGCGTCCGGCGCAGTCCTACACGGGTCCCGCACAGTTTCAATGGCGTTCGGCGCACTCGTACATGGGTCCCGTACACTTTCTGTGGCGTCGGGCGCACGCTTACATGGGTCCCTTACTTTTTCTATGGCGTCCGGCGTACTCTTACATGGGTCAAGCACACTTTCTATGGCGTTCGGCGCACTCGTGCATGGGTCCCGTACACTTTCTGTGGCGTCCGGCGCACGCTCTTGCATGGGTCAGCACACTTTATCCGGCGTCCGGCGCACTCTTACATGGGTCCAGCACACTTTATCCGGCGTCCGGCGCACTCTTACATGGGTCCCTGCACACTTTCTCTGGCGTCCGGCGCACGCTTACTTACACTTTCACCGCACTCTTACATGGGTCCCGTACACTTTCAATGGCGTCCGGCGCACTCTTACATGGGTCCCGTACACTTTCTGTGGCGTCCGGCGCACGCTTACATGGGTCCCGCACACTTTCAATGGCGTCCGGCGCACTCTTACATTGGTCCCGTACACTTTCTGTGGCGTCCAGCGCACTCGTACATGGGTCCCGTACACTTTCTCTGGCGTCCGGCGCACGCTTACATGGGTCCCGTACACTTTCAGTGGCGTCCGGCGCACTCTTACATGGCTCCCGTACACTTTCAATGGCGTCCGGCGCACTCTTACATGGGTCCAGCACACTTACTATGGCGTCCGGGGCACTCTTACATGGGTCCCGTACACTTTCTATGGCGTCCGGCGCACTCTTAAATTTGTCCCGCACACTTTCAATGGCGTTCGGCGCACTCGTGCATGGGTCCCGTACACATTCTGTGGCGTCCGGCGCACTCTTACATGGGTCCCGTACACTTTCTGTGGCGTCCGGCGCAAGCTTACATGGGTCCCGTACACTTTCTGTGGCGTCCGGCGCACTTGTACATGGGTCCCGTACACTTTCTGTGGCGTCCAGCGCACTCGTACATGGGTCCCGTACACTTTCTCTGGCGTCCGGCGCACGCTTACATGGGTCCCGTACACTTTCAGTGGCGTCCGGCGCACTCTTACATGGCTCCCGTACACTTTCAATGGCGTCCGGCGCACTCTTACATGGGTCCAGCACACTTACTATGGCGTCCGGGGCACTCTTACATGGGTCCCGTACACTTTCTATGGCGTCCGGCGCACTCTTAAATTTGTCCCGCACACTTTCAATGGCGTATGGCGTCCGGCGCTTGGTCCCGTACACTTCCTATGGCGTTCGGCGCACTCTTGCATGGGTACAGCACACTTTATCCGGCGTCCGGCGCACTCTTACATGGGTCCCTTACTTTTTCTATGGCGTCCGGCGCACTCTTACATGGGTCCCGTACACTTTCTGTGGCGTCCAGCGCACTCGTACATGGGTCCCGTACACTTTCTCTGGCGTCCGGCGCACGCTTACATGGGTCCCGTACACTTTCAGTGGCGTCCGGCGCACTTACATGGCTCCCGTACACTTTCAATGGCGTCCGGCGCACTCTTACATGGGTCCAGCACACTTACTATGGCGTCCGGGGCACTCTTACATGGGTCCCGTACACTTTCTATGGCGTCCGGCGCACTCTTAAATTTGTCCCGCACACTTTCAATGGCGTTCGGCGCACTCGTGCATGGGTCCCGTACACATTCTGTGGCGTCCGGCGCACTCTTACATGGGTCCCGTACACTTTCTGTGGTGTCCGGCGCAAGCTTACATGGGTCCCGTACACTTTCTGTGGCGTCCGGCGCACTTGTACATGGGTCCCGTACAATTTCTGTGGCGTCCAGCGCACTCGTACATGGGTCCCGTACACTTTCTCTGGCGTCCGGCGCACGCTTACATGGGTCCAGCACACTTTCTATGGCGTCCGGCGCACTCTTACATGGGTCCCGTACACTTTCTGTGGCGTCCGGCGCACGCTTACATGGGTCCCTTACTTTTTCTATGGCGTCCGGCGCACTCTTACATGGGTCCCGTATACTTTCTGTGGCGTCCGGCGCACGCTTACATGGGTCCCGCACACTTCCTATGGCGTTCGGCGCACTCTTGCATGGGTACAGCACACTTTATCCGGCGTCCGGCGCACTCTTACATGGGTCCCGCACACTTTCTATAGCGTCCAGCGCACGCTTACATGGGTCCCTTACTTTTTCTATGGCGTCCGGCTCACTCTTACATGGGTCCCGTACACTTTCTGTGGCGTCAGCGCCCTCTTACATGGGTCCCGTACACTTTCTGTGGCGTCCGGCGCACTCTTACGTGGGTCCCGTACACTTTCTGTGGCGTCCGGCGCACTCTTACATGGGTCCCGTACACTTTCGACGGCGTCCGGCGCACTCTTACATGGGTCCCGTACACTTTTGACGGCGTCCGGCGCACTCGTACATGGGTCCCGCAGACTTTCTGTATCGTCAGCGCACTCTTACACGCTTACATGGAACTCTTACTCTTTCTATGGCGTCCGGCGCACTCTTACATGGGTCCCGTACACTTTCTGTGGCGTCCGGCGCACGCTTACATGGGTCCCGTACGCTTTCAACGGCGTCCGGCGCACTCGTACATGGGTCCCGCAGACTTTCTGTGGCGTCAGCGCCCTCTTACATGGGTCCCGTACACTTTCTGTGGCGTCCGGCGCACGCTTACATGGGTCCCTTACTTTTTCTATGGCGTCCGGCGTACTCTTACATGGGTCCCGTACACTTTCTGTGGCGTCCGGCGCAGTCCTACACGGGTCCCGCACAGTTTCAATGGCGTTCGGCGCACTCGTACATGGGTCCCGTACGCTTTCTGTGGCTTCCAGCGCACTCTTACATGGGTCCCGTACACTTTCTGTGGCGTCCGGCGCACTCTTACATGGGTCAAGCACACTTTCTATGGCGTTCGGCGCACTCGTGCATGGGTCCCGTACACTTTCTGTGGCGTCCGGCGCACGCTTGCATGGGTCAGCACACTTTATCCGGCGTCCGGCGCACTCTTACGTGGGTCCCGTATACTTTCAATGGCGTCCGGCGCACTCTTACATGGGTCCAGCACACTTTCTATGGCGTCTGGCGCTGGGTCCCGTACACTTCCTATGGCGTTCGGCGCACTCTTGCATGGGTACAGCACACTTTATCCGGCGTCCGGCGCACTCTTACATGGGTCCCGCACACTTTCTATAGCGTCCAGCGCACTCTTACATGGGTCCCGTACACTTTCTGTGGCGTCCGGCGCACTCTTACATGGGTCCCGTACACTTTCTGTGGCGTCCGGCGCACTCGTACATGGGTCCCGCAGACTTTCTGTGGCGTCAGCGCACTCTTACATGGGTCCCGTACACTTTCTGTGGCGTCCGGCGGACGCTTACATGGGGCCCGTACACTTTCTGTGGCGTCCGGCGTACTCTTACATGGGTCCCGTCCCCTTTCTGTGCCGCCCGGCGCACTCGTCCATGGGTCCCGTACCCTTTCTGTGGCGTCCGGCGCACGCTTACATGGGTCCCGTACACTTTCTGTGGCGTCCGGCGCACGCTTGCATGGGTCCCGTACACTTTATCCGGCGTCCGGCGCACTCTTACGTGGGTCCCGTACACTTTCAATGGCGTCCGGCGCACTCTTACATGGGTCCCGCACACTTTCTGTGGCGTCCGGCGCACTCTTACATGGGTCCCGTACACTTTCTATGGCGTCCGGCGCACTCTTACATGGGTCCGCGTACACTTTCTGTGGCGTCCGGCGCACTCTTACATGGGTCCCGTACACTTTCTATGGCGTCCGGCGCACGCTTACATGGGTCCCGTACACTTTCTGTGGCGTCCGGCGCACTCTTACATGGGTCCCGCACACTTTCTGTGGCGTCCGGCGCACTCTTACATGGGTCCCGTACACTTTCTGTGGCGTCCGGCGCACTCTTACATGGGTCCCGTACACTTTCTGTGGCGTCCGGCGCACTCGTACATGGGTCCCGTACACTTTCTGTGGCGTCCGGCGCACGCTCTTACATGGGTCCCTTACTTTTTCTATGGCGTCCGGCGCACTCTTACATGGGTCCCGTACACTTTCTGTGGCGTCCGGCGCACTCGTACATGGGTCCCGTACACTTTCTGTGGCGTCCGGCGCACTCTTACATGGGTCCCGTACACTTTCTGTGGCGTCCGGCGCACGCTTACATGGGTCCGTACACTTTCTATGGCGTCCGGCGCACTCTTACATGGGTCCGTACACTTTCTGTGGCGTCCGGCGCACTCTTACATGGGTCCCGTACACTTTCTGTGGCGTCCGGCGCACTCTTACATGGGTCCCGTACACTTTCTATAGCGTCTGGCGCACTCTTACATGGGTCCCGTACACTTTCTGTGGCGGCCGGCGCACTCTTACATGGGTCCCGTACACTTTCAATGGCGTCCGGCGCACTCTTACATGGGTCCTGCACGACTTTCTATGGCGTCAGCGCACTCTTACATGGGTCCCGTACACTTTCTATAGCGTCCGGCGCACTCTTACATGGGTCCCGTACACTTTCTATAGCGTCTGGCGCACTCTTACATGGGTCCCGTACACTTTCTGTGGCGTCCGGCGCACTCTTACATGGGTCCCGTACACTTTCTGTGGCGTCCGGCGCACTCGTACATGGGTCCCGTACACTTTCTGTGGCGTCCGGCGCACTCTTACATGGGTCCCGTACACTTTCTATGGCATCCGGCGCTGGGTCCCGTACACTTTCTGTGGCGTCCGGCGCACTCGTACATGGGTCCCGTACACCTTCTGTGGCGGCCGGCGCACGATGACATGGGGCCCGTACACTTTCTGTGGCGTCCGGCGCACTCTTACATGGGTCCCGTACACTTTCAGTGGCGTACGGCTCCCTCTTACATGGGTCCCGTACACTTTCTATGGCGTCCGGCGCACTCTTACATGGGTCCCGTACACTTTCAATGGCGTACGGCTCACTCTTACATGGGTCCCGTACACTTTCTATGGCGTCCGGCGCACTCTTACATGGGTCACGTACACTTTCTATGGCGTCTGGCGCACTCTTACATGGGTCCCGTACACTTTCTGTGGCGTCCGGCGCACTCTTACATGGGTCCCGTACACTTTCTGTGGCGTCCGGCGCACTCTTACATGGGTCCCGTACACTTTCTGGCGTCCGGCGCACTCTTACATGGGTCCCGTACACTTTCAGTGGCGTCCGGCGCACTCTTACATGGGTCCAGCACACTTTCTGTGGCGTCCGGCGCACTCTAAAATGGGTCCCGCACACTTTATATGGCGTCCGGCGCCCTCTTACATGGGTCCCGTACACTTTCTGTGGGGTCCGGCGTACTCTTACAGGGGGCCCGTACACTTTCTATGGCGTCCGGCGCACTCTTACATGGGTCCCTGCACTTTCTGTGGCGTCCGGCGCACTCTTACATGGGTCCCGTACACTTTCTGTGGCGTCCGGCGCACTCTTACATGGGTCCCGTACACTTTCTGTGGCGTCCGGCGCACTCGTGCATGGGTCCCGTACACTTTCTGTGGCGTCCGGCGCACTCTTACATGGGTCCATACACTTTCTGTGGCGCCCGGCGCACTCTTACATGGGTCCCGCGCACTTTATATGGCGTCCGACGTACTCTTACATGGGTCCCGCACATTTTCTATGGCGTCCGGCGCACTCCTTCATGGGTCCCGTACACTTTCAAGGGCGTTCGGCGCACTCTTACATGGGTCCCGCACACTTTATATGGCGCCCGGTGCACTCTAACATGGGTTCCGTACACTTTCTATGGCGTCCGGCGTACTCTTACACGGGTCCCGTACACTTTTATGGCATCAGGCGCACTCTTACTTGGATACCGCACACTTTATGTGGCGTTCGGCGCACTCTAAGATGGGTCTCGCACACTTTATATGGCGTCTGGCGCACTCCTACATGGGTCCCGTACACTTTGTATGGCGTTCGGCGCACTCTTACATGGGTCCCGCACACTTTCTGTGGCGTCCGGCGCACTCTTACATGGGTCCCGTACACTTTCTGGCGTCCGGCGCACTCTTACATGGGTCCCGTACACTTTCTGTGGCGTCCAGCGCACGCTTACATGGGTCCCGTACACTTTCTATGGCGTCCGGCGCACTCTTACATGGGTCCCGTACACTTTCTGTGGCGTCCGGCGCACTCTTACATGGGTCCCGTACACTTTCTGCGGCGTCCGGCGCACGCTTACATGGGTCCTGCACTTTTTCTATGGCGTCCGGCGCACTCTTACATGGGTCCCGTACACTTTCTGTGGCGTCCGGCGCACTCTTACATGGGTCCCTTACACTTTCTATGGCGTCCGGCGCACTCTTACATGGGTCCCGTACACTTTCTGTGGCGTCCGGCGCACTCTTACATGGGTCCTGCACTTTCAATGGCGTCCGGCGCACTCTTACATGGGTCCCGTACACTTTCTATGGCGTCCGGCGCACTCTTACATGGGTCCCGTACACTTTCTGTGGCGTCCGGCGCACTCTTACATGGGTCCCGCACACTTTCTATGGCGTCCGGCGCACTCGTGCATGGGTCCCGTACACTTTCTGTGGCGTCCGGCGCACTCTTACATGGGTCCCGCACACTTTCTGTGGCGTCCGGCGCACTCTTACGTGGGTCCCGTACACTTTCTGTGGCGTCCGGCGCACTCTTACATGGGTCCCGTACACTTTCTGTGGCGTCCGGCGCACTCTTACATGGGTCGTACACTTTCTATGGCGTCCGGCGCACTCTTGCATGGGTCCCGTACACTTTCTGTGGCGTCCAGCGCACTCTTACATGGGTCCCGTACACTTTCTATGGCGTCCGGCGCACTCTTACATGGGTCCCGTACACTTTCTGTGGCGTCCGGCGCACTCTTACATGGGTCCGTACACTTTCTGTGGCGTCCGGCGCACTCGTACATGGGTCCCGCACACTTTCTGTGGCGTCAGCGCACTCTTACATGGGTCCCGTACACTTTCTGTGGCGTCCGGCGCACGCTTACATGGGTCCTTACTTTTCTATGGCGTCCGGCGCACTCTTACATGGGTCCTGTACACTTCTTGTGGCTTCCGGCGCACTCTTACATGGGTCCCGTACACTTTCTGTGGCGTCCGGCGCACTCTTACATGGGTCCCGTACACTTTCTGGGGCGTCCGGCGCACTCTTACATGGGTCCCGTACACTTTCTGTGGCCTCCGGCGCACTCTTACATGGGTCTCGTACACTTTCTGTGGCGTCCGGCGCACTCTTACATGGGTCCCGTACACTTTCTGTGGCGTCCGGCGCACTCTTGCATGGGTCCCGTACACTTTCTGTGGCGTCCGGCGCACTCTTACATGGGTCCCGTACACTTTCTGTGGCGTCCGGCGCACTCTTACATGGGTCAGCACACTTTCTGTGGCGTCCGGCGCACTCTTACATGGGTCCCGCACACTTTCTATGGCGTCCGGCGCACTCTTACATGGGTCCCGTACACTTTCTGTGGCGTCCGGCGCACTCTTACATGGGTCCCGTACACTTTCTGTGGCGTCCGGCGCACTCTTACATGGGTCCCGTACACTTTCTGGCGTCCGGCGCACTCTTACAGGGGTCCCGTACACTTTCTGTGGCGTCCGGCGCACTCTTACATGGGTCCCGGACACTTTCTGTGGCGTCCGGCGCACTCTTACATGGGTCCCGTACACTTTCTGTGGCGTCCGGCGCACTCTTACATTGGTCCTGTACACTTTCTGTGGCGTCCGGCGCACTCTTACAGGGGTCCCGTACACTTTCTGTGGCGTCCGGCGCACTCTTACATGAGTCCCGTACACTTTCTGTGGCGTCCGGCGCACTCTTACATGGGTCCCTTACTTTTTCTATGGCGTCCGGCGCACTCTTACATGGGTCCCGTACACTTTCTGTGGCGTCCGGCGCACTCTTACACGTGGGTCCCGCACACTTTCTATGGCGTCCGGCGCACTCTTACATGGGTCCCGTACACTTTCTATGGCGTCCGGCGCACTCTTACATGGGTCCCGCACACTTTCTGTGGCGTCCGGCGCACTCTTACATGGGTCCCGCACTTTCTACGGTGTCCGGCGCACTCTTACATGGGTCCCGTACACTTTCTGTGGCGTCCGGCGCACGCTTACATGGGTCCCGTACACTTTCTGTGGCGTCCGGCGCACTCGTACATGGGTCCCGCAGACTTTCTGTGGCGTCCAGCGCACTCTTACATGGGTCCCGCACACTTTCTGTGGCGTCCGGCGCTCTTACATGGGTCCCGTACACTTTCTATGGCGTCCGGCGCACTCTTACATGGGTCCCGTACACTTTCTGTGGCGTCCGGCGCACTCTTACATGGGTCCCGTACACTTTCTGTGGCGTCCGGCGCACTCGTACATGGGCCCCGTACACTTTCTGTGGCGTCCGGCGCACGCTTACATGGGTCCCGCACACTTTCTATGGCGTTCGGCGCACGCTTTCATGGGTCAGCACACTTTATCCGGCGTCCGGCGCACTCTTACATGGGTCCCGTACACTTTCTATGGCGTCCGGCGCTGGGTCCCGTACACTTCCTATGGCGTCCGGCGCACGCTCACATGGCTCCCGTACACTTTCTATGGCGTCCGGCGCACTCTTGCATGGGTCCCGTATACTTTCTATGGCATCCGGCGCAGTTTCACATGGGTCCCGCACACTTTCTGTAGCGTCCGGCGCACTCTTACATGGGTCCCGTACACTTTCTATAGCGTCTGGCGCACTCTTACATGGGTCCCGTACACTTTCTGTGGCGTCCGGCGCACTCTTACATGGGTCCCCTACACTTTCTTTAGCCTCCGGCGCACTCTTACATGGGTCCCGTACACTTTCTGTGGCGTCCGGCGCACTCTTGCGTGGGTCCCGTCCACTTTCTGTGGCGTCCGGCGCACTCTTACATGGGTCCCGTACACTTTCTGTGGCGGCCGGCGCACTCTTACATGAGTCCCGCACACTTCCTATGGCGTCCGGCGCACTCTAACATGGGCCCCGCAAATTTGCTATGGCGTCGGGCGCACTCTTGCATGGGTCTCGTACGCTTTTTTCGGCGTCCGGCGCACTCCTACATGGGTCCCGTACACATTCAATGGCGTCCGGCGCACTCTTACATGGGTCCCGTACACTTTCTATGGCGTCCGGCGCACTCTTACATGGGTCCCGTACACTTTCTGTGGCGTCCGGCGCACTCTTACATGGGTCCCGCACACTTTCTATGGCGTCCGACGCACTCTTGCATGGGTTCCGTACACTTTCTGTGGCGTCCGGCGCAAGCTTACATGGGTCCCGTACACTTTCTGTGGCGTCCGGCGCACTCTTACATGGGTCCCGTACACTTTCTATGGCGTCCGGCGCATTCTTGCATGGGTTCCCTACACTTTCTGTGGCGTCCGGCGCACTCTTACATGGGTCCCGTACACTTTCTATGGCGTCCGGCGCACTCTTACATGGGTCCCGTACACTTTCTGTGGCGTCCGGCGCACTCTTACATGGGTCCCGTACACTTTCTATGGCGTCCGGCGCACTCGTACATGGGTCCCGTACGCTTTCTGTGGCGTCCGGCGCACTCTTACATGGGTCCCGTACACTTTCTGTGGCGTCCGGCGCACGCTTGCATGGGTCCCGCACTTTCCATGGCGTCCGGCGCACTCTTACATGGGTCCCGTACACTTTCTGTGGCGTCCGGCGCACTCTTACATGGGTCCCGTCCACTTTCTGTGGCGTCCGGCGCACTCTTACATGGGTCCCGTACACTTTCTGTGGCGTCCGGCGCACTCTTACATGGGTCCCGTACACTTTCTATAGCGTCCGGCGCACTCTTACATGGGTCCCGTACACTTTCTATAGCGTCTGGCGCACTCTTACATGGGTCCCGTACACTTTCTATAGCGTCTGGCGCACTCTTACATGGGTCCCGTACACTTTCTGTGGCGTCCGGCGCACTCTTACATGGGTCCCGTACACTTTCTGTGGCGTCCGGCGCACTCTTACATGGGTCCCGTACACTTTCTATTGCGTCCGGCGCACTATTACATGGGTCAGGTTCACTTTCCATGGCGTCTGGCGCACTCTTACATTGGTACCGGACACTTTCTTTTGCGGCCGGGGCAGTCTTACATGGGTCCCGTACGCTTTCTATGGCGTCCGGCGCATTTTTACATGGGTCCCGTGCACTTTCTATGGGCCCGGCGCACTCTTACATGGGTCCCGTACATTTTCTATGGCGTCCGGCGCACGCTTGCATGGGGCACGTACACTTTCTGTGGCGTCAGCGCACCACGCTCTTACATGGGTCCCTCACACTTTCTATGGCGTCCGGCGCATTTTGACATGAGTCCCGTACACTTTCTACAGCGTCCGGCGCACGCTTACTTGGGTCGCGTACACTTTCTATGGTGACCGGCGCACTCTTTCATGGGTCCCGTACACTTTCTCTGGTGCCCGGCGCACTCTTACATGGGTCCCGTGCACTTACATGGGTCCCGTACACTTTCTATGACGCCCGGCGCACGCTTACATGAGTCCCCACACTTTCTATGACGTCCGGCGCACGCTTACTTGGGTCCCGTACACTTTCTATGATGCCCGGCGCACTCTTACATGGGTCCCGTGCACTTTCTATGGCGTCCGGCGCACGCTTACATGGGTCCCGTACACTTTCTGTGGCGTCCGGCGCACTCTTAACGCTTACATGGGGTCCCGTACACTTTCTGTGGCGTCCGGCGCACTCTTACATGGGTCCCGTACACTTTCTGTGGCGTCCGGCGCACTCTTACATGGGTCCCGTACACTTTCTGTGGCGTCCGGCGCACTCTTACATGGGTCCCGTACACTTTCATGGCGTCCGGCGCACTCTTACATGGGTCCCGTACACTTTCTATGGCGTCCAGCGCACTCTTACATGGGTCCCGTACACTTTCTGTGGCGTCCGGCGCACTCTTACATGGGTCCCGTACACTTTCTATGGCGTCCGGCGCACTTACATGGGTCCCGTACACTTTCTGTGGCGTCCGGCGCACTCTTGCATGGGTCCCGCACACTTTCTGTGGCGTCCGGCGCACTCTTACATGGGTGCCGTACACTTTCTATGGCGTCCGGCGCACTCTTACATGAGTCCCGTACACTTTCTATTGCGTCCGGCGCACTCTTACATGAGTCCCGTACACTTTCTATTGCGTCCGTCGCACTCTTACATGGGTCCCGTACACTTTCTGTGGCGTCCGGCGCACTCTTACATGGGTCCCGTACACTTTCTATTGCGTCCGGCGCACACTTACATGGGTTCCGTACACTTTCTATGGCGTCCGTCGCACCCTTACATGGGTCCCGTACACTTTCTGTGGCGTCCGGCGCACTCTTACATGGGTCCCGTACACTTTCTGTGGCGTCCGGCGCACTCTTACATGGGTCCCGTACACTTTCTGTGGCGTCTGGCGCACTCTTACATTGATCCCGTACACTTTCTATTGCGTCCGGCGCACTCTTACATGGGTCCCGTACACTTTCTTTGGCGTCCGGCGCACTCTTACATGAGTCCCGTACACTTTCTGTGGCGTCCGGCGCACTCTTACATAGGTCCCGTACACTTTCTGTGGCGTCCGGCGCACTCTTACATGAGTCCCGTACACTTTCTGTGGCGTCCGGCGCACTCTTACATAGGTCCCGTACACTTTCTTTGGCGTCCGGCGCACTCTTACATGGGTCCCGTACACTTTCTTTGGCGTCCGGCGCACTCTTACATGGGTCCGTACACTTTTCTGGCGTCCGGCGCACTCTACATGGGTCCCGTACCTTTTCTATTCCGTCCGGCGCACTCTTACATGGGTCCCGTACACTTTCTATAGCGTCTGGCGCACTCTTACATGGGTCCCGTACACTTTCTGTGGCGTCCGGCGCACTCTTACATGGGTCCCGTACACTTTCTGTGGCGTGCGGCGGACTCTTACATGGGGCCCCTTCACTTTCTATGGCGTCCGGCGCACGCTCTTACATGGGTCCCGTACACTTTCTATGGCGTCCGGCGCACTCTTACATGGGTCCCGCACACTTTCTATGGCGTCCGGCGCACTCTTGCATGGGTCCGTACACTTTCTGTGGCGTCCGGCGCACTCTTACATGGGTCCCGTACACTTTCTGTGGCGTCCGGCGCACTCTTACATGGGTCCCGTACACTTTCTGTGGCGTCCGGCGCACTCTTACATGGGTCCCGTACACTTTCTGTGGCGTCCGGCGCACTCTTACATGGGTCCCGTACACTTTCTATAGCGTCCGGCGCACTCTTACATGGGTCCCGTACACTTTCTATAGCGTCTGGCGCACTCTTACATGGGTCCCGTACACTTTCTGTGGCGTCCGGCGCACTCTTACATGGGTCCTGCACACTTTCTACGGCGTCCGGCGCACTCTTACATGGGTCCCGTACACTTTCTGTGGCGTCCGGCGCACTCTTACATGGGTCCCGTACACTTTCTCTGGCGTCCGGCGCACTTTACATGGGTCCCGTACACTCTGTGGCGTCCGGCGCACTCTTGCATGGGTCCAGCACACTTTCTGTGGCGTCCGGCGCACTCTTACATGGGTCCCGCACACTTTCTGTGGCGTCCGGCGCACTCTTACATGGGTCCCGCACACTTTCTATGGCGTCCGGCGCACTCTTACATGGGTCCCGTACACTTTCTGTGGCGTCCGGCGCACTCTTACATGGGTCCCGTACACTTTCGGCGGCGTCCGGCGCACTCGTACATGGGTCTCGCAGACTTTGTGTGGCGTCAGCGCACTCTTACATGGGTCCCGTCCACTTTCTGTGGCGTCCGGCGCACTCTTACATGGGTCCCATACACTTTCTATGGCGTCCGGCGCACGCTTACATGGGTCCCGCACACTTTCTGTGGCGTCCGGCGCACTCGTACATGGGTCCCGCAGACTTTCTGTGGCGTCCGGCGCACTCTTACATGGGTCCCGTACACTTTCTGTGGCGTCCGGCGCACTTACACGCTTACATGGGTCCCTTACTTTCTATGGCGTCCGGCGCACTCTTACATGGGTCCCGTACACTTTATCCGGCGTCCGGCGCACGCTTACATGGGTCCCGTACGCTTTCAACGGCGTCCGGCACACTCGCACATGGGTCCCGTACACTTTCTGTGGCGTCCGGCGCACTCTGACATGGGTCCCTTACTTTTTCTATGGCGTCCGGCGCACGCTTACATGGGTCCCGCACACTTTCAATGGCGTCCGGCGCACTCTTACATGGGTCCCGTACACTTTCTGTGGCGTCCGGCGCACTCTTACATGGGTCAAGCACACTTTCTATGGCGTTCGGCGCACTCGTGCATGGGTCCCGTACACTTTCTGTGGCGTCCGGCGCACTCTTACATGGGTCCCGTACACTTTCTGTGGCGTCCGGCGCACTCTTACATGGGTCCCGCACACTTTCTGTGGCGTCCGGCGCACTCGTACATGGGTCCCGCAGACTTTTTGTGGCGTCAGCGCACTCTTACATGGGTCCCGTACACTTTCAATGGCGTTCGGCGGACTCGTGCATGGGTCCCGTACACTTTCAATGGCGTCCGGCGCACTCTTACATGGGTCCCGTACACTTTCTATGGCATCCGGCGCTGGGTCCCGTACACTTTCTACGGTGTCCGGCGCACTCTTGCATGGGTCCCGCACACTTTAAATGGCGTTCGGCGCACTCGTACATGGCTCCCGTACACTTTCTGTGGCGTCCGGCGCACGCTTACATGGGTCCCGTACACTTTCTGTGGCGTCCGGTGCACTCGTACATGGGTCTCGTACACTTTCTCTGGCGTTCGGCGGACTCGTGCATGGGTCCCGTACACTTTCTGCGGCGTCCGGCGCACGCTTACATGGGTCAGCACACTTTATCCGACGTCCGGCGCACTCTTACGTGGGTCCCGTACACTTTCAATGGCGTCCGGCGCACTCTTACATGGGTCCAGCACACTTTCTATGGCGTCCGGCGCACTCTTACATGGGTCCCGTACACTTTCTGTGGCGTTCGGCGCACTCTTGCATGGGTACAGCACACTTTCTCCGGCGTCCGACGCACCACTACATGAGTCCCGCACATTTTCTATGGTGTCCGGCGCACTCTTATATGGGTCCCGTACATTTTTTATGGCGTCCGGCGCACTCTTGAATGGGTCCAGTACACTTTCTGTGGCGTCCAGCGCACTCTTACATGGGTCCCGCACACTTTCTATGGCGTCCGGCGCACTCTACATGGGTCCCGTACACTTTCTGTGGCGTCCGGCGCACGCTTACATGGGTCCCATGCGCTTTCTGTGGCGTCCGGCGCACTCGTACATGGGTCCTGCAGACTTTCTGTGGCGTCAGCGCACTCTTACATGGGTCCCGTACACTTTCTGTGGCGTCCGGCGCACTCCTACATGGGTCCCGCACACTTTCTATGGCGTCCGGCGCACTCTTACATGGGTCCCGTACACTTTCTGTGGCGTCCGGCGCACTCGTACATGGGTCCCGCACACTTTCTTTGGCGTTCGGCGCACTCTTACATGGGTCCCGTACACTTTCTGCGGCGTCCGGCGCACTCTTACATGGGTCCCGTACACTTTATGCGGCGTCCGGCGTTCTCTTACATGGGTCCCGTACACTTTCTACGGCTTTCGGCGCACTCTTGCATGGGTCCCACACACTTTCTCTGGCATCCGGCGTACTCTTGCATGGCTCCCGCACACTTTCTATGGCGTTCGGCGCACTCTTACATGGGTCCCGTACACTTTCTGTGGCGTCCGGCGCACTCTTACATGGGTCCCGCACACTTTCTATGGCGTCTGGCGCTGGGTCCCGTACACTTTCTGTGGCGTCCGGCGCACGCTTGCATGGGTCAGCACACTTTATCCGGCGTCCGGCGCACGCTTACATGGGTCCCGTACGCTTTCAACGGCGTCCGGCGCACTCGTACATGGGTCCCGTACACTTTCTGTGGCGTCCGGCGCACTCTTACATGGGTCCCGTACACTTTCTATAGCGTCCGGCGCACTCTTACATGGGTCCCGTACACTTTCTATAGCGTCCGGCGCACTCTTACATGGGTCCCGTACACTTTCTGTGGCGTCCGGCACACTCTTACATGGGTCCTGTACACTTTCTGTGGCGTCCGGCACACTCTTACATGGGTCCTGTACACTTTCTGTGGCGTCCGGCGCACTCTTACATGGGTCCCGTACACTTTCTGTGGCGTCGAGCGCAAGCTTACATGGGTCCCGTACACTTTCTATAGCGTCCGGCGCACTCTTACATGGGTCCCGTACACTTTCAACGGCGTCCGGCGCACTCGTACATGGGTCCCGTACACTTTCTGTGGCGTCCGGCGCACTCTTACATGGGTCCCGTACACTTTCTGTGGCGTCTCGGCGCACTCTTACATGGGTCCCGCACTTTTTCTATGGCGTCCGCGCGCACTCTTACATGGGTCCCGTACACTTTCTGTGGCGTCCGGCGCACTCTTACATGGGTCCCGTACACTTTCAATGGCGTCCGGCGCACTCGTACATGGGTCCCGTACACTTTCTGTGGCGTCCAGCGCACTCTTACATGGGTCCCGCACACTTTCTGTGGCGTCCGGCGCACTCTTACATGGGTCCCGTACACTTTCTGTGGCGTCCGGCGCACTCTTACATGGGTCCCGTACACTTTCTGTGGCGTCCGGCGCACTCTTACATGGGTCCCACACTTTCTGTGGCGTCCGGCGCACTCTTACATGGGTCCCGTACACTTTCAATGGCGTCCGGCGCACTCTCATGGGTCCAGCGTACACTTTCTGCGGCGTCCGGCGCACTGGGTCCTGCACACTTTCTGTGGCGTCCGGCGCACTCTTACATGGGTCCCGCACACTTTCTGTGGCGTCCGGCGCACTCTTACATGGGTCCCGTACACTTTCTGTGGCGTCCGGCGCACTCTTACATGGGTCCCGTACACTTTCTGTGGCGTCCGGCGCACTCTTACATGGGTCCTGCACACTTTCTGTGGCGTCCGGCACACGCTTACATGAGTCCCGTACACTTTCTATTGCGTCCGTCGCACTCTTACATGGGTCCCGTTCACTTTCCATGGCGTCCGTCGCACTCTTACATGGGTCCCGTTCACTTTCCATGGCGTCTGGCGCACTCTTACATTGGTACCGAATACTTTCTATGGCGTCCGGTGCACTCTTACATGGGTCCCGTACACTTTCTGTGGCGTCCGGCGCAAGCTTACATGGGTCCCGTACACTTTCTGTGGCGTCCGGCGCACTCTTACATGGGTCCCGTACACTTTCTATGGCGTCCGGCGCATTCTTGCATGGGTCCCGTACACTTTATATGGCGTCTGGCGCACTTTTACATTGGTACCGAACACTTTCTATGGCGTCCGACGCACTCTTACATGGGTCCCGTACACTTTCTGTGGCGTCCGGCGCAAGCTTACATGAGTCCCGTACACTTTCTGTGGCGTACGGCACACGCTTACATGGGTCCCGTACACTTTCTGTGGCGTCCGGCGCACTCTTACATGGGTCCCGTACACTTTCTGTGGCGTCCGGCGCACTCTTACATGGGTCCCGTACACTTTCTGTGGCGTACGGTGCACGCTTAAATGGGTCCCGTACACTTTCTATTGCGTTCGGGGCACTCTCTCGTACATGGGTCCCGTACGACTTTCTGTGGCGTCCGGCGCACTCTTACATGGGTCCATGCACACTTTTTCTATGGCGTCCGGCGCACTCGTACATGGGTCCCGTACACTTTCTGTGGCGTCCGGCGCACTCTTACATGGGTCCCGCAGACTTTCTGGCGTCCGGCGCACTCTTACATGGGTCCCGCACACTTTCTGTAGCGTCCAGCGCACTCTTACATGGGTCCCGTACACTTTCTGTGGCGTCCGGCGCACGCTTACATGGGTCCCGTACACTTTCTGGCGTCCGGCGCACTCGTACATGGGTCCCGTACGCTTTCTGTGGCGTCCAGCGCACTCTTACATGGGTCCCGTACACTTTCTGTGGCGTCCGGCGCACTCTTACATGGGTCCCTTACACCTTCTATGGCGTCCAGCGCACTCTTACATGGGTCCCGTACACTTTATATGGCGTCCAGCGCACTCTTACATTGGTCCCGTACACTTTATATGGTGCCCGGCACACTCCTGCATGGGTCCCGTACACTTTCTATGTTGCCCGGCGGACTCTTACATGGGTCCCGTACATTTTCTGTGGCGTCCGGCGCACGCTTTCATGGGTCACGTAAACTTTCTGTGGCGTCCGGCGCACGCTTACATGGGTCCCGTACACTTTCAATGGCGTCCGGCGTTCTCTTACATGGGTCCCGTACACTTTCTACGGCTTTCGGCGCACTCTTGCATGGGTCCCACACACTTTCTCTGGCATCCGGCGTACTCTTGCATGGGTCGCGTACACTTTAACGGCGTTCGACGCACTCTTACATGGGTCCCGCACACTTTCTATGGCGTCCGGCGCACTCTTACAAATGTCTCGTACATTTTCTATGGCGTTCGGCGCACTCTTACATGGGTCCCGTACACTTTCTGTGGCGTCCGGCGCACGCACTCTTACATGGGTCCCGTACACTTTCTGTGGCGTCCGGCGCACTCTTACATGGGTCCCGCACACTTTCTGTGGCGTCCGGCGCACTCTCTTACATGGGTCCCGCACACTTTCTGTGGCGTCCGGCGCACGCTTACATGGGTCCCGCACACTTTCTATGGCGTCCGGCGCACTCTTACATGGGTCCCGTACACTTTCTGTGGCGTCCGGCGCACTCGTACATGGGTCCCGTACACTTTCTGTGGCGTCCGGCGCACTCTTACATGGGTCCCGTACACTTTCTGTGGCGTCCGGCGCACTCTTACATGGGTCCCGTACACTTTCTCGGCGTCCGGCGCACTCTTACATGGGTCCCGTACACTTTCTGTGGCGTCCGGCGCACTCTTACATGGGTCCCGTACACTTTCTGTGGCGTCCGGCGCACTCTTACATGGGTCCCGCACACTTTCTGTGGCGTCCGCACTCTTACACGCTTACATGGGTCCCGTACACTTTCTATGGCGTCCGGCGCACTCTTACATGGGTCCCGTACACTTTCTGTGGCGTCCGGCGCACTCTTACATGGGTCCCGTACACTTTCTGGCGTCCGGCGCACGCTTACATGGGTCCCGTACACTTTCTGTGGCGTCCGGCGCACGCTTACATGGGTCCCGTACACTTTCTGTGGCGTCCGGCGCACGCTTACATGGGTCCCGTACACTTTCAATGGCGTCCGGCGCACGCTTACATGGGTCCCGTACACTTTCTGTGGCGTCAGCGCACTCTTACATGGGTTCCGTACACTTTCTACGGTGTCCGGCGCACTCTTACATGGGTCTCGCACACTTTCAATGGCGTTCGGCGCACTCGTACATGGGTCCCGCACACCTTTCTGTGGCGTCCAGCGCACTCTTACATGGGTCCCGTACACTTTCTGTGGCGTCCGGCGCACTCTTACATGGGTCCCGCACACTTTCTATGGCGTCCGGCGCACTCGTACATGGGTCCCGTACACTTTCTGTGGCGTCCGGCGCACTCTTTACATGGGTCCCGTACACTTTCTGTGGCGTCCGGCGCACTCTTACATGGGTCCCGTACACTTTCTGTGGCGTCCGGCGCACTCTTACATGGGTCCCGTACACTTTCTGTGGCGTCCGGCGCACTCTTACATGGGTCCCGGTACACTTTCTATGGCGTCCGGCGCACTCTTACATGGGTCCCGTACACTTTCTGTGGCGTCCGGCGCACTCTTACATGGGTCCCGTACACTTTCTATGGCGTCCGGCGCACTCTTACATGGGTCCCTGCACACTTTCTGTGGCGTCCGGCGCACTCTTACATGGGTCCCATGCACTTTCTGTGGCGTCCGGCGCACTCTTACATGGGTCCCGCACACTTTCTATGGCGTCCGGCGCACTCTTACATGGGTCCTGTACACTTTCTGTGGCGTCCGGCGCACGCTTGCATGGGTCCCGCACACTTTATCCGGCGTCCGGCGCACTCTTACATGGGTCCCGCACACTTTCTATGGCGTCCGGCGCACTCTTACATGGGTCCCGTACCCTTTCTCTGGCGTCCGGCGCACTCTTACATGGGTCCCGCACACTTTCTATGGCGTCCGGCGCACTCTTACATGGGTCCCGTACACTTTCTCTGGCGTCCGGCGCACTCTTACATGGGTCCCGCACACACTTTCTGTGGCGTCCGGCGCACTCTTACATGGGTCCCGCACACTTTCTGTGGCGTCCGGCGCACTCTTACATGGGTCCCGTACACTTTCTGTGGCGTCCGGCGCACTCTTACATGGGTCCCGTACACTTTCTGTGGCGTCCGGCGCACTCTTACATGGGTCCCGCACACTTTCTGTGGCGTCCGGCGCGCTCTTACATGGGTCCCGTACACTTTCTGTGGCGTCCGGCGCAAGCTTACATGGGTCCCGTACACTTTCTGTGGCGTCCGGCGCACTCTTACATGGGTCCCCAACACTTTCTGTGGCGTCCGGCGCACTCTTACATGAGTCCCGTACACTTTCTGTGGCGCCCGGCGCACGCTTGCATGGGTCACCACCCTTTCTCCGGCGTCCGGCGCACTCTTACGTGGGTCCCGCATACTTTCAATGGCGTCCGGCGCACTCTTACATGGGTCCCGTACACTTTCGACGGCGTCCGGCGCACTCTTACATGGGTCCCGCACACTTTATCTATGGCGTCCGGCGCACTCTTACATTGGTACCGAACACTTTCTATGGCGTCCAGCGCACTCTTACATGGGTCCCGTACACTTTCTGTGGCGTCCGGTGCAAGCTTACATGGGTCCCGTACACTTTCTGTGGCGTCCGGCGCACTCTTACATGGGTCCCGTACACTTTCTGTGGCGTCCGGCGTACTCTTACATGGGTCCCGTACACTTTCTGTGGTGTCCGGCGCACTCTATGGGTCCCGTACACTTTCTCTGGCGTCCGGCGCACGCTTACATGGGTCCCATACACTTTCTGTGGCGTCCGGCGCACTCGTACATGGGTCCCGCAGACTTTCTGTGGCGTCAGCGCACTCTTACATGGGTCCCGTACACTTTCAATGGCGTTCGTCGCACTCTTACATGGGTCCCGCACACTTTCTGTGGCGTCCGGCGCACGCTTACATGGGTCCCGTACACTTTCTGTGGCGTCCGGCGCACTCTTACATGGGTCCCGCACACTTTCTGTGGCGTCCGGCGCACTCTTACATGGGTCCCGTACACTTTCTGTGGCGTCCGGCGCACTCTTACATGGGTCCCGTACACTTTCTGTGGCGTCCGGCGCACTCTTACATGGGTCCCGTACACTTTCTGTGGCGTCCGGCGCACTCTTACATGGGTCCCGTACACTTTCTGTGGCGTCCGGCGCACTTCGTACATGGGTCCCACACACTTTCAACGGCGTCCGGCGCACTCGTACATGGGTCCTGCAGACTTTCTGTGGCGTCAGCGCACTCTTACGCTTACATGGGTCCCGTACACTTTCTGTGGCGTCCGGCGCACTCTTACATGGGTCCCGTACACTTTCTGTGGCGTCCGGCGCACTCTTACATGGGTCCCGTACACTTTCTGTGGCGTCCGGCGCACTCGTACATGGGTCCCGCACACTTTCTGTGGCGTCCGGCGCACTCTTACATGGGTCCCGTACACTTTCTGTGGCGTCCGGCGCACTCTTACATGGGTCCCGTACACTTTCTGTGGCGTCCGGCGCACTCTTACATGGGTCCCCGGCACACTTTTCTTGGCGTTCCGGCGCACTCTTACATGGGTCCCGTACACTTTCTGTGGCGTCCGGCGCACTCTTACATGGGTCCCGTACACTTTCTGTGGCGTCCGGCGCACTCTTACATGGGTCCCGTACACTTTCTATGGCGTCCGGCACTCTTACATGGGTCCCGTACACTTTCTATGGCGTCCGGCGCACTCTTACATGGGTCCCGTACACTTTCTGTGGCGTCCGGCGCACTCTTACATGGGTCCCGCACACTTTCTGTGGCGTCCGTCGCACTCTTACATGGGTCCCGTACACTTTCTATAGCGTCTGGCGCACTCTTACATGGGTCCCGTACACTTTCTGTGGCGTCCGGCGCACTCTTACATGGGTCCCGTACACTTTCTGTAGCGTCCGGCGCACTCTTACATGGGTCCCGTACACTTTCTATAGCGTCTGGCGCACTCTTACATGGGTCCCGTACACTTTCTGTGGCGTCCGGCGCACTCTTACATGGGGCCCGTACACTTTCTGGGGCGTGCGGCGCCCTCTTACATGGCGCCCGGACACTTTCTGTGGCGTCCGGCGCACTCTTACATGGGTCCCGTACACTTTCTATGGCGTCCGGCGCACTCTTACATGGGTCCCGTACACTTTCTGTGGCGTCCGGCGCAAGCTTACATGGGTCCCGTACACTTTCTGTGGCGTCCGGCGCACTCTTACATGGGTCCCGTACACTTTCTGTGGCGTACGGTGCACTCTTACATGGGTCCCGTACACTTTCTGTGGCGTACGGTGCACGCTTACATGGGTCCCGTACTTTCTGTGGCGTCCGGCGCACTCTTAAATGGGGCCCGTACACTTTTAATGGCGTTCGGCGCACTCTTACATGGGTCCCGCACACTTTCAATGGCGTCCGGCGCACGCTTACATGGGTCCCGTACACTTTCTGTGGCGTCATCGCACTCTTACATGGGTCCCGTACACTTTCTGTGGTGTCCGGCGCACTCTATGGGTCCCGTACACTTTCTCTGGCGTCCGGCGCACGCTTACATGGGTCCCATACACTTTCTGTGGCGTCCGGCGCACTCGTACATGGGTCCCGCAGACTTTGTGTGGCGTCAGCGCACTCTTACATGGGTCCCTTACTTTTCTATGGCGTCCGGCGCACTCTTACATGGGTCCCGTACACTTTCTGTGGCGTCCGGCGCACGCTTACATGGGTCCCGCACACTTTCAATGGCGTCCGGCGCACTCTTACATGGGTCCCGCACACTTTCTATGGCGTCCAGCGCACTCTTACATGGGTCCCGTACCTTTTCTATTCCGTCCGGCGCATTTTCGCATGGGTCCCGTACACTTTCTATGGCGTCCGGAGCACACTTACATGGGTCCCGTACACTTTCTGTGGCGTCCGGCGCACTCTTAAATGGGTCCCGTACACTTTCTGTGGCGTCCGGCGCACTCTTAAATGGGTCCCGTACACTTTCTGTGGCGTCCGGCGCACTCTTAAATGGGTCCCGTACACTTTCTGTGGCGTCCGGCGCACTCTTAAATGGGCCTCGTACACTTTCTATGGCGTCCGGCGCACGCTTACATGGGTCCCGTACCCTTTCTATGGCGTCCGGCGCACTTTGACATGGGTGCCGTACAGTTTCTATAGCGTCCGGCGCACTCTTACATGGGTCCCGTACACTTTCTGTGGCGTCCGGCGCACTCTTACATGGGTCCCGTACACTTTCTGTGGCGTCCGGCGCACTCTTACATGGGTCCCGCACACTTTCTGTGGCGTCCGGCGCACTTACATGGGTCCCGTACACTTTCTGTGGCGTCCGGCGCACTCGTACATGGGTCCCGTACACTTTCTGTGGCGTCCGGCGCACTCTTACATGGGTCCCGTACACTTTCTGTGGCGTCCGGCGCACTCGTACATGGGTCCCGTACACTTTCTGTGGCGTCCGGCGCACGCTTACATGGGTCCCGTACACTTTCTGTGGCGTCCGGCGCACTCTTACATGGGTCGCACACTTTCGGCGTCCGGCGCACTCTTACATGGGTCCCGTACACTTTCTATGGCGTCCGGCGCACTCTTACATGGGTCCCTTACACTTTCTGTGGCGTCCGGCGCACTCTTACATGGGTCCCGTACACTTTCTGTGGCGTCCGGCGCACTCTTACATGGGTCCCGTACACTTTCTGTGGCGTCCGGCGCACTCTTACATGGGTCCCGCACACTTTCTGTGGCGTCCGGCGCACTCTTACATGGGTCCCGTACACTTTCTGTGGCGTCCGGCGCACTCTTACATGGGTCCCGTACACTTTCTGTGGCGTCCGCCGCCCTCTTACATGGGTCCCGTACACTTTCTACGGCGTCCGACGCACTCCTACATGGGTCCCGCAGACTTTCTGTGGCGTCCGGCGCACTCTTACATGGGTCCCGTACACTTTCTGTGGCGTCCGGCGCACTCGTACATGGGTCCCGTACACTTTCTGTGGCGTCCGGCGCACTCTTACATGGGTCCCGTACACTTTCTGTGGCGTCCGGCGCACTCTTACATGGGTCCCGTACACTTTCTGTGGCGTCCGGCGCACTCTTACATGGGTCCCGTACACTTTCTGTGGCGTCCGGCGCACTCGTACATGGGTCCCGCACACTTTCTGTGGCGTCCGGCGCACTCTTACATGGGTCCCGTACACTTTCTGTGGCGTCCGGCGCACTCTTACATGGGTCCCGCACACTTTCTATGGCGTCCGGCGCACTCTTACATGGGTCCCGTACACTTTCTATGGCGTCCGGCGCACTCTTACATGGGTCACACTTTCTCCGGCGTCCGGCGCACTCTTACATGGGTCCCGTACACTTTCAATGGCGTCCGGCGCACTCTTTACATGGGTCCCGCACACTTTCTGTGGCGTCCGGCGCACTCTTACATGGGTCCTGCACACTTTCTGTGGCGTCCGGCGCACTCTTACATGGGTCCCGTACACTTTCTGTGGCGTCCGGCGCACTCTTACATGGCTCCCGGACACTTTCTATAGCGTCCGGCGCACTCCTACATGGGTCCCCCACACTTTCTGTGGCGTCCGGCGCACTCTGCGTACATGGGTCCCGTACACTTTCTGTGGCGTCCGGCGCACTCTACATGGGTCCCGTACACTTTCTGTGGCGTCCGGCGCACTCTTACATGGGTCCCGTACACTTTCTGTGGCGTCCGGCGCACTCTTACATGGGTCCCGTACACTTTCTGTGGCGTCCGGCGCACTCTTACATGGGTCCCGTACACTTTCTATAGCGTCTGGCGCACTCTTACATGGGTCCCGTACACTTTCTGTGGCGTCCGGCGCACTCTTACATGGGTCCCGTACACTTTCTGTGGCGTCTGGCGCACTCTTACATGGGTCCCGTACACTTTCTATTGCGTCCGGCGCACTCTTACATGGGTCCCGTTCACTTTCCATGGCGTCTGGCGCACTCTTACATTGGTACCGAACACTTTCTATGGCGTCCGGCGCACTCTTACATGGGTCCCGTACACTTTCTGTGGCATCCGGTGCAAGCTTACATGGGTCCCGTACACTTTCTGTGGCGTCCGGCGCACTCTTACATGGGTCCCGTACACTTTCTGTGGCGTACGGCGCACTCTTACATGGGTCCCGTACACTTTCTCTGGCGTTCGGCGCACTCTTAAATGGGTCCCGCACACTTTCAATGGCGTTCAGCGCACTCTTACAAGGGTCCCGTAGACTTTCTGTGGCGTCCGGCGCACTCTTACATGGGTCCCGTACACTTTCTGTGGCGTCCGGCGCACTCTTACATGGGTCCCGTACACTTTCTGTGGCGTACGGCGCACGCTTACATGGGTCCCGTACACTTTCTATTGCGTCCGGCGCACGCTTGCATGGGTCCAGCACACTTTTATCCGGCGTCCGGCGCACTCTTACGTGGGTCCCGTACACTTTCAATGGCGTCCGGCGCACTCTTACATGGGTCCAGCACACTTTCTTCTATGGCGTCCGGCGCTGGGTCCCGTACACTTCCTATGGCGTTCGGCGCACTCTTGCATGGGTACAGCACACTTTATCCGGCGTCCGGCGCACTCTTACATGGGTCCCGCACACTTTCTATAGCGTCCAACGCACTCTTACGTGGGTCCCGTACACTTTCTGTGGCGTCCGGCGCACTCTTACATGGGTCCCGTACACTTTCTGTGGCGTCCGGCGCACTCTTACATGGGTCCCGTACACTTTCGACGGCGTCCGGCGCACTCGTACATGGGTCCCGCAGACTTTCTGTGGCGTCAGCGCACTCTTACACGCTTACATGGAACTCTTACTTTTTCTATGGCGTCCGGCGCACTCTTACATGGGTCCCGTACACTTTCTGTGGCGTCCGGCGCACGCTTACATGGGTCCCGTACGCTTTCAACGGCGTCCGGCGCACTCGTACATGGGTCCCGCAGACTTTCTGTGGCGTCAGCGCCCTCTTACATGGGTCCCGTACACTTTCTGTGGCGTCCGGCGCACGCTTACATGGGTCCCTTACTTTTCTATGGCGTCCGGCGTACTCTTACATGGGTCCCGTACACTTTCTGTGGCGTCCGGCGCAGTCCTGCACGGGTCCCGCACAGTTTCAATGGCGTTCGGCGCACTCGTACATGGGGCCCGTACGCCTTCTAGGGCGTCCGGCGTACTGTGACATGGGTGCCGGACACTTTCTGTGGGGTCCGGCGCACTCTTACTTGGGTCCCGTACACTTTCTATGGCGTCCGGCGCACTCTTACATGGGTCCCGTACACTTTCTGTGGCGCCCGGCGCACTCTTACATGGGTCCCGCGCACTTTCTGTGGCGTCCGGCGCACTCGTACATGGGCCCCGTACACTTTCTGTGGCGTCCGGCGCACGCTTACATGGGTCCCGCACACTTTCTATGGCGTTCGGCGCACTCGTGCATGGGTCCCGTACACTTTCTGTGGCGTCCGGCGCACGCTTGCATGGGTCAGCACACTTTATCCGGCGTCCGGCGCACTCTTACATGGGTCCCGTACACTTTCTATGGCGTCCGGCGCTGGGTCCCGTACACTTCCTATGGCTTCCGGCGCACTCTTGCATGGGTACAGCACACTTTCTGTGGCGTCCGGCGCACGCTTCACATGGGTCCCGTACACTTTCTATGGCGTCCGGCGCACTCTTACATGGGTCCCGTACACTTTCTGTGGCGTCCGGCGCACTCTTACATGGGTCCCGTACACTTTCTGTGGCGTCCAGCGCCCTCTTACATGGGTCCCGTACATTTTCTGTGGCGTCCGGCGCACGCTTACATGGGTCCCTTACTTTTTCTATGGCGTCCGGCGTACTCTTACATGGGTCCCGGACACTTTCTGTGGCGTCCGGCGCACGCTTACATGGGTCCCGTACACTTTCTACGGCGTCCGGCGCACTCTTACATGGGTCCCGTACACTTTCTATGGCGTCCGGCGCACTCTTACATGGGTCCCGCAGACTTTCTGTGGCGTCCAGCGCACTTACACGCTTACATGGGTCCCTTACTTTTCTATGGCGTCCGGCGCACTCTTACATGGGTCCCGTACACTTTCTGTGGCGTCCGGCGCACGCTTACATGGGTCCCGTACACTTTCCAACGGCGTCCGGCGCACTCTTACATGGGTCCCGCAGACTTTCTGTGGCGTCAGCGCACTCTTACATGGGTCCCGTACACTTTCTGTGGCGTCCGGCGCACGCTTACATGGGTCCCTTACACTTCCTATGGCGCCCGGCGCCCTCTTACGTGGATCCCGTACACTTTCTGCGGCGTCGGGCGTTCTCGTCCATGGGTCCCGTACACTTTAACGGCGTTCGGCGCACTCTTACATGGGTCCCGTACACTTTCTGCGGCGTCCGGCGCACTCTTACATGGGTCCCGTACACTTTCTGTGGCGTCCGGCGCACTCTTACATGGGTCCCGTACACTTTCTGTGGCGTCCGGCGCACTCTTACATGGGTGCCCTATACTGTCTGTGGCGTCCGGCGCAAGCTTGCATGGGTCCCGTCCACTTTCTGTGGCGTCCGGCGCGCTCTTACATGGGTCGCGTACACTTTCTATGGCGTCCGGCGCACTCTTACATGGGTCCCGTACACTTTCTATGGCGTCCGGCGCACTCTTAAATGGGTCCCGTACACTTTCTATGGCGTCCGGCGCACTCTTACATGGATCCCGTACACATTATCCGGCGTGCGGCGCACTTTTACATGGGTCCCGTACACTTTCTATGGCGTCCGGCGCACGCTTACATGGGTCCCGTACACTTTCTGTGGCGTCCGGCGCACTCTTACATGGGTCCCGTACACTTTCTGTGGCGTCCGGCACACTCTTACATGGGTCCTGTACACTTTCTGTGGCGTCCGGCGCACTCTTACATGGGTCCCGTACACTTTCTGTGGCGCCCGGCGCCCTCTTCCATGGGTCCCGTACACTTTCTGTGGCTTTCGGCGCACTCTTACATGGGTCCCACACACTTTCTATGGCGTCCGGCGCACTCTTACATGGGTCCCGTACACTTTCTATGGCTTTCGGCGCACTCTTACATGGGTCCCGTACACTTTCTGTGGCGTCCGGCGCACTCTTACATGGGTCCCGTACACTTTCTGTGGCGTCCGGCGCACGCTTACATGGGTCCCGTACACTTTCTGTGGCGTCCGGCGCACTCTTACATGGGTCCCGTACACTTTCTGTGGCGTCCGGCGCACTCTTACATGGGTCCCGTACACTTTCTATGGCGTCCGGCGCACTCTTACATGGGTCCCGTACACTTTCTGTGGCGTCCGGCGCACTCTACATGGGTCCCGTACACTTTCAACGGCGTCCGGCGCACTCTTACATGGGTCCCGCACACTTTCTGTGGCGTCCGGCGCACTCTTACATGGGTCCCGTACACTTTCTGTGGCGTCCGGCGCACGCTTACATGGGTCCCTTACACTTTCTGTGGCGTGCGGCGCACTCGTACATGGGTCCCGCACACTTTCTGTGGCGTCCGGCGCACTCTTACATGGGTCCCGTACACTTTCTATGGCGTCCGGCGCACTCTTACATGTGGGGTCCCGTACGCTTTCTGTGGCGTCAGCGCATTCTTACACGCTTACATGGGTCCCGTACACTTTCTGTGGCGTCCGGCGCACTCTTACATGGGTCCCGTACACTTTCTATGGCGTCCGGCGCACTCTTACATGGGTCCCGTACACTTTCTGTGGCGTCCGGCGCACGTCTTACATGGGTCCCGTACACTTTCTGTGGCGTCCGGCGCACTCTTACATGGGTCCTGCACACTTTCTGTGGCGTCCGGCGCACTCGTACATGGGTCCCGTACACTTTCTGTGGCGTCCGGCGCACTCTTACATGGGTCCCGTACACTTTCTATGGCGTCCGGCGCACTCTTACATGGGTCCCGCACACTTTCTGTGGCGTCCGGCGCACTCTTACATGGGTCCCGGTACACTTTCTGTGGCGTCCGGCGCACTCTTACATGGGTCCCGTACACTTTCTATGGCGTCCGGCGCACTCTTACATGGGTCCCGTACACTTTCTGTGGCGTCCGGCGCACTCTTACATGGGTCCCGTACACTTTCTGTGGCGTCCGGCGCACTCTTACATGGGTCCCGTACACTTTCTGTGGCGTCCGGCGCACTCTTACATGGGTCCCGTACACTTTCTGTGGCGTCCGGCGCACTCTTACATGGGTCCCGTACACTTTCTGTGGCGTCCGGCGCACTCTTACATGGGTCCCGTACACTTTCTGTGGCGTCCGGCGCACTCTTACATGGGTCCCGTACACTTTCTGTGGCATGCGGCGCACTCTTGCATGGGTCCCGTACACCTTCTGTGGCGTTCGGCGCACTCTTACATGGGACCCCCACACTTTCTGTGGCCTCCGGCGCACACTTGCATGGGTCCCGCACACTTTCTGTGGCGTCCGGCGCACCCTTACACGGGTCCCGTACACTTTCTGTGGCGTCCGGCGCACTCTTACATGGGTCCCGTACACTTTCTGTGGCGTCCGGCGCACTCTTACATGGGTCCCGTACACTTTCTGTGGCGTCCGGCGCACGCTACATGGGTCCGTACACTTTCTGTGGCGTCCGGCGCACTCTTACATGGGTCCCGTACACTTTCTGTGGCGTCCGGCGCACGCTTGCATGGGTCCCGCACACTTTATGTGGCGTCCGGCGCACTCTTACACGGGTCTCGCACACTTTCTGTGGCGTCCGGCGCGCTCTTCCATGGGTCCCACCCATTTTCTGGGGCGTCCGGCGCACTCGAACATGGGTCCCATACACTTTCTGTGGCGTCCGGCGCACTCTTACATGGGTCCCGTACACTTTCTGTGGCGTCCGGCGCACTCTTACATGGGTCCCGTACACTTTCTGTGGCGTCCGGCGCACTCTTACATGGGTCCCGTACACTTTCTGTGGCGTCCGGCGCAAGCTTACATGGGTCCCGTACACTTTCTGTGGCGTCCGGCGCACTCTTACATGGGTCCCGTACACTTTCAACGGCGTCTGGCGCACTCGTACATGGGTCCCGTACACTTTCTATGGCGTCCGGCGCACTCTTACATGGGTCCCGTACACTTTCTGTGGCGTCCGGCGCACTCTTACATGAGTCCCGTACACTTTCTATTGCGTCCGGCGCACTCTTACATGGGTCCCGTACACTTTCTATAGCGTCTGGCGCACTCTTACATGGGTCCCGTACACTTTCTGTGGCGTCCGGCGCACTCTTACATGGGTCCCGTACACTTTCTATAGCGTCCGGCGCACTCTTACATGGGTCCCGTACACTTTCTGTGGCGTCCGGCGCACTCTTACATGGGTCCCGCACACTTTCTGTGGCGTCCGGCGCACTCGTACATGGGTCCCGCACACTTTCTGTGGCGTCCGGCGCACTCTTACGCATGGGTCCCGTACACTTTCTGTGGCGTCCGGCGCACTCTTACATGGGTCCCGCACTTTTTCTATGGCGTCCGGCGCACTCTTACATGGGTCCCGTACACTTTCTGTGGCGTCCGGCGCACTCTTACATGGGTCCCGTACACTTTCTATGGCGTCCGGCGCACTCTTACATGGGTCCCGTACACTTTCTGTGGCGTCCGGCGCACTCTTACATGGGTCCCGCACACTTTCTGTGGCGTCCGGCGCACTCTTACCTGGGTCCCGTACACTTTCTATTGCGCCCGGCGCACTCTTGCATGAGTCCCTTACACTTTCTATAGCGTCCGGCGCACGCTTACATGGGTCCCGTACACTTTCTATGGCGTCCGGCGCACTCTTACATGAGTCCCGCACATTTTCTATGGCGTCTGGCGCACTCTTACATTGATCCCGTACACTTTCTATTGCGTCCGGCGCACTCTTACATTGGTCCCGTACATTTTCTATGGCGTCTGGCGCACTCTTACATTGATCCCGTACACTTTCTGGCGTCCGGCGCACTCTTACATGGGTCCCGCACACTTTCTGTGGCGTCCGGCGCATTTTTACATGGGTCCCGTACACTTTCTGTGGCGTCCGGCGCACTCATACATGGGTCCCGTACACTTTCTATGGCGTCCGGCGCATTCTTGCATGGGTCCCGTACACTTTCTATTGCGTCCGGCGCACTCTTACATGAGTCCCGTACACTTTCTGTGGCGTACGGCACACGATTACATGGGTCCCGTACACTTTATATGGCGTCTGGCGCACTTTTACATTGGTACCGAACACTTTCTATGGCGTCCGACGCACTCTTACATGGGTTCCGTACACTTTCTGTGGCGTCCGGCGCAAGCTTACATGGGTCCCGTACACTTTCTGGGGCGTGCGGCGCAGTCCTACATGGGTCCCGCACACTTTCAATGGCGTCCGGCGCACTCTTACATGGGTCCCGCACACTTTCTGTGGCGTCCGGCGCACTCTTACATGGGTCCCGTACACTTTCTGTGGCGTCCGGCGCACTCTTACATGGGTCCCGCACACTTTCTGTGGCGTCCGGCGCACTCTTACATGGGTCCCGTACACTTTCTGTGGCGTCCGGCGCACTCTTACATGGGTCCCGCACACTTTCTGTGGCGTCCGGCGCACTCTTACATGGGTCCCGTACACTTTCTGTGGCATCCGGCGCACTCTTGCATGGGTCCCGTACACTTTCTGTGGCGTCCGGCGCACTCTTACATGGGTCCCGCACACTTTCTGTGGCGTCCGGCGCACACTTACATGGGTCCCGCACACTTTCTGTGGCGTCCGGCGCACCCTTACATGGGTCTCGCACACTTTCTGTGGCGTCCGGCGCACACTTACATGGGTTCCGCACACTTTCTATAGCGTCCGGCGCGTTCTTACATGGGTCCCGCACACTTTGTATGGCGTCCGACGAACTCTTACATGGGTCACGCACACTTTCTGTGGCGTCCGGCGCACGCTTGCATGGGTCCCGTACACTTTCTGTGGCGTCCGGCGCACTCTTACATGGGTCCCGTACACTTTCTGTGGCGTCCGGCGCACTCTTACATGGGTCCCGCACACTTTCTATGGCGTCCGGCGCACTCTTACATGGGTCCCGTACACTTTCTGTGGCGTCCGGCGCACTCTTACATGGGTCCCGTACACTTTCTATGGCGTCCGGCGCTCGCATACATGGGTCCCGTACACTTCCTATGGCGGCCGGCGCACGCTTACATGGGTCCCGCACACTTTCTATGACGTCCGGCGCACTTTGACATGGGTCCCGTATACTTTCTATGGCATCCGGCGCAGTTTCACATGGGTCCCGCACACTTTCTGTGATGTCCAGCGCACTCTTCAATGGGTCCCGTACAGTTTCTATGGCTTCCGGCGCACTCTTGCATGGGTCTCGTACACTTTCTATGGCGTCCGGCGCACTCTTGCATGGGTCCCGTACACTTTCTGTGGCGTGCGGCGCACTCTTACATGGGTACCGCACACTTTCTGTGGCGTCCGGCGCACCTTTACATGGGTCTCGCACACTTTCTGTGGCGTCCGGCGCACACTTACATGGGTTCCGCACATTTTCTATAGCGTCCGGCGCACTCTTACATGGGTCCCGTACACTTTCTGTGGCGTCCGGCGCACTCTTACATGGGTCCCGTACACTTTCTGTGGCGTCCGGCGCACTCTTACATGGGTCCCGTACACTTTCTGTGGCGTCCGGCGCACTCTTACATGGGTCCCGCACACTTTCTGTGGCGTCCGGCGCACTCGTACATGGGTCCCGTACACTTTCTGTGGCGTCCGGCGCACTCTTACATGGGTCCCGTACACTTTCTGTGGCGTCCGGCGCACTCTTACATGGGTCCCGCACACTTTCTATGGCGTCCGGCGCACTCTTACATGGGTCCCGCACACTTTCTGTGGCGTCCGGCGCACTCTTACATGGGTCCCGCACACTTTCTGTGGCGTCCGGCGCACTCTTACATGGGTCCCGTACACTTTCTGTGGCGTCCGGCGCACTCTTACATGGGTCCCGTACACTTTCTGTGGCGTCCGGCGCACTCTTACATGGGTCCCGTACACTTTCTGTGGCGTCCGGCGCACTCTTACATGGGTCCCGCACACTTTCTGTGGCGTCCGGCGCACTCTTACATGGGTCCCGTACACTTTCTGTGGCGTCCGGCGCACTCTTACATGGGTCCCGTACACTTTCTATGGCGTCCGGCGCACTCTTACATGGGTCCCGTACACTTTCTGTGGCGTCCGGCGCACTCTTACATGGGTCCCGTACACTTTCTGTGGCGTCCGGCGCACTCTTTTACATGGGTCCCGCACACTTTCTGGCGTCCGGCGCACTCTTACATGGGTCCCGTACACTTTCTGTGGCGTCCGGCGCACTCTTACATGGGTCCCGTACACTTTCTGTGGCGTCCGGCGCACTCGTACATGGGTCCCGCACACTTTCTGTGGCGTCCGGCGCACTCTTACATGGGTCCCGCACACTTTCTGTGGCGTCCGGCGCACTCTTACATGGGTCCCTTACACTTTCTGTGGCGTCCGGCGCACTCTTACATGGGTCCCGTACACTTTCTGTGGCGTCCGGCGCACTCTTACATGGGTCCCGCACACTTTCTGTGGCGTCCGGCGCACTCTTACATGGGTCCCGTACACTTTCTGTGGCGTCCGGCGCACTCTTACATGGGTCCCGTACACTTTCTGTGGCGTCCGGCGCACTCTTACATGGGTCCCGTACACTTTCTGTGGCGTCCGGCGCACTCTTACATGGGTCCCGTACACTTTCTGTGGCGTCCGGCGCACTCTTACATGGGTCCCGTACACTTTCTGTGGCGTCCGGCGCACTCTTACATGGGTCCCGTACACTTTCTGTGGCGTCCGGCGCACTTTCGTGCATGGGTCCCTGGACACACTTTCTGTGGCGTCCGGCGCACTCTTACATGGGTCCCGTACACTTTCTGTGGCGTCCGGCGCACTCTTACATGGGTCCCGTACACTTTCTGTGGCGTCCGGCGCACTCTTACATGGGTCCCGCACACTTTCTGTGGCGTCCGGCGCACACTTACATGGGTCCCGCACACTTTCTGTGGCGTCCGGCGCACCCTTACATGGGTCTCGCACACTTTCTGTGGCGTCCGGCGCACTCTTACATGGGTCCCGTACACTTTCTGTGGCGTCCGGCGCACTCTTACATGGGTCCCGTACACTTTCTATGGCGTCCGGCGCACTCTTACATGGGTCCCGTACACTTTCTGTGGCGTCCGGCGCACTCTTACATGGGTCCCGTACACTTTCTATAGCGTCCGGCGCACTCTTACATGGGTCCCGTACACTTTCTTTGGCGTCCGGCGCACTCTTACATGAGTCCCGTACACTTTCTGTGGCGTCCGGCGCACTCTTACATAGGTCCCCTACACTTTCTGTGGCGTCCGGCGCCCTCTTACATGCGTCCCCTACACTTTCTGTGGCGTTCGGCGCACTCGTACATGGGTCCCGCACACTTTCTATGGCGTCCGGCGCACTCTTACATAGGTCCCGTACTCTTTCTGTGGCGTCCGGCGCACTCTTACATGAGTCCCGTACACTTTCTGTGGCGTCCGGCGCACTCTTACATAGGTCCCGTACACTTTCTGTGGCGTCCGGCGCACTCTTACATGAGTCCCGTACACTTTCTGTGGCGTCCGGCGCACTCTTACATGGGTCCCGTACACTTTCTATGGCGTCCGGCGCACTCTTACACGAGTCCCCCACACCTTCCATGGCGTTCGGCGCACTCTTACATAGGTCCCGTACACTTTCTGTGGCGTCCGGCGCACTCTTACATGAGTCCCGTACACTTTCTGTGGCGTCCGGCGCACTCTTACATGGGTCCCGTACACTTTCTTTGGCGTCCGGCGCACTCTTACATGAGTCCCGTACACTTTCTGTGGCGTCCGGCGCACTCTTACATAGGTCCCGTACACTTTCTGTGGCGTCCGGCGCACTCTTACATGAGTCCCGTACACTTTCTTTGGCGTCCGGCGCACTCTTACATGAGTCCCGTACACTTTCTGTGGCGTCCGGCGCACTCTTACATAGGTCCCGTACACTTTCTGTGGCGTCCGGCGCACTCTTACATGGGTCCCGCACACTTTCTGTGGCGTCCGGCGCACTCTTACATGGGTCCCGTACACTTTCTGTGGCGTCCGGCGCACTCTTACATGGGTCCCGTACACTTTCTGTGGCGTCCGGCGCACTCTTACATGGGTCCCGTACACTTTCTGTGGCGTCCGGCGCACTCTTACATGGGTCCCGCACACTTTCTGTGGCGTCCGGCGCACTCTTACATGGGTCCCGTACACTTTCTGTGGCGTCCGGCGCACTCTTACATGGGTCCTGCACACTTTCTGTGGCGTCCGGCGCACTCTTACATGAGTCCCGTACACTTTCTATTGCGTCCGTCGCACTCTTACATGGGTCCCGTTCACTTTCCATGGCGTCTGGCGCACTCTTACATTGGTACCGAATACTTTCTATGGCGTCCGGTGCACTCTTACATGGGTCCCGTACACTTTCTGTGGCGTCCGGCGCACTCTTACAGGGGTCCCGTACACTTTCTGTGGCGTCCGGCGCACTCTTACATGGGTCCCGTACACTTTCTGTGGCGTCCGGCGCAAGCTTACATGGGTCCCGTACACTTTCTGTGGCGTCCGGCGCACTCTTACATGGGTCCCGTACACTTTCTGTGGCGTCCGGCGCACTCTTACATGGGTCCCGTACACTTTCTGTGGCGTCCGGCGCACTCTTACAGGGGTCCCGTACACCTTCTGTGGCGTCCGGCGCACTCGTACATGGGTCCCGTACACTTTCTGTGGCGTCCGGCGCACGATTACATGGGTCCCGTACACTTTCTGTGGCGTCATCGCACTCTTACATGGGTCCCGTACACTTTCTGTGGTGTCCGGCGCACTCGTACATGGGTCCCGTACACTTTCTATGGCATCCGGCGCTGAGTCCCGCACACTTTCTATAGCGTCCGGCGCACGCTTACATGGGTGCCGTACACTTTCTGTGGCGTCCGGCGAACTCTTACATGGGTGCCGTACACTTTCTGTGGCGTCCGGCGCACTCTTACATGGGTCCCGTACACTTTCAATGGCGTTCGGCGCACTCTTACATGGGTCCAGCACACTTTCTATGGCGTCCGGCGCACTCTTACATGGGTCCCGTACACTTCCTGTGGCGTCCGGCGCACTCTACATGGGTCCCGTACACTTTCTGTGGCGTTCGGTGCACTCTACATGGGTCCCGTACACTTTCTGTGGCGTACGGTGCACGCTTACATGGGTCCCGTACACTTTCTATGGCGTACGGCGCACGCTTACATGGGTCCCGTACACTTTCTATGGCGTCCGGCGCATTCTTGCATGGGTCCCGTACACTTTCTATGGCGTCTGGCGCACTCTTACATTGATCCCGTACACTTTCTGTGGCGTTCGGCGCACTCTTGCATGGGTCAGCACACTTTCTCCGGCGTCTGCCGCACTCTTACATTGGTACCGAATACTTTCTATGGCGTCCGGTGCACTCTTACATGGGTCCCGTGCACTTTCTGTGGCGTCCGGCGCAAGCTTACATGGGTCATGTACACTTTCTGTGGCGTCCGGCGCACTCTTACATGGGTCCCGTACACTTTCTGTGGCGTCCGGCGCACTCTTACATGGGTCCCGTACACTTTCTGTGGCGTCCGGTGCACTCTTACATGGGTCCCGTATACTTTCTGTGGCGTCCGGCGCAAGCTTACATGGGTCCCGTACACTTTCTGTGGCGTCCGGCGCACTCTTACATGGGTCCCGTACACTTTCTGTGGCGTCCGGCGCACTCTTACATGGGTCCCGTACACTTTCTGTGGCGTACGGTGCACGCTTAAATGGGTCCCGTACACTTTCTATGGCGTCCGGCGCACTCTTACATGAGTCCCGTACACTTTCTATGGCGTCTGGCGCACTCTTACATTGATCCCGTACACTTTCTATTGCGTCCGGCGCACTCTTACATGGGTCCCGTACACTTTCTGTGGCGTCCGGCGCACTCTTACATGGGTCCCGTACACTTTCTGTGGCGTCCGGCGCACTCTTACATGGGTCCCGTACACTTTCTGTGGCGTCCGGCGCACTCGTACATGGGTCCCGTACACTTTCTGTGGCGTCCGGCGCACGCTTACATGGGCCCCGTACACTTTCTATGGCGTCCGGCGCATTCTTACATGGGTCCCGTACACTTTCTGTGGCGTCCGGCGCACTCTTACATGGGGCCCGGACACTTTCTGTGGCGGCCGGGGCGCTCCTTCATGGGTCCCGTACACTTTCAATGGCGTTCGGCGCACTCGTACATGGGTACACTTTCTGTGGCGTCCGGCGCACGCTTACATGGGTCCCGTACACTTTCTGTGGCGTCCGGCGCACGCTTACATGGGTCCCGTACACTTTCTGTGGCGTCCGGCGCACGCTTACATGGGTCCCGTACACTTTCTGTGGCGTCCGGCGCACGCTTGCATGGGTCAGCACACTTTATCCGACGTCCGGCGCACTCTTACGTGGGTCCCGTACACTTTCAATGGCGTTCGGCGCACTCTTACATGGGTCCCAGCACTTTCTATGGCGTCCGGCGCTGGGTCCCGTACACTTCCTATGGCGTTCGGCGCACTCTTGCATGGGTACAGCACACTTTATCCGGCGTCCGGCGCACTCTTACATGGGTCCCGCACACTTTCTATAGCGTCCGGCGCACTCTTACGTGGGTCCCGTACACTTTCTGTGGCGTCCGGCGCACTCTTACATGGGTCCCGTACACTTTCTGTGGCGTCCGGCGCACTCTTACATGGGTCCCGTACACTTTCGACGGCGTCCGGCGCACTCGTACATGGGTCCCGCAGACTTTCTGTGGCGTCAGCGCACTCTTACACGCTTACATGGAACTCTTACTTTTTCTATGGCGTCCGGCGCACTCTTACATGGGTCCCGCACACTTTCTATAGCGTCCAGCGCACTCTTACATGGGTCCCGTACACTTTCTGTGGCGTCCGGCGCACTCTTACATGGGTCCCGTACGCTTTCAACGGCGTCCGGCGCACTCGTACATGGGTCCCATACACTTTCTGTGGCGTCCGGCGCACTCTTACATGGGTCCCGTACACTTTCTGTGGCGTCCGGCGCACTCTTACATGGGTCCCGTACACTTTCTGTGGCGTCCGGCGCACTCTTACATGGGTCCCGCACACTTTCTGTGGCGTCCGGCGCACTCTTACATGGGTCCCGTACACTTTCTGTGGCGTCCGGCGTACTCTTACATGGGTCCCGTACACTTTCTGTGGCGTCCGGCGCACTCGTACATGGGCCCCGTACACTTTCTGTGGCGTCCGGCGCACGCTTACATGGGTCCCGCACACTTTCTATGGCGGTCGGCGCGCTCGGGCGTGGGGCCCGTACCCTTTCTGTGGCGTCCGGCGCACTCGTACATGGGCCCCGTGCACTTTCTGTGGCGTCCGGCGCACGCTTACATGGGTCCCGCACACTTTCTATGGCGTTCGGCGCACTCGTGCATGGGTCCCGTACACTTTCTGTGGCGTCCGGCGCACGCTTGCATGGGTCAGCACACTTTATCCGGCGTCCGGCGCACTCTTACATGGGTCCCGTACACTTTCTATGGGCGTCCGGCGCACTTACATTACATCCGGCGCTGGGTCCCGTACACTTCCTGTGGCGTTCGGCGCACTCTTGCATGGGTACAGCACACTTTATCCGGCGTCCGGCGCACTCTTACATGGGTCCCGCACACTTTCTATAGCGTCCAGCGCACTCTTACATGGGTCCCGTACACTTTCTGTGGCGTCCGGCGCACTCTTTCATGGGTCCCGTACACTTTCTGTGGCGTCCGGCGGACTCGTACATGGGTCCCGGACACTTCCTGTGGCGTCCGGCGCACTCTTACATGGGTCCCGTACACTTTCTGTGGCGTCCGGCGCACGCTTACATGGGTCCCGCACACTTTCTATGGCGTCCGGCGCACTCTTACATGGGTCCCGTACACTTTCTGTGGCGTCCGGCGCACTCTTACATGGGTCCCGTACACTTTCTGTGGCGTCCGGCGCACTCGTACATGGGTCCCGTACACTTTCTGTGGCGTCCGGCGCACTCTTACATGGGTCCCGCACACTTTCTGTGGCGTACGGCACACGCTTACATCGGCCCCATACACTTTCTATGGAGTACGGCGCACGCTTCCATGGGTCCCGTACACTTTCTGTGGCGTCCGGCGCACTCTTACATGGGTCCCGTACACTTTCTGTGGCGTACGGTGCACTCTTACATGGGTCCCGTACACTTTCTGTGGCGTCTGGCGCACTCTTACATGGGTCCCGTACACTTTCTGTGGCGTCCGGCGCACTCTTACATGGGTCCCGTACACTTTCAACGGCGTCCGGCGCACTCGTACATGGGTCCCGCAGACTTTCTGTGGCGTCCAGCGCACTCTTACATGGGTCCCGTACACTTTCTGTGGCGTCCGGTGCAAGCTTAGATGGGTCCCGTACACTTTCTGTGGCGTCCGGCGCACTCTTACATGGGGCCCGTACACTTTCTGTGGCGGCCGGCCGACTCCTACATGGGTCCCGCACACTTTCTGTAGCGTCCGGCGCACTCTTACATGGGTCCCGTACACTTTCTATGGCGTCTGGCGCACTCTTACATGGGTCCCGTACACTTTCTGTGGCGTCCGGCGCAAGCTTACATGGGTCCCGTACACTTTCTATAGCGTCCGGCGCACTCTTACATGGGTCCCGTACACTTTCTGTGGCGTCCGGCGCACTCTTACATGGGTCCCGTACACTTTCTGTGGCGTCCGGCGCACTCTTACATGGGTCCCGTACACTTTCTGTGGCGTCCGGCGCACTCTTACATGGGTCCCGTACACTTTCTGTGGCGTCCGGCGCACTCTTACATGGGTCCCGTACACTTTCTGTGGCGTCCGGCGCACTCTTACATGGGTCCCGTACACTTTCTGTGGCGTCCGGCGCACTCTTACATGGGTCCCGCACACTTTCTGTGGCGTCCGGCGCACTCTTACATGGGTCCCGTACACTTTCTGTGGCGTCCGGCGCACTCTTACATGGGTCCCGTACACTTTCTGTGGCGTCCGGCGCACTCTTACATGGGTCCCGTACACTTTCTGTGGCGTCCGGCGCACTCTTACATGGGTCCCGTACACTTTCTGTGGCGTCCGGCGCACTCTTACATGGGTCCCGTACACTTTCTGTGGCGTCCGGCGCACTCTTACATGGGTCCCGTACACTTTCTGTGGCGTCCGGCGCACTCTTACATGGGTCCGCACACTTTCTGTGGCGTCCGGCGCACTCTTACATGGGTCCCGTACACTTTCTGTGGCGTCCGGCGCACTCTTACATGGGTCCCGTACGCTTTCTGTGGCGTCCGGCGCACTCTTACATGGGTCCCGTACACTTTCTATGGCGTCCGGCGCACTCTACATGGGTCCCGCACACTTTCTGTGGCGTCCGGCGCACGCTTACATGGGTCCCGTACACTTTCTGTGGCGTCCGGCGCACTCTTACATGGGTCCCGTACACTTTCTGTGGCGTCCGGCGCACTCGTACATGGGTCCCGCACACTTTCTGTGGCGTCCGGCGCACTCTTACATGGGTCCCGTACACTTTCTATGGCGTCCGGCGCACTCTTACATGAGTCCCGTACACTTTCTGTGGCGTCCGGCGCACTCTTACATGGGTCCCGTACACTTTCTGTGGCGTCCGGCGCACTCCTACATGGGCCCCGTACACTTTCTGTGGCGTCCGGCGCACTCTTACATGGGTCCCCCACACTTTCTGTGGCGTCCGGCGCCCTCTTACATGGCTCCCGTACACTTTCTGTGGCGTCCGGCGCACTCTTACATGGGTCCCGTACACTTTCTGTGGCGTCTGGCGCACTCTTACATTGATCCCGTACACTTTCTATTGCGTCTGGCGCCCTCTTACATGGGTCCCGCACTCTTTCTATGGCGTCCGGCGCACTCTTACATGGGTCCCTTACATTTTCTATGGCGTCCAGCGCACTCTTACATGGGTCCCGTACACTTTCTCTGGCGTCCGGCTCACTCTTTCATGGGTCCCGTACACTTTCTGTGGCGTCCGGCGCACTCGTACATGGGTCCCGTACACTTCCTGTGGCGTCCGGCGCACGCTTACATGGGTCCCGCAGACTTTCTGTGGCGTCAGCGCACTTACACGCTTACATGGGTCCCGTACACTTTCTATGGCGTCCGGCGCACTCTTACATGGGTCCCGTACACTTTCTGTGGCGTCCGGCGCACGCTTACATGGGTCCCGTACACTTTCAACGGCGTCCGGCGCACTCTTACATGGGTCCCGCACACTTTCTGTGGCGTCCGGCGCACTCTTACATGGGTCCCGTACACTTTCTGTGGCGTCCGGCGCACTCTTACATGGGTCCCTTACACTTTCTATGGCGTCCGGCGCACTCTTACATGGGTCCCGTACACTTTCTGTGGCGTCCGGCGCACTCTTACATGGGTCCCGTACACTTTCAACGGCGTCCGGCGCACTCGTACATGGGTCCCGCACACTTTCTGTGGCGTCCAGCGCACTCTTACATGGGTCCCGTACACTTTCTGTGGCGTCCGGCGCACTCTTACATGGGTCCCGTACACTTTCTGTGGCGTCCGGCGCACTCTTACATGGGTCCCGCACACTTTCTGTGGCGTCCGGCGCACTCTTACATGGGTCCCGTACACTTTCTGTGGCGTCCGGCGCACTCTTGCATGGGTCCCCTACACTTTCTATGGCGTACGGCGCACGCTTACATGGGTCCCGTACACTTTCTGTGGCGTCCGGTGCAAGCTTACATGGGTCCCGTACACTTTCTGTGGCGTCCGGCGCACTCTTACATGGGTCCCGTACACTTTCTGTGGCTTCCGGCGTACTCTTACATGGGTCCCGTACACTTTCTATGGCGTACGGCGCACGCTTACATGGGTCCCGTACACTTTCTATGGCGTCCGGCGCACTCTTACATGGGTCAAGCACACTTTCTATGGCGTCCGGCACACTCTTACATGGGTCCCGTACACTTTCTCTGGCGTCCGGCGCACTCTTAAATGGGTCCCGCACACTTTCAATGGCGTTCGGCGCACTCGTGCATGGGTCCCGTACACTTTCTGTGGCGTCCGGCGCACTCTTACATGGGTCCCGTACACTTTCTGTGGCGTCCGGCGCAAGCTTACATGGGTCCCGTACACTTTCTGTGGCGTCCGGCGCACGCTTACATGGGTCCCGTACACTTTCTGTGGCGTCCGGCGCACGCTTGCATGGGTCAGCACACTTTATCCGACGTCCGGCGCACTCTTACGTGGGTCCCGTACACTTTCAATGGCGTCCGGCGCACTCTTACATGGGTCCAGCACCCTTTCTATGGCTTCCGGCGCTGGGTCCCGTACACTTCCTATGGCGTTCGGCGCACTCTTGCATGGGTACAGCACACTTTATCCGGCGTCCGGCGCACTCTTACATGGGTCCCGCACACTTTCTATAGCGTCCAACGCACTCTTACGTGGGTCCCGTACACTTTCTGTGGCGTCCGGCGCACTCTTACATGGGTCCCGTACACTTTCTGTGGCGTCCGGCGCACTCTTACATGGGTCCCGTACACTTTCGACGGCGTCCGGCGCACTCGTACATGGGTCCCGCAGACTTTCTGTGGCGTCAGCGCACTCTTACACGCTTACATGGAACTCTTACTCTTTCTATGGCGTCCGGCGCACTCTTACATGGGTCCCGTACACTTTCTGTGGCGTCCGGCGCACGCTTACATGGGTCCCGTACGCTTTCAACGGCGTCCGGCGCACTCGTACATGGGTCCCGCAGACTTTCTGTGGCGTCAGCGCCCTCTTACATGGGTCCCGTACACTTTCTGTGGCGTCCGGCGCACGCTTACATGGGTCCCTTACTTTTTCTATGGCGTCCGGCGTACTCTTACATGGGTCCCGTACACTTTCTGTGGCGTCCGGCGCAGTCCTACACGGGTCCCGCACAGTTTCAATGGCGTTCGGCGCACTCGTACATGGGTCCCGTACGCTTTCTGTGGCGTCCGGCGCACTCTTACGTGGGTCCCGTACACTTTCTGTGGCGTCCGGCGCACTCTTACATGGGTCCCGTACACTTTCGACGGCGTCCGGCGCACTCGTGCATGGGTCCCGTACACTTTCTGTGGCGTCCGGCGCACGCTTACATGGGTCCCGTACACTTTCTGCGGCGTGCGGCGCACGCTTACATGGGTCCCGTACACTTTCTGTGGCGTCCGGCGCACTCTTACATGGGTCCCGTACACTTTCTATGGCGTCCGGCGTACTCTTACATGGGTCCCGTACACTTTCTGTGGCGTCCGGCGCACTCTTACATGGGTCCCGTACACTTTCTCTGGCGTCCGGCGCACTCTTAAATGGGTCCCGTACACTTTCTCTGGCGTCCGGCGCACTCTTACATGGGTCCCGTACACTTTCTGTGGCGTCCGGCGCACGCTTACATAGATCCCGTACACTTTCTATGGCGTCCGGCGCACTCTTAAATGGGTCCCGTATACTCTCCATGGCGTCCTGCGCACGCTTACATGGGTCCCGTACCTTTTCTATTCCGTCCGGCGCATTTTCGCATGGGTCCCGTACACTTTCTATGGCGTCCGGAGCACACTTACATGGGTCCCGTACACTTTCTGTGGCGTCCGGCGCACTCTTAAGTGGGTCCCGTACACTTTCTGTGGCGTCCGGCGCACTCTTAAGTGGGCCTCGTACACTTTCTATGGCGTCCGGCGCACTTTTGCATGGGTCCCGTAGGCTTTCAACGGCGTCCGGCGCACTCGTACATGGGTCCCGCAGACTTTCTGTGGCGTCAGCGCACTCTTACACGCTTACATGGAACTCTTACTCTTTCTATGGCGTCCGGCGCACTCTTACATGGGTCCCGTACACTTTCTGTGGCGTCCGGCGCACGCTTACATGGGTCCCGTACGCTTTCAACGGCGTCCGGCGCACTCGTACATGGGTCCCGCAGACTTTCTGTGGCGTCAGCGCCCTCTTACATGGGTCCCGTACACTTTCTGTGGCGTCCGGCGCACGCTTACATGGGTCCCTTACTTTTTCTATGGCGTCCGGCGGACTCTTACATGGGTCCCGTACACTTTCTATGGCGTCCGGCACACTCTTACATGGGTCCCGTACACTTTCAATGGCGTTCGGCGCACTCGTGCATGGGTCCCGTACACTTTCTGTGGCGTCCGGCGCACTCTTACGTGGGTCCCGTACACTTTCTGTGGCGTCCGGCGCAGTCCTACACGGGTCCCGTACACTTTCGGTGGCGTCCGGCGCACTCGTACATGGGTCCCGTACACTTTCTGTGGCGTCGGGCGCACGCTTACATGGGTCCCTTACTTTTTCTATGGCGTCCGGCGTACGCTTACATGGGTCCCGTACACTTTCAATGGCGTCCGGCGCACTCTTACATGGGTCCAGCACACTTTCTATGGCGTCCGGAGCATTCTTAAATGGGTCCCGTACACTTTCTATGGCGTCCGGCGCACTCTTAAATGGGTCCCGCACAATTTCAATGGCGTCCGGCGCACGCTTACATGGGTCTCGTACACTTTCTGTGGCGTCCGGCGCACTCTTACATGGGTCCCGTACACTTTCTGTGGCGTCCGGCGCACTCGTACATGGGTCCCGTACACTTTCTGTGGCGTCCGGCGCACGCTTACATGGGTCCCGCACACTTTCTGTGGCGTCCGGCGCACGTTTACATGGGTACCGTACACTTTCTACGGTGCCCGGCGCACTCTTACATGGGTACCGTACACTTTCTACGGTGTCCGGCGCACTCTTACATGGGTCCCGTACACTTTCTATTTCGTCCGGCGCTGGGTACCGTACACTTTCTACGGTGTCCGGCGCACTCTTACATGGGTCTCGCACACTTTCAATGGCGTTCGGCGCACTCTTACATGGGTCCCGTACACTTTCTGTGGCGTCCGGCGCACGCTTACATGGGTCCCGTACACTTTCTGTGGCGTTCGGCGCACGCTTACATGGGTCCCGTACACTTTCTGTGGCGTCCGGCGCACTCGTACATGGGTACCGTACACTTTCAACGGCGTCCGGCGCACTCGTACATGGGTCCCGCAGACTTTTTGTGGCGTCAGCGCACTCTTACATGGGTCCCGTACACTTTCAATGGCGTCCGGCGCACTCTTACATGGGTCCCGTACACTTTCTGTGGCGTCCGGCGCACGCTTACATGGGTCCCCCACCCTTTCAATGGCGTTCGGCGCACTCGTACATGGGTCCCGTACGCTTTCTGTGGCTTCCAGCGCACTCTTACATGGGTCCCGTACACTTTCTGTGGCGTCGGGCGCACGCTTACATGGGTCCCTTACTTTTTCTATGGCGTCCGGCGTACTCTTACATGGGTCCCGTACACTTTCTGTGGCGTCCGGCGCACTCTTACATGGGTCCCGTACACTTTCTGTGGCGTCCGGCGCACTCTTACATGGGTCCCGTACACTTTCTGTGGCGTTCGGCGCACTCTTACATGGGTCCCGTACACTTTCTGTGGCGTCCGGCGCACTCTTACATGGGTCCCGTACACTTTCTATGGCGGCCGGCGCACTCTTACATGGGTCCCGTACACTTTCTGTGGCGTCCGGCGCACTCTTGCATGGGTTCCGTACACTTTCTGTGGCATCCGGCGCACTCGTACATGGATCCCGCACACTTTCAATGGCGTCGGGCGCACTCTTACATGGGTCCAGCACACTTTCTATGGCGTCCGGCGTATTCTTAAATGGGTCCCGTACACTTTCTATGGCGTCCGGCGCACCCTTGCATGGGTCCCGCACACTTTATCCGGCGTCCGGCGCAAGCTTACATGGGTCCCGTACACTTTCTCTAGCGTCCGGCGCACTCTTACATGGGTCCCGTACACTTTCTGTGGCGTCCGGCGCGCTCTTACATGGGTCCCGTACACTTTCTGTGGCGTCCGGCGCACTCTTACATGGGTCCCGTACACTTTCTATGGCGTCCGGAGCACACTTACATGGGTCCCGTACACTTTCTGTGGCGTCCGGCGCACTCTTACGTGGGTCCCGTACACTTTCTGTGGCGTCCGGCGCACTCTTACATGGGTCCCGTACACTTTCGACGGCGGCCGGCCCACTCTTACATGGGTCCCGTCCCCTTTGACGGCGTCCGGCGCACTCGTACATGGGTCCCGCAGACTTTCTGTGGCGTCAGCGCACTCTTACACGCTTACATGGAACTCTTACTCTTTCTATGGCGTCCGGCGCACTCTTACATGGGTCCCGTACACTTTCTGTGGCGTCCGGCGCACGCTTACATGGGTCCCGTACGCTTTCAACGGCGTCCCGCGCACTCGCACATGGGTCCCGCAGACTTTCTGTGGCGCCAGCGCCCTCTTACCTGGGTCCCGCACACTTTCAATGGCGTTCGGCGCACTCGTGCATGGGTCCCGTACACTTTCTGTGGCTTCCAGCGCACTCTTACATGGGTCCCGTACACTTTCTGTGGCGTCCGGCGCAGTCCTACACGGGTCCCGCACAGTTTCAATGGCGTTCGGCGCACTCGTACATGGGTCCCGTACGCTTTCTGTGGCTTCCAGCGCACTCTTACATGGGTCCCGTACACTTTCTGTGGCGTCCGGCGCACTCTTACATGGGTCAAGCACACTTTCTATGGCGTTCGGCGCACTCGTGCATGGGTCCCGTACACTTTCTGTGGCGTCCGGCGCACGCTTGCATGGGTCAGCACACTTTATCCGGCGTCCGGCGCACTCTTACGTGGGTCCCGTATACTTTCAATGGCGTCCGGCGCACTCTTACATGGGTCCAGCACACTTACTATGGCGTCCGGGGCACTCTTACGTGGGTCCCGTACACTTCCTATGGCGTTCGGCGCACTCTTGCATGGGTACAGCACACTTTATCCGGCGTCCGGCGCACTCTTACATGGGTCCCGCACACTTTCTATAGCGTCCAGCGCACTCTTACATGGGTCCCGTACACTTTCTGTGGCGTCCGGCGCACTCTTACATGGGTCCCGTACACTTTCTGTGGCGTCCGGCGCACTCTTACATGGGTCCCGTACACTTTCTGTGGCGTCCAGCGCCCTCTTACATGGGTCCCGTACATTTTCTGTGGCGTCCGGCGCACGCTTACATGGGTCCCTTACTTTTTCTATGGCGTCCGGCGTACTCTTACATGGGTCCCGTACACTTTCTGTGGCGTCCGGCGCACTCGTACATGGGCCCCGTACACTTTCTGTGGCGTCCGGCGCACGCTTACATGGGTCCCGTACACTTTCTGTGGCGTCCGGCGCACGCTTTCATGGGTCAGCACACTTTATCCGGCGTCCGGCGCACTCTTACGTGGGTCCCGTACACTTTCAATGGCGTCCGGCGCACTCTTACATGGGTCCAGCACACTTTATCCGGCGTCCGGCGCACTCTTACATGGGTCCCGCACACTTTCTATAGCGTCCAGCGCACTCTTACATGGGTCCCGTACACTTTCTGTGGCGTCCGGCGCACTCTTACATGGGTCCCGTACGCTTTCAACGGCGTCCGGCGCACTCGTACATGGATCCCGCAGACTCTGTGGCGTCAGCGCCCTCTTACATGGGTCCCGTACACTTTCTATAGCGTCCAGCGCACTCTTACATGGGTCCCGTACACTTTCTGTGGCGTCCGGCGCACTCTTACGTGGGTCCCGTACACTTTCTGTGGCGTCCGGCGCACTCTTACATGGGTCCCGTACACTTTCGACGGCGTCCGGCGCACTCGTACATGGGTCCCGCAGACTTTCTGTGGCGTCAGCGCATTCTTACACGCTTACATGGGTCCCTTACTTTTTCTATGGCGTCCGGCGCACTCTTTCATGGGTCCCGTACACTTTCTGTGGCGTCCGGCGCACTCGTACATGGGTCCCGTACACTTTCTGTGGCGTCGGGCGCACGCTTACATGGGTCCCTTACTTTTTCTATGGCGTCCGGCGTACTCTTACATGGGTCCCGTACACTTTCTGTGGCGTCCGGCGCACTCTTACATGGGTCCCGTACACTTTCTGTGGCGTCCGGCGCACTCTTACATGGGTCCCGTACACTTTCTCTGGCGTCCGGCGCACTCTTAAATGGGTCCCGCACACTTTCAATGGCGTTCGGCGCACTCGTGCATGGGTCCCGTACACTTTCTGTGGCGTCCGGCGCACTCTTACATGGGTCCCGTACACTTTCTGTGGCGTCCGGCGCAAGCTTACATGGGTCCCGTACACTTTCTGTGGCGTCCGGCGCACGCTTACATGGGTCCCGTACACTTTCTGTGGCGTCCGGCGCACGCTTGCATGGGTCAGCACACTTTATCCGACGTCCGGCGCACTCTTACGTGGGTCCCGTACACTTTCAATGGCGTCCGGCGCACTCTTACATGGGTCCAGCACCCTTTCTATGGCTTCCGGCGCTGGGTCCCGTACACTTCCTATGGCGTTCGGCGCACTCTTGCATGGGTACAGCACACTTTATCCGGCGTCCGGCGCACTCTTACATGGGTCCCGCACACTTTCTATAGCGTCCAACGCACTCTTACGTGGGTCCCGTACACTTTCTGTGGCGTCCGGCGCACTCTTACATGGGTCCCGTACACTTTCTGTGGCGTCCGGCGCACTCTTACATGGGTCCCGTACACTTTCGACGGCGTCCGGCGCACTCGTACATGGGTCCCGCAGACTTTCTGTGGCGTCAGCGCACTCTTACACGCTTACATGGAACTCTTACTTTTTCTATGGCGTCCGGCGCACTCTTACATGGGTCCCGTACACTTTCTGTGGCGTCCGGCGCACGCTTACATGGGTCCCGTACGCTTTCAACGGCGTCCGGCGCACTCGTACATGGGTCCCGCAGACTTTCTGTGGCGTCAGCGCCCTCTTACATGGGTCCCGTACACTTTCTGTGGCGTCCGGCGCACGCTTACATGGGTCCCTTACTTTTTCTATGGCGTCCGGCGTACTCTTACATGGGTCCCGTACACTTTCTGTGGCGTCCGGCGCAGTCCTACACGGGTCCCGCACAGTTTCAATGGCGTTCGGCGCACTCGTACATGGGTCCCGTACGCTTTCTGTGGCTTCCAGCGCACTCTTACATGGGTCCCGTACACTTTCTGTGGCGTCCGGCGCACTCTTACATGGGTCAAGCACACTTTCTATGGCGTTCGGCGCACTCGTGCATGGGTCCCGTACACTTTCTGTGGCGTCCGGCGCACGCTTGCATGGGTCAGCACACTTTATCCGGCGTCCGGCGCACTCTTACGTGGGTCCCGTATACTTTCAATGGCGTCCGGCGCACTCTTACATGGGTCCAGCACACTTTCTATGGCGTCTGGCGCTGGGTCCCGTACACTTCCTATGGCGTTCGGCGCACTCTTGCATGGGTACAGCACACTTTATCCGGCGTCCGGCGCACTCTTACATGGGTCCCGCACACTTTCTATAGCGTCCAGCGCACTCTTACATGGGTCCCGTACACTTTCTGTGGCGTCCGGCGCACTCTTACATGGGTCCCGTACACTTTCTGTGGCGTCCGGCGCACGCTTACATGGGTCCCTTACTTTTTCTATGGCGTCCGGCGTACTCTTACATGGGTCCCGTACACTTTCTGTGGCGTCCGGCGCACGCTTGCATGGGTCAGCACACTTTGTCCGGCGTCCGGCGCACTCTTACATGGGTCCCGTACACTTTCTATAGCGTCCAGCGCACTCTTACATGGGTCCCGTACACTTTCTGTGGCGTCCGGCGCACTCTTACGTGGGTCCCGTACACTTTCTGTGGCGTCCGGCGCACTCTTACATGGGTCCCGTACACTTTCGACGGCGTCCGGCGCACTCTTACATGGGTCCCGTACACTTTTGACGGCGTCCGGCGCACTCGTACATGGGTCCCGCAGACTTTCTGTGGCGTCAGCGCACTCTTACACGCTTACATGGAACTCTTACTCTTTCTATGGCGTCCGGCGCACTCTTACATGGGTCCCGTACACTTTCTGTGGCGTCCGGCGCACGCTTACATGGGTCCCGTACGCTTTCAACGGCGTCCGGCGCACTCGTACATGGGTCCCGCAGACTTTCTGTGGCGTCAGCGCCCTCTTACATGGGTCCCGTACACTTTCTGTGGCGTCCGGCGCACGCTTACATGGGTCCCGTACCCTTTTGACGGCGTCCGGCGCACTCTTACATGGGTCCCGTACACTTTCTGTGGCGTCCGGCGCAGTCCTACACGGGTCCCGCACAGTTTCAATGGCGTTCGGCGCACTCGTACATGGGTCCCGTACGCTTTCTGTGGCTTCCAGCGCACTCTTACATGGGTCCCGTACACTTTCTGTGGCGTCGGGCGCACGCTTACATGGGTCCCTTACTTTTTCTATGGCGTCCGGCGTACTCTTACATGGGTCCCGTACACTTTCTGTGGCGTCCGGCGCACTCTTACATGGGTCCCGTACACTTTCTCTGGCGTCCGGCGCACTCTTAAATGGGTCCCGCACACTTTCAATGGCGTTCGGCGCACTCGTGCATGGGTCCCGTACACTTTCTGTGGCGTCCGGCGCACTCTTACATGGGTCCCGTACACTTTCGACGGCGTCCGGCGCACTCTTACATGGGTCCCGTACACTTTTGACGGCGTCCGGCGCACTCGTACATGGGTCCCGTACACTTTCTGTGGCGTCCGGCGCAGTCCTACACGGGTCCCGCACACTTTCTGTGGCGTCCGGCGCACTCTTACATGGGTCCCGTGCACTTTCTATAGCGTCCGGCGCACTCTTACATGGGTCCCGTACACTTTCAACGGCGTCCGGCGCACTCGTACATGGGTCCCGTAAACTTCCTATGGCGTTCGGCGCACTCTTGCATGGGTCCAGCACACTTTATCCGGCGTCCGGCGCAAGCTTACATGGGTCCCGTACACTTTCTATAGCGTCCGGCGCACTCTTACATGGGTCCCGTACACTTTCTGTGGCGTCCGGCGCACTCTTACATGGGTCCCGTACACTTTCTGTGGCGTCCAGCGCCCTCTTACATGGGTCCCGTACACTTTCTGTGGCGTCCGGCGCACTCTTACATGGGTCCCGTACACTTTCTGTGGCGTCCGGCGCACTCTTACATGGGTCCCGTACACTTTCGACGGCGTCCGGCGCACTCGTACATGGGTCCCGCAGACTTTCTGTGGCGTCAGCGCACTCTTACACGCTTACATGGGACTCTTACTCTTTCTATGGCGTCCGGCGCACTCTTACATGGGTCCCGTACACTTTCTGTGGCGTCCGGCGCACGCTTACATGGGTCCCGTACGCTTTCAACGGCGTCCGGCGCACTCGTACATGGGTCCCGCAGACTTTCTGTGGCGTCAGCGCCCTCTTACATGGGTCCAGCACACTTTCTATGGCGTCTGGCGCTGGGTCCCGTACACTTCCTATGGCGTTCGGCGCACTCTTGCATGGGTCCCGTACACTTTCTGTGGCGTCCGGCGCAGTCCTACACGGGTCCCGCACAGTTTCAATGGCGTTCGGCGCACTCGTACATGGGTCCCGTACGCTTTCTGTGGCGTCCAGCGCACTCTTACATGGGTCCCGTACACTTTCTGTGGCGTCCGGCGCACTCTTACATGAATCCCGCACATTTTCTATGGCGTCCGGCGCACTCTAACATGGGTCCCGTACACTTTCTGTGGCGTCCGGCGCACTCTTGCATGGGTCCCGCACACTTTCTCCGGCGTCCGGCGCACTCTTACATGAGTCCCGTACACTTTCTATTGCGTCCGTCGCACTCTTACATGGGTCCCGTACACTTTCTGTGGCGTCCGGCGCACTCTTACATGGGTCCCGTACACTTTCTGTGGCGTCCGGCGCACTCTTACATGGGGCCCGTACACTTTCTGTGGCGTCTGGCGCACTCTTACATGGGTCCCGCACACTTTCTGTGGCGTCCGGCGCACTCTTACATGGGTCCCGTACACTTTCTGTGGCGTCCGGCGCACTCTTACATGGGTCCCGTACACTTTCTGTGGCGTCCGGCGCACTCTTACATGGGTCCCGTACACTTTCTATGGCGTCCGGCGCACTCTTACATGGGTCCCGTACACTTCCTATGGCGTTCGGCGCACTCTTGCATGGGTCCAGCACACTTTATCCGGCGTCCGGCGCACTCTTACATGGGTCCCGTACACTTTCTGTGGCGTCCGGCGCAAGCTTACATGGGTCCCGTACACTTTCTGTGGCGTCCGGCGCACTCTTACATGGGTCCCGTACACTTTCTGTGGCTTCCGGCGCACTCTTACATGGGTCCCGTACACTTTCTGTGGCTTCCGGCGCACTCTTACATGGGTCCCGCACACTTTCTGTGGCGTCCGGCGCAAGCTTACAGGGGTCCCGTACACTTTCTGTGGCGTCCGGCGCAAATTTACCTGGGTCCCGTACACTTTCTGTGGCGTCCGGCGCACTCTTACATGCGTCCCGTACACTTTCTGTGGCGTCCGGCGCACTCTTACATGGGTCCCGTACACTTTCTGTGGCGTCCGGCGCAAGCTTACATGGGTCCCGTACACTTTCTGTGGCGTCCGGCGCACTCTTACATGGGTCCCGTACACTTTCTGTGGCGTCCGGCGCACTCTTACATGGGTCCCGCACACTATCTATGGCGTACGGCGCACTCTTACATGGGTCCCGTACACTTTCTGTGGCGTCCGGCGCACTCTTACATGGGTCCCGCACACTTTCTGTGGCGTCGGGCGCACTCTTACATGGCTCCCGCACACTTTCTATAGCGTCCAACGCACTCTTACGTGGGTCCCGTACACTTTCTGTGGCGTCCGGCGCACTCTTACATGGGTCCCGTACACTTTCTGTGGCGTCAGCGCACTCTTACACGCTTACATGGAACTCTTACTCTTTCTATGGCGTCCGGCGCACTCTTACATGGGTCCCGTACACTTTCTGTGGCGTCCGGCGCACGCTTACATGGGTCCCGTACGCTTTCAACGGCGTCCGGCGCACTCGTACATGGGTCCCGCAGACTTTCTGTGGCGTCAGCGCACTCTTACATGGGTCCCGCACACTTTCTGTGGCGTCCGGCGCACGCTTACATGGGTCCCTTACTTTTTCTATGGCGTCCGGCGCACTCTTACATGGGTCCCGTACACTTTCTGTGGCGTCCGGCGCACGCTTACATGGGTCCCGTACGCTTTCAACGGCGTCCGGCGCACTCGTACATGGGTCCCGCAGACTTTCTGTGGCGTCAGCGCCCTCTTACATGGGTCCCGTACACTTTCTGTGGCGTCCGGCGCACGCTTACATGGGTCCCTTACTTTTTCTATGGCGTCCGGCGTACTCTTACATGGGTCCCGTACACTTTCTGTGGCGTCCGGCGCACTCTTAAATGGGTCCCGCACACTTTCAATGGCGTTCGGCGCACTCGTGCATGGGTCCCGTCCGCTTTCTGTGGCTTCCAGCGCACTCTTACATGGGTCCCGTACACTTTCTGTGGCGTCCGGCGCACTCTTACATGGGTCCCGTACACTTTCTCTGGCGTCCGGCGCACTCTTAAATGGGTCCCGTACACTTTCTCTGGCGTCCGGCGCACTCTTAAATGGGTCCCGCACACTTTCAATGGCGTTCGGCGCACTCGTGCATGGGTCCCGTACATTTTCTGTGGCGTCCGGCGCACTCTTACATGGGTCCCGTACACTTTCTATGGCGTCCGGCGCACTCTTACATGGGTCCCGTACACTTTCTGTGGCGTCCGGCGCACTCTTACATGGGTCCCGTACACTTTCTGTGGCGTCCGGCGCACTCTTACATGGGTCCCGTACACTTTCTTTGGCGTCCGGCGCACTCTTACATGAGTCCCGTACACTTTCTATTGCGTCCGGCGCACTCTTACATGGGTCCCGTACACTTTCTGTGGCGTCCGGCGCACTCTTACATGGGTCCCGCACACTTTCTATGGCGTCCGGCGCACTCTTACATGGGTCCCGTACACTTTCTATCGGCGTCCGGCGCACTCTTACATGGGTCCCGCACACTTTCTATAGCGTCCAACGCACTCTTACGTGGGTCCCGTACACTTTCTGTGGCGTCCGGCGCACTCTTACATGGGTCCCGTACACTTTCTGTGGCGTCCGGCGCACTCTTACATGGGTCCCGTACACTTTCGACGGCGTCCGGCGCACTCGTACATGGGTCCCGCAGACTTTCTGTGGCGTCAGCGCACTCTTACACGCTTACATATAACTCTTACTCTTTCTATGGCGTCCGGCGCACTCTTACATGGGTCCCGTACACTTTCTGTGGCGTCCGGCGCACGCTTACATGGGTCCCGTACGCTTTCAACGGCGTCCGGCGCACTCGTACATGGGTCCCGCAGACTTTCTGTGGCGTCAGCGCCCTCTTACATGGGTCCCGTACACTTTCTGTGGCGTCCGGCGCACGCTTACATGGGTCCCTTACTTTTCTATGGCGTCCGGCGTACTCTTACATGGGTCCCGTACACTTTCTGTGGCGTCCGGCGCAGTCCTACACGGGTCCCGCACAGTTTCAATGGCGTTCGGCGCACTCGTACATGGGTCCCGTACGCTTTCTGTGGCTTCCAGCGCACTCTTACATGGGTCCCGTACACTTTCTGTGGCGTCCGGCGCACTCTTACATGGGTCAAGCACACTTTCTATGGCGTTCGGCGCACTCGTGCATGGGTCCCGTACACTTTCTGTGGCGTCCGGCGCACGCTTGCATGGGTCAGCACACTTTATCCGGCGTCCGGCGCACTCTTACGTGGGTCCCGTATACTTTCAATGGCGTCCGGCGCACTCTTACATGGGTCCAGCACACTTTCTATGGCGTCTGGCGCTGGGTCCCGTACACTTCCTATGGCGTTCGGCGCACTCTTGCATGGGTACAGCACACTTTATCCGGCGTCCGGCGCACTCTTACATGGGTCCCGCACACTTTCTATAGCGTCCAGCGCACTCTTACATGGGTCCCGTACACTTTCTGTGGCGTCCGGCGCACTCTTACATGGGTCCCGTACACTTTCTGTGGCGTCCGGCGCACTCTTACATGGGTCCCGTACACTTTCTGTGGCGTCCGGCGCACGCTTACATGGGTCCCTTACACTTTCTGTGGCGTCCGGCGCACTCGTACATGGGTCCCGTACACTTTCTGTGGCGTCCGGCGCACTCTTACATGGGTCCCGTACACTTTCTGTGGCGTCCGGCGCACTCTTACATGGGTCCCGTACACTTTCTGTGGCGTCCGGCGCACTCTTACATGGGTCCCGCACACTTTCTGTGGCGTCCAGCGCACTCGTACATGGGTCCCGTACACTTTCTGTGGCGTCCGGCGCACTCTTACATGGGTCCCGTACACTTCCTATGGCTTCCGGCGCACTCTTGCATGGGTACAGCACACTTTATCCGGCGTCCGCCGCACTCTTACATGGGTCCCGCACACTTTCTGTGGCGTCCGGCGCACGTTTACATGGGTACCGTACACTTTCTACGGTGTCCGGCGCACTCTTACATGGGTCCCGTACACTTTCTGTGGCGTCCGGCGCACTCTTACATGGGTCCCGTACACTTTCAACGGCGTCCGGCGCACTCGTACATGGGTCCCGCAGACTTTTTGTGGCGTCAGCGCACTCTTACATGGGTCCCGTACACTTTCAATGGCGTCCGGCGCACTCTTACATGGGTCCCGTACACTTTCTATGGCGTCCGGCGCTGGGTCCCGTACACTTTCTGTGGCGTCCGGCGGACTCTTACATGGGTCCCCTACACTTTCTGTGGCGTCCGGCGCACTCCGACATGGGTCCCGCAGACTTTCTGTGGCGTCCGGCGCACACGCTTACATGGGTCCCGTACTTTTTCTATGGCGTCCGGCGCACTCTTACATTGATCCCGTACACTTTCTCTTGCGTCCGTCGCACTCTTACATGGGTCCCGTACACTTTCTGTGGCGTCCGGCGCACTCTTACATGGGTCCCGTACACTTTCTGTGGCGTCCAGCGCCCTCTTACATGGGTCCCGTACATTTTCTGTGGCGTCCGGCGCACGCTTACATGGGTCCCTTACTTTTCAATGGCGTTCGGCGCACTCGTACATGGGTCCCGTACGCCTTCTATGGCGTCCGGCGTACTCTTACATGGGTCCCGTACACTTTCTGTGGCGTCCGGCGCACTCGTACATGGGTCCCGTACACTTTCTGTGGCGTCGGGCGCACGCTTACATGGGTCCCTTACTTTTTCTATGGCGTCCGGCGTACTCTTACATGGGTCCCGTACACTTTCTGTGGCGTCCGGCGCACTCGTACATGGGCCCCGTACACTTTCTGTGGCGTCCGGCGCACGCTTACATGGGTCCCGCACACTTTCTATGGCGTTCGGCGCACTCGTGCATGGGTCCCGTACACTTTCTGTGGCGTCCGGCGCACGCTTGCATGGGTCAGCACACTTTATCCGGCGTCCGGCGCACTCTTACATGGGTCCCGTACACTTTCTATGGCGTCCGGCGCACTCGTACATGGGTCCCGCACACTTTCTATAGCGTCCAGCGCACTCTTACATGGGTCCCGTACACTTTCTGTGGCGTCCGGCGCACTCTTACATGGGTCCCGTACACTTTCTGTGGCGTCCGGCGCACTCTTACATGGGTCCCGTACACTTTCGACGGCGTCCGGCGCACTCGTACATGGGTCCCGCAGACTTTCTGTGGCGTCAGCGCACTTACACGCTTACATGGGTCCCTTACTTTTTCTATGGCGTCCGGCGCACTCTTACATGGGTCCCGTACACTTTCTGTGGCGTCCGGCGCACGCTTACATGGGTCCCGTACGCTTTCAACGGCGTCCGGCGCACTCGTACATGGATCCCGCAGTCTTTCTGTGGCGTCAGCGCCCTCTTACATGGGTCCCGCAGACTTTCTGTGGCGTCAGCGCACTTACACGCTTACATGGGTCCCTTACTTTTTCTATGGCGTCCGGCGCACTCTTACATGGGTCCCGTACACTTTCTGTGGCGTCCGGCGCACGCTTACATGGGTCCCGTACGCTTTCAACGGCGTCCGGCGCACTCGTACATGGATCCCGCAGTCTTTCTGTGGCGTCAGCGCCCTCTTACATGGGTCCCGTACACTTTCTGTGGCGTCCGGCGCACGCTTACATGGGTCCCTTACTTTTTCTATGGCGTCCGGCGCACGCTTACATGGGTCCCGCACACTTTCAATGGCGTCCGGCGCACTCTTACATGGGTCCAGCACACTTTCAATGGCGTTCGGCGCACTCGTGCATGGGTCCCGTACACTTTCTGTGGCGTCCGGCGCACTCTTACATGGGTCCCGTACACTTTCTGTGGCGTCCGGCGCAAGCTTACATGGGTCCCGTACACTTTCTGTAGCGTCCGGCGCACTTGTACATGGGTCTCGTACACTTTCTGTGGCGTCCGGCGCACGCTTACATGGGTCCCGTACTTTTTCAGTGGCGTCCGGCGCACGCTTACATGGGTCCCGTACACTTTCAGTGGCGTCCGGCGCACTCTTACATGGGTCAAGCACACTTTCTATGGCGTCCGGCACACTCTTACATGGGTCCCGTACACTTTCTCTGGCGTCCGGCGCACTCTTAAATGGGTCCCGCACACTTTCAATGGCGTTCGGCGCATTCGTGCATGGGTCCCGTACACTTTCTGTGGCGTCCGGCGCACTCTTACATGGGTCCCGTACACTTTCTGTGGCGTCCGGCGCAAGCTTACATGGGTCCCGTACACTTTCTGTGGCGTCCGGCGCACGCTTACATGGGTTCCGTACACTTTCTGTGGCGTCCGGCGCACGCTTGCATGGGTCAGCACACTTTATCCGACGTCCGGCGCACTCTTACGTGGGTCCCGTACACTTTCAATGGCGTTCGGCGCACTCTTACATGGGTCCAGCACACTTTCTATGGCGTCCGGCGCTGGGTCCCGTACACTTCCTATGGCGTTCGGCGCACTCTTGCATGGGTATAGCACACTTTATCCGGCGTCCGGCGCACTCTTGCATGGGTCCCGCACACTTTCTATAGCGTCCAACGCACTCTTACGTGGGTCCCGTACACTTTCTGTGGCGTCCGGCGCACTCTTACATGGGTCCCGTACACTTTCTGTGGCGTCCGGCGCACTCTTACATGGGTCCCGTACACTTTCGACGGCGTCCGGCGCACTCGTACATGGGTCCCGCAGACTTTCTGTGGCGTCAGCGCACTCTTACACGCTTACATGGAACTCTTACTTTTTCTATGGCGTCCGGCGCACTCCTACATGGGTCCCGTACACTTTCTGTGGCGTCCGGCGCACGCTTACATGGGTCCCGTACGCTTTCAACGGCGTCCGGCGCACTCGTACATGGGTCCCGCAGACTTTCTGTGGCGTCAGCGCCCTCTTACATGGGTCCCGTACACTTTCTGTGGCGTCCGGCGCACGCTTGTATGGGTCCCTTACTTTTTCTATGGCGTCCGGCGTACTCGTACATGGGTCCCGTACGCTTTCTGTGGCTTCCAGCGCACTCTTACGTGGGTCCCGTACACTTTCTGTGGCGTCCGGCGCACTCTTACATGGGTCCCGTACACTTTCGACGGCGTCCGGCGCACTCTTACATGGGTCCCGTACACTTTTGACGGCGTCCGGCGCACTCTTACATGGGTCAAGCACACTTTCTATGGCGTTCGGCGCACTCGTGCATGGGTCCCGTACACTTTCTGTGGCGTCCGGCGCACTCTTTCGTGGGTCCCGTATACTTTCAATGGCGTCCGGCGCACTCTTACATGGGTCCAGCACACTTTCTATGGCGTCTGGCGCTGGGTCCCGTACACTTCCTATGGCGTTCGGCGCACTCTTGCATGGGTACAGCACACTTTATCCGGCGTCCGGCGCACTCTTACATGGGTCCCGCACACTTTCTATAGCGTCCAGCGCACTCTTACATGGGTCCCGTACACTTTCTGTGGCGTCCGGCGCACTCTTACATGGGTCCCGTACACTTTCTGTGGCGTCCGGCGCACGCTTACATGGGTCCCTTACTTTTTCTATGGCGTCCGGCGTACTCTTACATGGGTCCCGTACACTTTCTGTGGCGTCCGGCGCACGCTTGCATGGGTCAGCACACTTTGTCCGGCGTCCGGCGCACTCTTACATGGGTCCCGTACACTTTCTATAGCGTCCAGCGCACTCTTACATGGGTCCCGTACACTTTCTGTGGCGTCCGGCGCACTCTTACGTGGGTCCCGTACACTTTCTGTGGCGTCCGGCGCACTCTTACATGGGTCCCGTACACTTTCGACGGCGTCCGGCGCACTCTTACATGGGTCCCGTACACTTTTGACGGCGTCCGGCGCACTCGTACATGGGTCCCGCAGACTTTCTGTGGCGTCAGCGCACTCTTACACGCTTACATGGAACTCTTACTCTTTCTATGGCGTCCGGCGCACTCTTACATGGGTCCCGTACACTTTCTGTGGCGTCCGGCGCACGCTTACATGGGTCCCGTACGCTTTCAACGGCGTCCGGCGCACTCGTACATGGGTCCCGCAGACTTTCTGTGGCGTCAGCGCCCTCTTACATGGGTCCCGTACACTTTCTGTGGCGTCCGGCGCACGCTTACATGGGTCCCTTACTTTTTCTATGGCGTCCGGCGTACTCTTACATGGGTCCCGTACACTTTCTGTGGCGTCCGGCGCAGTCCTACACGGGTCCCGCACAGTTTCAATGGCGTTCGGCGCACTCGTACATGGGTCCCGTACGCTTTCTGTGGCTTCCAGCGCACTCTTACATGGGTCCCGTACACTTTCTGTGGCGTCCGGCGCACTCTTACATGGGTCAAGCACACTTTCTATGGCGTTCGGCGCACTCGTGCATGGGTCCCGTACACTTTCTGTGGCGTCCGGCGCACGCTTGCATGGGTCAGCACACTTTATCCGGCGTCCGGCGCACTCTTACGTGGGTCCCGTATACTTTCAATGGCGTCCGGCGCACTCTTACATGGGTCCAGCACACTTTCTATGGCGTCTGGCGCTGGGTCCCGTACACTTCCTATGGCGTTCGGCGCACTCTTGCATGGGTACAGCACACTTTATCCGGCGTCCGGCGCACTCTTACATGGGTCCCGCACACTTTCTATAGCGTCCAGCGCACTCTTACATGGGTCCCGTACTTTTTCTGTGGCGTCCGGCGCACTCTTACATGGGTCCCGTACACTTTCTGTGGCGTCCGGCGCACTCGTACATGGGTCCCGCAGACTTTCTGTGGCGTCAGCGCCCTCTTACATGGGTCCCGTACACTTTCTGTGGCGTCCGGCGCACGCTTACATGGGTCCCTTACTTTTTCTATGGCGTCCGGCGTACTCTTACATGGGTCCCGTACACTTTCTGTGGCGTCCGGCGCACTCGTACATGGGTCCCGTACACTTTCTGTGGCGTCCGGCGCACGCTTACATGGGTCCCGTACACTTTCTGTGGCGTCCGGCGCACGCTTGCATGGGTCAGCACACTTTATCCGACGTCCGGCGCACTCTTACGTGGGTCCCGTACACTTTCAATGGCGTCCGGCGCACTCTTACATGGGTCCAGCACACTTTATCCGGCGTCCGGCGCACTCTTACATGGGTCCCGCACACTTTCTATAGCGTCCAGCGCACTCTTACATGGGTCCCGTACACTTTCTGTGGCGTCCGGCGCACTCTTACATGGGTCCCGTACGCTTTCAACGGCGTCCGGCGCACTCGTACATGGATCCCGCAGACTCTGTGGCGTCAGCGCCCTCTTACATGGGTCCCGTACACTTTCTATAGCGTCCAGCGCACTCTTACATGGGTCCCGTACACTTTCTGTGGCGTCCGGCGCACTCTTACGTGGGTCCCGTACACTTTCTGTGGCGTCCGGCGCACTCTTACATGGGTCCCGTACACTTTCGACGGCGTCCGGCGCACTCGTACATGGGTCCCGCAGACTTTCTGTGGCGTCAGCGCATTCTTACACGCTTACATGGGTCCCTTACTTTTTCTATGGCGTCCGGCGCACTCTTTCATGGGTCCCGTACACTTTCTGTGGCGTCCGGCGCACTCGTACATGGGTCCCGTACACTTCCTGTGGCGTCCGGCGCACGCTTACATGGGTCCCTTACTTTTTCTATGGCGTCCGGCGTACTCTTACATGGGTCCCGTACACTTTCTGTGGCGTCCGGCGCACTCGTACATGGGTCCCGTACACTTTCTGTGGCGTCGGGCGCACGCTTACATGGGTCCCTTACTTTTTCTATGGCGTCCGGCGTACTCTTACATGGGTCCTGCACACTTTCAATGGCGTCCGGCGCACTCTTTCATGGGTCCCGTACACTTTCTGTGGCGTCCGGCGCACTCGTACATGGGCCCCGTACACTTTCTGTGGCGTCCGGCGCACGCTTACATGGGTCCCGCACACTTTCTATGGCGTTCGGCGCACTCGTGCATGGGTCCCGTACACTTTCTGTGGCGTCCGGCGCACGCTTGCATGGGTCAGCACACTTTATCCGGCGTCCGGCGCACTCTTACATGGGTCCCGTACACTTTCTATGGCGTCCGGCGCACTCTTACATGGGTCCCGTACACTTTCTATGGCGTCCGGCGCTGGGTCCCGTACACTTCCTATGGCTTCCGGCGCACTCTTGCATGGGTACAGCACACTTTATCCGGCGTCCGCCGCACTCTTACATGGGTCCCGCACACTTTCTATAGCGTCCAGCGCACTCTTACATGGGTCCCGTACACTTTCTGTGGCGTCCGGCGCACTCTTACATGGGTCCCGTACACTTTCTGTGGCGTCCGGCGCACTCTTACATGGGTCCCGTACACTTTCGACGGCGTCCGGCGCACTCGTACATGGGTCCCGCAGACTTTCTGTGGCGTCAGCGCACTTACACGCTTACATGGGTCCCTTACTTTTTCTATGGCGTCCGGCGCACTCTTACATGGGTCCCGTACACTTTCTGTGGCGTCCGGCGCACGCTTACATGGGTCCCGTACGCTTTCAACGGCGTCCGGCGCACTCGTACATGGATCCCGCAGTCTTTCTGTGGCGTCAGCGCCCTCTTACATGGGTCCCGCAGACTTTCTGTGGCGTCAGCGCACTTACACGCTTACATGGGTCCCTTACTTTTTCTATGGCGTCCGGCGCACTCTTACATGGGTCCCGTACACTTTCTGTGGCGTCCGGCGCACGCTTACATGGGTCCCGCACAGTTTCAATGGCGTTCGGCGCACTCGTACATGGGTCCCGTACGCTTTCTGTGGCGTCCAGCGCACTCTTACATGGGTCCCGTACACTTTCTGTGGCGTCCGGCGCACTCTTACATGGGTCCCGTACACTTTCTATGGCGTCCGGCGCACTCGTACATGGGTCCCGTACACTTTCTGTGGCGTCCGGCGCACGCTTACATGGGTCCAGCACACTTTCTATGGCGTCCGGCGCACTCTTACGTGGGTCCCGTATACTTTCAATGGCGTCCGGCGCACTCCATGGGTCCAGCACACTTTCTATGGCGTCGGCACTCTTGCATGGGTACAGCACACTTTATCCGGCGTCCGGCGCACTCTTACATGGGTCCCGCACACTTCTATAGCGTCCAGCGCACTCTTACATGGGTCCCGTGCACTTTCTGTGGCGTCCGGCGCACTCTTACATGGGTCCCGTACACTTTCTATGGCGTCCGGCGCACGCTTACTTGGGTGCCGTACACTTTCTATGGTGCCCGGCGCACTCTTTCATGGGTCCCGTACATTTTCTCAGGTGCCCGGCGCACGCTTGCATGGGTCACGTAAACTATATCCGGCATCCGGCGCACTCCTGCATGGGTCCCGTACACTTTCAATGGCGTTCGGCGCACTCGTGCATGGGTCCCGTACACTTTCTGTGGCGTCCGGCGCACTCTTACGTGGGTCCCGTACACTTTCTGTGGCGTCCGGCGCACTCTTACATGGGTCCCGTACACTTTCGACGGCGTCCGGCGCACTCTTACATGGGTCCCGTACACTTTTGACGGCGTCCGGCGCACTCGTACATGGGTCCCGCAGACTTTCTGTGGCGTCAGCGCACTCTTACACGCTTACATGGAACTCTTACTCTTTCTATGGCGTCCGGCGCACTCTTACATGGGTCCCGTACACTTTCTGTGGCGTCCGGCGCACGCTTACATGGGTCCCGTACGCTTTCAACGGCGTCCGGCGCACTCGTACATGGGTCCCGCAGACTTTCTGTGGCGTCAGCGCCCTCTTACATGGGTCCCGTACACTTTCTGTGGCGTCCGGCGCACGCTTACATGGGTCCCGTACACTTTCTGTGGCGTCCGGCGCAGTCCTACACGGGTCCCGCACAGTTTCAATGGCGTTCGGCGCACTCGTACATGGGTCCCGTACGCTTTCTGTGGCTTCCAGCGCACTCTTACATGGGTCCCGTACACTTTCTGTGGCGTCCGGCGCACTCTTACATGGGTCAAGCACACTTTCTATGGCGTTCGGCGCACTCGTGCATGGGTCCCGTACACTTTCTGTGGCGTCCGGCGCACGCTTGCATGGGTCAGCACACTTTATCCGGCGTCCGGCGCACGCTTACATGGGTCCCGTACACTTTCTGTGGCGTCCGGCGCACGCTTACATGGGTCCAGCACACTTTCTATGGCGTCTGGCGCTGGGTCCCGTACACTTCCTATGGCGTTCGGCGCACTCTTGCATGGGTACAGCACACTTTATCCGGCGTCCGCCGCACTCTTACATGGGTCCCGCACACTTTCTATAGCGTCCAGCGCACTCTTACATGGGTCCCGTACACTTTCTGTGGCGTCCGGCGCACTCTTACATGGGTCCCGTACACTTTCTGTGGCGTCCGGCGCACTCTTACATGGGTCCCGCACACTTTCTATAGCGTCCAGCGCACTCTTACATGGGTCCCGTACACTTTCTGTGGCGTCCGGCGCACGCTTACATGGGTCCCACTTTTCAATGGCGTCCGGCGCACTCTTACATGGGTCCCGTACACTTTCTGTGGCGTCCGGCGCACTCTTACATGGGTCCCGTACACTTTCAATGGCGTCCGGCGCACTCTACATGGGTCCCGTACACTTTCTGTGGCGTCCGGCGCACTCTTACATGGGTCCCGTACACTTTCAATGGCGTCCGGCGCACTCTTGCATGGGTCCAGCACACTTTATCCGGCGTCCGGCGCACTCTTACATGGGTCCCGTACACTTTCTATGGTGTCCGGCGCACTCCTACATGGGTCCCGCACAGTTTCAATGGCGTCCGGCGCACGCTTACATGGGTCCCGTACACTTTCAGTGGCGTCCGGCGCACTCTTGCATGGGTCAAGCACACTTTCTATGGCGTCCGGCACACTCTTACATGGGTCCCGTACACTTTCAATGGCGTTCGGCGCACTCGTGCATGGGTCCCGTACACTTTCTGTGGCGTCCGGCGCACGCTTGCATGGGTCCAGCACACTTTATCCGGCGCACTCTTACATGGGTCTCGTACACTTTCAATGGCGTCCGGCGCACTCTTACATGGGTCCAGCACACTTTCTATGGCGTCCGGCGCTGGGTCCAGTACACTTTCTGTGGCGTCCGGCGCAAGCTTACATGGGTCCCGTACATTTTCCATGGCGTCCGGCGCACGCTTAATGGGTCACGTACACTTTATCCGGCGTCCGGCGCACTCTTACATGGGTCCCGCTCACTTGTTAATGGCATCGTGAGGGCGTATGGGCGTCGCTGTGTCTGCGTTTCGCGCCGTTTCGCGCCTCCGTGAATGCGCGTCGCGTGCCTGCGTCGCAGTCTTCCCGTTGATATTTTTGAACACTTCATAGAGTCGGTTGTTCAAACTATGAGAGGGGCGTGACCGGGTAGGTGCGTTACCTACCCGGTCACGCCCCTTCCCGCACGAAAACTTTCATTAATACGGCCACTGGTTTCAAATTTCCCGCAATTTTCAACCCCATAACTCAGAGCACGTTATTGTTTCAGTACACCGAGAAGGTGGCAAAATATGAGTGGGGCTTAGGAGGAGCGCGCACATTATTGAGATCGTGGTGGGACCAACCTGACTGTTGCATATTGAGTCCTTTAAACTTTAATCGTTACTTATCGTGGTGGGACCATCCTAGACGTTGCATATCGGGTCCTTTGAACTTTTTTAGTAACGGATCATGGTGGGACCATCGTAGCTGTTGAATCGACGCAAACAACGTGTGCGGGGCTCAGGGACAACCAAGAAACACTGTGAAAGTGGGCGGGGTTTCGGGTCCATCGCGTAAAACGACACGGAAAGTGCGCGGGACTTCGGAATCGACGCGTACAACATGTGCGCGGCTCAGAGACATCCAAGAAGTTTTTGTAAAAGTGGGCGGGGCCTCGGGTCCATCGCGTAAAATGACACGGAAAGTGCGCTGGACTTCGGAATCGACGCGTACAACATGTGCGCGGCTCAGAGACATCCAAGAAGTATTATGTAAAAGTGGGCGGGGCCTCGGGTCCATCGCGTGAAATGACACGGAAAGTGCGCGGGACTTCGGAATCGACGCATACAACATGTGTGGGGCCCAGAGACATCCAAGAAACACTTTGTGAAAGTGGGCGGGGCTTTGGGTCGATCGCGTAAAACGACACGGAAAGTGCGCGGGACTTCGGAATCGACGCATACAACATATGCGGGGCCCAGAGACAACCGAGAAACACTTTGAGAAAGTGGGCGGGGCTTCGGGTCTACCGCGTAAAACGACACGGAAAGTGCGCTGGACTTCGGAATCGGCGCGTACAACATGTGTGGGGCCCAGAGACATCCAAGAAACACTTTGTGAAAGTGGGCGGGGCTTCGGGTCGATCGCGTAAAACGACACGGAAAGTGCGCGGGACTTCGGAACTTCGAACTTCTTCTTAGGCTGTAGAACCGGGAGTGCCTCTTTCGAAGCGTCCTGGATGCACTTGACAAAAGAATCCGCTTCGCAAAGTTTCTTCTTTGTCCGTACTCCGATGTGAATAGAAACTCGTCGAAAATTAAACAACACTAATAGATAATAGATATACTATTCTGCTTGAACATTCCAAGAATGTTTCCATTTTATAGAAAACCTCCACTTCAGTTGCTATTATTTTCTCGAGAACCGAATATCTACACGACAACTCCCATCAACGGCCCCTGTTTTTTTTCTGCACTGCTTTGGTGGTGTTTGTAGGCAAGCTCGCGTATGCAAAATATGCCACCTATTGCGAGTATTAGAGGCGATTTCGAGTAAAGGCGAGAGAATACTTGGCAGTAACGAGAAAGTGCGCTACAATGCCACGCCGCAGCGCGACCGCCGGCACGGGATGGGTGATTTTTAGACACGATCATAAAGGCATCATACGCGCAGAAAACGGTATATTATTTGTCATGTTTTTGTGTTCCTTGTCCTGTACTAAACGAAAATGTCAATGGGGTCCGTGAAAAACCCTCATTCTTGAAGAAAAGTCAATCGAAACACCTTGTAAATATGAATTTGAGTTCCGCGCCAAAATGGTTTTTGTCGTTTTTCTGCCTTCGGAAGCCTCGTCACTGTCATTTTCATCAAATTTTTCTGCCTGTGGGGTTAGTGCCGTAACTGTTTTTCATGTTGTTGGACGGTAGCATCAACATTCTATAAAAAAGATAGATGACTGTTGAGAACTGGTGGCGGATCCTCATCTTCATACCCTTACAACCTCATAACCCTACACTTTTCACGCGCGGAAACTCACCGGTGTGGTGTACCGGGCTCATTCATGAAATTGAGCCTGAAAAATGGAAATTGGTTTCCAGCGCGAACAATGCTTTTAATTATTGGGATATTCAGGATCTGGGAATACCCTATAGTACAAAAGTCTAGCGAACCTCTTTTGAACCCTTTCTAATTGTTGAATGTTTTTCTCTGTACAGGGACTCCATATTCGCGAACAGTACTCTACATATTTGTAGTAAAACATGGGTTTCATAAGTTCTGTTAAAGTCATATTTCTAGATCAGCGCAACAGGCCTTTTTAAATAAGGGATTTATGTATGTACTGTTCGCAGGCATTTCGCCATTACTCTTCCAATGTGACGATCCCATTTCGGCGCTTGGCGCATCAAAACTCCCAGATCGCGGAACTTTCTCGTTTAAAGGCAGCAGACACGCTCGAAAAAGTTGTTGAGATAACTATGTTCCGGAAGTCGCATAGCTCCTAGTAGACTGCTCACGCCGTTGGAAGCGTCAAAAACAAGTCAAAACTACTAAATTTCAGCAATGCAAATCGACGAATTTCTGCAACCCCGCCCCTGAGCTTCTGCAACCCCGCCCCAAAATACAAACTCGTCCAGGTTGATAGTACTAATACGGTCCCCTTTTCTGGTTTCTGATGATTCCAACGAGGTTAACGTTCCAGTACAGGCTGTAAGAGTATATCGGCTCCTCTATCTCAACCGTTTTGTTGCTAATATTCGCTGTTTCAACCGCCCGCGCGGCGTAAAACTCGTCCACTTTCACCTGATAACAAAATAACCGTTATTCCTCTATTCGCACACAGTTTTCGTCCGTTTTTTTCGTCAGTTCCCAATACAACCAGCTCCAAACCTTGCATTTATGCCACAAAGTCGATAACATTTTTGAGCGTGAGCCTTTAATGCCAACATTGCATAGCTTAAGAAAGGCGAATTTTAGCCTCGCGAATCCCGTAGAAATTTCGTACAAATTATGCCTTCGCATCCGGAGGCTAAAAAATCGTATTTCAGCGTTTTAGCGGATGTTGCTAAAACGCGAAATTTTCGGCCTGACGGAACGAAAGGTCGTAACAGGCCGCTCCCCCGTAGGCATCTATCTACCCATCGGAAGAGGAGTTTCATTTCGTTTCCAACGTTTGCAACCCACGTCCAGTTTTTAGGTGCGGAGACCATCGACATAGTGATGAGGGACAACAGGTACTTAACAAATCTTTTCTTCGAAGGTCATGTTTTCCGGAAGGTATTGATCATTCTATTTTGCCTATTGGACTTCTGTAGTAGTTGTGAAGAAAGCAGAACGTTCATTATTGTAGGCATGGTCCGTGACCATAAGAGCTTCGAATGAGGAGGGACGTGGCTTTCTGGATATTAGTGATGAAGATCTCTTGTCGCTCAAAGCGGATTCTATAGAATTTTTCGGACGAACGAATGTCACTGCACAAGGGATACGAAAACTTTTCCAGGTACGTATAAAACACTGCGTTAGTGTAGAAGAAATTCTCGCGATTTTGTCCTTGCGGAATTCGTGCCATTCTCGTGGCCGTTTACCCCCAGGTGCGAGATTTCAGGTCATTTGGTCCACGTTCTCCAAAAAATGAAACTGGTCGGGCGGTGGAGGAGAACACAATTAGAAAGTCGGTTAGGAGGTCTTATTTTTAGTATACGGGGGTTTATCGAGATGAAATCTGGCTCATCAACCCAACTTTTTACTGCGGTTCCAATGGTGTACCGCTCATTTCTCTATCTTCGGTATTAGAGGGTGATCTCTCTGTGCGGGTTGCGCGTGGTAACGGATCAAAGCCAAATCCTGGTAGACACTTCGCGCGCGCCGCAATTTGATTCTTTTCCGCAGATGCCTTTGACGCTCTAAACACTTCCCCTCTGAGCACGTGTTATGCTTATCTTGGAGACAATCACACGCTGATCACAATGTTATCTTTGTAAAAAGGCTCAGGGCCCTCAAAACGGAGTTAAGGCTCTTCAAAAATGACATGATTCTGTAGTGAAAATGTAGTGGGCGAGTTGTCTCAGGTCTGTGTTTCTCCTTATTCGTAGACGCTGCATGAGAGCGAAACAGACTGAGGACACAGACCGCCGAAGAGGTGGAACGCGGTTGAAATTGATTTATCCATCTAGCCACTACCGAGTTCGAAAATCAAGCCACAATTTGAACACATTCCATCCAGCTGTCACTATTCTATTTCCTGCGAAACGAAACATCGCGCCTGAACTGTCTTTCGTTGCAGAGTGACTTCAAATCCTCTTTCTTTAACCACATCCGCCCAGAACTGTCGCCTACGCCCAGGTGGCCGTTTCCAGACAGGATTTGGAAGCATTCTTAAAGTGTGTTGTACGAGACGATCCGGCGTTCTTCTTAGTATATGCCCGAGCATTCGAAGTCGACTTTCCATTGCTGCTTGAGATGGCGTTAGGAGATGCTGGCACCTCCCTCGTGTCAAGCGTTGATGAACTGCGTCGATTTTCTTGTAAAGGTCTTCGTTATGGCATACACGCGGCCGGAAGTATCCAAGCAAACGCCTAAAAAGCTCCCTCTCCGTAGGCAAACAATGAATAGTAGCCCTGATACCAGTTTGCAAGCGTGGAAAGGCTCGTCCGAATAAATGTCGTCGCAAGGACCGCTTGACACGCACGCCGACCGCCTGAGCAGACAGTCTCAGTCGGACAGACTTTACATAATCTAGATAACAAGGTGCGCACCCACGCCGCTTCGCGGCGTACTTGTGGACGTGCTTTAGGATCCATGGAATATTTGAATTGCAGAGCCGTGCCTCGCTGTGGTCAACAGCCTCGGCCCCATGCAGTACCTTGCATTTTTTTTGCAGAAAAAGCGTTTTGTGACGTTTCGAAGTAATTTCTGAATTGATTTTATTGAGTCCCATAAGCTGCCGAGATGTCGTACGTTCACGCCGTAGCAGTGTGGAGGAAAGAAGATCACCTCTATGCAAACCGACGTCACCCCCTCCACGAAGAGGGTTTTTGTCATGGGAGAGGTGCTGGCCGGCCGCGTCTCTCCTTCGGATTCTCCTGCTAAGGGCCGGCGTGGAAAGGAATCCTGGACCTGCTCAGAAGTACCCATGCGCCACGTGCGGCAAGGATGTCACATGGAGGAAAACAAGCGTCCAGTGCTTCGGATGCCAAAGGTGGGTGCATCTCTCCTGTTCGGGTCTCAGTTCTGTGAGGCATCATAGCTCTGCTTTTCGCTGTGTTTTATGCTCTTCACCAACAAACTCTGATTCCTCTTCCTCAAATCGCCCCCTTTCCATTGTACATATCAATCTCAACTGCCTTCGTACCAAACTTTCTGAGCTCTCTCTCTTCGCACGTACTTACCATCCAGACGTGATCATGGTTCAAGAAACCAAGCTCTCTCCATCCCCTACAAATCCTCATCCCAATATCCCAGGCTATACTTCTTACCATGCTCCAGGGTCAAATCTTGGCGGAGGAGTTTCCACTTTTGTATTATCTACTCTTCCCTCACACCTCATACCTAACACTCCCACGGACGGTACTCTCGAGTACCTCCCGGTCCATCTCCCCCTTAAAACTCCCCTTTCTCTCTTCAACATCTATATTCCCCCTACTACCTCATGCCCCTCATCCTATGATCCTATTCCACTCCTCAGGCAGCTTTACGACTGCTCCCCCTCATCTTCGTCTATATTTGCGGACGATTTTAATGCTCATACATTTTGCTCGTCTCTTGGCTCTGATGCTAGAGGAAATGACGTCGAAGAATGGGCGGAGGAGTGCGACCTGGTCATCTTAAACGATGATCAGCCCACTCGGCTCCCTGCCAACGGCCGATCTTCTAGCCCAGACGTAACTCTAGTCTCTTCCAACCTTTCCAACGCTTGCTCATGGTCTACCTCAACAACATTGTCTAGTGATCACGTTCCCGTCTTTGTGCACATCGATCTCTCAAATTCTCTTGCTCCTTATTCCGGTGTTCGTCAACGTTATTATCTCAATTTAGGCCAAGCAGACTGGTGCCTGTTCAGTGAGGTTGCGCTACGCCTAGCTGCTGATTATCCGTGGAATGGCAATGTGCACCAAAAGGAGCATCACCTATCTGATGCAATTCGCAGGGCCATGAAGGCGGCCATCCCTGTTGGCCGAGTTTAGACGTTCTATCCAAACGTCACCAGAGAAATTCTCCAAAGGATTAGGACTAGAGATGCCATGAGAGCAGCCGACCATCTAGACCCTGTCGTTGCTCAACTCGATGACGAGATCAGGAAAGATCTGGACAGGCACAAGAAAGAAGAATGGGAAAGGTTCACGGGACAGTTGGATTTCAAGTCGGACAGTGCAGCTACTTGGAAGATACTACGGAAGCTATCGGGAAAGAGCTCGCCAGCCACCGTCTCCACTATTGAGTTTGGTGATAACGTTTTCAAGTCAGGAAAGGAAGCCGCCTACTCTCTCGGTAAAAGTTTCTTTGTCACGAGTACAAGGCGAGGTCCGCAGAATAGAGTGACAGTAAGAGAGCTGTGCCGCCTCCCGCTCATGAGCACGGCCGAAGCGTCCACTGTGGCGCAAGTAGAGAAGATCATAAAGGACATGCGGAACTCCAAAGCTGTCGGTCCCGACGGCATTTGCCCTGCTGTACTGAAGAAACTCCCGACTGAGATCCTTCCGCTCATCGTTGATATGATTAACACTTCGTTTAGCTCTTGCACTATTCCGCAAAACTGGAAGACAGCCAACGTCATCCCGTTGCCCAAGCCTGGCAAACCTCAGTCATCAGTAAAGGGATATCGTCCCATTAGCTTGATGTCACCTTTCGCTAAGGTAGCCGAAAAGCTCATTGTCAAGGATCTAGCGGAGCACAACGGGAAGCAGTTGTTTCAACATGGTTTCAGGAGGCTACATTCCACAACTACGGCTTTGCTAGAAATTACCAGCTATGCTATCGACGAGTTCAACTTTAACAAGCCATTGAGAACTGTAGCTGTTGCGTTGGATCTCATCAAGGCATTTGATACGGTTAACCTTGGAGTCCTGTCAGGCAACATACTGGAGTCGTCAATACCATCTTGGCAGAAGCGCCGGATATCGGCCTTTATTAAAGGTCTTCGAGCAAAAGTCATGTTTCAGAACCATGTCTCCAACAGTATTCCAATGGCAGCTGGAGTCCCTCAGGGCGGGGTTCTATCGCCAGCCCTCTTCAGCCTGTACCTCGAAGATATGCCTGAGCCTCCACAGGACATCAAGGTCGTCGCGTATGCTGATGATATAACAATCATGTGTCGAGATAGGGACTTACAGGTGGCCGCCAATAAGATCAACGAGTACCTGATCACACTGAAGAGCTTTTTCGACCGCAAGATGCTAAGGATCTCTGCAGCCAAGTCGTCAGTGTCCGTTCTCACGACGGACCCATCCGAGCACAGCGCTCATCCGGATGTCGTGTGGGATGGAGACCGTTTGCCTGCGCTTTCCAAAGCTGCTCGGTCTTGTGCTCGATCCGTCACTCAAGTTACATAAGAATACCGAGCAGAAGCAGGCAGTCGTTAAAGATAAGCTCAACGTTCTCAGGGCCCTGGGCGGCACTTCGTGGGGTAGCAGCAAGGAGACTACTCACAGCGTATAAGGCAATTCTCCAGCCCGCTCTGGAGTACGCCGCACCGGTATGGCAGCATCTCGTCTCAGAATCCTCCTGGACAAAGATGCAGCGAGTACAAAATGCTGCTCTCCGTATCGCCACCCGATGTCCAAGGAGTTCCCCAATCGAGCACCTGCATGCTGAGACCCGTCTATTACCAGTGAAGGAGCACTGTCAGCTCCAGGCTCAGCAATTCCGCATCAACATTATAAAGCAACCAAATCACCCGTCGTGGAGAGTGCTAAACCCCGTTAGAGAGAGAAGTATAAGAAAGCCGTTCGCCGATGCTCCAAACAAAGTCAATTTGCAAAGATGGCCCGACTCACAGCAAGAACGACTCCGTCTTTTGCGCGAGGAGCACACCAAGTTCGTACGGTGTCATCTTGTGAAGGCGGCCATAAATCCTATACTAGGAGATTTACTGCCCCCCGTCTGCACCTCAGAGTCTCAACTCGGAAGAAGGGCAAGATGCACGCTCGCATCATTACGCTGTGGTCACTCCACAATGCTAATGTCTTATGTCAGCAAGATTGACAGCAGCAAATCTGATGTGTGCCCGGACTGCGGTACCATCGGCCACGATACAGCACATTTGTTCAACTGTCCGGAGAGACCTACCACGCTGACATTAATGGACCTATGGACGAACCCACTACTGGTCGCCCAGTTCTTACGCCTATGACAAAACCCTCTATGTGGCTGCAAAGAAGAAGAAGAGTCCCATATGGCAGTGTTAAAAAATAATAGATTCAACTTTAGAAGTGCATCGAAAAATGCACATTTGCACCAGAAAATCCCTCATTATGAACTGGACGCAGGATCGTGATAGCAGAAATCTTACATGTTTCGACCTGTGGTCGATGTAAATTTTAGAAGGAAATACACATTTTCCAACAGGATACCGGAGTCGAAAAGACTCCCTACATGTACTGTTGCATTTGCCTCACTGAGAGGAACACGAGAAATACCTCAGAAACTCATTTCGTCAATTTTGAAGCGAGATATGACGATGAGGCGCTTTCTCTGACAAATACTGCCGCGACTCTTCCGCTACTGCCCCGCGACTCTCCAGAGACCCTGGGCTCTTCCGCGACTTTGCCGCGACTCCTCTGCGACTTCTCCGTGGGTCACGCTTCCGCAACTCTACCGCGACTTCCCCGGGAATCTTTCGCGACCTTACCGCGATTTGGTCGATGAATAATCGTTCGCGGTTCTGCCCGCGTCTCCCTCGCGACTCCTCCGGCAGGCGCCGAGCCGGAGGAGTTGCGACGAAACTGCGGCAATACTTTTCAGAGTTGTATACGCGAAAAACGCCACAAACGCTTTCTTGCTGAAAAAAACGCACACTACTGTATGTTTCCACGGAAATCAGTTACACTGTGCTCAATCAAGCTCACGCAGGGAACTCTTACGATGCAATGCATAACCCTTCACAGTCTGACCCAGATTTGAAAGGAGAATCTGCGGAGAAAGTCATGTTACACTTCTCCATGGATTGGTGAACTGTATATTGATGTCCTGCTCAGTTTTTGAGCTCATCCTAGAAAGCTGTCTCTCTAGAAAGTGTTTATGAATGAACAGTTGAAGCAATGGGCACGAACGAAACAAAATAAATGCAGTAGAACAGTGCTCAGAAGTGATTATTCTGTTGTTTGTCCATTGACACCATAGCGAGCTCGATGAACCACCGCTCCATACGTGGGTGTGACAACCGGGTGTCAATTGTTAACGACGGATGACGATGACTAATTTCCGTTTACTGTCACACACACACACACACACACACACACACACACACACACACACACACACACACACACACACACACACACACACACACACACACACACACACACACACACGGACACACACACACACACACACACACACACACACACACACACACACACACAGGCAAATATAGTTAGTGGGATCAAAGAAAACCACTGTTACGCACCTTGGCAAACCCTCTGTCTGATCAGCTATACAAACTTTTCTGATCTTATTTTTTTTGCATTCAGAATTTGCTTATTTTTTAATTTTAAATTTTTAAGAACCTTCCGTAAAAGGTAGGTGACGTTGCAGCCATATTTTTTGTTGAAATGTTCCGAACGGAATATCGAAATTACCCTTTTTTTTCCTCACAAAGCTTACTTGCCTTTGGAGTTAGAGATCCGTCACCTTCAAGACAATCTTGCTGGCACAAAGTTTAATTGTGCCAGGACCTCGTAGTGTCAGCATTATTCTGTTTGCACTATGTGTTGCAACAGCCATTGTCTGCAACCGTGGACCGGAATTTCGCTTCGATATAGATAGTAGATTCACCAAATATCTGTTCCTCTCATTTTCATCTTAGAGGTGAAAGAAGTCCTCAGAGATGAATGACTGTGGAGCTCGGCTCCACCGACTTGGCTCGTTTATGTAACAAGAAAAAATTGGAACCCAATAATACGTTTGAGCCTGTCCGAGTGAAAAGCAGAGCAGTCGATCATACGGGAATCTCGTTATCAACCACTATATTCCGCTATTACCGACCCCACTCCTATGCTAACTACGCCGCTTGGGAATGCCAGGGAAAGGTTCCACCGAAAGTTGAAATTGGAAATAACAATCAAATGCTAGAAATGCGAAAAAAGTCAAATTTACATTCTCTGAAGATTCTCGGCCCCGAGCCGCGTCGAACATAATTGGGGCCGCTTGATAGTTCGGCCCTTGCTCTCAATCTCTGGGTCACTGCTGTTGCTGTTCGGGCGAACTACAGGAGCCCGGACAACAACAACAACAGCGGCCCGCAAAGCAACAACAGTGGACTGGACAGCAACCGAAGTCGATTCGCAGATTGAGAGAACGAGCCGAACTGCCAGTCGGCTCGGGGCCGAGAATCGCCTGAGTTGTTCCCTCAATCGCATTCTCACGATTTGTTACGATTTTAGGTCAAAATTTCGTAATTCGTAAATCGTAAAAAATTTGCCTAAAACGCCCGTAATTCGTAAATCGTAAACCGTAATTCGTAATTACGCACAGCCCTGATCGACAGTTCAGGGTGGCGAAATTGTGGCTTGTGGCCAAAGACTCCATGAACTCCTTATGTACGGATCCTAAGGTGTTATGGACTAGAGGCCTTAGTGTGCCGGACGGCGACACCTTTATGCAATGTATGGGATACTTTCGCGATATAGTTGTGCACGCTATATCGCTCGAACGTTCCCTGTGTACCCTCAAACGTCTGCTGGGTTCAGTAGAAGCAGGGGCACCTACGATACCAACAGACTTGTATACACACCCCCAGCTTAGGTGGTGGCTTAAATCTCGCTTATTTGAAGGATATGAGATCTCGCACTTGAAACGTGTTATACAGGAGGGATCTTCTACACATTCAAATGAAAATAACAAAATTCATATCTGAGGGTGTGCTGCGCCTTCAAGTGGACCTTCTATTATGAAGCGGGGCATATTTAGTCGAAATTATATCACTCACTCACTCATCCCGTTAGCCGGCGGCCGGCGGAGCAGGATGACCTCTCAACCAGAACACTGCTGTAGGTGCCATAGGAGCTCTTGTGTCCTGAACGATACGCTTCCATTCAGTACGGTTCGCAGCAATTAATCTAGCATTAAGGACACTGCACCGTTGGGACTTCAGATCCGCCTCGACTTGCTTCAACCACGTCTTTTTCGGGGCTGCTCTTTCAACCTTCCACAGTGCAGGGCGCTCTCTCCATGACAATCTGCGCGGAAGTCGGTTTGTTTCCATTCTGCATACGTGTCCGAACCATCGCAGCCTTCTTGTTCGAATTTGTTCTTCGATCGTGGGCTGATGGTCGCAGGTGTCTCGGATAACGTCGTTCCGTATTCGATCTCTTAAAGTTATCCCGAGGATTTGCCGCAAACACCGCGTTTGGAAGACCTCCAGCCTGCTGTGATCCGACTTCAGCAACGTCCACGACTCTGACCCGTACAGTAGGATTGGCACTATGAGCGCGCGAAACATCCGGATCTTTGTCTTGATTGACACATTACCCTTCTTCCATAGACACCAGCCCAGCGAAACGAAAGCAGCCGACGCCTGCCCGATCCTGCACAGTATCTCCGATGTAGCCGCTACCTTCCGCTCTTGCACCACCGATCCGAGGTACTTGAACTCCTTGACTTGCTGAAGCTCAGCTCCCTCGAAGAACGGCGAAATCACATCTCCCTGACGGACGCCTGCATTGACTCTGAATTCTTCGGATAGCTTGTTTCCGACGCGGACACAGCTAGTCGAGCCTCTATAAATTTCCTGCAGAAGCTTCACCATTTTTCCTGGCATGTGTTCGCATTACATCGATCTCCATAAGGCAGGCCAGTGCACGCAATCGAATGCCGACTTGAAATCTATGAAGGTGATAACGACGCGCTTTCCACAGCGGATCCTTTCCTCCATAACTTGACGAAGTGCGAAAATTTGATCGCTGCATCCTCGACCCGGACGAAAACCTGCTTGTTCTTCGCGACAGGTACTCTCCCGATGGCGTTGAAGTCTGGACTGGATAGTTCTCGTAAAGACTTTACCAACAATCGACAACAGGCTGATCCCGCGATAGTTTTTACAGTCTTTGGCATCGCCCTTCTTATGGATAGGCACGACAATAGCCTTTTTCCAGGTAGATGGCACGCTCTCTGTCCGACATATGCGCGTGGTTAACTGATGCAACTGACGCAGTAGAACATCTCCTCCTGCCTTGATGACCTCAGCAGTGACATTGTCAACACCGGACGCCTTTCCGTTCTTTAGCGACTTGATTGCCGCCTTCACTTCTTCCTCAGTGGGTTCCGAGTCAAGCGCTATCTCCTCTGGTACCTCAACTAGTATCGGTTGGACAAGTGGACCTTGTGGCGCATCGTGAGTATAGAGTTCACTGAAGAACTGCCTCCATCGCAACAGACGCTCATCTGCTGATCGCACAAAAGACCCATCCGTATTCCTGATGGAATCGCTCATGGGTTTGGTCTTCTTTCTGAGACGTTTGAGTGTGCTTTACAATGTGCGATAGTCGTTCCTTCCAACTGCCTCCTCCACTTCGTCTGCTACTTTATTCCAGTACGACTCCCGCTCTTCCTTCAACTTTCGACGAAGCTCCTGACACAATTGCCGATACCGTCCAAAGTCCGTTAGTTTCACTCGCTTCCGTTCGTCCACGAGACGGAGAGAATCGTCCGATATCCAAGGCTGCGTTCGCCGGCGAATAACAGGGCAGAGAGGCTCTGCGCATTCAAGAGCGACTTCAACTGTCTGCTTCTCGTGCTCGTCCACAGACAAGGCATCTTCCAGAACCGCGAACCGATTCGACAGTGCGAGTTGAAATGTTTCTTTTGTTCCTGGAGCCATCAAGTGTGACCAGTCTAGTTTCTTTCTAGGGGGCTCCTCACGCCTAGGTCGTCGTAAGCGAAGCTGCATTACTGCACGCAAGAGATAATGGTCGGATCCACAATCAGGCCCTCTCACGGTGATGATCTTTCAGTGATGATCTAAAACGTGAGTTTATCAGCACGTAGTCCAAGGTGGTCACATCTCGTCCAGTTGGATTCCTCCATGTAAACTGATGCTTCCTGGGGTGCCGGAATTGACTGTTACCGATGGCAAGCTCGTTGAACGCAGCGAACGAAAGTAGGCGTAGTCCATTATCGTTTATTTCGCCCACGCTGAACCTGCCCAACACTCCTTCCCAGCCTGTTCTGTCACTACCGACTCTTGCGTTGAAATCACCCGCTGCAATGGTGACATCGGTTTTCGGGATAGTATTCAGCACGACCTGGAGTTGGGTGTAGAGCTCGTCCTTGTCAACGTCAGAACTTGGCTCCGTCGGTGCGTAGATGGACACGACATGGGTCTTTATTGTTCCGCTCAAAACAAGAACAGCGATCCTGCCAGAAATCGGCTTGAATGAAACAACGCTTCCAGCTGCGCGACTGCCTAGCATAAATCCAACACCGTTGCGATGTCCGTCCTCACCGGAATAGTACAGCACCATCTTTTCGCTACTCTCCGGCACCTGAATGGGCACCGTTCCACATCCGCTCATTCTCAGCTCGGAAAGTGCAGCAATCAATATGTTGGACCTGGACAACTCTCTTGCTATTATCTCTTTCTGACCGACGCCGTGTCCCGTTCGCACATTCAATGCTCCAATCCTCAGCTCCTTCTTAGGTGTCACCAGTCGTCCTCCATTTTGGCCAGTAGTATTCTTCTCACCAACACCCTGAATCCCTAGTGTTGACGCATCGGCTGCCCCGGATGCGGTAGCTTCTTCGTTGTTTCCTAAGAGACTTTCCATGGTTACCACCTAAGTTTTCCAGCCCGTCGGTAGTACGGGGGGTCAACCCTCCTCCTTTCTCATCCGGGCTTGGGACCGGCAATGCCGGAGTTCGAAATTATATAAAAAAATCATATAAAATAATGGGTAATCGTTTTAGCCAATCTTAACATTTAGAAGGGGTTTTTCAGCATGGCAGCAGTACTGTGCTTATCTGGGCCAAATTCCGGTCCGCAGTTGCGTCTCGACACGCTTTGCGGCCGCACGCGCTCGAGTCGGTCGAGTTTCCAGCGCCAAAGCCGACTCGATATGGCTTTTTTATACAGTTTTCTTCGATTTTGTTTAGTTTCCAGTTTCTAAAACCCACCTAGAGTCAACAGATCGGCGACTGCGGCGCTGGAAACTCCTCCGACTTGAAAGCGCGCGGCCGCAAAGCGTGTCGAAACGCAATTGCGGACTGGAATTTCACCCAGATAAGCACAGTGCCTGAAAGCTGGTGCGTCATATAGGTTCAGGGATTGTTAGGGTGAGCCTATAATAATGAATTTCACTGTAATTGGTGAACGATTTCAGTATGAAGGGAAAAGTAAACTCGAGATGCTGACCGGGACCTGTTGCTTCAAAAGCTCGAAGTCATAATAACAGCTTTTTTAGTGGCTGTGTCGCTGCTGTTTTTCATCACAGCGATTGGACTCTCATTCGTGCTAGTTTTTTCGTACTTGCACCGCGGGGAGTATCGATTGGTGACGGTCGATCTGCAAGGCGACGCAGCGAGTGTTGATACTAGGTTGAAAAGCAGAGACGCAGTACAACGTGAGAGGTCTGCAGAGTTGCAGCGACCGGCGAGTGGTCGCCGAGAGTCTGTCTTGACGCGGCCACACAATTGTTTTCGGAGCTTTGTCGTGGCGGCGTCGCTCGCCACTCGCTGGCACTGACGGAGGGCCGTCGCTGTGACAAAACACTGCGGTACTCCCTCGTCGCCCTTCACGCCGCGTCGTTCGCCGAATGTAACCTATCGTCATGGCTGCGATGACTAAGGCGGGCGGCGCTGAGTTGAAGCGGGCGCGGCACGGCCGCGCAGCGTGTCAGATTACCCCCGTCACTGTTATTCAAGTGAGTTCTCCCGTATTTCTCTGAATGTGAGGATGAAGAAGTCGAAAAATGCTGGAACTATGAGCAGCAGGCTAGCAGAATCACCTGGACATTAGAGCAATCTGATACAAGCCGCGCCGCGTCTGCTTCAACTCAGCGCCGCCCGGCTTTATCTTCGCAGACTTGACGGTATATTGCATCACCTAGCGCTATTAAGGGGTGCTCAGAATTTAAGTCGCATGTTGCTCGCAGCAACGAACAACGCTGAGTGATGCAACGGGGGCGATCGACGCGGCGTGAATGGTGAAAAAGAGGGGGCACCGCAGAGTGCTTTGACGCCGCAACGGCCGTGCGTCATTGCTAGCGAGCAGCAACCGACTCCGCTACGATTATGTACGAAAACGTTTTTGTCGCCACGTCAAGGCTGACACTGAGTCACTCACCGGTGTCTGCAACTCTGCAGACCCCTTTTGTTTTTGCGAGACGCCGCGACTTTAACTCTTCGGATCCCTTATAGGATTTCTTTGCCGCGATCGCGAGCATCGGTCACGAAGAGATCACGAATGGAGCTAATCGGAATCAGTGGAGGCATGAGTGGAACTGACATTGAAATATGCTCAGACAAATCATCGCTCGGAGCGGGACCGGTGAACATCCCGAGCGACGTTCTCCGCTTCGAGCGAAATCTTGCCATCTACTCGGGCGACAGTAGCCGCTCTTCGGGCTGCATTTCGGACCGCGGTTGCTGTTCGGGAGATTTTCCAAATTTCCCCAGCAGCTGTTTCTTAATTTCCGCCTCTTCTCAAGAGGATGAAGCCTCCTCCTTCTTCTTCTTTGCAGCCACGTCGAGGGTTCTGTCATAGGTTGAGGAATTGGGCGACCAGTAATGGATTCCTCTATAGGTCCATTGTGGTCAGCGTTGTTTGTCTCTCCGGATAATTAAACAAATAAGCCGTATCGTGGCCGTGGCATCCACAGTCTGGGCATACGTCCGATTTGCTGCTGTCAATCTTGCTGACGTAGGCCATAAGCATAGTAGAGTGACCACAGCGCAGCGATGCCAGGGTGCATCTGGCCCTCCTTCAGAGTTGAGACTTGGATGTGCAGACCCGGGGCGGCACCACTCCCAGGATGGGATTTACCGTAGCCCTTTTCAGATGGCACCGTACGAACTGAGTGTGCTCCTCGCGCAGCAGACGGAGTCGTTCTTGCTGTGAATCGTGCCATCTTTGCAAATTGACTTTGCTTGGAGCATCGGCGAATGGCTTTCTGATGTCTCTCTCCCTGACGGGGTTCAGCACTCTCTATGAGGGGTGGTTGGGTTGCTTTATGATATTGATGAAAAATTGTTGGGCCTGGAGCTGACAGTGCTCCTTCACTGGTAATAATCGTGTCTCCGCATGCAAGTGCTCGACTGGGGAACTTCTTGCACATCCGGTAGCTATACGAAGTGCGGCATTCTGTACACGCTACATCTTGGTCCAGGAGGTTTCTGATACCAAGTGCTGCCACACCGGTGAAGCGTACTCCAGAGCGGGCTGAAGTATGGCCTTGTATGTCCTGATAATAGTTTCCTTGCTACTGCCCCATGATGTACCGCCCAGGGCTCTGAGCACATTAAAGGCACAGTTCACCCTCAGAACCGTTTTCCAGTTTAATCGCTTATCTTGAAGAAAATTTTAGCCTAATCACAATGCTGTCTTCAGAATCGCTCAGAACCCACTACGAACGAAGTTATGGTCCCTCAAAGATAGTGAATTCGGACGATGAGAAATTCGTGGACGAGTTGTCTCGGGCTTGTTTTTCTATGTCAGTCGCAATCATCGCACTGGACCAGACTACGTTATGAAGATAGATCGATTACAAAAGGAAGGACATAGATTTTGATTGAAATCCATTGCGCATTTCGTTCCAATTGAGACCGAAAACTTCGAAGCGGGCGAAGCCAATGGGTGCTGATTTGGGGGGCGGAGGGAATGGGGGCTCGATTTTTCTCGCTTATTCTGAAGAGTTGAGTTTCCGCGTTTGGCAGAGTTGCTACACACAACGAATGTACCACAATATCAAGTTTTACCCACGAGCTTGGACTGTGTCTTTAAGCTTCGCTTTGACGACGGCCTGCTTCTGCTCGGTGTTCTTGTGAGACTTGAGCGATGGATCGAGCACCAGACCGAGCAGTTTGGGAAGGCGAGCAGCATTTAATCGATCTCCGTCCCGCTCGACATGCGGGTGGGCGCTGTGCTCTGATGGATCCGTTGTGAGTACGGATACCGACGATTTGGACGCAGAGATCTTTAGCATTTTGCGGTCGAAAAAGCTTTTCAGTGTGACCAGGTATTCATTGATCTTGGAGGCGGCCACATGTATATCCCGATCCCGACACATACTCTGGCTCGTCTGCCCCTGACGAATGCCGATATCCAGCGTTTCTGCCACGGCGGCATTGATGATTCCAGTGCATGTTACCTGGCATAAAACAAGTGTCCAGTGCTTCGGATGCCAAAGGTGGGTGCACTTCTCCTGTGCGGGCCTCAGTTCTGTGAGGCATCATGACTTCTCCTTTCGTTGTGTTCTACGCTCTGCCCCCAGCAACTCTGATTCCTCAATTACCAACCGCCCCCTCTCCATTGTTCACATTAATCTCAATTGCCTTCGCAACAAGTTATCTGAACTCTCTCTATTCGCACGTTCTCATCACCCGGATGTTATCATGGTTCAAAAAACCAAGCTCTCTCCATCTACCACTTATCCCCAACCTAACATTCCGGGATACACCGCCTATCACATGCCAAGGTCTGCTCTTGGGGGCGGAGTGTCTACTTTTGTGCAATCTGCCTTACCTTCTCATATTATTCCTAATACTCCTAAGGACGGCACTCTCGAGTACATTCCTGTCCTCCTCCCCCTCAATACCCCTCTATCTCTATTTAACATCTACATTCCTCCTATATCATCTTGTCCCCCCTCTTATATTCCTATTCTCCTTCTTAAGCAGTTGTACGACTGCTCACTCTCTCCCTCAGCTGTCTTTGCTGGTGACTTCAATGCTCACACGTTCTGTTCTGCACTTGATTCTGACGCCAGAGGGGATGACGTCGAGGAATGGACTGAGGAATGCGATCTGGTTATCCTCAATGATGACCAGCCCACTTGTCTCCCTACCAACGGCCGACCTTCTAGCCCAGATATCTCTCTTGTGTCATCCAATCTTTCTAATGCTTGCACGTGGTCCACATCCACAACTGTTTCCAGTGATCACATTCCCGTCTTTGTCTATATTGATCTCTCTGACTCTCTTGCCCATTACTCCGGTTTACGTCATCGTACTTATCTTAATTTAGGCCTAGCAGACTGGACCCTGTTCAGAGATGTTGCACTCCGCCATGCTGTCGGCTACCCATGGAATGGCTCAGAAGGAGCGCCATCTAACAAGTGCCATCTGCAAGGCCATGAAAGCAGCAATTTCTGAGGGTCAAGACCTTTTTCCCAAATGTCAGCAGGGAGATACTGCAGAAGATAAGAATCAGAGATGAGAAGAGAGCCGCAGACCATCTAGACCCGGAGATCGCTGTGCTGGATAATGAGATCAAGAAGGACCTGGATAAGAACAAGAAGGAGTGCTGGGAGAAGTTCAATGAAAAGCTGAATTTCAAGGCTGACGGAACTACAACGTGGAAAGTGTTGAGGAAAATTTCCGGCAAGTCCGCTCCCTCGATGAGTTCCGCTATTGAGTTTGAGGAGAACGTCTTCAAATCAGGGAAAGCAGCTGCTTATGCGCTCGGCAAGACTTTCTTCATCACACGTGCCAAGCGAGGCGTTCAAAACAGAGTCACGGTTAGAGAGCTGAGCCGGTTGCCGCTCATGAACGCTTCTGAGGTCTTCACTCTCACCCAAATAGAGAAGGCTATCAAAGAAATGCGGAATTCGAAAGCTATCGGACCTGACGGTATCTCCGCAGCCACCCTGGAGAAGCTTCCCATGGAACTTCTACCGATGCTTGCAGATACCATTAACACTTCTTTCCAGACCTGCATTCTACCCCAAGCTTGGAACACAGCTAATGTGATACCGTTGCCAAAGCCAGGCAAGTCCCAAAGTACGGCAAAAGGCTTTCGCCCAATTAGCCTTTTATCTCCTGTCGCCAAATTAGCTGAAAAGTTGATCGTGAGGGACCTGGCTGATCAAAATGAGTGACAGCAGCCTCAGCATGGGTTCAGGAAACTTCACTCTACTACTACTGCTCTATTGGAGATCGTGAGCTTTACGGTCGATGGATTCAACATGAGAAAGCCCCTGGGAACGGTGGCCGTCGCCCTCAACCTGACCAAAGCGTTTGACTCTGTTAACTTGGGACTGCTGTCCGAGAAACTGTTGAAGTCCTCGCTGTCATCCTGGCAGAAGCGATGGATTTCAGCGTTTACTAAAGGCCGCCGGGCTAAGGTTCAGTTCCAGAATCACGTATCCGATAGCATTCTAATAGCAGCCGGTGTTCCGCAAGGCGTAGTGTTGTCTCCTTCCCTATTCAGTCTGTATCTTGAGGATCTTCCCGAGCCACCGCAGGATATAAAGATTGTTTTGTACGCCGACGACATCACCATCATGTGCCAGGACCGTGACCTGCAAGTAGCCGCTAACAAGATCAGCGCCTATCTCGTCGAGTTGAAGCTTTTACTCGATAATATGATGCACACAGTTTCTGCTGCAAAGTCGTCTGTATCAGTGTTCACAACAAGCACCAAGGAACACAGTGCCCACCCAGATGTCAAATGGGATGGTGACCTGGTTGCCAGCAGCAAAATTTCCCAAGCTGCTTGGCCTTATTCTTGAGCCGTCACAGTATGGCAGCACCTGGTGTCTAACAGCTCCTGGAATAAGCTGCAGCGTGTACAGAATGCTGCGCTTAGAATAGCTGCCGGTTGTGCAAGGAGCTCCCCAATAGAATATCTTCACGCGGAGGCCTGCATATTGCCAGTCAAGGAGCATTGCGAACTCCAGGCACAGCAGATGTATATTAATGTTCTCAGACAGCCGAATCATCCGACAAAGAGAATCGTGAAGCCCATTAGAGAGAGGTCGATTAGGACGCCGTTCGCCGATGCTCCTCGTAAAGTTGATGCACAGAGATGGGCCGACTCCAACAAGGAACTGCTTCGTCTTCTGCGTGAGGAGCACACCCAGTTCGAGGATATCTGGAGAAGGCGGCTGTGAACCCTATCTTAGGAGCAGTGCCGCCTCGGGTTAGCCAGTCAGAGTCTCATCTCGGCAGGCGAGCCAGATGTGGTCTTGCTTCGCTGCGCTGTGGTCACTCTATTCTGCTCATGTCTTAAGTCAACAAGATCGACAGCAGCCGACCAGACGCATGCCCGGACTGTGGTGCTCCCGGACACGACACGGCGCACTTGTCCATGTGCCCGAAGAGACCTACCTCCTTAACAACAATGGACCTTTGGACGAATCCCGTGAAGGCCGCCCAGTTCCTCAACCTATGACAAAAACCACTTTGAGGCTGCAGAAGAAGAAGAAGAAGATCTAAGGCAACAGCCACAGTTCTCTGTGGCTTCTGGGCATTGAACCCATCGATGGCAAAGCTTGTAATTTCCAGCAGAGCTGTCGTTGTGGAAGCGGCCCTCTGAATCTGTGCTGAAACACCTGGTTCTCATTGTGCTCTGCAAGATCCTTTACGATCAGTTTTCGGCTACCTTTGCGAACGTGGACAGCAAGCTAATGGGTCTGTATCCCTTGACTGAAGCTTGAGGTTTCCCCGGCCGGGCAGCGGCACAATGTTAGCTGTTTTCCAATTCTGTGGGATGGTGCACGATCTGAGCGAGGTGTTTATCAAATCAGTGAGAAGCGGAAGGATTTCATTCAGTATCTTCTTCAAGACAGCAGGACATTTCCCGTCTGGACCAACCGCTTTTGAATTCTGCATATTCTTTATAACCTTCTCAACTTGCGTCGAAGTGAACGCTTCGGCCGTGCTCATAAGCGGGAGGCGGCACAGCTCTCGTATAGTCACTCTATTCTGCGGACCACGCTTTGCACTGGTGATGAAAAAACTTCTCCTGAGCGCATAAGCGGCTTGATTTTCTGATTTGAATACACCGTTGTCGAATTCGATTGTGGAGACGGTAGCAGGCGGGCTCTTACCCGAGAGCTTCCGTAAAACCTTCCAAGTAGCTGCACTGTCCGTCTTGAAATCCAACTGCCCGGTGAACTTTTCCCACTCTTCTTTCCTGTGCCTGTCTAAATCCTTTCTGATCACATCGTCAAGTTCAGCAACGACGGGGTCCAGGTGGTTGACCGCTCTCCTGGCATCTCTTGTCCTGATCTTATCGAGGATCTCCCTTGTGACATTTGGATAGAAAGTCTTGACGCGGCCGACAGGAATAGCCGCTTTCATGACTCTGCGGATCGCGTCTGATAAATGGCACTCTTTCTGGTGCACGTCGCCATTCCACGGGTAATTTGCCGAAAGACGAAGCGCAACTTCACTGAACAGGCTCCAGTCTGCTTGGCCTAAATTAAGATAAGAACTTTGACGAACACCAGAATAGGGAGCGAGAGAGTTGGAGAAATCGATATGGATAAAGACGAGAACATGGTCACTTGGCAAAGTGGTTGAGGTGGACAATGAGCAAGAGTTAGAGAGGTTGGACGAGACAAGACATATGTGTGGGCTGGAAGATCGGCCTTTGGTAGGGAGGCGAGTGGGCTGATCATCGTTTAGGATGGCCAGGTCACACTCCCCTGCCCATTCTTTGACGTCATTTCCTCTAGCGTCAGAATCAAGTGACGAGCAAAAGGTGTGAGTATTAAAATCGCCCGTGAAGACAACCGAAGATGAGAGGGAGCAGTCTTTTAGCTGCTAAGTAAAGGAATAGGATTGTAAGATGGGGGGCATGGGGTTAGTGGGTGGAATATATGTGCTGAAAAGAGAGAGGTGTTTCAAGAGGGAGATGGATTGGAAGGTACTGGATAGTACCATCCGTGGGGGTGTTGGGTATGAGGTGGGAGATGAGAGAAGATAAAACAAAGGTTGAAACTCCTCCGCCAAGAGCTGACCTTGGAGCATGGAAGGCAGTGTAGCCCGGGATATTAGGATGAGGACGGGTAGGTGATGGAGATAGCTTGGTTTCTTGAACCATGATCACGTCTGGATGGTAAGTATTTGCGAAGAGAGAGAGCTCAGAAAGTTTGGCACGAAGGCCGTTGAGATTGATATGTACAATGGAAATGGGCGATTTGAGGAAGAGGAATCAGAGTTGGTAGGTGAAGAGCATAAAACACAGCGAAAAGCAGAGTTATGATGCCTCACAGAACTGAGACCCGAACAGGAGAGATGCACCCACCTTTGGCATCCGAAGCACTGGACGCTGGTATCTCTCCAGGTAACATCCTTGCCGCACGTGGCGCACAGGTATTTTTGAGCGGGTCCAGGATTCCTCTCCACGCCGGCCCTTAGTAGGAGAATGCGAAGGAGAGACGCGGCCGGCCAGCACCTCTCCCATGACAAAAACCCTCTTCGTGGAGGGGGTGACGTCGGTTGCACAGAGGTGATTTTCTTTCCTCCACACTGCCACGGCATGAACGTACGACATCTCGGCAGCCTCCTAAGAGTATAGGGTACTTGTCACATAAAGCGGGCAGGGCGGTCAATCTTGCCACAGGCCGCAACAAGGATACCATAGCATGGTCTGTAATGAGTAAGCTTCCTCATCGCGGGCCATGGGGATCCTGTCGCCTGCCGAAAATTTCCCTCCTGGGAGTGACCCGAGGTCACCTCTCCGGGGTGGCCACGAAAGTCCAACTGCCCGTCCACGGTTATGACCCAAAGAACAATTAATTCTGCATTTCTCTCTGGCGATGGTACCGCTGTCGCCCTGAAAGCGTCCGAACTGCGGCCGAGGCTGCTATTCCAACTGGACGGAGATCGCAGTGGCATTTCGACCCTCGGCCGCTGTCCGGGCGATAACGTCGCAATTGGGAGAAGCTGGTCCCCCTCCCAGCGATGGTTTGTCTGAGTACTCGAAGACCTCAGGCAGGATTGGGCGTAGCAAGTATTTTTTGCATTCTCTGATGGCAGCGAAAATACTTTATCAATAGGACAGCCGCTTTGAAGATTATGCCATCAGGTGTCGATCAGCTCATAAAGGCGAGTTGTCGCAGGAACTTTATGCTGCATCATTTCCACTGTGTTAACGAGTGCTGAAGTGAAGCTGCTGAAGGGTGTTGAACGGCAGCTGAAGGATTTTGAGTGGAGAGTGCAAGGCGCGCAAGGTAAAATAAGTCTGACGTCCGTTGTTGCCCTTGTTCCTATTCAAGGTCTTCTGCCAGGATCCTCTATGTAAACAGTTCCTTCTGTGAAAAATGTTCCAGTCTACAAGGTGGGTTCTTCGGATAGTGGATCGATTCGAATAATACCCTTTTGAAATTCCTGAGTAATGGCTCGACTCGGCTATTGTAATTTTCCGTTGAATCGGATACGGATATCCGGTCGGATGATTACGGATATTTTTTTTGGAAAAAATTAGTGGCAGAGCAGTGAAAAAAATCATTACCAGAGAAGTGAGCCAGGTATTTGAAAGCATTGTTCACGATAGTTTTGGTTTCCGAGTTTTCAATAGTAAACATTTGTGATGGCTTTTAGAAGCAGGACAGCGGCAAAAAAAAACGGAACGAAACGTCCTATCAAAGGCATGAAAGGCTTAGGAAAGTATCTCAGGGGTCAGGATCAGGGTAAAGCACCCTCGGTTTCGGTAACCAAGGGGGCCGCAACTCTGGGCTCCAGGAGGGGGGGGGGCGCAGGCTTCCGGCCGGTCGCCATGCGAAAGCTGAAGCTTTGAATTTATTCCCAAAATAACTCATAGAAAGTTGGGCAGGTTCTAAAAAAGATATTGAACAATTGATAAGAACTTCAGTTATCCTCTGTTTCCGGGTGGAATTTCTTTCCGTTCATCGCGTGTGTCTGCGCGCGTATGCTGCGTCTCCTTCTCCCCACACTTTCTCGCTCTCTCTGCCCTCGCTCCACACAAGCGCGCGAGGGAACAGAGTAAATTATCGTAACAGGCCATCTTGTACTGCTGGGTGCGCTGCAATGTATCAGGTGCGTCCAAGCGAGGATGATAGTTCAGAAAGTAGTCAGGAATGAGTTTTCATGCTCTTCCGCTACCTTTCAGTCAATTTAGAATGTCACTCTCCATCAAATAGGTATTTGCTTCTGTCCTCGATCCTCTCCCTTCGAATTCAGCATTGAGACGTTTCCAGCGAGAAACGAAGTCCACAAACATGGCTGGGATTCATGAACTTATTGGGTCCCGGCAGGGTTTGGTTTGGTTAGCTGCCCCAGCTGGGACCAAACCAAACCAAACCACCACCTCGGAGGTGAGGTTACATGGGAACTAGGCGTAGCCCAGTCCTGACCAAACCTAGCGATGATGAATCGCTGGTTTGCGAACGTTTCCAAACAAACCCTGCTGGGACCCCCGGTTTAGCGTTCGTGAATTCCAGCCCAGGCTCTCTTCGTTTTGGACAGCTTCAGAAACAGTGGCCAAATGATGAAGTGTAGCGTTCACATGTTGCAGTACGATGAATGTTCGAGCATCTGTCATGACCCAAAGTGGTTTTTGCCTTTTCGTAGTGGCATCAAGATTCAAATGAAGTCTTCTCAGTTTTTGAAGTAGTACAGGATAGTTGCTGAAAATATTCTGGACAGATGGCTGCAAACTGGCAGCTCAGTGTACTCGGTGCAGCATCGTCATTTGGAGGAATCGAAAATTCATTTCCTCCGCAACAGATCGGTAGGTGGATCTTTCATGACTTCTCATTGGAGAATCGAATAAGTAGTGCATTTCTATCACCAAAGCTTAAGTGAGGTTCATGGCATACACTTTTTGCGCGGTAATCACCAGGTTCAACTTGTGAGCTCCGCAAACTGAGAGAACGAGATCATTCCTTTGTATGTCCCCATACTCTGCTTCTGATTTGAGCCTTCATCAATCCATAGAAGCCTTGCATCCGACCCGTCATCACTAAAGCTTCATCGCTTAAGAGTGAGACCAGGCGACTCATAAAGAAACTCCATGAGGTCATAGAGAGACCAGGCTGCTGTGCCCATGGGGTCAATCCAATCAAATGCTCTCGTAAGGCATGTAAAATGTCTTCTCCAGATTCACTTTCGACTTCTACGAGGGCGATTTATGGTCATGGGACGATTGACGGGAGATACAGTTCTCAGCAGAAACACAATTCATTTCACTCCATTACCTGTGGTGCCATCCGGTAGAAGTGAGAAGGGCAAGTCGTTACCGATGACATATTTGAGGAGATCGTATTTCATATTAATGGCGAACTGCTTGATCATACGTGTAGCACTTCTTGCGTCGTAATGAGCTTCCAAAGCAATCGCTCACGTCTTCGTTGTTGTTATAAGGAGTGGAAATTGTTTGACAAAAGAAAATCCCTTCTTGGCTATTGTGTATGCTATAGCAGTTGATGTAATTGTAGCTCCTGTTGCTTTCTTCAGTTCGTTGTTCTGGTGGTCCAAAAATCTATCGTGGATAACTTTGTGCTGGCCACGCGAATTATGCCGCCTGAGAGTTTGTCGCCACATATTCATGCCTGCTTTCGGGTCGACGTAGTCATGAATTAGTCTTTTGAGACAATATTCCGTATATTCCATAACGTTTTGCGACGTCCATTTTGATCATTTCGCATTCCTCATCAGCCATCTCGTTTTTTTTTCTCAAATTGATCCTAATATATTAACACCTTGTGTATCGATTGAGCGAAATTCCGTCAGCGTGGTACCGAAGACATTGAGAAGTTCCACGGTGTTAATGACGATCATGGTCAGCTGCTTATGGACCGTGGTAAGGTGATGAGGAGGTGGCGTGACTATTTCGAGAAAATCTCGACGGAAGAATTCCACCATCCTCCCATCCCTGAACACCCACCTACAAGCGGTCCTGTCCAGCCTCTCACCACCGAAGAAGTGAAGATGGCGTTGGGACGTATGAGGCCGGGAAAGGTGACGAGGTCAGACGATCTGGCGGGAGAGATGTGGAAATCACGATGCCTGGATTATATTGAATGGTTTGCAGAGCTCTTCAACCGGGTCGTTGCAGAAAAGAGAGCGCCCAAGGACTGGTAACGAAGCACGACCATTCCGATTTGGAAAAAGAAAGGCAATCCAGCGGATTGTGCGAATTACCGTCCAATACGGTTTTTGTCTCACACCATGAAAGTGTTTGAGCGCATTCTCGATTGTCGAATCCGTGAAATCGTTGAGATCACGAGCAATCAGTGTGGCTTTGTTACCAACTGTGGCACGACGGACGCCATCCACGCTGCACGAATGTCTCCAGACGGGTGGTTTCGGTTTTAAAGTGACTAATACTGAGCCTAGTTTCAATCGCAAACCTTTTGCGACCGAACCAAGGACGATCAGTGCGTCTGCCGAGGCGTCAAAATAGCGAAAAAACGCAGTTTTGACCTAGTGCTTCTGAAAAAGGCGACTAGGCGAGTTTTCCGGATTGGGCTGGTGCAGTGCTTATTTGGAAGAGAACTACAAAAAAAGTTACTGCCCGAGTCCCAGGCCGATTGGTTCCATTAGAGCCGAGAACGGGACGTCGGTTACCAGGGGTGGAAAAACCCGCTCGGAAACCAAGACGCCGCTCGGCGGCTTATGTCTCCAGACGGGCGGTTTCGGTTTTAAAGTGACTAATACTGAGCCTAGTTTCAATCGCAAACCTTTTGCGACCGAACCAAGGACGATCAGTGCGTCTGCCGAGGCGTCAAAATAGCGAAAAAACGCAGTTTTGACCTAGTGCTTCTGAAAAAGGCGACTAGGCGAGTTTTCCGGCTTGGGCTGGTGCAGTGCTTATTTGGAAGAGAATCACAAAAAAAAAGTCACTGCCTGAGTCTAAGGTCGATTGTTCCCATTAGGGCCGAGAGTTCGATTTCGTACAAAGCAGTTACCCGAAAATGTGAGTAAGATGAATAAAACTAGGAATTTAAGGATTTGGAAACCCTGTGAACCAAGTAGATAACGCGATAAAAATAACAATAATTTATTCTAAATGAGCAAAATAACAAACAAGATGAACAAAGGAATCCTACTAATAGATCACTAGAAGGCACTGGTAACCGAAACGAGTGAAGTTGATTTTCCCAGGGGTCGTGTGCACAAGATGAGTTTCAGCTATGTCCCTACACAGCCTACTCCCTTAACCACTTTCCGAAATTTCCCGGGGAACCCTCTAAGAAATTCCGGCTAGAAACAGTTAACGGGTCACCCGCACCACTATACGGGGCCCCTCTCAACGCTTGCACTAGACGGGAGCGGCTGCAGGCAGCAGGCGGAGACAACGGCTGGCAGCACTGAGAAGAGGAGAGCTGGTAGCACTAGCACAGCGGCGGGCTGGCAGCACTAGGCAGAGGCGAGCTGGCAGCGGAACGTCCAAGGCGAGGTGGCAGCAGGGCGATGGCGGCGGCTGTCAGCAAATGTGGGACTACTTAGAGACAGTGGACGAAGACGAGGCGCTCAACGCAGAGAATGATGGCTGGCAGGAAATGGGCAGTCAATCAGCGGCTGATAATCTTACCCTATACAGATAGGAATTCTCTAGGAGGTAAGAGAACCCCCCAGAGAGACTGGCGAAAGTCGAATAATCTCCCTGGTCGCTCATTAGCGGCCTCATCGACTTTAGCACAACACGCCACGGCCAACACGCCACGGCTCGGGCGGTGTCGATGGGCGGTGCCGTAGCGCAGCCGCACGCATCGACCCCCCCCCTTGCCTGGCCTGTGACAGCTGATTCCCATTTTTCTGTACTCTGTATTCCCTATTCCATATTCTATTAACCTTACACGCGCGCCCTCTCGGAAAGACCGTTTTCACTCGGTCTCACTACGGTGGCTAGTTTAAACGAAATAAAATCAGAAAAGACTGCACGGCCTCACACTGACGCTGGCACGGTGCACGCCTCAAGCACAGTTGACCATCCGCAGCTCCTCCAGAATGTGCCGATCTAGAACCTCCGAGCGAAGTCTGCCATCAGTCACATCGGTGTCTGGTAGTTCCGATACGATGTCCGACCTGAATACAGCAGATTCATTGGAGTCGGTACCTGAAGCTACACTCTCACTTCTAGTACACCTGACCTCCGCTCTTATCCGCTTTCTAACAGTTCTCTTTACCTTCTTAAGGGCCTTTACCTGTTCTTCAGCACAACCGCGCAGCGAGACCTGACCTTCCTTCGTCCATTTCTGGACTTCCTCTACCATGCCTTCCCAGAAGAATCTCGACCGTAATACATGTAGAATTTGCGGGGCTGCGAATCCCCTTGCCAAATTTTCATGGTGGGTTTCCTCAAACACCTTTCTTCTCTGCGATTTAGGCACTACTCGCACCCGTGTGCCATCCTTCTGGACCAGAATCAAATCGCCGTTTTCCACCACGAAATCTATTGTTTTCAATCGTTTCTTCGTACGCGGTAGCCTGACCTCGTGATTCACACCGTTCGCCTCCACGAAGCGAATGATCTTCTGGTAGTCGGGGTCCTCCTCAACTCCCTGAGCCAGTCACGATCAGCTACGCTCTGTATCATGCCCACAACTCGTTTTTGTTGGCTACGCACTGGAATCGCAACCACCTTCGATGAGCCCACTCCAGAGGACAAAGCGCTTGTACCAACACTCGCCTTCCCCTTCACGTCTCTCATCTTAACAAGGTTATTGTGCCGATCCGTGCGATTCTTCTTCACCACACTCTTCACCTTAACCGATCCTACGCGCAACACACATGATTCAGTTCTACCGACCACAGACGCTCCTTGCGTTCCGTAATCTTTCGCAGGACGAGTATCCTTAGGTGTAACGTCCTCTGTGCACCTAAGTAACCCGGACGGTTCTGCGCCATCTGGCAAAGAGACCCCCTCAATAGCCCGCAGGGCCACATTGGTCTGCTTCGCCACTCGAGCATATCTAGGTTTGTCATCATCATGGCTTACCCTCTCAACCGGTTTGCCGATGACCTCAACCTCCGGACACACTCTGTTTACCGGGTAGCCGCTGCTCGCCGTTGTCGTCTGAGTCACCTCATCCTTTACTAACCTATATCCTAGGTGTGGCAGAACGTTAGTCCCTAGTATTAATACGTCGTCATCATCTTTGGTGACAAACATCTTACACCGGACTTCTCTACCCTCACCTTTCAGCTTCAGTATCACCTCCACGATGGTTACAAACGCCATCGGCGATCCCGAAGCATCATGCATCACCTTGGCTTCATCGATATGGTATTCCTTCAAGGCCCCATCAATATCAAAACCATGCGCCTTAGCCCGCAAAAGCACTCCTGCTGGAAGAATTGACACCTCGGACCATTTATCTAGAAGTCCCGCGCACTCTCTTCCCAGCAGTTCCACTGTCGTAATCGTCTTCTTTCCGAAAAGGGGACACCTCGTTACATCTTTACGAGCCTTCTTGGAATCCTGAAGCTTCACTGCGGAGCAGACCACCTTACCGAGCCTAGCGGACAGCGACGTCATTGGCTTGCTCGTAGGCGGTTTTGGCTTCTTGCAGTCTTTGGTCATATGACCTTCCTGTTGGCAGTTGAAACACTTAAGTTTCCTCCTTCGGGTGTCTGTAGCCTTAGAACCTACCGGCTTCTCGACAGTTGGCTCACTACTCCTCTCCCGAAATCTCCCACCAGGTTTCTCCTGTAGGTCACCTTTCACGTTTTTGAGCGTGATGTTCCTACGCTCAATACGTTTCGCAGTCTCCTTTAGCTTCTCATAAGCATCTGTCTCACTCTCCAACGCCTCTAATAGGTAGTAAGAGTCTTGCCAGTGGGCCAGTTGCTCATAGAGAATATGCGCCCTTTCAGTACCTAACGCTTCCTCTCGCAGCTCTGGGTATGCATGCCGCGTCAGCCTCTCCAGCTCAACGCAAAAGTCAGAAACAGACTGCTTCTCGATCTTGCGTAACCGCTTCAGCTCACCCATCGCTACTATTTTCCTCGTCCTCTGCTCGGCCTTGCTTTCGCGCTTCATAGCAGCTATCAATACATCATAGCCTTGCTCCCGCTCACGCCTGGGCAACGCCTCGTATTGGTTCTTTGCTTTATCAGCTAACTTAGCGCGGAAAAGAACCACCCGCTCAGCATCCGACCAATTATCCCCGGGATACTCAAAGGCAGTGTTCACGATAAGAATCGTTTTTCTGCTTTTCCGCCTATCTTGGAGACGGTCCAATGCTGATTCCAATGGTGTTTTTTGAATCGTATAAGACCTTCTGGGAACGGAGTTATGGTCCCTCAAAAGTTGAGCTAAGGAAGCATGGTGGAGGAGTTGTCCGAGGCTTGTAACTTCCGTCTCTTGCAGCCGATGTATGCCAGATGACCTGAGTAAAGAGAGAAGTTGGGAATAAAGGGAAGAACGGGGCTATTGTTCGGAAACTATCGCTCATCTCACATTCTCGAGCATTCATTTATTCACGTCAGTGGGCGTGGAAAGTGCATCTGGGGGTGAAGAGCTGACGAGTGTCCAACTTTGGGCCCGTAGGGGACCGTTCCGAACTCATTTTTCTTAGTTTATTCAACGTTAGGGTTGAGCTAGGCCCCGCAGCTGCCGATCTCCACCAAAAAAACTAACATGGTTTTTATCGTGGACACTGCCTTTAAGCTCAAAGGCCTCAAGGAAATCCCGGAAGGTATACTGCTTATCGTCACCCCGGTACTGCTTGACCTCTGGCAACGCTGCATACTTCATATAGCTGGCCATCTGAGAACCATCATAACCCTGTCCTACCGGGCCAATGACACTCCCCCGAGGTCCACCTGCGTCCCCATTTTCAGAGCAGAACACCGTACCTGTCCCTCTTATCCGGGGGCCATGTGGTGAACTAGGAGTTGGCGGCCTGTGCAGCGTCGACGCCGGCCCTCTCGCAGCTCTTCCTCCACCAGGCTGAAATGCTTCAGTTTCAATCACCGCATTAGGATGACGACGCAACTGATTCAATAAATTCACATTTATTGATCTTCCCATTCTCGACTCACCGGGTATATTGTCCTGCACGTGGTCCACTTCCATTCCTTCGGGCTGTGCTTCGGCCATCTTCCGCTCGTTCTCGCGGGGTCGCTCGAGTTCGGCCCCGTTGTGCGCCCACTGCGCCTTCAGGGCCCGTAGTTGTTGCAGTTCAGCGGCCTGGGCACTCAGCTGCTCCTGAAACATGTCAATGTCTTTTTGCATAGCTGGCAATGGACTGAGTTTACGAATCAGCTTCTTTTGGGCTTCACCCCTAGGCCACCCTTCTTCAAGAGCCACCTTATCCACCACCTCACTGTCTAGCAACAGCTCCGTGAGTTTATCCACGAATCCCTCTCGATTCTCACAACCCACACTTTCTACCACTGTCCCGGTCCAACGCCTCAATACTGCGCTCTCTTTGCACACCTGCCGCACATTCGCGAGACAATCCAACGCAGCGCCAGTAGCTTCCCTACCAACTGCGTCTATGACATCCCGGCTGCCATCACCTATGCGTAGGCACGCACACACCTCCCTGTTCATTCTCAGAGAAATCTGTTTGATCAAACGAGAAAGGTCATTACAAACCTCCATTGTCTGCGATCGTTCCTGCGAGCCACAAAGTCGCTGGAACTCCTCCTCCAAGTTGTTTGTGTCGACATGCTGCTGCTCGTCGGACATCTTGATTGCCTGGACATCTGCGAGCTCACTAGCGCAAGATGCCATTCTGTTCGTCTTCCAAGAATCTATGTAGTTTTCAAGCCTGACGTAAGTCTAAAAAAAATTTGCGCAGAGGTTTCCCCCACCGAACAAAAAATTTTAATTTCAGGCAAGTCCGAAAACTACCACGATACTCGCCAAGTGCCAGACCCGGAAGCCTGCACTCTTTCAGTACCGCTACCCGTCGAGTTCCACCAACGGAGACCGTTAGTGTAGCCCAACGTCACAAAAAAAATCGACGAACAAAAGAGCACCTCGAGAAAAATAGGTTCACCTAGCTCAAGCCTACTCACCGGCTTGGCCCCCAAGTTCGGTTTCGTACAAAGCAGTTACCCGAAAATGTGAGTAAGATGAATAAAACTAGGAATTTAAGGATTTGGAAACCCTGTGAACCAAGTAGATAACGCGATAAAAATAACAATAATTTATTCTAAATGAGCAAAATAACAAACAAGATGAACAAAGGAATCCTACTAATAGATCACTAGAAGGCACTGGTAACCGAAACGAGTGAAGTTGATTTTCCCAGGGGTCGTGTGCACAAGATGAGTTTCAGCTATGTCCCTACACAGCCTACTCCCTTAACCACTTTCCGAAATTTCCCGGGAAACCCTCTAAGAAATTCCGGCTAGAAACAGTTAACGGGTCACCCGCACCACTATACGGGGCCCCTCTCAACGCTTGCACTAGACGGGAGCGGCTGCAGGCAGCAGGCGGAGACAACGGCTGGCAGCACTGAGAAGAGGAGAGCTGGTAGCACTAGCACAGCGGCGGGCTGGCAGCACTAGGCAGAGGCGAGCTGGCAGCGGAACGTCCAAGGCGAGGTGGCAGCAGGGCGATGGCGGCGGCTGTCAGCAACTGGGGGACTACTTAGAGACAGTGGACGAAGACGAGGCGCTCAACGCAGAGACTGATGGCGGGCAGGAAATGGGCAATCAATCAGCGGCAGGGAATCTTACCCTATACAGAAAGGAATTCTCTAGGAGGTGAGAGAACCCCCCCCCTCCCCCAGAGAGACTGGCGAACGTCGAATAATCTCCCTGGTCGCTCATCAGCGGCCTCATCGACTTTACACAACACGCCACGGCCACCACGCCACGGCTGGGCGGTGCTGTAGCGCAGCCGCACGCATCGAACCCTCCCCCTCCGGCCTGGCCTGTGACAGCTGATTCCCATTTTTCTGTACTCTGTATTCCCTATTCTATACTCTACTAACCTTACACGAGATCGGCAGGGTAGGCGTGGCATACCTGGTCCCGCTAAGATTAATCGAAATTATTTGGAAAAAGATCACAACAAAAAGTTACTGCCTGAGTCCCAGGTCGATTGGACCCGTTGAAGTTGAGAACGGGACTTCGTAAGTTCCATGTGCAAATCTTAAGTATCGATCAGCCGGGTAGCTGTGGTATGCATGGTGCCGCAAAGCGTCAAATAATGAAAAAAAAACGTCTTTGATAAGTTGGGGGGGGGGGAGGGGCGCAAAATTTTCCAACTTAAATGGGGGGGCGCAAAATTTTCCAACTTGGATGGGGGGGCGCACCTCCAAAGGACCGGTAACCAGGGCATGCCTTACCCTGGTCAGGATGTGCCTTCTTGGATATTAGTTGTGATCTTCACACAGCCGTATCACTGCTACAATTAGACCTGTGATCAGCAGAGATTTTTCAACGAAGGAGCTTCACGGAGATTTCCGAATGTTTGCAACAACCGGTTCACAAATGCATGGTCTCATCCAATCAAAAAACCACTGCTGATGATTTTAGGTCAAAGCGTGCCAGTGATACCCTGTCAATTGGAATACTTTTCTAAGCTGTTGTGGCCTTCGAGAAGCCGTTTCGCTTCGTTATTCTGATGTTGTTCTGCTTCTGAAAGCCATCACAACTGTTTTTCATTGAAAAATCGAGCACGAGGTTTATCTTCAGGCGTTTGTGCGAGGCAGGCCTTTGAAGTTGTGGGTAAAACTCTGAAGGCACACTACACTGTCAGACATGAAATTTGTGGTTTTTATTTGACTGTGTAGTAGACCCTCCTGTATAACACGTGCCGAATACGAGATCTCAATTCCTCCAAATAAGCGAGATGTAGGCGACTACCACAGGCCCGACCTCGTTCATTCACCATCGCGGGCCACACCCCCTACCAGATTTCCGTACTTGATAGCGTCTAGATGGATGGATGAATTCCCAACGAGCCTTCGTTCTTCAGCCCATTGTGGGATCGTCTCCATATCCTGGCTCGCTCACGCGCATTTCTCCACGATTGCGATTGAAGAGAAATACAGGCCTGAGACAACTCGTCCACCAATTTTTCGCCTTCAAAATACATTTTCAAGGAGCCATAACTCCGTTCGTAGGACGAAAATTGATTTTCCAAGTCTGAATCGGAGTTTTACGTTGAGTAATTCTAATGCCGACCCACATGTTGGTTTTTCTCATGATGTTGATAACTCTACCTCCCATGTCGACCTTGATACTACTTCTGTTTATGTTTCTTCTCAGAGCCTTGCTGTACTTGAAAAGTGCTCGCAGCCATGCGACAATGAAATTGCTCCTCTCAATTCGGGACTGTTAAGGCATCACCGGGATGGGGACTCCTCTATTATGTGCATTGCGGCTAATGTTCTTTCAATAGCGAAAAATGGGATTGCTTTATGTTTTCTGCTTCAAAAACTCGTCCCCCGATATGGTCTAAGGAGATCTCACAAGTGAACATGCGTCGCTCGGCATTTTCCCACCGTCGTCGCGCACTCTCCTCGCCGCATGCCTCTCACCCACCGCCCAGCCCGAGCGCTGGAGCGCAGAGAAATGAGGCACACTCGTGGATGGGGTTGCAGCACCCAAACTGACATCAAGGAGGCACCCAACCGTTATAATCGATGAGATTAGGGTTATGTGAACTGATTTCGGTAAACAATGTGATGCACTTGGCTGTGAAGCGGGTTTTTAACGGCATGGAATGGCGTAGAATTCATTACAGTCCAAGTTAAACTTTCAGATATCAAATTATGGGTGGATTGCATGACACATAGACTTCGCGCAATAATTTTAGTCTGATGAATGGACGGGGCTGCGACGGTAGATCACCGCGCGCGAATCGAAACCCCATTCTCCATTAAAGCCGTCAACCCCGCACGGCCAGCCGCCTGGTCCACGCGTCAGACTAAATCGAAAACGGAAACATTATATAGATCAAGTTTCTCGTAATAAATAGAAAATTAAAATGTGGCCACAACATTATTCCGCGTGGCGAAAATCAAAATAATATAGCTCAATAAAATTTAGAATTGCACTCAGAAAATACTTGAATAAAATGAAATAAAATAAAAACAAAATCATTAAAAAACGACTGCATAGCTGTTTAAAAATCAATGATAACTAGGTAAAAACTCTAGAAAAGGGAAAAGACACTTGGAGAGATGTAAAAAATGAATCGCTTGAAAAATAATTAAAATAAAAAAAACACCGAACAAAATGTATGAGTAAATGAATTGATTAAAGAATAGATAGCGAATAAAATTATGTGCATACACTGACTTTGATACTCATTCCAAACCTAAATGATAAGGACTGAATGGATTAAAGTTGGTAATGTTATACTTGAAAAAGAATTAAGAACAATTTTTGATCCGTC